>WION01000004.1:0-1200000 GCA_015039365.1 Amanita rubescens
AAAATGCTTGGGAAATAAATAATCATTCTCATACCCTACCTGTTATTCTCAATGCGTTGCAAAATCTGGATGCAGAGCGAGAAGAGAATATTGAATTTATCCTGTATTGCGTGGATCTGATGCATACCATTCCGTCCAAAATTATCATCAATTCGCTAAAACCGAATCCGCTGCCTCCACTTTTACAGATAGCCTCGCAAACCAAGGATCGGTCGCTCATCATTGCGTCGTTGACTGCTCTTACTTACATTTTATCGAATCCCCCGAACGCCTCAGCCATTACGTCAACGTCTCCTGCCCTAGCGCTTCAATACGATATTTGCCCCTCGTCGTTGATAGGCCTTTGGTTGATGCATCTCTGAACTACCTCTATACGCATATATCTCACGTCTCGATGGCAAGGGCTTTCCTTCTGCATCCTGAAATGCCAAGAGTACTCAAGTTGTTGGTGAATGTCCTGATCGCTGAACAGCCATCTTTGCAAGAAAAGGTCACATTGGACGTTACGGGTTCAATCCAGACCGTCCCTTCTGGTCATCTTTCAACTAGAAACCACGAGCTTACAAAGGAAGAGTTGGATGCTCTGATCGAACTGCCTGAGCCACAGAGGTGCTACGACTGGTACGTTTCGGTCGGCACTAGGGATATTAAGTTTACCATTGAACAACAGGATGCGAACCATGTTCGTTGCAAAACGGACGGAGTCGTAACCCAAGTGGATTTCTGGAATCTGTACAAGGACACCTTTACGCCTTACATAGACAATATCCCTTGCTCGTGGCGTCGGATGTTATCAAAAACGTCAATGCGTCTTTCCCGCAGCGCAAGCAATGGTTCTACAAGACCCTGTACAACGCTTTGTTGTTCAAGGAGTGGATCGGCGGAAAGATTCTTTGGTTACGGATCGTTTCCACTGCATATGGGATCGCTTTCAATGCTCTACGTCGCCTTTTGCGTCCACAAGTGAATTATATGATCACGTATTACAACACTTGGTAGATGCGGAAGCAACGGAACTGCCCTGCTTATGGGGATCTTGTCCGAGGGAAACACTCCAAAATCAGCTCTTCGGTCCCATGTCTTGACACATTTGTCGAGCACAGCAATTACAAAAACACCCGTCGCAAAGCGACCATTACATTATCTGCTGGTTCTCACTATCCCATGGAAACTCCTACGACGCGTCCACCGCCTCCGCCTCGCAATACCGTTATCACATACGAAAAACCGAACGCGGATCCGTCGCATACGTCCCTAACAGCACTACTTGTATTACGGATCTTATTCCGGACATCATTCGCTTCTGCTGATGCAGCTCCTCGAGCCGACGCCGAGCACTACGGATTCCCTGGGATGTTGGAGGATACGGATGATCAGGAAGCGACGATGTACGCGACCAGAGTAGTGAGCGAGAAGGGGAGAGGCGTGGAAGGCGAGCATTTGTGGGCGTTCGGCGTCTATTAGAGGTGTGATGATCAAAGACGAAGTACTGATGGGGTGGGTGACAGAGATGATTGACGCAGTTTGATGGTGGCGCGTGTGGCGCGGTCGAGGACTCAGTAGTGTATATGTACATACGACGTACGCGCAATGTAGACGCAGCGACCGTGCGCCGGACCGATGCGCGCCGTGCGCGAGGCAAATCTTTCAGCGCGATAGTCGGTCCTGAGCGCTGAGCGCTGAGTGCCTAGTGCCTGGCGCGAGCGATGGTAACGCGTCCTGAAGTGACGTCACGCGCGGGGTTCCGTCCTCCGAGCCAGCTAGAAAAAAAATTTGTCTGTCCGTATCTAGTTGGGCGTCTAACGAGCCTAACTTTGTTCACTTCTCTTTGCATTTTGCTTGTAAGCCTCCGCAGGACACGGCTCTCGATGGGCTATATCTTGAGTGCCTAGCTTTGAGCTTTTCGCCCATCTTTACAACCCTGTCTATTATCGATAAGGTTACTCGGTGAATGGCTCGGTGAATACTTTCCCGTTTCGCAAGGATTTCATTTTTCTCAACCCTATCGGAACTTCACGCAACTTTTTTATCAACCCTCTGTCAACCTCTCTGACTGCGAGTTTCGTTCCGATGGTTTTTCTACGCTGTTCCTCAGTCGTAGGGCGCATTTCCACCTTGTCTCGCCCCTTGAGACTTAGCCGAGGTTTTGCGAGCCTGAGAAAGCCCGCTTCTCTGTTCTCTCCCCTTGACACTTTCCCAGAGCGACATATCGGTCCTGATGACGCCGAGACCTCGAAAATGTTATCGAAGCTGGGCTATAGCTCCATGGAAGCCTTTATCGGTGAAACTGTTCCTCAAAAAATCAGAGTACCTGCGTCCTTTTTAGATAACACCGCTATGCCTGCTCTCAGCGAATCACAACTGCATGAGAGAGCAAAGGCATTGGGAGCTTTGAACAAGCCTCATAAAAATTACATTGGTATGGGTTATCATGCAGCAGTAGTTCCGCCCGTCATCCTGCGCAACGTATGTCATATCTCAACCACTGTGTTAAAGACATGGTACTGAAACCTCGACTTTCCAGGTTCTGGAAAATCCGCTTGGTACACTCCCTACACCCTATCAGCCTGAGATAGCGCAGGGTATGTCGGATATGGTATGCGTTATCTCAAATTAAATATACAAATACAGGTCGCCTGGAATCTCTCTTAATTTCCAGACCATGGTCATGTCATTAACCTCTATGGATGTCGCAAATGCTTCCTTGTTAGATGAAGCAACTGCAGCAGCCGAAGCCATGGTTATGGCGTTCGCTTCGACTTCTCAGAAGAAGCGAATATTCATAGTGGACTCTGGCATCTTGCCTCAAACTCTTGCTGTCCTTCACCCGTGCAAAAGGCTTTGGGATTGAATTAGTTATTGGAGACTCCTTCAACCTCATCAAGAATGATGCGATCATATCAATTGTTGTGGTGTTCTTGTTCAGTATCCCGATGTTGATGGAAAGATCAAAGATTTCAGTTCCTTGGCGCAGATTGTTCACTCTGCGGGAGGCCTAGTGGCATGTGCCACGGACTTACTGGCTTTAACCATGCTTAAACCTCCCGGCGAATGGGGGCAGACATCGTCCTCGGCAATTCTGGACGTTTCGGAGTTCCTCCTGGTTATGGGGGCCCGCAGGCGGCATTTTTTGCCGTGAAAGATGCTTTGAAAAGGAAGATGCCCGGTCGATTGATCGGTCGTAGCCGTGACGCCAGCGGAAACCCCGCGTACAGGCTGGCCTTGCAAAGTAAGCAAAAAAGTATCTTGTCCAACACCGCCTGATTTTTTTGGCAGCACGGGAACAGCATATTCGCCGCGAGAAAGCTACTAGCAATATTTGCACTAGTCAGGCTTTGCTTGCGAATATGGCAGCTATGTATGCGATCTATCATGGACGAGATGGCCTCAGTCGGATTGCAAACAAGGTTCACGGATTCGCGCAGGTCTTCAAAAACTTAGTCGAAAGATTTGGCTACAAAGCCGAGAATGACCATTTCTTTGACACGGTCACTTAGACGTGACTTCCGTCGTCGCAGATGCTGAGGCTGTCCATGC
This sequence comes from Amanita rubescens, assembly GCA_015039365.1. NCBI lineage: Eukaryota > Fungi > Basidiomycota > Agaricomycetes > Agaricales > Amanitaceae > Amanita > Amanita rubescens. The sequence goes on from WION01000004.1 coordinate 3,538, forward strand.
TGCTTCTCTTGCTGCAGGCATTAACTTGCGTCGGGTTGACGAGAAACGCGTTGGCGTCACGTTCGACGAAAGTATCACTCCTGGAGACTTGTTATCGCTCGTTAATGGCCTTCGCTTCCGCCGCCTCTAAGCCAACTTTGTCCGTGGCAGATCTAGAGCCTGTTGAATCGCAGGCTATTCCAGAAGGATTACGTCGCACGTCAGATTTTCTGCCACATCCAGTTTTCAACAAACACCATTCGGAGACAGAAATGCTTCGTTACATATTCCATCTCTCGTCGAAGGATGTTGGACTTGTCCACTCAATGATACCTCTAGGAAGTTGTACCATGAAGTTGAACAGTACGAGTAGTATGATTCCAGTAACTTGGCCGGAGTTTTGGTGCTGCCCATCCATTCGCCCCTCACGACCAGGTTCAAGGATATAGTGCAATAATCAAGGTTTGTTTTTCTATGTTTCAAAACGCTTTGGTTTGAAATGCAAGACAGGAATTGGAAAACGATTTGTGTAAAGTCACAGGATTCCACGCTGCTTCCCTGCAACCCAACTCTGGTGCTGCAGGCGAATACGCTGGTCTCTGTGTCATACGAGCATACCATGAATCTCGTAGCGAATCTCACCGCGACATCTGTTTAATACCCTTGAGTGCGCATGGCACTAATCCTGCTGTAAGTTGGCATTATATAATGCACCCGATGTCCAAGCTTAACATATATTAGTCGGCCGTCATGGCAGGTCTCAAAGTCGTTGCTGTCAAAGTGAACAGTGACGGCACTCTTGATTTGAATGACCTCAGAGCGAAAGCTGAGAAGCACAAAAATAATCTGGCAGCTTTCATGGTGAGATTGTCATTACCAAGTGGTGTGATTTTTACTAATTCCCCAACCAGATAACATACCCTTCAACATTCGGTGTTTTCGAGGATGGTGTACAAGAGGCGAGTGAGCTTAACGAGCGTCTTGTTGTTTAGCTGAATGTAGTCCCAGGCGTGCAAAATCATCCACGACAACGGTGGCCAAGTTTATCTTGACGGCAAGTTGTCGTTATATTTGCGTATAGCATCTCTGACCGGGTTCAACAGGTGCAAATCTGAATGCGCAAATCGGTATCACCAACCCGGAAAAATGTGGCGGCGATGTGTGTCACCTCAATCTTCATAAAACATTCTCAATGTAAGGTATTTCAACCTGAACCATAAACTTGTTAGACTGAATATCACATAGTCCGCATGGTGGCGGTGGTCCAGGTGTAGGGTGAGCGTAGCCGATAACTCACGAAAATCCACCCGTTCATTATTCGCAGGCCTATTTGTGTGGCGGAACATCTTGCACCGTTCCTTCCTACCCATCCCCACCTATCTTTCAAAAATGGGACCGCTATTGATGCTATCTCAGCAGCGCCTTTTGGAAGCGCTTCGATCCACCTGATTTCATGGGCCTATATACGGATGCTAGGTGGAAAAGGACTCTCAGATTCCTCCAAGATTGCCTTACTCAATGCCAATTATATGGCTGCTCGTCTTTCTGGTCATTATAGTCTACGGTTCAAGAACGAGAACGGTCGTGTTGCACATGAATTACTCATCGACTTGGCCGAATTCGACAAAGCCGCCGGACTTAAGGTTGCCGACTTCGCGAAACGTCTCCAGGTATATTTCCTATATATTTACGTCGAGCTCATCTTATTTATATTGGCAGGATTACGGATTCCACCCTCCAACTTGTTCCTGGCCGATCTCAACATGCATGCTGATCGAACCAACAGAATCAGAGACGCTGGACGAAATTGACAGGTAGTTTCCGTCCTTATGATATACTGCCTACTCACGACTTTCAGATTCTGTGACGCCATGGTTCAGATACGCAAAGAAGCTCAGGAAATCATAGATGGAAAGCAACCTAGAGAAAACAATGTCCTGAAGAATGCTCCTCATCCTATGACCACCGTGGCCGTCGCTGATGCACAGTGGAATCGGTACGCACGGGTGTCAGGCAATTGAGAAGCTCATACAAACAAACGTTTCAGACCATATTCTCGTCAAACTGCAGCGTATCCCTTACCTTGGTTGCTTGAGAAGAAAATGTGGCCGACAGTGGCACGAGTAGATGATGGTACGTTATTTTGGGTATTGTACGATTCTCGCATGAATAACATGGTTCTTAAACAGCATTTGGAGACTTGAATCTGGTTGTAAGTCCGCTCTTCAATCAATGAAAATAATGACGCTGATAGCAGCATAGTGCGACTGCCCGACGGTAGAGGAGGTGGCTTCACAGATTGATTAGACTTTAGATACCTGGACTTTTGATTACCCCGTTCTATGTATGACATTAGACGACGATGGATTAGACCAAATACATATACTATAATCATATCGAGACTACGAGACCTGGAACTCTTCATGTAGAGAAGTCCATAGGTCAGGCAGATGCTGTTGGATCCTTGACACAACTTCGTCCTGTCGACCAGCTTTTCGCGCAAACTTGAGCAAAATTCTAACGCTCTCCACATCGGCAGACACTCCGTCCTTTCCCATTTCTATGCACACGGTCTTGACAGCATCGTTAAGACGTCCCAGGCGACAGAGACATTCGATCCAGGCATTCCAGTTGCGTTCGTTGAGTCTGAATCTATCTCTGGCCAGCCGCTGGCGGACTTGCTTCGCCACCTGCCAAGCACCCGCGTATCCACATGCGTCAAGGATAATACTAACGCTGACATGGTCGAACATGCCAGACAGGTACAACAGCTCCCAGACCCTATATGCATCTCCAAAGCAACCGAGTCGCTGATACGTGTCCATCAACTGGTTCCATACGTGCGCATCGGGAGAGATATTGGCGTCTAAAGTGAGCAGATCATGCACACGTCTGGTTGTTGCAATGATCGAAATGCGGAACTCGGCTCCGACATCGCCAGATATGTCACCCTCTATTTGACCCCCTTGGCTAAGTTGCGTCGCCAACAAAGCCAGCCGCTTCAATAGGATCGTATAAACCTCTGCTGTAATGGCAAATCCAGCTTGACGCATGTCCCTGACGATACCAAAGTAATCTATCAAGGAAGGAACATGAGTAATGCTCCCAAATGTGAGCTTGCTGAATGCGTGTAACACGACAGCATATCCCTTTTCGTCAAGGGCGGATCGATGCATATGGTAGGCATCGAGAGCATCTGCGGGCTGTTCGGTGTTTCGCATGTGGAGCACGATGATGGAAGAGGCGGTGATGCTGTCATTTTTAGAAACTCCACGAACATCCATGTCTTCAAGCAGCGACATAGCAACTGGAAAGTATTTTTGGATATTGGATGATGAGGCAAGTCCGCGTAAAAGCATATGGTAAATGTTGAGATCTGGGCCTGCAGAATGGTCCAGGTACGATGCCTTATCTTCAGCAGCTATGTCAGAAGGGTGGCAGCTTGATAACCCTTGGTATAAGAGAATCGCTTTGTCGAGTGATATCTCTGGGGGCTCATCACCAATCTTTTGGCACAGGGATTTGATAAGAGGTGCAACCGAAGGGGCATCTGGCTTCAGGCCTTCGCTTTTGGCACGATCGAATAAAGCGAGGGCGCCGTCGATATGACCAGTGCGGGCACAGTTATCAATGAGCCTGGAGTAAACGTCGATAGAAGGTTTTAGCTCCAGTTCTTTCTCGACGTATTCAAGATCTGATAACGTGCTCGAATGTCTTAACAATGCTCTGACAGTCGCCGGATCGGCCTTGCATCCTTCTTTCTCCAACGAACGGAATGTTTCCATCGCTCCCTTGACACCGTAGTACTGTGATGCACGGGATAGCTTGAAAATCCAGCTGAGATTTTGCTCGTCCCCGGGTTGGACTTTGGGAAATTGCCGTTCGAACAGTGATTGTATCTGCCTGGCGTAAGCAAACATGCCGCGATCTGCATACCCCGAAAATAACATGTCTGACAAGGTCTGATCGTAAGGAAGACCTTCAAGCTTCATGTCCTGGAGGATCGTCGAGAAAACGGCGAGATGAGGTACTTTTTCCTCCTCCGTAGCATATTGCCAACGAGCGCGAACGAGTATTCTGAAAGTTTCAACGACAGGCTTGCACCCAGCCTTTCGCATTGAAAGAACCATATTCCGCATCTGTTTGAAGGATCCCAATTCCGAACAGGCTTCGAGTACGACGTGATATTGATCGATAGTCGGTCCAAAGTTTCCCGGACGTGATGGTATGTGCAGAAGCCATCGATACAATGTTTGCATGTTTCCATTCTTTTTAAGAGCGTGGAGAATAATAGTGTGGATATCGGGGGATGGCTCGACACCGAACACGGACGACATATCTGCCAAAATGTCTTCAATCCGTTGCAGGTCTGCGGGTCTGCCGGATTCCCCGAGTTTTTGTAAAATGACTATGAGGTGATGCTTGTTCAGCGGTGGGGCAACATGAACGTTTTTGCGCCATTCCTGGAGTTGTCTTACTAGGGCAGGGTAGTTGTAATGGATAGCATGGGGATGTTCTGGTGCCCTGAGTTCGTCTACAAGAGTACTGAGGTCATTTGGGAAAAGGTTATGGACATATCGACTGGGCAGAAAACCAGGATTTTTTAGACGAGAAAGGGGACGGAATCCGATGGAGCGAGTCAGGACATTGCTGAAGGACATTCATGCATGGAGATGCGTGTGTCGTGAGAATGCCACGCTACATCACATTTCTACTTCCTCCCACCATCACTCTTCCCAATGTCTGAAAAGCTTCGCGAGTTCATGGAAGTTCCCCAGCAGTTTGTCCGGGATGGTAATCAAGTATGTGCTGTTGCAGTTGCCTCGACTGGCTCTAACGACCTCTTCTGTTAGTTTGTGACACGTTGTACAAAACCTTCGCAGAAGGGTAAGGCTAAAGTTCATGCCATGCGGGCCTCGGCGCCTGACATTGTTGCAGAATTTCTCCAGATCTGCAGAGCGGTCGCAGTTGGATTTGCAGTCATTGGATTTATTGGGTATTTCGTGAAACTCATCCACATCCCAATGTACGCCCTCCGCCTTTTCTTGCATTAATGTCAACTAATTTTCTTGCTAGAAACAATATCCTCGTGTATGTGCTTCTCATGTCATATTGACCGTCGAGCTGACTTTGGTGCAGCGGAGGTGCCTAATCGCTGCCTTTACCTACTTTATAGTCGTCTGTTGTTGATTGTGGGATACGAATATATGGAGACTAATGCGTTGTTGATATCGTTCAAGCTTAACATTGAGCAAAGAATGGGTACCCGTCACGAATCCAAAAGTTGATAATTATACCACATGCAAAAATCAAAATTCAATGGGCCCATCTACCAATAACAACCCGAATCGTGATCCGGGCTTCACAACGGATATAGCAGGCTGGTACTGGGTATCTGAAACTGGCATGCCGAAAGGTAATAGGAAGCTCTGCTTGTCGTCTGGCGGACGATCCAGTATATTGTATGACAAAAGGGGAGAAAGAAGGTTTTGGCAACGAGCCAAGGTCTCCGCTGCCGCTTTTTCAGAGCTAGCAACACCTGCACTCCGCTGAAATTAAAACGCATGAGTTCATGATGCAACACACTGTCAATTAGAACCCTGACCTCCTTGAGCCTCTTCGCAAGTTCCTGGTGGACGTCATGCCAATCTTCCCCGTGCCGTTTCACAATTTGTTGTAAGATAGCAAGGTCAAAAGCCACTTGGTCCTTTGACTCAGGCTGCGGCCTCGCGAGATACCGTGAAACGAAAGATTTGAGTGTCGCATGGACCACCTGGTTGCGTTTTGCAAGATCCCGAGGGAGACCTAATTGTAAAGTAGACGTCGACAGAGCAATTAATGAACGAAGGAGATCTGTTGATAGTCCTTTTACTTTACACAGGCGTAAGTCTTTAGGTCATCCCGACAGAGGTCAACTTACATTTCATTAAACTTAATGGCAGTGATTTGACGTCGTGAGCCAAGCTCGTCGATGCAATATATTCTCTCCAGCGATCGAGCGTCTTGTCGTATAGACTTTCCAGACTTTGGCGGAACTCTGACAAAATCATGTCAGACGTGCTCAGCGGGAGTGACTCGGAACGCTACCTCGAGCAACATCAGGCGCGCAACCGATAAGGGTTATGAAACAGGACGATGACGTGAGTTCGGCCAGCACCATATAAAGGAAGGCAAATCCTCGACCTGCGTTTTCTGCGCGGGTTGAGTATTCAATAACAAAGTAAAGTTATCGCTCTGACCTTGCAGGGATTCTTCACTTTCCTTCAATGTGCGTACGACAGCCTGGCACAATTTTTTGGCCAAGGGGCGATATTCTTCCACCAAGTTATCAACAAGATCCCTATACTTTGGTTAGCTGAATACGAACTCGGACGACCAAGGTCACCTGCTGTCTTCTGCCCCGCTAGACATGGAAGAGATGTCATCTTGGATAGAGCGAGCGCAAGTTTCAAGCGTTCCCATCACATTATCCAAAAGACGTGTGCGGTGCAGAAGTCGTTTCCGCAATGCAGAATAATGTTTCTCAAATGGATTGTGTTTCGATCCCAGTCCTAGCTGAGAATGCTGAGGTATTGATGGAATATGATATAGATAGCCCATTGGGGAATCTGAAAAAACTGATGAGTAGATCTCATGTAGATCTCAGAAGCGAAAGTACCTATACTGTTGTCTTCTTTTCCTTCTCCAATGGTGGCGATCACAGACTTGAGTTCCATGCTAAATATTTCGTGGGCATTTTGCAAACCAATCTTCCACAACTCCAGAATCCGTTGCCGAAAGTGGTCGTCCAGAGCATTCAAAATGAGCAGTGCCTCCTTTGGTTTGGTTTGGGAACCTGATATCCATTTCCGAACTGATGTTTTGATGCACCAGACGTCTTTCACGCTCTGTAACCGCTCTAACCATGGCTGGAATGAACTTTTCATTTTGTTGATTGACTCGGTAAGCCATTTGTCAAGCTTGGTGGATAGATCAACTTGGGATATCATGGAGAAACTAGAACCAAGATCCACATAGGGCTTGTATGTTTTGAGGTTTGGCGGAAGAAGTTGCAGTTGAATAGGTGATGGAAGAGTTGCAAGGACAGACAGTGTCGAAAGGCAAAGCTCTGATGGAAGTACGGCCGATCCAGCAGATTCATCACTATCGGGCTGCATAAATTTTAGCACATTGTACATCATCGACCTTGCCGGAGCCTCATTATCAAATATATCGCGAGCCAGTTTCACAGTATGTACCACGATCAGGAGGACAGTTTGCATAGCATCCTTTACATCCTGAACAGGCGATGTTTGGGATGATATAGCGAACGATATTGAGTTAGAACTGGAATGCGAGTGGGCATGGCCATTAGCGGTTATTGGGTTCTGATTAAACTGATGAGAAAGAGCCCCCACTAGTGCCCTCGTACGCTGGTTAAGAAAGTCCGAAAATGCATCCGTTAAGGGACGCGAATCCAACAGGCACAGAGATACAAGGGCCGCGCAGGCGTCCTAGATGCGGTTCAACAAAGTATGTTAATGGGGTATATTGGAACATACCTCTGATGGGATGTCAAATACGCGTAAGGACAGAGTCGCCTTGTGGATAATTTGGGGGCGATGTTGAGATACAACATCCCATTGGCGTTGTATCAGAGGGAATTCTGACTAGTAGTCGGCTGTTGTAATTCTTTCCTTGCTATCAATGAACGCTTGACTCACTGGCACATCAATACCTCGGTGTTGCCAAGCTCCCTCTGGCTCGTTATCGCGTAACAAGGCTCTATGAACCACCCGAACTAATAGGAATAACCAAGTAGCTGGAAAATACTTTTTTCGCTCGATGAGGCGCCAAAGGTTTTCAGGAGCGTCGATTAATAACTTGACATGAGCGGCAAGCTGCTGGAGAGCATGAAGGTGTACGTCTAATCTGGTTCAGATAGACGAACGATATAAGGAAGGGCCATACCTGTGTCTCTCTGGGAGGGTAAACCCTTCAGAACAGGAGGGTCTTGTTGACGAAGTATGGCAGCCTTGCTCTCGCTCAAGGCGTCCAACACTTTTTCTGATGACTTTGACATGGATATAATGGAAGTCGATGCTTGCAGAATATCGCGATACCGTTCACTGCACTTTCATTCGTACCTCAAAATATATTTTTTCACCTTGAACCAGAATTACGCACCCAACCATGAGTCTTAATTCTTGCTGCTTTTGATCAGCTTCGGCCCTAGACTGCGGTAAGAAACCAAGACGACAGCGCAAGCCACCAGCACGTACCTTAGTTTGTGTTGGAAACCCTTCACTTCTGATATTGTACATTTTGCAAAGAGCTCTTCCGGATTGACATTAACATTGTCATTTTGTGACCTAAAGGAATCGGAGCGCTGGTAGCCCGGAGTCACCATTGCTGATTGCTTGGGAGAGATAGTCTCTGGAGCACGTCCATCGAGTGTTACCGACAGTGCAGAACTAGCGGATAATGGTGCAGCTTGTTGGAACATAGGCGTACTACATTAGTGCTCCAACCACTGTTCCGTCACTGTTTATATAAGCAGCCTTAGCACAACATGGATAGCATTACCGTATCATAAACGAGAGATGAAACTATCGTAGAGAATAAAATGTCGTACAAAATACATAACCACCATCACCGATTTTCTGAACCTGCCTTTCCACTCTCAGCAAGCTCCAGCTCACTTGCACTCTTTTTGCGGTCGACGCTGCGTGCATTGGATGCTGCAGATTGTTCTATAGGTTGATTTGCGGACGAAGAACGGGACATTTGAGATGGTCCCGCAGTCGAATGGGAGTTGGGTGGTGAAGAGGAATTCGCCAGTCGCTGGTCGAGGGCTTTCAAGGCCATCGCCCTGTAGTAAAAGTCAGCCTTGCGTCTGGGAGTGAGAAGAGATTGTACCTTCGGCGTTCTGCCTCAGCCCGGGGATTCACTGGAACTTGGGCGTAACCGTTGTTCTCGATGTCACCGCCAGACAAGGGAATCAGGTGGAAACGAGCGGCAACTGAATATACAGTGCCCCCAAGGATGGTCAAAGGATAACTAACTTCTTATTAGTCCGGATACACCAAGTAGAGAATAGCGTCACAGACCGCATAAATGGAGGGAACCAAGAGACGAGGGCAAACGTTTCGCTCCGATCGCCATAAGTGTCACCACCGGAGATCGATTCCCCCGGATTTTTCTTGTAAAAACGAAGATAGACCCAGCTGACGTACCAGCCAAACTGGATGATAATCCATGGACACTGGAAGCCGAGGATGCATAAAACAGTTGACAGAGTCAAGTATGCCATTGGCAACGTCTGGGGTGAACATAATCAGCAATCAATGATAAGTTATTGCGCAGCTGCCACGAACCTTGACGCGTGCCCTTAACACGCCCATTACCTGGACCTGATGCTCGGGAATGAGCTGCGTGAAGGCGACAAGGAGTGCAATCTGCAGCGACATTTGCCCATGATACTGCATGCCATACCTAGCAAGTGTGCACGTTACAAAAGACGGTGTATGCCCAAGAGTGTGTCCACACACAAAAAGAGCTCGGGGTTGCCCAATACAAAATATTCAATCCAATTGAACCCGAAAGCGATGATATTTGACACGCCCACTGACACGACAATGAATTTCACAAGTTCCACGCTTCCCCATAGGCGTTCCAAATATTTTAGAGATGCGGGTACAAAAATTAGAGTCGCAATGAGCTGACATGATAAGCCAGGTCTATATGAGAAAGAGATAGTGAGATCGTACCTCCATTAATGAAGTTTCGACGAGAGCAGAAATGACGAGGGTCCATGGATGGAAGAGAGCGGAACCAGGGACCAAGGTAATGTACGGGGCACCCTCCTGGACCAACCCGGACCACCAAAGCCAAGCATAAATGGAAGATAAGATGACTGTTGCAGCGGTAAACGCGCGAGTGACGGGTGGCACGGCCAATAGAAGGGACAACGGAGATGAGAGAACAGCCATTGCCCGTCGCGTGGCGTGATGCGTGACCATCCTCCGCTTCCCTTTCCTCATGTCCGACTCTTACAGCGTACGCCCCGGCGGCGCCCTTAAGCTCAAGGGGGGTCTCTCAGAGGGCGGAGTCGTCAAAAAGTAAGCTTGCAATGTGCTCTCCACGGTTCACTAAGCTCAGCCGTTCCTCCAGAAAGAAAAAAAAGTCAAAGTCTAAGCAAGATACTGAACTCGAGGCTGAACGCAACCTCGCCAGAGAGCTCAATTTGAAAGAAGATGCTCACTCTCCGACTCCCGTAGGAAGTGGTCAGAGCACACCTGCCGTCGTTAATAACGGCAGCTCAAAAAAGACTGATGCGGAGAAACGGTTTGAGGAAGCTCAGAAGCGGCGGGTGCGTATAGCATTCCTCTACGTTTCCAATAAGAAACCTGAGCTTTTAATCTTCTAGCTGGCTCAACGTGTCGCCAAGCTCGCTCGTAAAACACACAAAGACCGCGTGAATGAGTTTAATTCTCATCTCGAGACTTTAAGTGAGCACCATGATATACCCAAGGTGCGTTGGCATGGCGCGGTCCGGTACGAAGCTGTACCTGATGAATCTGTCTGTAGGTTGGTCCTGGCTAAAATGCTGGTGTGTCCGAGGTCGGAAACGACAAGGGTGTGGTTTCTGTGCTGTGGGCTGGCTTGTGGGGTATCTGGTATGGTGTATTCCCTACAGATCAGTATTGTAATATATTTGTTCGACCATGAAAAGATTGTGACGTTGTAACAAACCCGTGCTTCCTCCGCTCCATCATCCTTTTGTCGCTTTCCGCGCGACACTCATGGCTTCCACCACTCTCGCCGAAAAGAAAGGGCATATCTGTCCTCCCTCCACTGCTACTCATCCTTCCGACCGCTGGGAATCGTTGTTTGTTTATTCCTTCATCTGCAAATTCACTAATCTCCGGAGCAAGACAGAAGGCTTGGACACTCCGATGGAGTAAGTGGCCTCTTGTGCATTCCAGATGGTGCTTCTGACTTGCCATGACTCGGGCTTATATCAATAGTTTCGAAAATGCCCTCCTGTCGCGAGAGCCAAATCCTATTCTGACTCAGCTACTTTGTCATTTTATCCTTAATCTCAAACCACAGACGCGTAACTTGAGGTAAGAGCGTGTCATGCCTCATTGTACGCATCTTCTGCATGTCTTAAACGGCGTTTCGCCCCATCAGCGCGGATCAGATATCCAACACAGTGGCTGCTGTTCTTTCTGAGTATTTCAAATCGTCCGAGAGGACAATTTTTTGGAACGACGATATAAGAAGGAACGCGGATCCGTTTGAATACTTGGAAGGAGGTTTCTTTGCTGCAGACTGGGACTTCAAGGTATTAACAGCTTTGTCACCATTACGCGTCCATCGGCTGATCACGTATGTCACAGCTCAATATTTTGAGACAGCTTGTGGAACTACAGCTCACACACAGCCCTATGATTAAAGGTATGATCGACCGTGCCTGGGGCGTGGCACACAACAAGCACAAGAAAAAAGAAGCACCAACCGCAGCTCCTGAACTATCAGAGCCACACAGTCAGGAGAACCTCCAACTAGTGCCCCTAGGCCAGGATCGGAACCGCAAACGATACTGGATTGCAGATGGTCCGTGCACAATTGCATTTTGATACCCATTTTCTTCGGAATCGTATTTACACATATTTGCCTGAGGACATTAGATCCTCGTTCTTGCAACCGATTCCCTCGGCTTTATCCACGTCTACAACTTGTCGCTGACTCCTCAATCTATCCAGATTCGCCGCGTATCTATGTATCAACAAACCCGTGGAAAATAACAGCTACTTTCCAGACGATTTCTTCAACACGTGAACAATATCTAGTCGTCATGGAAGAATTGAAAAAAGGCGCTCCCGGACCGCTCAAGAAAGGAGAGAAGCGTTCACGTCTAGATCAAGCCCATCTCAGCCTGATTGAGGCACTAGAAAACCGTATTGGAACTATAGATGCCGAGATAGCGGTAAGTTGTTTCCTACATGTGTCATTACCGTTATGTATAGCGCGTGGGATTTGGTCTGGTGGCTTCCTTGCTGTACTCTGCCTGCATGCAAACTGTGTGTGGCATCATGCTCATTGAAAAATGTCCAGCGCGTGCAACGAGTCAAACGGAAGATTGAACAGCGAAGAGCGTTGCTAGCGCAAGCCGAGTTGCGCGAGACGAGAACTAGACGCAAAACGCACAGGCCCGATTACGTTTATAGCAACGGATTTGAAAGCCAGGCAAGTGCCGAAGTATCTTGACATATCGGGATCGTCTCTAAACGGATTGAAACTCAGGATGATGCCGATGATGGTAATTACGAAGAGGACGAAAACAATGGGCTCGACGACGACGATTTCCTCAATTCTGCTGTCAACGATGTTAAATCGAAAAGGAACCGTAATATTCCATCTGTCGCTTGCCGGCGTTCCACACGAAAAGGTGTGTTGAATGCGAATGGGAAGCGGGATAGCTCGGCAGATTCGTGGCAGTGGTCCGAGCGACGATCCACGCGGCTAGCAGTACAGCTTTCAGAGCCAGAGCCGGATGGGGATCATCCTCGAAAACGTTCCCGTACGGTAGAGAGTACTGAAGGTGGAAGTCCTGCGCCGTTAGAAGGGAGCTCAAGTGGAGCTCAAAACGGTATCAAAGTGAAGTCGACTGGCGCTGCGGCCCTCAAACCTACAGAGGTCGCCATGGAGCAGGTGGCGGGGAAGAAAAAATCAAAGTACTGGGTTTATGCCGTTGAACCCGCGCCGGGGGCAGCCGCCAACGGGCATGGAGCTAACACTCAACCTTCCAATCATGACCGGATCGAATCAAATGGCATTGGAAGTACCAACGACTTTAGGCAGCAATCTATTGAAAGCACAGGAAACGCGGAACCACGGACTGAAATTCATGGTGTCCCTCCGATGATTATTGACTAGACAATGGAACTTTTACGCTCAGTAATATACACATGGCCATCATAATCAATCCCGTAGATGTCAGCTTCGGTTCATTAGCATTATCTATACATAGCATTATCTAATCAGCAAAGTTTGGATCTTGATTCAGTAAACCCAAAAAAGGCAAACTCGGCGCTACGCTTGTGCTGTCATGCTCTCCCGCTCACTGCGCGATGCAGTTCGACGTTCTGCAACACGCGCGCGCACGCGCTTTCACTCTCGGGGATGTCTGTCGCTACAGCAGCGGACCGCGGCGACTCAAGTCAGTCATATTCCCGCCTCGGTCGACGACAGGGGACTGGTCAACTTGTTTGATCATCCAAAGTCTTCACTCTCCTTCTCACCACTGTCTACTACCGGCCTATTTGGACATCCAACTTTGACCCAACCGCATGCTCTCATCTCCTTAGCCGAAGCAACGGTAGTGAGGGCCCAATTGCTTACCGACCGCATATTGCGAGCCTCTCAGTCGCACGAGGAGTTGAAGAAAGTTGTCAAGAACTTGGACCGTCTGAGCGACATGTTGTGCGGTATCATAGACCTTGCCGAACTGGTCCGACACGCACACCCCGACAAAACATGGGTTGACGCCGCCAATCACGCTTACGAGACGCTTTGCGAATTCATGAATGTCCTGAATACCCACGTCGGTCTGTACGAAGTACGTGATGGTTTAATGGCGGTGCGATTCGTTTTTGACAATTAAGCAAGGTTTTGACAATCGTTCTGTCCGATCCGTCCATAGTGAAGACGCTGACCCCCGAAGCGCACCAAACGGCTCTGACATTTTGGCGTGATTTCAAAAAGTCTGCTATCAATCTATCACCTGAGCAGCGACAGAAATTTGTCACTTTGTCGTCCGAGATTCTGGTCCTTGGGAGAGAGTTTTTGGAAGGCGCCAACTCCCCTCGGCCGCCTGCGTCCATCAAGCCATCAGAATTAGCGGGTCTGAAAGACAAAGGACTAGGGGTCAGACTGCAACTACAAGCTCAATTCACTCAACGTGATCTCCTTGTTTATCCAGGTTCTGTCCAAGCACATATGATTATGCGTGCTGCCCCTGAGGAGGAACCACGGAAACGCGTCTTTATTGCCTCAAATTCAAGCACCCCTCAACAAATAGAAATTCTTGAAGAGCTTTTGCGGAAGAGAGCTGAGCTTGCTAGTTTAGTTGGAAGGGAAAGTTACGCGCATATGACATTAGATGATAAAATGGTTAAAAATCCGGGTGCGTTATATCTGTCCTCGTTCTTTTTTCCTTACACCAATACGATCGCAGATAATGTACGATACTTTCTCGATGCTCTCATGGACCACACGCGACCATTCGCCCGGAAAGCATTAGATGCTCTTAGCTTACGAAAACAGTCACATCATAGGATGTCGACGTTACCTGTCATTCAAGCATGGGATAGGGACTTTTATTGCCCACCAGAGCCTCCAACACCACCGATACCCCTACCTCCACTCACTCCAGGCACAGTTTTCATGGGCCTTTCACGACTCTTTCAGCATTTATACGGTATATCCCTTAGGCCTGTTACTCCTGTATCAGGAGAAGTCTGGCACGCAGATGTTCAAAAATTAGAAGTTGTAGACGAGGAGAAGGGGATTATAGGGTGGATTTACGCTGACCTCTTCGCACGGAGGGGTAAAGCAAGTGGAGCAGCGCACTATACAGTGCGTTGTTCACGAAGGACAGATTACGACGATGAAGCTGCGGATGGTACTGTTGAAGGGCTTGAGTGGCGAATACAGGAATCTCAACAGTTTGAGGCCTCTAAACGTCACCGACTTCCAGGTCAAGATGGGGTATACCAGTTGCCATTGGTGGTTCTGCTGTGTGAGTTTACTCGACCGACGCTATCGCGTGGTCCTGCAGTACTAGAATGGCATGAAGTTTTAACACTGTTCCATGAGATGGGACATGCTATGCACTGTGAGTTGCCTACGTTGGATGAAGGCATACCGTTAACTTTGCATCGTCTCGCAGCTATGATTGGCCGAACAGAATATCAAAATGTGTCCGGCACCAGATGTGCAACCGATTTCGTCGAACTACCTTCCATCTTGATGGAACTCTTTCTGACCTCTCCGACAGTCCTTTCACTCTTCGATACCGACAGCATATCCGCAACAAGAAACACCATAAACCACCAAGAGGATCCCTGCCGTCACATTGATGCTTACTCCCAAATGCTGCTAGCAGTGTTGGACCAAGTATATCACTCTCCAGCTGTGCTTAACTCGACCTTTGACTCGACTGTTGAACTTGCCAAACTTCATGACATGCGTGGACTCATTCCGCACGTGTCTGGTACATCGTTCCAAACCCAATTTGGCCATCTGTATGGATACGGAGCGACTTATTATTCTTACCTTTTTGACCGAGCGATTGCTTCGAAAGTCTGGAATGACATATTCGCCCGGAACCCTCTTAATCGTCAAACAGGACAAAAGTACAAGGAAGAAGTATTACGCTATGGTGGTGGCAAGGATCCCTGGAAACTCATAAGCGTTTTGCTTGCGCAAGACGAGTTACAGGATGGTGGTGCACAGGTCATGAGACAAGTCGGCTTTTGGAGTACGCAAGATGTTAGATTAGTTACGAGACATTAGCGCAATGAATTTATTAATTACGGTGCTAATGAAGATGTACATGATATACAAGTGCTTTGTTGTACAGGAATTCCGGGTATAATTAACATGGTGCAGTAAGTCCAAAATCAAAAGGTAAACTAAATGCATGCGTATCATAAGCATAAGCATTGTTAAATGTCTTTTCGTCAAAGAGACTGAAAAGCCAATCAAAGTCTTGTGGGGGTATGGAAGTAGGGTCTACAACGTTGAGCAGACTAGGTTCGGAATGCCGAGATTCTTCTGGAGTTGCAGATGCAGCTTGGATACGGTGTAAGTAATGCGCTAGAATTTATGTTAAAATACTCACAAGACTGTGTAACATGACCACTCGACTCTCCATAATCAGCGATCGGGGCCGGGTGGAATAATGGGTCAGGGTGCGACGCAGTATGATCATGAGCTCCTGTCAGTTGCATTAGACTTGTGAAGAGTAAAACGATATTGTTCATCTCACCGTCCGCAGCTACCACAGGGTCAAAGTCTGCAAAAAGTCGAGAAGGGTCGAAAAGCTCGATCTCAAGTGGCGCCGATAAGTCTTGTGATATCTGCTCGGCACTGAAGGCGGAATAAAATGCCGCATTATCAAGTAGCCAAAGGTTACTGGACAACGTTTCGACAGGTAAAGGATCGGGGACAATTTGGTTACGGGAACTCGAGGCCACCCCGCTGGGCTGAGTGCGATTTTCACTTTCACAGGAAGAAAGACGTCTTCGTTTTGAAAGAGGCCGTGTTTCGGTTGACTCAGCGGGTACGACTGCCTCTGGTACGTCGCCTAGTAGAGTGCCTACATGGGACGGTGTACGAGGCATACCTTCCGTGGTATCGATCCTGTAGCATACGTAAGTATAGAGATAATTTCAAGTCTGAGATAATCGAACCTTCGCTTCTTCAAGGCCATGCACGAATGCGCCTCCAGATCCTCGCGGTGGCGTTTCGTTTTTCGAGCAATCTGGGGGCCGCCCGGGAATGATCGCTTGAGGGCGATCATAGGGAGCTCTCTCCCAACGTCGCATCTTGCTAGCTGTGCAGAACCATCCGTAGAACCATCTGCATCAGAGTCCCCGCCGTCGTTCGGAGATTCTGGCCTTGATAGATGATGCCCACCTGCAAACTTATCGTTGTACAGGTTTTCAGCGTTATTCTGAATACTAGCAAACTCCATTTCGAGATGAGAGTCGAGAGTTTGAGAACCATCGGTCTTGCCAAAAAAGCACGCAGCGGCAGATAATATTTCTTGACGCTTGTTCGCGAAATGAACGCGTCGGACCCTATTCCAACCTATCCTTCTGCGAACGTTTATGAACCAGTTGTCAATGTCTTTGACATTGCAACCGGATTCTCTTGAAATTGTGGCTTTGACGTGTTTTGCCGGATACGGGTTATGCAAGTTTTTCATGAGCCATGCATACGCTGGTTTGACGTACAGGGGCAAGGAACTTGTTGAGCGAGGCATTGATGGGCGAGGTGAGTCGGTGGCCAGTTCGTTGAGCGACATGGCGGCGAAGAGATCGCTTAGCTCTTTCTCGAGCTTGGTGGTCAATGAATCCAGTTCCTCCTGGAGCGAGAGCATGTTGCATGATAGTATTTGAATTCTCGAAGCGACGGTAAGCGCTAGTTGTATTGTCGCGTCTTGTAGCTGGTGCGAAACGACAGCAGACTTTATGTCAATGGACAACTGGGACCAATCCCGAAAATATTGCTCAAGAGCTGCTTCGTTATTAGACATAACAGCACTCAGCAGGTCCCCTTCAGCCTGCTTTAGACGCTGAACGACCAAGGAGTCCATGGTGTGCGGAAAAATCGAATAGACACAGTGCAGAGTCCGCTGGGTGTTGTTTAGAAGGAATTAAACTCCGATTGATCGATTGTGTACGAACAATGCGGACATTCAATTCGAGTGGCCACCCACGCCTCCAAGTCTTTATACGTAAATACGCTTGAGTGCTTTCCCATCCACCTCGCCGCGATGTCCTCTATAACGAATGCTCTGTCGGATATCCTAAGAAATTCAGAACACCTGAAAAGTATCCTGCCGAAGCAAAAACCTCTTCCTATCGATGATTCAACTCACACGCCACTGTCTATACCTCCTTTGCAACTACCGTCAGCAGACAGTATTTTATCCAACTTCAGGTCTTCGTTACCAGCCAAACTCCTGGATCGTTGCGCATCTACTTTGATAGAGTCAGCGGAAGCTGCACAACGCAACTACGAGATGGCATATTATTGTGCGCCGTATTCATCTACCTCGCCGACACAAGACCGAAAAGCTCAGAAACTACGATATATCCGCGAACATGTTTATCATTGTACCATCATCCGTCCTATGCAAAATCTTCTGGTTTTGGCACAGCGAAGAACTATGAAGATCAACTCAGAAGCACGAGATCCCTCTGAGCCGAAACTTCGAACACGTTTTCGTCAGGTGCGGGACAAAACTTGTGCTCTATGCATTATGCTTACCGATGTCCTGCAGGAATATGTCCCGTTCCTCGAACAATGCTTTCAGTTGAACGCATATCCATCTAATGTTGAAAGACTGCGCCTTGCTCGAGAGACAAAAATGTCTGAACGTCAAATTGAAGTTTGGGTTTGCTAATTCTGCGCTTGATTCATGACCCGTATGTTGACTCGGGCGTAGTTTCAGAATCACAGGAATCGGGCTAGAAGAGAAGGAAAGGTGTTACGAAAAGCCGACACCAGTTCATACGTGCATGGCGCTGTTTCCGAAAACCATGTTTCTTCAGACTCTTCAGGGTATGAGTCCGAATCTAGCTCCCCCTCCTCGGACCAGGAAACATTTTCCAAGGTTGTTAGTACAATATAATAGAGGATCAGACACTAAACCTGACCCACAGGTGGATACAACAATGCAGCTGTGCGGACCGTCAAAAACCATATTCAACGTGAAGATTCCCGCACATGCATTTCCGACGCGTTACTCTGAAGGGAGAAGTATGGACAAGGATATCCGGCTCGAATTCTCGGCAAACGACTTCTGGATGCGCAGGCCTACGAATGTCCCTCCTGCAGTACATGAACCCATAAAGCTTGATGAATTGATCATACTATTCTCGAAACGATTAACTATTCAAGATACTACTGCTCGCCGGGCAAGGAAGCACGATCAACCCTCTATGGATACTAGCAAGCGATCCGCAAACCCATGGTACACAGCAACGACGACATTTGTTCCAAGAGCACCCCTTTTCGCTCTTGTCAAGCCGCAAGCAAAACCCAATTGCTCCCCAGTTAAGCTTGCTTCGTCAAAGTATGCACCAATACTGCGTTCTCCGCACCCTGTCGTGGAGGATGCGAACAATACCACGGCTCATTTGCCTCAATCATACCTCTGTTCTAGGCCGAGAGCGTCTTCGTTGAGCTCGGGCAGCGCAGACGAATCGTCGTGCAATGAGCCCATCACGCCATCTTCGTCACCTGCTCCATCAGTATTTCAGCCGAAAGTACTTCCTGACTGGATGACAATCCTGGAATCAGTGACAGCTTGAAGCAGATCCGCCATTCATCACCATGATGAGCGTGGACACATCCCAGATCCGTCGCCCATATTGCTTCTGGACCAACGGAGTAGCCGAAACACGTGAACCACAGGCAAGCCAGTGGACCATGTGGGTATGTTGGCATAACATGCAACTCCTGGTGGAAACCTTTACTGGAACGATCTCGAGACCAATAACGAGAACAGTGCCAGGACCAACATCATTGAGATTACGCCATTGTAAATTGCAACTCATGATCGATTTTCGATGACCAATGATTGATGATTATCGATTAATGGTCATCGATCATCTTATCTTTCTATGGACATCGTACGTTGATATGTATACCTAAAAGTTTTGTTGCGATAGCGCTATGAAATAATATTCATGTTCATGAAGATGGATAAACGTTATTTCCTTCAATCCCTGCCGTCTTAAGAGAGAATCTTGGACGATCCAGTAATTAATTAATGCAATAGGTGCGTTGTACTCCGCACCATTACTTACCATTGTTAATTAGCCAGGTTGAACAGAAATCGGCTCACGTCCCCCGTTTGGATGCACACCAGCGCTAATGGCCTTGCGTCACCAGAATCAAAAGCGAGACCAAAGATTGTCTCCACTGGTTCATCGTACAAGTTCAAGCACTTGTTATTTACATGAATACATACGTTCCCTCGTCACATAAATTTCGACGCCTGAAACGGATGGTCAGGCGTGCAAGTATTCCAGACTCAAAAGAAAAACGCACCAGGCCCATCAAACTGCCCAAACCTCCAGAATCACTACCGCCCGTCGTACCACCGCTAAACTTGGACTGCACAAGCAACTTCATAACGGTCATCGCGGCGCCATTGACAGCATCCTGCTTGTTACCAGACGCAGTACCTCCAGACTTGTCGAACATCTTGGCCGCCTCGGCCATCGCCATACTGATGAGCTGCGAGTGGTTGCTTCCGCCGCCGCCGCTGGAAGCACCGCCACCAGAGGTGAAATTCTTCAAGGCCTAGGATTAACGATCAAGGATCAGCGATAAGCCATGGCGGAACCGACTTGGTGTTAAAGAATAGGTAAGAAAGCAGGGAAATTGCAGTGCTCACCTGCATGGCGGCAGCGGCGCCGAGATTGCCAGCACTCATTCCGCCCGCATCGTTGTTCTGATAAGCCTGTTGATGGGCATTGAGAACGTGTTGATCGTCGACCGGTTCATTGTGGGCATGCTGTTGCGCAAGATCGGCTTTAAATGCGTTGCTCTGATTAGTATGTAATCAACCAGGACGCACTTGGTTATCATTGAGGTATCCCATGGCGTTCGAAAAGTGGTCGCCATGTTCAGAGCCGCCGTGCTGCTCAGCGTGTCTGACCACATCATCGTGGTTAACTGGCACATCGTGCATTAGCACTGATCTACAGCGCGATCAGCGGTTGATCTTACCATCACCACCATAGTTCCACTGCTGCTGTTGCTGAGGTTGTCCAGATTGTCCAGAATGGTGCGGGGAGTTGTACTCTTGTCCGCCCGTCTTGCGGACGTTTGCTATAGTGCGGTGTGATTGGCAAGCGAGCCCCTGACTGACTGTATGTGCAATCTTACATTGAGATTCGGTGTAGGCTTCGTAACCCTGCTTCGCTAGGTTCATAAAAGAATCCTGTGCTTCGTTGAATACGAGATACATTGGAGAAATACTGGATGACTTACCATTATCGTTGCTTCAGATCAGGATCGATTGAAACAGCGCAGCACAATCGTGGTTAATTTATATGTCCGACGAAGTACACTAGGATATATATGGAACCAACATTAGGGTACCCTCGGATCGTTCTCTGCAGTCTCGGTGTTGGTACTCGTCCCAATATGATGAGGTCCACTAACGGTGCACAGGGACACCTGCTAATGCTCCCCCCTGTTCTGCCGCCCACAAGGCCCTGTGCCGATCCCTTGAGCCGCTCGGTTTGCGACTGCAACGCGTCTTGGGCGGCTTTCGCATACTGCCCTGCTGTATCTAGTGCTGAATCGGCCTGAAGATACGTTTGTGCGAGAAGCCAGTGACGTATGATCTGGGGATATCATCTGTCCTACCAAGCTCTTGGGAAGATATGACTTTTAGCTATGTTAGTGACGACAAGACAATCAAGGAATAGGGACTGACCTGCGCAGCTGCTATAGCATCCGATACCAGACTCTTTGCCTGTTCGATGTAAGACGCACTTGCCGCCTTGGCTGGTTTCCACGTCCCTCTGATCTTCCGCTGCAGCACTGGCCGTAACGTGGCTAGCTCCAGCCTGAAATTGTTCCACAGCAGAAACGGGTTCTCCAGTCAACCTTGTCAATGAATTGTCGCCGAGATGAACACTTGACGATATCTACTACCTTGCGGGGTCCTCGGCGGCCAAGTTTCTGTCCTTCAGGCAGGATTGTGTTACCAGACTGCTTTGATGTCATATTGAAGAAGGTGGGTCTGACGGGGAATCACGTAGTTCTTTGACACTGGCATATATTTACTCTTTTTGCACAGGGTACCCGCGTTTCTGAAGAAAAAGAGTTCCGGGGATCGTACCACGTGGAGTCAACAGTTCCTATCCGGTCGAGAACTGAAGAAACCATGTGTAATATTATCATGGCCGTTGGGAAGGTCCTAGATGGTTTGATACCGAAGAATGTGCGTAAATCTTGCCGACATCGTGCCTGTGCTTATTATTCACGCCCTCTACTGCAAATAACTATTCACCCGTATGCACGGTTGTCGCTGATACTTCTAGTATAAGTCTGCGGATGGGATGCAGTATTATCGCGGAGAGTTTGATATCATCTTGTTGTTTGGAATGACTGAGTTCAAGGCGCAGCTTGCGTGGACTGAAAACATGAGTTTGTTGTCCTTCTATGTCCTCCAGAGCGGATCAGCTGTTTCTCCATTCAGGGTGTCGAGAGATGGCGGATTCGTTTTGCCTTTCGATTTTCGAGCAGGAGCTCCGCGAAAGTTGTCTATGTTGACATGGCTGAGGCTGCCACATGAATGTTAAATCTTGCACTATCATACGAGGAAGATGGAACTTGATCTATACCAATGAAACTATTAGCATGTACATTTGCTTACCGTTTCAGTCATATTGCTCAGTGGTGACATGATCAAATAAATTATTTTATTTTTCATCGGAGGTTAGAATAGAGGCACAAAGGAAGTGGACATTCGCGCGTTCTAACAGTTAATTTCAATAATTCAGGAGCTCGCCGTCATTGTGTAACACGTTGAACTGGCACGCATAAGGTCGATAGTTATGCCACGTTGGGTCGCGAACAGAAACAGGCATCGGAGTATGACGTCACGAGGTGACATAGACGCGAGACTGTATAACTATTGCGATGAACGACTTCCAATCCAACGGGCCCTTTACTCCTCCCAATTCGCTGTATTCTTACCTCTACGCCATACTTCCATCCTTGATGTTTGGCAAGAAATCTCTTCCACTTTGGTTCTTTGTTGTCGGCGACCCTCGTCCATTAAAGATAACCGTACGTCGCGACTTCGACGTCACTGATTTGCAGAAGGCTGTAAAGGAGGAATATGAAGATTTTCGCGCTGTAACATACTCCAGACTACTGCTTTGGAAGGTAGGCTAACGCAAACATTCAAGCTAACGTGTTACTAACTCCTTCATCGTTTTGAAGGTGTGTTTATATTTTTGGGGCCGGCATTTCCGCAGCTGACTCTATCTCGCCAGCTAAATGTCGCAGAACCTGTGGAACCGGTTCATACTCTCTCGCACCGTATTGAGTCGCGAGGCAATGTGGCGGCGTTCGCCGACGAATTGACCCCTACACAGAAAGTGTCGGCACTCTTTCCGCACAACCCTCTCGAAAAGCATGTCCATATTCTGGTGCAACTTGTGTCCGGAGGTGGACCCGTATCTGTCGTGTCGCAACTTGCATCCACATCTGTTGTGCCGCAACTTGCATCCACAAGTGGGCCCGTGTCTGTCATGTCGCAACTTGCATCCACAAGTGAGCCCATATCTGTCGTGTCATTCTACTATCACTAATCAACGCTCCGTTCACTACGCTCTCGTCCTTTTTTATCCGCCACTGCACCCCATAGACAACCCCAGACCTCCCGAACGAACCCGATCATTCCCCCGCCCTCCACGTAAGCCCAGTCAAATTTTGCCCTCTCACCGCTCACAGAGACCTCAGGGAATACATCTCCACGGAGGGATACAGTCATAGCGCTGTACGAACGACTCAAGGAATGTGGTTTCATTCAGGTAACTTTGTGACGTTCAATGTTCTGAAATCCCCGCTTACCCCACGAAGGTTCGTGGGACTCCCGCAAGCGGCAAGACGGTGCTTGCCCAATTACTCGCTGATTATATCGATCATATCCCCCAGCAAGACGACGAGAAGATTCACATTGTTTGGGTCCATGGGTGGCCAGCGAAAGCAGAGAGGGGCGACTATCGCTCCTATCTAAGGTGGCTAGGCTGGGACGAGAAAAGAAAAAAAACGGTGTTCATCTTTGACGAAGCGCAACAGACGTACAATGATTCAGAACTCTGGAGCCAATTTTTCAGACCCATGCGTGACTACGAGGAACGTCGCGCGATCATCTTTTGTGGCTATGGCAGCCCAACATTGCGTGTCAGCTTAGGGGGGACCCCACTACTCATCGCTGATGCCCAGCGGGTCACTTTGCGTCATATTGACCATCAAGATGGCCTTGCTCCAGTTGGACTCCTTTTCACCCGAAGCGAGTTTGACGATCTGATCACCACGCGTTATCCTTCCCCCACGTTTTGTTTTGATCCTTCTTTTTTTGATGCCCTTTATGGTATTACCAACGGGCACGTGGGGGCGATCAAGGATTTCATTAGCATAATTATTGCCGACGACGTAAGTCCCTTTGCGTTAAAAAGGGTGATGGTCTGACATCTGGTTCAGTCATATCGTCAACTCAAGCGTACTGCTGGCCGGCTTTACACTTGGAAGTCATTTCTGGACGCAATCGGCCCACAAGAATTGCTACAAAAGCTCGAGGATTCCGCTATCGTATTCGGAAGGGGGCTACCATCAAATGATGCACTCCGAGTGCCAGCCATCGCCAGTGTCTTTTCTGCTGTCCTTCGTAAGAATTTTGTGAAGGATTCCGAGCTCGGGACTGATGATGAGAAGAAAGCGCTTCAGGAGTGTTTCCGCCAGGGTTGGCTCCACGCAGACAAGCTCGGGGCCATGAACTTATTAGATGAAATCGGGTACCTCTTCCCATCGTCGCTTCACCGCTGGTATGTGGAGTGGAAACTATCGGGCAGTCTCCCCCCAACCGAACTCCAAGCAAAGAGTCTTCTGGACTTTGTGATCAACGTCATTAAGCTGTTCTCCCCGAACATTCTCTCGACTAAACGAAGATTAGGTCCTGGTTGTATTCAGCGGCTACCCGAAGCCCAGTATCAGGACGAATTTTATCGTTGCTGTCATGTTCTTTCGCGGGGGTCGCTGGTCACCTTTCCCGAATTCGGGACAACACAGGGACTCGTAGATTTCTATATCCCTACCAAATCGTGGGGGATAGAACTTCTACGTGAAGGTAATCAGCTAGCAAGTCATTGTGGTCGGTTTTCCGAAGGAGGGTCATACAGGATGACACTCCCTCTATCCGAGTATATCATTATTGACTGCCGTACCACATATCCAAAGGAGAAACATCCACGTAAGTGGACTCACTCTTTGGTCATTGCTCCACTGATGCAACCTTGTGTGCTGCTAAGTTATGTCAAATTTGTACCATGCTGTGTTCGAGGACAACTTTCACAATGTAAGTATTTTGGATAACGGGCTCAGTGTCCGTATGGGTTTCTGTCTATTGGCGATGTGACAAGATTTGGGTCCATTCAGCAGCTTGAGGGTAGTGTTTTTAGCTGAATTTCACTTTGTAAAGCTAATTCCGTAGGCTGAATGTATATATTGCAACCGAACTTTCAGCGTCACCGTCACGAAGCTTCTCTCTCATGCTCCAAAATACGCAAATTAGATACTTAGCAGTATCATCTAGCATCTGGAACGCCAGTGCATAACAACCACGCTAAGTTATACTGCTCCAATTCGATGCTGCAATGGAGCAAGGCTTGGTGAGTGTGCCGCCATCTCGGACTGATAAGGCACACGAAGAGCCCTCGTCAGCCTTTCCCCCGTTTCCGTATCTCCTCGTTCCCCTGCTCTTCTTCCCCCCTCGCGCGCGCGACGAGGTGGACGATAGCCTCGTCGGCTTCGACCCTTTGCACGTTTTCGGTTTCTTTTTCCGCTTGTTCCACGCGGGACGCTTGAGAGGATATCCCGTTCACAGCATCGTGGAAGACACGAGACCCTCTTTCGGCATGGATTCAGGGATGGGGGTTCGTGCGGCCGTGTTTGTAGTACTGGTGGTACTAAGAGAGGCGTTTGCGAGGTCGAGCGCAAGTGAGGCTTCCTGCGGTTGTTTCGGGGCTTCTGGAATGAGATGGGCCTCAAAGGGATGAGATTCTCGCTAAACACTTTGCTGAAGTTTCATCAAGGACGACTCTTATTAGAACGAGGGTGCGTTGGAGTAGGCGTAGGATGACGAATGTCTATCTATATTCAATGCTATTCGATGGAGTACAACGTCCATACAACGTCCAGGGTATCGAAAATAACTTTAGTCCGACAGCAAAATCAAAGCGAAATATACATCATATGTGCAGCCAACGCTGCTCCAATTTTTTTTAGCGGAGTCGAGAAGCCTCGCCCTCCCAAGAACCCATCTTCAAGAACCTAGCCAGAACCTCTTCAGAGCCCCGTTTGAACAACTCAACACCTCTTGCAGGATCCCACACACGCCCTCCTTTTCGGGAAGGTGAAGGGGGAGCTGGGCCTTCTGCCGGCGACAAAGGCGGACCAGAAGATGCAGGAGACCCAAGCGATGAGTCATTCGAAACTTGGCGCGAGATGATTGATGGAAATCCGAGTCTAGGTACCTGTATGGGTGATTGTGTATGTTGTGAAGCCGTGTGCGACACAGATCTTCCAGTCATTGAAAGTTTTTGTTCACTTGAAGGGCGCGGTTGCGGGGTCTGTAAAGTCCTCTCAGGCTCATCAATGGGTGATGGCAAAGCAGTTGACATGGGCAAATCTGGTAGTTGACTGGCATCACCTGAAAAAGGTGGTTTTCTTGTCTTCGATAGGGCTGAAGGGTTAACCAAGAAAGTGTTGACTTGAACAGCTCGACTGCGCATGTCTTTTGGAACGGTTTGCACCCCTCTCGTTTTATATTGTTTCTTCTTGCCCGTGATCAATTCGCTAGCCGAGACGATTGAAGACCGTCGAGATTGTCTTTGCGAGTTCCTTGC
The DNA here is from genome assembly GCA_015039365.1 of Amanita rubescens. Classification (NCBI taxonomy): domain Eukaryota; kingdom Fungi; phylum Basidiomycota; class Agaricomycetes; order Agaricales; family Amanitaceae; genus Amanita; species Amanita rubescens. Next base: position 29,955 of record WION01000004.1, read on the forward strand.
AGACCTTTCGTCTCTATCACTATCATCGGCGGCACTTCCATCACTGCTATCTTCATCATCTCCATCGCGGCTGCTAACTTCAGCTTTGTGCTCGGGATCCTTTTTCCACTCATTTTCATCGAAAGCAGGAGCCAAAGGGATGGGAGCTTTAGGAGGACGGAGCCGAGAAGCATATTTTTGGATGCCTGGAACTATATCCCACTTATTTACATAGACAAGGTCCACAGGTAACCCACGGAGAGGCGAGAGTAGTCCTTGCATTGCTGGTGATGTAGGAAGAGGAGATGTAGGAAGTCCTTGGACTTGTTTGGGTGAAGGACTTTCAAGTGAGGGGAAAACACGGCCGGGCTGAGTTCTCGGTTTGTCTTCCCAAGTAAAGACATGCTTAACCTTGGTTGGATCGGGGCTTGGGGCTGCTCCTGAGGTACCATCTCCCGTAACTTGACGGTAATGGCCTTCTCGGACCAAAGGTTTTGGAATTCCCGGGGTACGTGGAGGCTGGAATAGGGTATCCGGAGACTGAGAAGTGCCGTCCAACACACTCTTTGACGGTGTATTGTCCCAAGCATTGGGATAATAAGTGTTAACGGCAAATCCAGAGGATGAAGGGAGGCTCGTTGGGGGAGGCTCGATAGCAGGGTTCCAGAGAAGCAGGGGTGGTGACGGCGGGCGACGTTCCTCTTCCTCTGCATGTGAGCTCGTCTGCACAGGTTCTTGTTTCTCGGCAGATGGAGGCATCTGCGTGAATTGTTGAGGGGGGAAATAATCCTGCATTGAGGGCATCTGTGGGGGCATCGAAATAGATAGCTGGGACACTTGCCCAGAGTCTGAAGACGCTGCAACCGTTCGCTGTGACGTGTGCGATTGGGGAGACGGAGACGCTGGCAAAGTAGGAAACACTTGCGTAGGATATACCGAGGGCAGCGACATCTGCGTGGGATGTAGTGAGAGCATGGACATCTGAGGGGGCTGCGGTGAGGGCGAGGATCGAGCAAACCAAGCGTGTGGAGTGGGAGTTGAAGGAAGTGATATAATCTGTGGGCGCGGACTCGGAGGGAGGTCGTTTGGATCTGGAGTAGGTAATGACTGCCAACCAAACGACCCACTGCTGGCAAGTGGCTTCCTCGGGGGAGTGGATGGAACACTCTGCTGCACACGTATCTCGGGCGGAACATTGTTCTCGCTCTTGGATACAGCATCTTCAACATCCGTCTCTTCGACGATAACCAGCTCCTGCGGTCTCCTGGGACCCATGAGGTCGACTCGACCTTGTAAGGGTAGGTTGATGTAATTGCCTTCGCCTCCGTGGTCACCAGACGAAGGTACCAAGGAATGTAGACCTTCTATAGCAACTTTCCTGAGCTCGTCTAGACTGAAAGTGGTTCCAGAAGGCAAGGCATCGGAGGCAGTGATAGCTGTGTGCTCGTCACGAGACTCCTGCTCCCAAACGGGGATATACGTTTTTAGCTCAAATGAGCTGTCAACCATAATGGGCTGAGCGCGATAATGTCGATCATAGACATTGAACCAACGATCCAAAAGAGAATTGTAATCATAGGCCAGCTCAGAGGAATCGGCAGTTGAAATTTTTGTGAAAGACGGACGATATGGGATGGAGTTCCACGGTTTATTGGGTCCGATAAAATGAATCGCAGAAATTTGAGAGCCAAAACGTTCGTATGCTGGCGCGTAGCTGTTCGTTGTATGGATAAGAGCAACGCGAAGGAATATCGTATACTTACGTGTAAGCAGCAGTTGGGGTGGTATTGTAGATAAAACTGAGTCGATTCCAGTTGGTGCCACGCCATTCGTTAAGAAGGCCTTGGTCACCACCGTCCCACGAGCCTTTTGAGTTGAGGAGATCCGTAAGTTCATTAAACTTTTCTTCTCCTGGATTGAAAACGAGAACACCCGAGTTGAAGATGTCTGGCCAGCCAACATCGGGAACGGCAGAGAAGTCATGAGGTAATTTGAAAAGGTGTGAAAGAGGGCGTATAGGAAGGACATCTGCGTCTAGAAAGATAATTTTGGAGAATTGGGTCAAACGGAAGACATGAAGCTTAGTCAAAACGGCATGAAGATCGAGACGACCTGAGAGGGGGACGAGATGAGAGATATGCTGAAAGAAGCGAGAAGAAGTATACCCAATAGCGCCAGGCCCTTTGTGTCAGACTGATGAATGAGTTCTACGCCGACGACGAGGTTGAAAGCCTTCCTGAGAAGTTTTAAGGAAGACACGTCGACTGATTCTGGAGTGACTAAACAGACGGTAAAGAAAGGGATGTCGCGAGGAGCTGGATGAAGTTCGGCGAGAGATGCCACCTGGGCGAGTACGCCTGGCAGATATGCATCAGATGTCAGAAGAGTGACAAACGCATAGTTGGATGCCATAGAGAAACCCGTACTTTCGCACGCTGAGAGCAAGATAACTTCAACTGACGTCACAGCTCCCCGCTGGTCATGTTCGCAGGTCGCTTCACCCGCCTCCTGCTTCACCGCCCGCCTCCCCGCCCGTTTCCCCGTCTCTCCGCCCCTCGCCTCCGTCTTCGTCCGCTCCGCCTCTTTCCTGTCGCCGGTGGTCTACTGCTGCTCGTCATTCCGGCCCGCCTTACCCCGTCCTCCGTCCTCACCGACCCTGCCCCCATCACCATCACCTGTCCCGACTCACCCCTCACCATCACCTCCCCCTCTAAAGTCCATATCTCCCTCACCCGTCGTATCCTCTACATTCTTCGCAATTCTATATGGGAACCTATACTCACCGCAAAGCGCTTTGTCCATCTCTTAGTCCTCTTCATGCCCGTCATCATCTGTAGCCCCATGCTTCTCGTTGGCAGACCAGAGAAGCGTTTCAAAGGCGATAGGTGGGGCGCAGTCTGGTGGTACGATCTTCTCGTCCAGCAGATGTCAGCAGCAGGCCCTACCTTCATCAAGGTGTGCACCATTCTTCGTTATATGCGTGTTCTTATTCTCTCTTTCTAGCTTGCGCAGTGGGCTGCATCCAGGGCAGATTTGTTCCCGACCCTCATGTGCGAAAAATTGGGCACGTTGCATTCACGCGGAAAACAACACTCACTAGAGCATACAAAGAACGTCATAGAACGTGTCTTTCAACGTCCCTTTGATCAGGTGTTTGAAGAGTTCGATGGCAAGCCTATTGGAACTGGCGCCATCGCCCAGGTACAGCTTTTATCTACGTAACATTTCGCCTGACTCGTTTCCCCTCTAGGTATACCGAGCTACTCTAAAAAAAGACTTGATACCGCCCTCATACCTCGGTCCGCGCCGAACGGGAAAAAAACACAGGACACCTGCGGGTGCCTTGGCTCCCGTCATTTTACATGAACCCCCTCCCTCCGTTCCATCTGCTGCCGTGGCCATCAAAATACTCCACCCTAATGTCGAGAAAATGATATCTCGTGATCTCTCCATCATGGCTTTCTTTGCCCGCTGTATATCCTTCATTCCTGGTATGCAATGGCTTTCCCTACCTCAAGAGGTGGAAGTCTTTGGTAACCTTATGTCACGCCAACTGGACCTGAGAAATGAAGCCGATAACTTGGAGACTTTTGAACATAATTTCGCTTATAGAAGAGTTCCCGTAACATTTCCTCGGTCTTTGAAACTCTGGTCAACAAAAGATATTCTTGTCGAAGAATATGAAAATGCCGTCTCCATGGAATATTTCCTCGCTAATGGCGCCGGTCCCTTTGATGAGCAATTAGCAACCATCGGGCTAGATGCATTTTTGGTATGATGGTGTTGCTCATTTGGCGGAATGCTTATGCTTTATTTAGCATATGCTTTTACTAGACAATTTTGTCCACGCTGACCTCCATCCTGGTAACATTATGATCAAATTCATCAAGCCACCCAACACGATAATTTACATACAAAGCTTATTCAATCACTTCTTCCGTAAAGCAGGCCAGGTTACGAACGTGTCTAGTTCTGAAAATGGCCTATTTGTTCCTGCAGATCATTCAGACTCGGATCGTATTGTGGAACGTCTGCGCCAACTCAGACGTTCCCCAGATGCCTGGACGGCAGAGTTGAATTCATTACATCAGGAAGGTTATATGCCTGAAATTGTGTTCATCGACGCCGGCCTCGTCACTACCCTCGATGCGACCAATCGAAGAAACTTTATTGACCTCTTTAGAGCAGTGGCCGAGTTTGATGGCTATAGAGTGGGACAGTTAATGGTGGAGCGCTCGCGATCACCGGAATTAGCCATTGACACGGAAACATTTGCCCTGAAAATGCAGCATCTGGTGTTATCCATCAAACGCAAGACATTTTCTCTTGGTCAGATCAAAATATCCAATTTGCTCACGGAGGTCCTCAAAGCGGTTAGAAAGCATCACGTCAGGATGGAAGGCGATTTTATCAATACCGTTATCGCAATCCTATTACTTGAAGGCATTGGCAGGCGGCTTGATCCCAATTTGGACCTTTTTGCTAGTGCCCTTCCCATCCTAAGGCAACTGGGTGGAAGTATGGCGACAAGAGAGAACATCAACAAGAATCTTCCTTCAAGCGAGCTGGGCGCCTTGCTGAAGGTGCGCTTCTGTGCTAGCTCCAAAGGCATATATTTACACTATTCTAGGTCTGGGTGTGGGTCGAAGCCCGCTCATTCATCTCGGCTGCTATCGTTAATGCGGATGACCTTGTTAAATACGACCTGTGAGTGGGCTCTCTGATTCACGACACTCACTGATCCGTATTTCCAGATTATGTCCAAGTATATAAAGTACCTGCGGACTGGATGCATAATCATAGATTTGTAGTAAATGTTAGATTACAAGTACAATTAATTTTAATCTTACAAGTGTATGATTGTCACGCTCTCTGGAATCTGACTCCAGCTGAAGGGTATGCTAAAATATCTCCATCCCAATAGATCAAATCAATAGGTGCCCCGCGACTGTTATACCCTCCATCAATGCTAATCCAATACGGCATACATCCCATGAGGGGGTTCCGATTAAGCTCCTTTCGACCAAACGCTAGTCTGAAGGACAATGTACAACTGTGAGGAACACAAGAAAAAAACAATAACTTACCGAAACTCGCCAAAACGCCCTGTGCTCCACAGAGTCACAGGTTCAGACTTCTTGGCAGGGTCAATCTTCGTGCTCTGTACGAGAGCCAGAATATCCACACCACGAACATAGAGGCGAGTTAGAGACAAGGCACCGGCAATCACCTTCACAACTGCAATTTCGCCTTTCCTACTCGTCACCCATGTTCCTTCGTACAGTTCAAACATGTAGCGTCTTAGGATGCCCTCAAACGCAGGTTGGTACAAAGACGCTATCTCCTGAACGATGGTGGAAGTATCAATAAAGGTACCCGTCGACAAGACAATAACCCCAAATGACAGTTCTTGGTGAATGGCAAACTCGGATTGATAACCAGGAAGGCTGCCCCCTGCAGTATTTCTCAACACAAAAAAGTAATTCAAGATCAAGAAAAACAACCTTTCGTGTACAGCCGACCGTCTCCAGCCTTTAGAATCTCCCATGGCGCACCAGATGATTCAAATGTGCCAACCCAAGATTGCCAAGTGTGTAGCGGTCGTAACCATTCGCGCAAGACGTGCTGTGAAATAACACCTCCCTCCGCCGTTGGTGATAGAAACGTTCTCATGACTTTAACGAGGTCAGCAAGAGAGCTAAACTGCCCGCCGGCAGGGTCATCCGAGTCATCGAATACATAGTCCTGGATATATTGAATGAGGACAGACGAAACTATAGATACTTTACAACGTACAGCCCAGTCTGCATCTCGCGAGGGTACTGCTATATGGCTCGAAAGCAGAGGATCGGAAGGTATCCTATAGAAGCTGCTGTGCAGTCCAATTGGATTCAAAATATCCCTCTGGACAAGTTCTCGGTGCGAGTCAGGCTCAATATCTGGGCTGTCACTAGCTTTGCGATTTGCCGCAACATTTGCTAATCCCAGCAGATCAAAGCCTGAATTGGAATATATCGGGAACAGATAGGGTTCGTTGATGAGAGGATACTTGGCGACAGACCGTAGGAGTGTGTCGTAGCTTCTCTTCGGTACCGCGCCAAAAGACTGATTTGCCGCCCACGAGTTCTTATCGGGCCAATTGTCAATATCGATTGGGGGATAGTCTCTTCCTATGCCTGGATCGAGATTCAGGCTGTCATAACGTTACGGTGATGATGAGAACATACCTGACAAGTGACTCGCCAGCTGGCGTAAGGTAATGTGAGGACGAGAATCTACAACTTCATGATCCATTCCATTCAAATATTCAGACCAGCCGTAGGAAGGATATGTAACATTTGGCAGGTGCTTTTCCACTGGGTCATCCCTAGTACAGAATTAACTCATCGTGATTCGAGGACAGCATTCGACTCGCCAATTTAGAGCACCGCGCTCACGCAGAATAAGAGTTTCCAGAACAGTAAAGACCTTTGTTATACTAGCAATACGATAGATGGAATCCCGATTGACTTCTCCTCGTCTATTTGGATCCGTCTCGTTGGCGCGCAATGAACCATATCCATGTTCAAATATAGCACCAGCTGGCGTCACTACAGCGACGGCAAGACTGTCGATATTTGTATTGCTTGTGTGCAGAGAGAGATACTGGTGAAGGGTTTGAGACGGGAAAAATAATTCCTTATCATTTGCCGGTGGGGGGTATAGTCCAAGTAAATTAGGTTTTGGAGGTTGGCAAAGATTGTATGCGGCGTGGGATGCGGACCTGGCCTTCCGCCTGTGATCGTACCACAGTACGATGAGAAGCGCGCCAAAAGCAAGGCACACTCTTATCGAAAGAAGAGGCAATCTTCGTGCGGAGCGTGCCGCTTCAAACAGGGCGCCTTTCTCTGCCATTATAGAGCGTCGTGTACTAAGGCGGTGCCGTTCATGAACTTGACATGGCCGCAGTTCAGCCGGGCCGGTAACTCGTTATGCCAGAAGTAGACTGCAGGCTATTCTAGTCCAATGACATGTCTGGAAACAAATCTCTGACCTACAACCGTAAGCCGCACATTATAGCGTCGCTACTGCTGATAACTTCCCCATTCCAGAGGCCATACATGCCATTGTCGAGTTCAGTACGTATTCATGCTAACTTTGAATGAATCGTTGTTAATCAGCTTCAGTCGAGGTCGCCATCCACAATATCCTATATGTGCGCCAGGTGTATCCTGCCGAGCTTTTCGTGCGTCGCAAGAAGTACAACACGCCTGTGTTTCAGTCACGTCATCCTGCCTTGAATGAATATATCTCCGGAGCCGTCAAAGCCGCAGGGGAAGAGATCGCTTTGGTACGCTTAGTATGCATCCCCACTGTCCACACTTAACGGTCCAACATTATCTACTCAAGGGAACAGTCAGTAAAGTCGTTGTCGTCATCAAGGATAAGGATCATGTCGCTTTGGAGCGCTTCATATTTTCCATCGAAAATATGATTCAAGTAGAGGCGTTCGATAAAGATACGAGGTACGATTAGTTCAAATTGATGTTCATTTGCGCGACTCGGCATGACCCAACCAAGCGTCGAGAATGCCATGTCAACCGCCTCTCTTGGACTATACTTCAGGTCCTTCCTTGTAAAGCTCAGCATGATGGAATCGGTTCTTGGACTTTTAGGCCTCGGCGGTAACATTCATCCCACGAATTCTGTCGTGCTTTGTCTGACAAGGGTTAAGACGACGCATCATTTGCAATAGTTCTTGAGCTTAAAGACAACAAGGCCCCCAGCGTGAGCGCAGATAAGGTCTGTAAAGCGATTTACAAATTCTCTGTTATCGCTCATGAACAATAGGAACCGCCACCGTGGATCCCAGCAGATGCGCAACATACGACTCTAGGTGCATCTGACAAAGCAGAGTTGCACATGGTACGAGCTGTGAACACTGGCATAATTAACGTATGTCTCCAGTCAAAAAAGGGACCGAAGTAGTCTGTAACATATCTTTAGCTGTCGCTTGCTATCCAGGAGTCGGACGTTAAGCTAGAACGAGAAAGGGTTCAGGAAGTGAAGGGCGCAGAAAAATCTTAAGTTCTCGGGTTTATTGAAAATATAAAGGTTGGTACGTTATTTGATAATACACAAGTGCTAAGAACAACATATATACACACTCAAACGTCCACGCGTATCCGTTGAATGATGGGTATGATTCTCTCCCATTCTTCCATGGCCTTGAGATCGATGAGTAAATCGTAGTCATAGGGAGGGAAGGAGCACTGACTGCTTTGTAAAATTCAATTTGACCATTTGCAAGATTTGCAAGCAGTTCTTTCATTTCGGCTTCCTTGGCGTACTGAAAGATAGCCTGTTCTCGTAAAGTTTCATCACTAAAGGCATCAGATGTTTCGTGAGCTGTCGTGACGGCATCTTGGAGCTGTTTAGGGTTGACGATCAGCTAATGAAGGATAGAAAGTACAAAGTGACTTACCTCCTTGATTTTAATGTCCATCTTGCGCATTTTTTCTACGCGATGCCTGTCATCGTCAGCGCCCCGGATAGCATCTACTCGATCCCTGAGATATGCGCCAAGACCGAGGCCTGTACTTCCTGCATGTCCATGAATCACAGCGGAGAGCCTATCTCGCTCTGTTGTTACATTAGATAGGTACTTGGAAAGCTCCTCAAAATCAAGTTGTTTTTGGTCACGTAATCTGAGTACCGCCCGATTGGCATGTGAATATGTGAGAAGTGAATGGAGGTGAATGAGTAGAGGATCTGTTGTCGTTTGTGTCTATATCTCTTCGTGAGAATGGTGAATCTTTCTTGGGTCATGGACTTACTTGATGTCTTAGCAAAGCGGAAAACTCGAGCAGTGTATTGGAGAACTGATTAAGAGGCTCCGTGATCCCAGACTCCAGAAAACCTAAGCCTTGTACAGCGACTGCTAGATCATGGTAGTCGGCCGTAAAGTCTTCAGCAGATCCAGCAGGATTACCATCTCATTTAGTCTCAGATTTTCGGCGCAGAGAAAAAGATAAGGAGAGAATTAAATCAACTTACCACTTGTACGGTTTCTAATTCGATTAAAGAGTCGCTCTGAGGCATTCAGACCCTCCTCGAATTTGTCGACGTCTTCTCGCATGACTAAGAACCGTTCGTCTGGTTTCTTCACACGAGAAAAGGCATTAAGTAGGGTGTCCGATATGTTTTCAAGAATATTCGGGGATGGCTCTTGTCCGGGAGGGTGCGCAATGTGTTGGTGCATAACAACATTCTACCAGATGAAAGTCTGGACAGCAGTATTGATGTAAAACGCGTTATCTTACCCATTCTTTAGACTCGAAGAATGCTCGAACAAGAGTGCTACGTTGGAGAGTTGGATGTCGTGCTAGTCTCTGTAAAAATCGATGGAGTCTATTCACGTTGTTCAGCAACACGAGAAGAAGGAAGAAACTGCTCACTCGAGTCGTCGACGCTCCATAAATTCGGGACTAAATCTGTCTCCAGTAATATATTCTGCATGCTCGAGTCATTACCGACCCAAATATTCACAGCACTCCCAACAAACCTAGTCGATGCTTGTCCGGTAAGGCTGGCACGACGCATGCCGGAAAATCTCTGGAAAGGTGTTCGCGAAGGAAAACAAAGTCCTGGAAACGCCGTCGAGCCGATGGATTGGGTTCAGAGAATATAGGGAGATTAGTCTTGAGATATTGTCAGGCTTATCACAGCAACACTGATAGTTCTTCGCTTTACCTTGGCAGAGACTAAATACGAGACGTATGCGTCTTTCGTCTCCGCTAATTCTTTGACGGGATCCTTGACAGAAGGAACTAGGTAACCTTCCCATTTGGGGTGAAGCGGGTCCTCATGCTCAGCGGTGCTCTGCTTGAAACCAGGACCAGAAGACAAATGATGTTGTGCTTCATATCTATGCTGGGGAGGTGATTCCCATGTTACGCTGTCAAAGACGTCTTCCTCGTCGCCAAGCATGCGTTAAGAATGAGACAAACTCGAAGCGTAGTAACGGCACAGTCGTTGATCATACAAGTGTAAACAATCTTTCTGCCACACCTTCAAGTTCTTATGCTGGGCAGGCTTGTCCTCCTCGGCTTTTTGGCCTGCCTTACTCTTGCCTATGAGGCTCCAATAGTAGACACAGGTACGTCGTTTCATAGGGCATGCAGTGAGACTAATTCTCTTTGCAGATTACTCGCGTCAAATATGTAGTGGAATGTGGAGTGGTACCTCCACTTACATTAACGGTAATACCAAGCACCTCTCAACATTAATTCAAGCTCATTCGCACGTAGTAACCTTTGAGCCTGAATCGCAGGGCCAGGTGGCAATGGTGATATATGAATGGGCAGACTCGGGCTATCTTGGGAAAGTTATTGACCCCAACGCGGACTATTTACCCGTGAGTTGCTTGGATGTTGCAACAAGAGTAGCCTCAGTTAACACATAGCAGAAAACTTATGTCTGCACAACCAGCGTAATGGCAGCTGGTCACTGTACCCAGGCGCAGCTCGGTCAATTCATAATCGACCTACCCGAAGGCAAATCAATAAGTAACACTAGTTTCTGGTCTGCAAGGGTAGTGCTCCCCGATAAAAGCGTCGAGTCCAATACGACTGCTGTAGATCTACAGCACAATGCGGCAGGTAGTCCAACATCGCCTCCCAGCGAGCGCGCATCGCCTTGGAGACGAGGCCTTTCATCAACTCCAGATCGTACGCTGTCCCGTCGTCAATCATCGAACATCAGCCCTCAAAGTCCACACCATTATACGGAGTCAATTCATTACATTGTTGAAAGACGGGTTATTACTGCGTTGGTATGTGGATCACGATGTTCATTAATGCCACAATATTCAGTATCCTCGACCAGCTGTTGTTCCCGTCACTCTGCAATCCCCTACTGTACGGAGGGACGCTCTTCACGCGACCTACAAGGGCACCGTAATGTTTCGTAACGCCTTTGATGGAAAATTGCCGGCCACGGATTATCCCAAAGTTAACGTATGTCCATCTCAAGTATTTATCTATGCCATGACGTACATTTCGTTTCCAGTTTTACTTCATGATGTTCCTTTTCTACGCAGTATTGGCGTGTCTCTGGGGTTGGCTTTGTTACAAGCACGTACACGAGCTTCTGCCCATTCAGGTGCGTCAAGCTCAATCGTGTATATATTGTTGGTATACTGACTCTATCGAAGTATTATTTATCAGGTCTAGTTGGCTTAGTACTTATAGAAATGGTTGCCAACTGGGGTCCGTTCCGTTTGCTCCTGCATAGTATTCTATTTATCTTTCTGCAGCCTACTATCGATACCTCAACGCTCATGGCAAGTCAACAGCTTCGACCGTGTTTTTGATCGTCGGTATGTTTTCGAACGTGCCGTTGTCTTGCTAGTTTACCCTCATTCTTTCCCAGTGGCAGTACTCGACGCAGGTCGTAATTCTATGTCCTTCTTCATGCTCCTCGTTGTCTCTCTTGGGCTCAGTGTTGTCAGGGAAACGTTAGGGAGGACAATGATTAGGTGCAAGGTGTTGGCCGCAGCGCATTTCGTCTTTGGAAGTAAGTCTAGCCAATATGGGGTTGGAAAACTTAACCGTCCCCAGTACTGTATTCTATTGGCATTGTCGAATTGGAAATACGGTCGACCTCAGGCATAATCCTTCTATTATTCATCGTTCCTTTGGCCTTCACCCTGAGCGGATTCTTACTATGGATTATGTATGCATTAAACGGTTAGTCCCGCAACCAGCATAAGGATAGCCCTTTCTAATATGAAATACAGCCACTATCGCACAGTTACAGTCTCGCAAACAGCACTACAAACTTAGCAAGTTCACAAAGTTACATCGGATCTTACTGCTCGTTGTTGTTGTGATTATCGCTTTCTTCGTTGTTTCATCATTTGTTTTCTCCGGACGGCTCGCAGAAGGTATTATCCCACGATGTGCTATGGAGTCCAGTAGCTTACTTGCTGATAGACTACGCGGCAAGATCGTGGAAAGTTCAGTGGTGGTTACTAGATGGATGGATGGCCTTACTTTATCTTGCGGCGTTTTCTGCCATTCTATATCTCTGGAGACCATCGGTGGGCAACGGAAGATAAGTCGCTTCTCCAGTCTTGCCCTTAACGCGATAAACTTATCTTGGATTCTTCACATTGGTCTTATCAGATGAATTAGCCCAAGATGAGGCCGAAGTAGAAGATTATGACCTTGAATCGTTCGAACGCCGTGGGAGAGGGCACCCTGAGGATGAAGATGATGATGCGACTCTTGTTGGTCGACGAGGCGATGACCATGAGACCATTTCAAATGATATCGTGTTTGAAATTGGTGATGAAGATGGGGGAAGTGAGGATGAAGATGAGAATAAGACCAAAAAGCGCCGAGCAGAACGCTCGCGTAGGGATAATGGGCAAGGGGAGGAAAGTCTAGGTTTGGTAAGTGGTCGGGAAGACTGATGTTTCCAACTTTTGTAATATACATGCGTAGTACTACTATATTAATTTGCAACCATCCCCTCAATCCCTAATTCGCCCTGACGAAACTGTATAAAGTCGCGCAGCGATATTCATACTCTGGAGCTCCTATAGTAAAGGTTTAGCAACCAAATGAAATGACGACACGAATTACATACCTGGAATAATAACTTCGCAGCATAAGGAATGTATAATTGGGAGCAAGCAGTTTTATTCTTGCAAGCGCGGCACTGCAATTATGGTTTTAGTCCCCGGTTCGACTTCAATGAAACATCACTTACTTCAAAACTTTGCTTTTTCTACATCGGTTTAAGGTGCTTAAGTGATAGCAAGACGGAAATCAAATAAATGACTTACGAGATTGGCGAATAGCCGTCAAACCACATCTACCAGGCGCTTAGCATGTCCTGATGAAGGAACAACTAGATGACTTACATGTCGCAAACATGGAGACGATAAGCGTCGCTCGCCTCGAACAAACGTTCTTTCAAGAAAGCGGCAATACCATGCGATATCATGCAATCTCGCTCCATTTCACCGAAACGCAAACCACCATCTCGGCTCCTACCCTCCACTGGCTGCCGCGTCAAAATCTGAACAGGGCCTCGCGCACGAGAGTGGATTTTATCATCAACCATGTGCTTCAAGCGCTGATAGTAGGTTGGTACCTAGGTATATCTGCGCTTGGAGTTTACGGCCTGTATGACCGTGATACATGACCTCGAGCCCTCGGGACTGGTAGCCTTTCTGTCGCAAGAAGTTAGACACAGACTCCACTGTGAGATCTGTGAAAGGCGTTGCGTCCCCTTCATTGCCAATCAACGTTGCGACTTTCGACAAGAGACACTCTACAAGATGACCGATAGTCATCCGGGACGGAATAGCATGGGGATTAATGATAAGATCAGGTACAATGCCCTCCGCAGTGAAAGGCATATCTTCCTGTCGGTATGTTATTCCTATTGTGCCTTTTTGGCCATGCCGAGAAGCAAATTTATCTCCAATCTGTGGAATGCGAGTCGATCGTACCCGGACTTTCACAAACTTCTGACCTTCTGAATTGGTCGTTATTAGAACCTGGTCAACGATGCCACTCTCTGTGCTCTTCAATGGTGTCGAGACGTCACGGCGTGTATGTGTCCTCGTACGCTGTCCAAGTTCCTCGCTGTCTGGTGGGATCGGTGCCGTCTTGCCGATGATAATATCTTCTCCTGTCACGTTCGTGCCAGGAGCAATGAGACCATCATCCTCCAGTTTGTCGTAAGTTCCGTGCTTCATCCGAAGAGTGGTTTCGCGAGTGGGTTTTTCGAACTCCTCCAGCTGCTGCACGCCACTCTTCTTCTCCAAATCCATGTAACTCCTGTAGTAGATACTGCGGAACAGACCGCGATCTATAGAACTCTGATTCATGATGACAGAGTCTTCCTGATTATAGCCGCTGTAGCATAAAATGGCTACGATAGCATTCTGCCCAGCAGGAAGTTCGCGGAACTTGAGATACTCCATAGATCTGGTGGTTGCAAGCGGTTTTTGTGGATAATACAAGATGTTGGCCATCGTGTCCATGCGAATTAGGAAATTAGTCAGATATATGCCCATAGCTTGTTTGCCCATGGCCGACTGGTACGTATTACGAGGCGACTGCTGCAGCATTAGACTTCCATTGCGCCAGATGATTGCCAACATATCTTACCTGATTATGATCGGGGAATGGAATGATACTAGCACAGATACCCAGTATCATGCTTGGGTGGATTTCGCAGTGCGTCCACGTATGCGCATTGACACCGGCTTTCAATCGCGCAGCTGGATCGAAGTCTCCATCGTTTGCATGAGGGTCAACGCCACTCTGCTGTAGACGAGAGTTTTCCAGGTCTTCAGGCGTCATAGATATCATAACTGTTTCCTCCTCCTCTGCGTCAAGCAATTCTACTATGCCCCCCTTCACCAGATGCTCCCATTTGAACGCTTCTTCCCGGTCATTACAGCCACTGCTCAACCAACGCACGTGTTTCTTCTGCAGAGCCAATTGTTGATTTTCGACTATGAACAGGGGACGACACACACGGCCTGCATCCGTGTACAACCGTAGCTCCCTCTCTCGAATATCACGGACAACTGACACTTCTGGACTAATATCGTCCTTTCTGCGCAGTTTTTTAATCGTTTTAACCAAGTTGGCCGGATCTCGATGGACACCCATCCAAACACCATTGACGAAGACCTTCGTACATGGAACTGCCGAATGAGCATTTTCTTCCAGCGATTCCAAGCCCCACTCTTCCAAGAACTCGATTACTGGTGCCGAGTAGGAACCAACTGATATACAAGCCATTAATGCTAAGATTCTTGACGAGACCACAAGCCTGTCCTTCTGGAGTTTCCGCAGGGCACACCATTCCCCAGTGTGTATTATGCAGCTGGCGCGGTTTGGCTATTTTGCCTTCTCGTCCCAAAGGTGTATTGCACCGTCGTAAGTGCGATAATGTGGAAGCGTAAGTGTACCTGTTCAATACTTGTGACACGCCAGCCTTTGAAGACATTGACTTCTTTTGGTCGCCCCAATTGCCAGTAGCAAGTGAATACTTCAGGCCATTCGTTATCGTTTGGTGCTTTTACTGCAAGAGCGAGGTTAAATTCCTTGTGAGTTTCAACACACTATGCAAACATTAGCGTAATGAGCCTAGGAATAACGAGGCAATCTCACCTTCTGCAGATAGCGGTATACGTCTTTGGTTAGCTTCCTGAAAAGCATTCGGAAAAGATTTGCAAGCAAAGGGCCAGCCAGGATCAAGACGTTTCTTTCCGAAATGATCTCGATCATCAAGTTCGCGCCTCTCCAAGGCTGCCAAGAGGAGTCGATGTATCATGTAACCGAAGAAGTATGCCTTCTTAGGACTCCGAGCCCTCCGACATGGAGACGTGTGGTAACATCTCTTTTTGTAAAATCTCCTGCGCGTAACGAATTCGACGCTCCCGTGATAAGCCGGTTGTAGTCCCTCGATTGCCGATGAAATCAAGGGCGACTTCTCGATCTTGAATAACAAAGCCGTCGTCAATACAAGGCTTCAGCATCTCGAGCATTTGGGCATCCTGCATGTCGTAACATATATGTTCCAAGATATCTCGATCTGAGATAACACCAAGTGCACGAAATACAACCCAGATTGGAATATCTACTTTGATGTAGGGGATCGTAGCCTTTATGACGTTCCCAAGCTAAGGACAGATTAGGAAAACTTACACAATAATATTTATACAACTCACCTGAGCGTTCTTGATTTCGGTGGAACATCTTCACTTGGAATTGGCTTATTGTCTTGCCTCCCTTCTCCACGGCACTGCGTATTTCAGCCAGAAAATTAATGGGAGAAGGTTGCGCCTTGGCAAAGACATAAACGTGATTCGTAGCCATCCTCTCTTGCGCAATAAGGACTTTTTCAGAGCCGTTAATAATAAAGTATCCTCCGGAATCGTAGGGACATTCGTTTAGATCGTACAAGTCTTGGTCTTGCAGACCACGTAAAATGCAGAACGTCGATCTCAACATAATGGGCACCTATATATTTGAGAACCACAATTACTTGACGAGGAGTGAGTAAGCGCACCTTCCCAATCCAAACTTTTGTCGAGTCCTCCGGACTGTCTTCATGTTCGGCAACCCACTGCATGTCCCCACCTGTATCTGGATCCTCCCGTCCTACCAACACCCTTTTACGCATTTCGATATACAACGGGGCAGAATACGTAAGGTTTCGGAGTCGCGCTTCCTGGGGGAAAACAGGTACGACGGAACCATCGGCCTCCGTGACTGTTGGCCGTGAAAGATAGATCTGGCCAAATTTTATTTCATATCGGCGCGCCATATCCCCTTGATGACCTGAATGCTGGTCGGCTTGATCAAGGATAAGGTCAGAATTCTCGTCGACGAGTTCTTGCATGGTATTTTGTACGAATTCATCAAAAGAGTCGAGTTGCTGTCGCACGAGACCTTTTTGCTCAAAGAAGCTGGATATTACCTGTCCAGCAATCTTCCTGAGTGATTTCCTCATATACATCCCCATCCTCTTCCATTCCGAAGTTTCGGGTCTTCATAGTAAGGGTCCTGCGCAGCATCGAAATCTAAAAGAGTTGAACGCGCTTAATCACAGTCATGCAGATCAATACCTTGACTCATTGTACGGATACGATGTCACCTTAACCGCTACAAACCGTAAATTCAAACAATTCCACTCTCTTGTTCAACAAGTCCAGTAATGTGGCCAAAGACTAGAGGCTCCCACTCGCAACGAGCGTATAAGCGAGAGTAGTGTTTATACTTGTTTGACTGAAATTGGAAAATATAAATTCTTGTAAATAATGGATCTCCTACACAGACTCGTCGGACTCGGCCAATAACTTGTTCATTTTCTTCATCGCACTTTCTGCGTAACCTCCCTGTTTTTCCTTGAGTAGCAATAAAGAATTGTACAGGATGCCTTACCCCGAAAAGTACAGTATGGTTCAGGTAATGGTATAGCTCGTACAGGTCGCATCGCAACTCGTATTCATTGACTGGGTCCGTTTTGGGGAAATACTCGTGGTACGTGTCGAAGAACGACTGTGGAATCCCGCCGAATATTCTTCCAATTGCTAGACTTTATAGTGGTCTTGGTAATGAGTTACGAACCGTACACCGTCACTCACTCGGCTTCGTTATGTCCAAAATATGATGATGGATCAAAAATGAACGGTTCTCCCGTGCTCCGATCCTGGCCAACATTCCCACTCTACGTTACACAAGTCAGCGATCGACAGCGATTTTCTTGGAAATTACGATGTACCCATAGATCGCCATGTAGGAGCACCGGTTCAATTTCAAGTCGCCCTTGAATGATATTCAGCTGCTGGACAGTAGCATTTTCCGTTGCATACCAAGCAACTTTGGAACCTACTCTTATGTAGCGATTAGCTACGGGGTGCAATATATTCAATCTATTCGCTTACTTTGATCTGATATCTTCACCTTTTCGGCATAATTCATTGTAACAATCTCTAGCCTTCAGTTGGTTCAACAAGTTAACCAACAGGGCGCTGAAGCATTCCCCCCAGCTTTGATGCCAGCCGTTTGGCTGCCTCGTAGCACCGCAAAACGTCGGAACATCAAAGCCAAATCCTTTGGTACTCTTATACGCATGCAACTCGGTCGCAAGCCTCTTGCCCAACTGAATGGCAGTTTTGTCTATAAGATAGCCAAACTCCTTGTACTCGGATATCATGTACGGACCTTCCATCGTCCAAGCTTCCCTCCAATATGACCCTTGGAGCTAGACCTGGCGAGGCGGCTGTTATTTCTTTCAATGATGTAGCCTCACCAGTGTACTGCTCTTTTTCGTTCTTGGCACCTATCTTAACGTAGTAGACGTTACCCGCTGATGATCTGACTTTAGGCAGAGTGCCCTCGAAATCGGCATCTGGTTCGATGCGCTTCAAGATACCAAGCAGATCGCCAGAAACTGGCATGTTGCGGTTGAAGTACTTTAATAGATGAAGTCACGGGTACACGAAGGTTTTGTCAAAACTGTGTCAGCCCCACACAAGGAATTTAATTATTCAGTCTTAACTTCGTGGGGTATTACAATACGCTAAGTGCTATCAGGGTGATTAATGTTGACTACGTTTGAGCCGGCACGAGGGCCCTATAAAGATCACAAACTGAATCAATGGTATTGCTAGCGATAAAAGCCCAGCAAACACCACGTAAGTCCAACCAGTGCCGATCTTGTTAATCATGAGCTGAACGACGGACACGAATACGGCGCCGGATGTGCATCGGACAAGATTACTCTGTATAAGCCCAATCTGTCTCAGCACGGAAGATACACTGGTAGGGCATGCAAGACTTACGCAAGCTGTAATAGATGAACCCTGTGCAGGAACAAGGTCGATCATTAAAGTCGAAGTGGAGTTCATCACCACAATAGCCATATATGACACTGTTGTTGATTGCCATCAAATGACACCATAAACATATCTGATGCACTCACTGACGAACTGGAGTATTAGTGGTCCTGCGATAATGCTTTTCTTTTCAAGACACCAGCCATACCCAGCACACACAATCACATATACCACAAGTAGAAAAGGGAGTAGTCGCAGTCTCGCCTATTTCTTTGTCAACATGTTGGACCGATAATTATACGCCATGCGGATCACCTTTTCTAGTGGAAACATGTTATCCCTCGTCACCTGTTCTTCTGAATCATGTTTTTCATTTCCAACGGCGGCCTGACTAATTGCCTTTCGCTTGAAGGTTTGATACTCCCAATCCAACATTTTTCCCATCGTAAAACTGCCGACGATCATGCCGCCTCCGCTAGACAAAAAGCAGAGACCAATTGTCGTCTCGTTTAAAAATGGATAAGCTTCTTGGAAGAGCGTCGATATCGTAGCCAATACAACATAATAAGATGAATTAATTATGGCATTGACGGCCAGGAGGCCGAGGATGTCGGCGTGCATAAAAAGGCGCAATGGATTATGCTTGACTCTCGTTGGCCGTTGAATCATGTCTACGCGGTCACGGTCGCGGCCGATGAGAGAAATAACTGGACGGTAAAGCACAGGTGGGGTTATGCTACCATCATCGACAATTGCTCGCAACGTCTCTGGAAGGAATCTGAAAAGAAAGTCACGTTTAAAATCATTAATAGGCACTCGGCGTACAAGATCATTACAATGAGACAGGTGGTGGCAGCAATGCACAAAAACCAAAAGATAGATCTAACGATCAATGAGAATATATTCCTCATGCTGGCCTAATAACCTTACCTCCAGCCGAGATAGTTCGAGAGAACACCTCCCAAAACAGGTCCAATTGCAGGTCCCACCTGACAAGGGAAAAATTAAGCCGCGCTACAAAATGTCAGGTAAATCTAGTACCATTGGTCCAAGAGTGAACAGGCCAAAAAAGCCGCCACGTTCTTCACGAGTTGATATGTCGCCAATGACACCAGCACCTGTATGGGCAGACATAAAATCGATGGTTTCCGGATTAAGTCCTTTCGTTTACCTAGAGCGATGGTGCTCGCTGAGCCAGCAGCTTGACAGCAACGGAGAAGAACAAGAAGCCAATAGGCGGACGTAGGCACCAGAGCCAAGCCAACACACGACAAGGCCAAGACTAGCAGGCAAGCCAGAAATATCAACCTTCGCCCATATATATCTGACAAGGTGCCCCAAATCATAGGTGCTGTTGTCCATTAGTTACATAGACTTGGAGCGGCGCTTGCCCATACCTACTCCTTGAAATACCATATACACAGTTACCTATCAACAAACGGATCTGATTTAATATGCCACAGGAACGGGGACTTGTTTGACGTACAGTCACGTTGATCAATTCAGTAGATTTATGAAATGCGATTGCGATTTCTGGGATGGCGGGGAGATAGATATTCGCTGTTAGTGGACTGTTGAAAATACGTAAGCATCCAGATGCACTGACACATCTGATATCAGGTCGTGCTTGCCTGAAAAGGCCCGCAAGTGCGGTCAGAGAGACGATAAACCACTTCTCGTTTCGCGTATATATACTGTACGATTTCGGAGAGGCAACAGCAGTATTTTCTCGTTCCATATCCTGCGGCGCTGAGAGAAGAGTATCAATATTTAAATAGTAATGATTAGGTAGAGAATCATATTCACATCACTATTTCCAAGTCCTGGTTTGGTCCAGCTGCTCCGTGCTCGTCTTTCGACATTTGGACTTTCTGCTTGGGTGATTTCTCGTTAACAATGTCAAGGACGACGGGGAGCACACTGCTCTCGCCAGATCACTTTTATAGATTCTTTCGGATGGGCAACCGGTTTCGAAGTCATAAAGTTTAAGTCAAGTCCCCGCATACTTGTCTTGATCCCGTGGGAGAATGCGTAATATCTGATAGCGTGAGCACGGCTGTCAGACCGATGTCACCTGGATGAAGGAGTATGACATTTTGCAGGCTAGCTTGAACTAAAGATACATGGGAAGCACTTCATGAACTGAGGTTAAAGATCCTAAGGAGGCATCTTCGAACAGCTGACCCAACGTGATGTGATTTTCAGGCAACGGCTCAGGCACAACATTGTCCATTGTTAATTGCTTCAGCTGCGAATTAATTAGCATCAGAGCTAGACTCAACGGCAAAATTTGCCCTTGCCTGGTCTCTAGGTTACAGTGAATAAATTTGCAGGCAATCTTTCCATGACCACACCCTGCAACATGCCGATTAAAAGGGGTAGTGAAATGATTGGTCTTGAACGTCGGTTGTATTTTAAGACTAGCTCCATAATTTCTCTAAATGTGAAAACTGTTCAGGCACCAGTGTCATTAATTCGTATGGGTATGGCATATCAGAGCACATCTCACCTTCTGGTCCACCTGCTTCGATAATTTTACCACGATACGGGTCTTTGCTTTTGCCGTCATATCGCGTGATAACCTCTACGGCTCTTGCTACGTCGTGTACGAAGACTGGCTGAAAACGAGACTTCCCACCAGCAAACACCGGCAAGAACGGGAGAAATCGAGATAATCGCGAGAATTTCTGCCAAAGATAGTTCAGTTATGAAAAGTAACTGGATGTGTTAGAGGTACAACATTAAAAAAATCATCATCGGGTCCGAAGACCAGGCTGGGTCTGATGACGGTGGCGTCAGGGCAAAATTGGAACACCGCTTTCTCAGCCAATCCTTTCGTGCGCATATACGGAATATTGCTGTTAGCATTGGCGCCTATGGCACTGATATGGACAAGTTTTGCGTTAATCGCCTTTGCTGCTCGAGCGACGTTTTCTGCTCCCTTCCATTGAACCTTATCAAATTCATCCGGCGTGCCCGCAAGCAAGCCAACAAGGGAAACAATAACCTTGGCATCCTGAAAGGTGGGAAGCAGAGTCTCCGGTTTCGTGATGTCAAGCTGTACAGGTGGAAGCAATTGTGAAGGCGGGATGGATTGCAAGCAGGGTGGAATGCGTCTTTTCAGGGTGCCTCGAAGATACTTGAATAAGGCGAGGGGGGGAACCTTTGCTGATGGCGCGAGCAATGTTTCTACCTGTGATACATGTAATGACTTGAAGCCTTGTGTACTGGCGTAGGTGAGGTTATACTCACCCAGGAAGCCTGCACCACACAGCACTACTTTGTGAGCCATGGTGGGGGAGCTGCTGTTTTCAGGCCTATGACGTATGCGTCTAATCAACCATCTGATTCAACATTGCCAACTATAACTACACCTTCCTCAGCTGCCGCCCGTTTCGCTCGCTTTCCCTTCCTTACTCCCTTCGATGCGCCCGGCTCTGTATGGCTATCTTTCGTAATATCGTCTGTAGTACATTGTTCTGCTCTCGCCGTTGGCCTTGGAGTAGGTGCGCGAATTTCGGGCACAGGTCCTGAGAAATCTTTTCCCGTCATCCGAGACAACGTTTGCATATCTACTGCTTGTTTAGCCCTGGAGATAAGATGTATCTTGGGACTCACCAACTGGTGTCCGGTTATTCAGGCAATAGTTTATTCTTGCCGGATTCTTCTTATCTTCGATTTTGAACTTGTTCTTGCAAGACTTCCTATCACGGCCAGGTAATACATAAGCAATAAGTTCATAGTTTTCTCCATATTGAGACAGTGCCTGTCAACCGTTCAGCGTCGGACAAAAAAGGCCAGTCACAGGATACCTACATCATAAAACCGCTCTGTCTCCTCAGCGCTCCAACGTGAGCCTCTGAATCTCCTAGAATATGTCGCAGAATTCACAAACTTTGTCGTGTCTGACTCAACGACATGTGTGTAATCCCGAGTGTCCTCTACTTCCGCACGGTCGACTACAAGCGACTCTTCATCGACGATGGTTTCTCCGTTTGGCCCAATACGAACTTGAACATTAAATCGCCTGGTAGTTAAGCCTTGCGAGTAATCAAAGTTGCCCTCGTTTTCATCGGCATTGGGCACGTCTGCGGTGGTTTGCTCTTCTTGTTCATCAGCGCCGTCCGTGCCTTTGGTTGCCTCAGCACCATGATTTTCATGTTCAGCTTCGTTCTCTCTGCCGTATTTCTTCAGCTCCATCAATGTCCTCATACGTGCCCTTTTTTCCTTATTCCTTGTTCTCCAGGCAGCGTGATTCGATAATATCTCTGCAGCCTTGCTGCTTACGCGCCCTTGACCAGTGTCATCACAAAGGGCAGCCATGGTTACCACTGTAGGATCAAGTTCCTCTCCAGGATCAGCGTTGGGATCATATGGAGGCAAAGAGGGCCCTCGTGAACGACGTCCCGACGATGGTTTCCTGGTTCGTTTCGTTTTCACCGTTTCGGCATCGGCATCATTATGCTCAGTAGTCCTAGAGACTCTGGGCCTTTTAATTGCCCTCTGGGGTCTTTCGACAGGCTGTTCTATGTGTTCAGAGGTTGACTGTTCGATGGTGACAGATGACACAGCATCTGGGATCGGAGGTTGTGCGGTGGTGTTCGGTCCTGGTACGACGATTGGTATCGACGTACTCAGGTTAGATTGTTGTTGCTGTTGGGAAGCTCTATGTGGCACAGCAATGGGGGTAGGCTGAACAAAAGAGGGAACGGGTTCACTAGCTTTCTGACTGGTCGTAAGCACTGGGGGTGAAGATGTACTCTGCACAGGCTGCTCTCGTGGTATAATTAGAGGAGTCTGAGTATCGTGACTTATGTGCTCGTGCGATTGGGACGTGAAAGGCGGGGCCTTTGTTGGTGCTGGTGCTGGACGCGTAGGAGCATCGTGGGGTTGAGAGCGTGGGGCAGCAGAGGGTCCACGCGCACGGGGATGAACAACAGGACGAAATACTGCACCTCCTTTTTCTGAATTTATGATGATGAACAGTTGGTGTGCACGACAAAGGGAATGACTCACGGACTCTGCTGGTCATTGGAAAAAGCGTCTCATTTATCCGAGATTAGATACCAGTCGGTTGCGTGACACAAGTGTAAATATAAACATACTTCATGACCAAACCAAACCCTCCTCTCAATATCGACCTGCCAGTGGGCACTAAACTAGGCTGGGAGCTTGAAAATACCGTGGAAAGCGAATCGCTTCACTCAATAGCAGACAGGTATGCACATCATTTTGTTTTTTTCTTCCTTACGAACCAATTCATTTTTCCAGCGCCGTTCTAGTCCGATCACTTAGACAGTCGCGCGAACGGTGGCTCCTTTCGACTTTTCCAAAATTCTCGAGCAAAGCTCGGCCAAGCAAGTCGAATGAGGGCCCTCCTCCCCCTCCGCCGCACACAATCCAGACACGTGGGCGCTGTGATATTGAAATAGGCCCTCACGTATTTACGGACACTGTCTTTTATGAAGTCCACTACTTGTCGACGCAGCTTTCCGTACCATCTTCTTCCAACACTCGCCCCTATCAAAATTCTTGGAAAGCAGTTACGCCTTACGGCAGTTCCTACCTTCAAAGCACGCCCGTCGCACCTGCTGCAACGGCAGCTGCTCTACCAGCTCTTTCAAAACCTTCGATAGACTCTTCAGCCCTCGCAACGG
Source organism: Amanita rubescens (assembly GCA_015039365.1). Taxonomy (NCBI): domain Eukaryota; kingdom Fungi; phylum Basidiomycota; class Agaricomycetes; order Agaricales; family Amanitaceae; genus Amanita; species Amanita rubescens. The sequence goes on from WION01000004.1 coordinate 53,946, forward strand.
TTTCGCCGGCTTTGATAAATCAAGGTCAACTCGGCTGCTTCATCCAACCCAATACTAGCCAACCTTCTTCAGGTGGCTGCCGGAGGTCACGCTACAGATGATCAGCTCAGGACGCTCGGCCTCTTGATACAATCTTTGGCATCTCGGGATTCTGTGGCTAGTTCAGCCTCACAACCACCACCAAGTTCCAGTCTTCCTTCATCTCTATTTGTTACTCAACCTCCTATCAAACCATTTGATGTCGTAGTAGAATTTCGTGAAATGCCAAATGAACGCTGGTTATTCCCAAGGGGACCTACGGTGTGCGAAAGAATCCTGGACAATGTGACGACTGGTGCTGCATACGATATTGTCCTCACTACCCGTATACCATTCGCGAAAGCTGCTGAGGCAACGACCTCCTCAACGCCCGCAACGACTGAACAACCAGCAACTGAAAGCCAACCACCGCCAGAGAAAACTCCGCAAGCAGTGAAAATGACTCTTAAAAAGGCACCTTTTACTGTTTGGGATACCTTGTACAGATGGGTCGGTGGCGAGCAAGAGATGGCCAAACATAGAGAGTACTTGCAGAACCTTGTGGGTAAATTTTCCCGTTGCGTTCATACTGCCCTTAACCATGGCACACAGCAAGGCCCTAAACGAGCTTATCTTGGTTACCAACTACTGGATGGATCGCTTCTTGCGCAACTCCAAGCGGTGAGTACCTGCCACAATGGTATGCACATGCATTCATCCTGCCGATAAAGGTCTCCAAAAATGTATATCCTATGAGATTGTTGAAACCAGGGCAACACTCCACTCGTTCCTCAAAGAAGCGATCAGCGCCTCGGAAAGAGCCAGAGCATTCTTCTAAACCGGGCGATGAGAAGCCAAGCGCGAAGCAACGTCGCCGCACTCAGCCCGTGAAACGCACACCGACTCAGATATTATGCCAAGCATGTGGAAGCACGGACGTCCCGCTGATTCACGGAGGTCGTGAGTATCCAATACGAATGTTGCGTTAACTCATATTCATATGCCTCAAAGGCTATTGTCGACCATGCGTCGACTCGGGCAGAGCAAACCTTGGCGAAATCCAAGGTTCTTCGAACGCACCACCAGCATCCACGCAAGTCGGATCTGCTAAACCTCCTGTCTTTATTCACTCCCCTTACAGTGCTCAAGCACAGAGTACCAATACGTTGCAATCTACCGACAATGTGACCCAAGATAACAAATAGCCCATGTAACCATGCAATAATGACTAATTAAAAAGCTTGACCGTCCACCCAGTCCACCATAGTACGACCCCGAGCTCTAGGATTAAGATGACATATTCAGTAATAACGGTAAACCATTGAATGATAATCATGACCCAGAAAAATGGAAGTGCTGTCCACCGAATACCCTCATATGGGATGTATCTAAGTCCACTGTGCGATGCAATGGCGATTCGAGTTTGAAGGAACGTGACAGTAAAAGATGAGATGTAGAATAAACACAAGCCTAGCCAATGCCGCAATGACCGGACTGGTAGATGTGTTATTGGATAACGTTTTGCTTCACCCGTGAATTCATTCCGGTACAAGGGGACGATAAGAAAGTCTCGGATGTCTTCCCCGATGGTTTTGCCATATGTCCTCCAGAGTGGTGTCACGCTGTCGAGGATGAGAGTAAGAGCATCCATCCCGATCTCCCAGAACTGTTGATATTGATCTTTGTAACTTTCCTCCAAGCGAACAATGACAGATAGCTGTAAAACAGATGAAAGTTAATTGAGAACCAGCCTCAAAATAACTGTGACGAACCTCAGGATACACAGCGGAAGTGTGGGATAAGGTGCTGTTGTAACTCTTTTTGACTTTAGTGTGTGTGTCTTGGACTTGCTTCGACAGTTCGCCGACTTCCGTCGCCTTGAATTGTATGGCAGCTGTAAACTGTTCGAGTGACTCCAACGAGCTTTTGAGAGTATTTGCCGGCTCTTCTAGTGCACTCCCAATATCGCCACCCGTCTGATCGATATGCTCTGACAAAAAGAGTCTACATATAGCCCTCTGTTTCACGAGACGTCTGTGAATATCATCGACAGCTCTCCACCCACGCAGGCGCCGCGTTGGTCCTGTTACGGCAGCTGGATCATGACTGAATACATCCAGTACCTCACGAGGTAAACGTCGAGGCTGATGAACGCCGAGCGAATCGAGTGCGTTTGACTGAGCTACTTCATACTCCTTGACAACTACTGAAACCCTATTCAGTAGCTGACGTATTCGGTAGTTCTGTGCAGTGGCTTCTTGCAACAAGCTGGGAATAATAATAATTCAACAATCAGCACACGGAAACGGCTCGGGACGTACTGAGCCTTGGCCTCGTATTCGCGACGGATTCTCTCTTCATTGATTGGCTTTCCCCGTTCAGTCTCAATCCAAGGCGCGAGACCGCGTGGCTTGTAAGCTACGTCATCAACGGAATCAACGGTGTCGCCAGACTCCACAACATCGGCTGAGGGAGCATGAACCGCTTCAGGTGGCGCGACTGGCGAACCAGAATCGGCCGTAACGATGACTGTGATCTTGTTATCAGATATTCCATTCACTTCCATTTCGAATGGATCTTCAAGGCCCTTCTCTGACACATCCGACAACGAGTTCCGGGACGATGCGATAGCTTCACTTTCACGTGTCAATCTCCGCTGCAACCTTGTGGAAAAGTCGCTTGGCCAGCGTTTCCCGCTCAGAAGCCCTGTGTCAGGAATGTTCAATGATCTACTGCCGGGGCTGCTGTAGCCGGATTCTCCACTTCTGCGTGAAGCAATGTCGATAGAATCGCGAGTAGACCTTGTGATAGGTTCAAATGAAAGTGGTCCCTCGAACGATGACCGCCGCGGTATTGATCGATCGAATGATATGTGAGAAGAGCCACGCGATGTAACTGGTGCGAGGGAGATTCCAGGTGGAGAAAATGACCTTCCCGAGAGCACGTCTGTAGGCATGTCTTCACTAATGGGGTACACCGAACTATTTGAGTTATGAATTCGTATGTACTCTTCCATGATACCGGCTGTCAGCTGCCACGGTGACCTCACTGTACTCTTCCGTTTTCTTTGCAGATGTTTTAACCAGGTGGCTGGCTCGGACACTTCAATGACAGCTTTGGCGCCCGGCTCCTGTGAGTCGTACCATCGTGCGGCCTGAGTGAGCGGTGGGGCATGCAAGAGTTGTGAACTGTTCAGAACGGCGTAGCGCCTCGTAAGCTGGTCCGTTGTGATAGACGCTTTCTGCAGTGTGGGGCGGCTCGCCTGCCTTCGTATTTTATCCAACCGGTCTGGGACATGATGAGCTGGAATACTTTTGATCTAATCTACAGCCTTACCCGAATACACTTTATCCTGTTGTTGAATCAAGACATTCAGATGTGGCGATGACTCTTTCCCCTTCCGCCGAATAGGCAAAGACCACCGCTTCTCGCCATCAGAATTTACTCCACTCCAATCTAGTGTAATTCCGTTGTCTGATGAGGATGGGACTGGGTGTCCCTCGGCCACTGCATTTGAACCGACTGACGGTCCGAAATCGACATCAGAGCCAGTAGCATAGTCCGGATTCGCCGTCATGGGAAGGAAAGAGCCAGCGCCTTTCATAGAGTACCCTGTGGTAGGCAGGTAGAGCTCCTTTTTAGGTTTGTTCATTGAATGTCTCTTGAGCGTAGCCTCTCGCCTCGCTTTGAGCTTGAGAGCGCGTTGCACATCTTGAAGAATGCGTGGGTCTAGCAAAGAGTCTGGACACGTCGAGCGAATACGACAGAGAAACACGTGCCTTCCTGAGCTAGAAGGGAAGTTAGCATAGCTCAAGACGCAGAAGGGGAGAGCATACAGAGATCATATTCGTCGGAAAAAGCGGTTAGGGCAGGATCGCTTTCGCTGGTTGAGGGATATGGCAGCATGGAGGTAACACGCCTGTGTCTTGGAGCAGAGTCGAGTGATCTGCGCCTTGGGTTGGCAGGGCGTTTGGACTGGTCATGGTCACCGACGAAATGGATTCGCGGAGGTGGCGAGTGCATAAGACCACGTGCATACGGATCGCAGTCCAGTGACGCTCCTTTCCCTTATGCTCACCGATCTCCTAGTACGCTGCCTATAAAATGTACTCTCGTGCATCTCCAACTATCAATTGCCTTCAGTATGTGTTACATATCCACTCTCTTCGTCTTCACTTTCCTTCTCACCGTCCTCACCAATGCTTCTCCCGTCATAGATCAGAGAGCTGGCTACTCTATCCCCATCCGCAACCGCGCCACTTTGACCACACCAGAGGGCGTCTTTGACCATGACAAGGCTGTCATGCTGACCGTGCATGCCGTCAACAAGCACCGTCAGAATCTCATCAATCTCGAACGTAACAGGGGCAAAGAAGCTTTTGCGGAGGTAACATCTCGTGTCAGGTGCTTGACACATTTCTGACGTCTACCGTAGGGTGCACGCATCTTGCCCATTGCCGGAATTCCCGAGGATATCATAAATCGGTTGCAAAGGCGCCAATACGAATCCCTTACTGACGAAGAAGACGATACCGAATGGGCTGGAACCATTTCTATCGGTACTCCGGGTCAACAATTTTTGGTCGACTTTGACAGTTAGTTACTTGCATCTGTTCTCTGATTTAGTAAGTTGACACTGTCGCAGCTGGATCATCCGATCTGTGGGTCCCATCAACATCATGCACCGATCTAGCTTGTGCCTCCAAGCACAAATACGATGCTTCTGCCTCAAGCTCATCCGAAGGGCAGCAGGGGAACTTCTCCATCACTTATGGTGATAATTCAAGCGTGTCTGGTCCTATATACACTGACACGGGTATGTAATCTCATGTGTTGTTGATTCCATTCATGGTGACCCCCGCAGTCACTGTTGCTGGCATCACGGCTTCCAGTCAGTACTTTTCTCCAGTGACCACGTTGTCATTCAGCTTCGCCGATGATCCAATCGATGGGTAAAAAATTGTGACGTACCCGTCTTCTTTGCTTATTATGGTTCATAGAATCCTTGGCTTGGCCTTCCCTGGAATATCCAACTTGAAAGAGGAACCATTCTTTTTTTCGTCATTCTCTGAAGACAGCGTTTCCACAGACTCTTTTGGCTTCAAGATGGCCAACACCGGTTCAGAATTATACCTGGGCGGCGCCGATGATTCACTCTTTACCGGATCTATCGAGTATCACAATCTTTCCTCTAACAATGGTTTCTGGGAAATCGGGAGCGCAACTATATTAGTTGACGGTGCCTCAGCTGTCTCTGACTTCCAGACTATCATTGACTCTGGCACGACTATCATGTACGGACCACCATCTGATGTCGAGAAAGTTTATGCAATGGTTCCCGGATCCGAGTTGTTTGATTCCACAAACGGCTATTTTTCATTCCCTTGCAATTCCGTGCCAAATATTGCCTTCAACTGGGGTGGTCAAGACTGGGCCATCTCATCTGCCAAGTGGGTAATTTAATGCGTTTCAGAGCTACATAGACCTGATCACCAATTTTAGCTCCAACTTGGGACAAACTACAAACGGCTCCTCCCAATGTGTCGGTGCTCTCGCCGCAATGGACTTTGGCCTTGGAAGACATGTCTGGCTCCTTGGCGACAGGTAGTTATCGTTTGAACTCGTGGCAGGTGTCTGATATATTTAAAATCCAGTTTCATGAAAAACGTTTACACTCATTTTGATGCTGGCTCTGAGTCGATTGGCTTTGCGACCCTAGCCTAGATGGCGATTAGGGATCAATATCTATTCCATTGCTTGAGTTATAATAGTTATAATATTACCAAACTAAATCTATGTAAATCGAGGGAGTTTACGGCCAGGTACTTGTTTTCGTCTTTTGAGGAGACGAAAGAACATGAAGCTTGTCAGCGCCGACAAGGAATACCTGTTCAGAATTTGTCCATTGTGCAACAGTACAATTCAAGTATGCATACCATGTTATAACATAAGACAGATGTGTATTTCGAAGATCGACAGTTGGTGGACGTCCTATTGGCACACCCTTGGACAGCTTGGTATGTGCCTCGCCCGCATGACCCTCTGAAGAACCCATGAGTATGCAAAGGACTTGTGGAGAGAGACGTACCAAAGATTTGCTCGACAAAGACTTCTTGAACACCTGCAGCATCGCCACCTGCATACGAGGCCATTGCAGGAACGTCACTCCAATACCATTTCCCATTTTCTGGCTCGTTCTTTGGTGTAAAGAGGTTGCAACGTTGTGATGTCCGAAGCATGCCCAAAATCGAAACTCCTCCCGGCTCGTTTCGGAATGCCAAATCAGCTATGCGTTCGTTGGAGACAAAACCTCGATCAACGAGGATTGTCGAGCCATTCTCTCGAATAAGCGGAGTTACGACGTGCATTCCGTGTACACCTTCTCGCACGCGAGGACCAACTAGCATTGTATGGGCGTGGTCCCATTTGCCATTCAGCATCACCTTTCGGAAGGCGAATTCAGGAATTACGGATAAACTATAGTATAATATCAAGAAAAGTTGTATGTGCGAGAAACCTAGGCTGACTTTACTTTAGGAGGCAAAGGAACTGGTCGAAGCTGCAGCTTCTCCTCGAGCTCATCAATGAGGTTTATTTTCCACTTCAGGCGTTGAAGCTGCCACGTTCCGAGAGCGAAAGTGAGAAAGGGTATCGTGCCGACGAGCATCATTGTAGGAGTTAACCATGATTCCTTCCGCGGTTTGTAGACGGAGGGAACGTCTGATTTTGAGTAAAGCGAGCGTGTTCGGGGTATAGCCAGATATCTTGACAGTCTGGAGAACATGGCTTCGCACGATTACCCAAAAAGGGAACTCCACAATAACGGCTTGCGATCTACTGCGCTCCTCCTTAATTCTTCTCTCTCTCAATGTAAGTATCATATCACTGTCTGCTACTTTATCTTGCGCTAAATTCTTGTAGGTTCGGCGGAGGCCGCCCTCGTAATGTCCCTGGCACTGCTGGTTTCGATATTGACGACGAAGTACACTATCCCACGAGACCCGTCGACAAGGACAAGGCAGAACATGAATTGGTGATCAATATCAAGAAGGCAACTAGCCCGGAAGAATCTGCACCTAAGCAAAAGCATGTGCGAAGTGCGTCGCTCTATCATTTTCCCCTCCACCGCTGATCACCCGCAGAATGCATCGTCTTCACATGGGATTACCATTCGTCAATTTCATTTTGGAACGGGCTCCGTGTGCAGCCTATCCTGGCGGATGAGGTCCAGACTTTCAAAGCTTTGATCACCGTTCATAAGGTTCTACAGGAGGGTCACCCTGTGGTGCGTCAAACCCCCAAGTGCTTGCATTCTTGGCTCACCATCTACAGACAATAAAAGAAGCTCATGGGCAGACATCATGGCTAGAAACATGCTCACGTACGGTCGGATCGGACGGACAGAGAGGTGAGTTTAATCTTGATGTCGAGTGCTGATGATATATACTATCGCGCATAGGATATGGCCCACTAATCAGAACCTATGTCCAATTCATATTAGCAAAACTGAGGTTCCATCGTCTGAGACCCGAATTTAACGGCCTATTTGAGTACGAGGAGTATGTCACATTGAAGGGAATCGATGATCCAAACGAAGGGTAAGGAAAAATTAACAATTGTTTCCAGACCATTGAGATTCTTGTAGTTACGAAACGATATCTGATCTCATGAATTTGCAAGACCAAATTGACTCCTTCCAGAAGATGGTATTTTCACATTTCAGACATTCAGCGAACAATGAATGCCGCATCTCCTCGCTTGTCCCCCTCGTCAAAGAGAGTTGGGGTATATACAAGTTCATTACGAGCATGTTGCGAGCTATGTGTCGAAGTCAGTTCATACCCGACATTGTATCATCTTTCGCTGAACCTTAACGACAGAAACCAACGACATGGATGCCTTGGAACCTCTTCGTCAACGCTATGTATCACAGCATCATAATCTCCGAAAATTCTACTACGAGTGTTCGAATCTTAAATACCTGACTGGTTTAATCAATGTTCCAAAACTCGGTCAAGTAAGTTGGCGCGGACGCAATGATGGGGTTCTAACCCATTGTCACCAATCAGGACCCTCCAAATCTTGTCGATGGGGGCGAAGCACCGGAGCTGCCAGCCCGTCCCAAAACGAGGACTACTGAAGCTAGTCCCCCTCCCGCACCATCACCAAGCGCTGCAGAGATTAGCGAGCAAGCACGTCTGCTCAAGCAGTATGAAGATCAGCAGGCGGCCCTGCAAGCTCAGCGAGAGGCTGAGGAACGTGCCCGCCAGGAACAGGAACGACTTCAGCAGGACGAATTCGATCGGAGGCAGCGTGAGCAGGCCGAGGCTCAAAGACAAGCGCAGGAACAATTATTGCAGCAACAGATGCAACAACATATGCTTTACAGTAATCAGGCTGCTCAACAACAAGTTGGTGAATTGGAGAGGGAACTGCTAGCTTTGAGGGGTCAATACGAGCGCGACCAGATTTTCTTGGAACAGTACGATCGCGTGCGTCCGAAATCGTAACAATGTTTTACGCGCTAGCTGATATGAGTCGTGCAGCGGGTGAAAGCTCTCGAGGCAGAGCTTAGCAGCGTTACTCATAATATTAACTCTCAAATGGCTTCAAAAGATGAACTCATTAAGCAACTGCAGGATCAAGTAACACTTTGGCGCAATAAATACGAAGCCCTGGCCAAATTATACAGCCAGCTTCGGACGGAACATCTCGACATGCTTACCAAATTCAAGCAGATGCAATTGAAGGCTAACTCTGCCCAAGAAATAGTAGATCGTATGGAGAGAATGGAACGTGATCTCAAAGCCAAGAATATTGAGCTGGCAGATATGCTGCGAGAGCGTGACCGGGCGCGGTTCGAAATTGATCGCCAAAAATCGTCACACAAGGAAGAGATTGACCGCATCAAGCGAGAACTCAACTTCGCTAATGAACGGGCCGAGGACGCCGCGAGATCTAAGAGTTCCGAAGTTTCTACTGTCCTGTCCAAGTACAACAGACAAATTTCCGATCTCGAGGACTCACTACGGGTTTGTTTCTATTCTAGTCTTTCTGATCGACACCTGACATTGGTGTAGTCCAAGCAAGCAAGAATTGAAGAGCTGCTTGATAAGATGAATGACGCAAATGACAATCTGGAGCGCCTGAGAGAGGAGAAGGACGAGGAAATCATGATCCTACAGGAGGGAATGGATAGCACCATCAAGCAACTGTCCGAAGCACAGCAGGTTCGTATGCTTTCGCTTAGCTGACTTTCACTAAAAAGATTCTACGAATTCAGACCCAAGGTATTTTCGACGAGACCACCAATGCTCAGATCGATACCCTCATCCTGGATAATAGGAAGAAGTTGAACCAGATTATTGGTTCGTCGATTGGACTTTCAAACCAAGGGCAAAGCTGACACCTGTCGTGACAGATTCGATACTCCACGCCTGTGTACAGAAACTCGATGATTCAATCTATGAACTTGAGTCACCATCGCAGGCCGGCAATCTCAATTCCACGCCAGAATATACACTATCTATGATTGAAAAGGCTGTTAACAACGCAACCGACTTTGCTACGATCTATAATCTCTACCTAGGTGGTGAAGCAGGTGGCGATCACGTCGACGTCATCAAGTCCGCCAACGAATTTGCGCAGTCAATGGCTGACGTGCTGATTAATACCAAAGGCATAACGCGATTGGCCAGCGACGACGATGCGTCAGATAAGATTGTAGGCATTGCGAAGGCCGCGGGAGACGTCGGACTACGATTTTTCGAGAACTTGCAATCTTACAGGCTGGACCTGCTTCAACCGACCCAGAGAAAGGATGTTGCTCCCCGGAACAATGCTCAGGTTCGCGCTGCATTGACCAAGCTCTCCGAGGTCGTGGATAGTTTGGTGCCCAAAGGCAAGGCGGGCGCTTTGTCTCGTGCGAATGGCGATATCGGAGATATCGTTGAACAAGAGATGTCAAGCGCTGCGAGAGCTATCGAAATGGCTACCCAACGCTTGCAGGAATTGATGGCTCGTCCGAGAGATACTAATCGCTTTTCGCCTATGGACCTACAAGTTCACGATTCAATCCTTTCAGCTGCTATGGCCATCACGAATGCTATTGCGCGCCTTATTAAAGCTGCCACTGAATCGCAGGAGGAGATCGTTGCGCAAGGCAGGGGATCAAGTTCTAGGCAACAGTTCTACAAGCGAAACAACAGATGGACAGAGGGTCTTATTTCCGCGGCAAAGGCTGTTGCTTTTGCGACAAACTTGTTGATAGAAAGTGCGGATGGTGTGCTTGCCGGGACACATTCGCTCGAACAGCTCATCGTCGCTTCTAATGAGGTTGCGGGAGCTACTGCACAACTTGTTGCAGCTTCGCGCGTCAAAGCTAATCTCATGTCGAAGACGCAAGAACGTCTAGAAGCTGCTGCCAAAGCTGTGACAGGGGCATGCAAAGCCCTCGTTAGACAGGTCAAAGCACTCTCTGCCAGACAGACGGAAGAAGAGGAAGTAGATTATAAGAACATGGCCGTATTAGAGTTCAAGAAGCGTGAGATGGAGCAACAGGTGGACATACTTAGATTGGAAAAGGATTTGGGTGCAGCCCGCCATCGCTTAGGCGCCATGAGACGCGCTGGATACCACACAGACGAGACAGACTAGTCATAACAATCCATGTTACCGTAGCCCTACGAGTTTGATGATCTAATCGTGTATTCCAATTTTATGCTTGATTCCACTAATCATGAAATGGCACAGAAAGAAGACAAGCGAAACAATAAGCATTAATTAGTCAGTCTGACTACAGTTTTTCATTATAAGCCTAGTAAAACAACCGGATAAACTTCGAAAAGGTAGGTATTGGTCGGCCAAATAATCAATTATGCCATAAAAACAAAAAAGATGGTTGATGGTTTGATGCTAATTGGCGTTCGTATCAAATGATTCGCGCGTCAAGTCAAGGAAGCTATCGTCAGGCGATCCTCCAGGACTATCAATGTCCTGGGCAACTTCGTCATCAATTTCCAGGAACGAAGGCTTGCGCAGCAGCGAGCGACGACGGAAAAATTTCTCCATGGATTTCTTCTGAAGCAGGCTCTTGCGCGGAGGTTGCAAGTGTGTTTGGAAACCGGGGTTGTGATGCAAATGCGTTTGGAAACCGGGGTTGTGATGCAATTGCGCATCTGTGGATACTTTGCTAGCGGAGGACGAAGGTCGCAAATACGCTGTATCAAGGCGTTTAAAATCTGCTGATGCTCTACTAGACGGAGGGGCCGTGGCCGTCCTTTGTCTAGGACGAGGAGGTGGAGGAAGGCTCATTAGCGATAACGGGGGGGAGGATGAAGGTCGATGTGTCGGCTGTTCGATTGTAGGCGATGTCATGTTTGCCTGTGAAGTCGAGGGTCGTGCTGCTATTCGCTGCGGTGAAGAAATCGAACCTTTAAACAATAAAGAACTACTCCGAGAAGGAAAGGCGCTGCTTATGCTGCTGCTGCTGAAAGGCGAAAGGGCTGGTGAAGTTGAAGGCGTCGACAACTCTTCGTCCCTGTCTGTTGAGGAAGTTATGGTAGATATGGATATGCCCCTCGAGCGTGGAGAAGCAATCAATTCCACACTCGCTTCTACTTCAGCCATGGCAGCAGGTGACATGATATGTTGAGGGGTATATCTGTTGCTATGCTGAGGGCTGCTAGGTTCGTCACTCGCCACATCATCAAAAGATGGAGAACACGACGATGACCTCGCCCAAGAAAGTGAAGGGGATATCGGTAGGTTCTGCTCCGAGCCTAAGCTGAAAATGGACTGCGAGTCGTCCTCCATTGAATTTGCCTGAGAAATGGAAGGTCTACGAGGGGCAGAAAATAAACGCCTCCGGCTAGGCAGAGACGAGTTACTGCCACGTCTTTGCTCTGAGTATGGTAATTGGCTTCCACTGGGACTAGAAGGCATCGGCAATGTACTGGGTGGACGGGATATAATTGGCAAGGGTTGGAGTTTCGGCTGATGCGAAGAACTTTTAGGAGACGAATATTCTCCTCGACCTTTCCCTTCATTCATGTGAATCGGTAGGGGTTCCAATGAACTAGTCGGAATGCTTAGTTTTGCCAGAGAGTTGTGAGACACTGCTTTTTTAAGTTTGCGGGGCGACACTGGGGACTTCTCTGGACATGTTAGACCAGAATCTGGTTGCTTGGACTTTCTTCTAGGGCTATGTAATAGAATGGTGTCGGATGAAGCACAGATAAAGGGCAGAGCTGACGGTAAGATAGCCTCCGCTAGTGCAGCATCGTCATCCTCGATGGAGGCGTCAGCGTTAGGCTGAGTGGAGACAATAGGCGGTGGAGGGAGTTCCTGGCTTGGGGGCGCACTCGGAGGAGAACGTAAACGAGCGAGGGAGACCTGCCGGAGAAGGCCATGAGATGGGGCGACCGATGATATTGTATCCCTGTGGTTCGAATACGGACCAGAACGGTGAGTCGCCGCACTCTCCGTCAGACCTCGTGGACGCGTGGGAGGTCGAGTGGGTAAGACCAGCGTCGAACGGTCAGTGTCAGTCAATGTAGATGAGAAGCCTGACTTCGTCTGTCTTTCCTTGGCTGTCGTGGAAAACGCCGCGTCCAGCGCGGTTCCAGATCGTTTTCTTGAAAAGCCTGCTGAAGGTGCTCTGTACAGATGTGAGCTGGGGCAGAGACCAATGGACTCTGGACATACTGCAGGACAGGTCCAACGTCTGGCTGAACAATTGTGGAATGGCCGGAAAATAAGGCGAAATCCGGCGATAGTGATCTCTCTTTCGGAGAGATCATTATAGGCGGGGGAAAGAGGGCTCTGTTATCGAGCTTCCCGCCGATCGCGTCGGGTAGGGAATTGTTAGAACGAATAGATAGACGATTTGAGCCGATAGCACTCTGTGGCGAGGTTACCACGGTAATGCCCCTCCCAGCAAAAGGATCATGGTCTGAGAGGGTCAACAGGGACTGTCTGGACTCGCGGACGGAGTTGGGAGTTTTGGGGCCGATTGAGTCTACACGAGATTGGGTTGAAGATACGGACTTTGACGGGGGTCTGTTTGTATAGAGAACTGGACTTGGGTTTCGGTCTGAGAGGACGGAAGCGACGGTGGAGGGGGGTTCGGCGAGGTGCTTTTTTGACTTGATGCCGAAGAGGGCGTTAAGCGACCGCTTTGTGGAAGTGGTCTTGTCATTGTGTCGTGGGTCTGTGGGGCTCGGGGGTTTTGTCCTTGGCCATCTGAGGGGAGAAAGAGCGGACATGGCTGAGGCCTTAAGGAGTGACGAGAGGTAAATAAAGATTACAAAGGTATGGAGCTCAGCGCCATCAGGCGCAACGAGCCGACTTTGTGGTTTAAAAACGATGCCGGTCCGGCACCGTCATCCCGTCCTTCATCCAATCTCCGCCCAAATATCCGTCTGATCTCGCTCATGCACCCCCTGTGCCGCCCTCGGCATCTCTCCTCGCTCCTCGTCTGCCAGAGCCTCTGCATCAAATACCACCGACTCCCGCACGAGCGGTTGCTGCTCCGCGTCTTCTTCATCGCTCTCCAAATCTCCATCAAGACTAAATCCAGCCCTCCTTGCCGTATTGATGTCAATGGGTTTCGGTTGGGAAAAGATCGACTGTCCAGATCTCGTGCGACCGTCAGCTTCCCAAATCAGTAACAAGCGCATGAACACTTACTGCCGCATCACAGCAGCCAATCGCCCAAACTGCAGCACATTGCGTGCAACTAACAACAACGTATCCAGGACTTCTTCTTCTCTGCTTCCCTTGCCACATTTTTTGGCAAATACGAGAACAAGTAACGTAATAGCGCAGAATGCCGTCAGAATCAAGTCTACAACATTGAATGGCGATTTCCAGAATTGCTAAGCGTGGAGTGGGTAAGCGTTGTCTTGGATATTGCACAGCCCACTTACGCGTCCAAGCGCGAGAAATCGAATTCCAACTTCCAGGATCATCGCAGTGTTGATGATGACTTCAAGGATGTAGAATGGCAACCCAGGGCATCCGTCAGTCAGGCTCAATATCACCGTCGTAACAGAGAGCGCTGCCATTCCCAGATAGAAAAAGATATATGTCCGCGAGTGCACAAATCTATTGGCAACCCCCCGCAGGATTTCGCTGCGGGTGAGGGCATACATTGATCGCATTGGACTGATGTTTGAGGGTCAACCATACGAGAAAGTTTGGAGTAGCATAGAACTAACGTATTTGAATTCAACTGCTCTTCATGGCTCTCGTCGTCCGGCCGGGACATGACTTTGTAGTATGTACCCCGCCCAGCGTTGTCGATTTGCGCGTTTCCGAAGTGTGACAGGTGGCCTTGATAGCTATCACGTGGCGCCTAACCCTTTAGGTGGATACACAACCATCAACAATCGTTGCCTTTGCTCTTCCAACTCCGTTCAACTTAAACCTTTTCGTCCCAAACACCGTTACATCTGCCAAAATGGGTGGAGGAGATTTGAACATGAAGAAATCCTGGCACCCGCTCCTGCTGAAGAATCAGGAGCGGGTCTGGCTGGAGGAAAAGAAAGCTGTAAGTGATTATGCAGAACGAGTCAAAAGCTGATATGCTGATTATCTATTCAGCTGGAAGAGAAAAAGAAATTGGAGCAATTGAGAAAGGAAAAAGAAGAAGAACGACAACTGCAAGAGCTACAGCGTTTGCAGGAGGAGCAAACAGGCAAGAAGCGGACAGAAAAGTTAGAATGGATGTATACGACTCCGGCGACGGGGACGACCCAGAATCCAAACGACCTTGAGGATTACTTGCTTGGAAAGAAGCGTGTGGACAAGATTTTGACAGGAGATGAGCATAGCAAGGTATGCCATGCCGATATTACTGACGTAAAGTATCTTATATTGATATGTTTCGCAGCTGGGTGCCTCTCACAAGAGCTTTATTGCCGTGCAAAACGCAAACTCGATCCGCGACATAGCTTCCAAGATAAGGGAGGATCCTCTACTCCTTATCAAACAACAAGAACAGGCTGCCTACCAGACTCTCATGTCAAACCCCCTCCGACTTCGGGAATTACAAGAACGCAATGGTATTAAGCCAAAGAAAGACAAGAAGGAGAAAAGGAAGGAGAAGGAGGAACACAGAAAGCTGAAACATTCTCGGAAGAATCACAGAGATGGTGACTCGCGGTCGCGTAGTCCTGTAGAGAGGCACAATAGGCGTGACTCCCCCGTGGACAACTATCGTTATTCCCGCTCCCGCTCCCCCGACTTCGTTCGCAGAAACGACCGTTATGACCGACACTATTCACGAAGAAGTCCAAGTCCCGCATATCGTCCAAGGCGTCGCGACAGTAGAAGTCCCCCAAGACATCACAGAAGAGACGATCGTCGTCACGAACCTGCGTGGCCTAGGTCGGATGAGTCGGATTCCATTGACGGGGCACGTGGAAGGGCCACGAATGCGTTTTATGACAAACGGCGTCGAAGCAGGAGCAACAGTTACGACAGACCCGATGATCATAGAACAAAGCGTGCACGGGCTCTCACCCCTCCACGACAGGAATCTCGTGATACTTCGCACAACCAGACTCGTTCTGGAGGAGATCGTGCCGCGCGACTAGCAGCCATGACGTCCAACGCGACGTCTATGAGTGCAGAACGACAAGAACGATTGGCCGCTTTACTAGAGAAGGAAAAAGCAGAGCTAGAGGCAGATGAGCGCGCGAGAGCGAAGTCCAAAGGAATGGGCAGCTTCCTTAGCCAGGAGCAAAAGAAGGCATTCGGTGGTACGGGCGGTTTGGAAGATAGAATTAGGAGAGGAAGGGGCGGAATGGTGATTGATGCAGAATTGAAGTCACATCACGTCGCGTATGTCGCTTGATTACTTGTAATATTAATTGTACTTTTGGACAGCTCGGGAATTGCCAAGCCAGTGTACGACGTCATAGTGCATATAGTGTCAGCACTATAAAATCTTTGAGCATCATCGACACCCTCTTTTCAACGAGTTACTAACCTTCCTGATCTCATCGACTTGAGTATGCCTCCTCGACGCGCCCCATCTCAGGCATCTCTTAATTCTAGAGCTCCGTCGCCTCCAGCCCAAGATGAGGAAGAGGTACATTCTTTCCCTTCCAACAATCTACTGGTATTAATCAGAAAGAATTCCAGACTCCCTTTTTTGACCTAGTTGACGAACTACAACAGCATGTAAGGCTGTCGAAGGATCTATATTCGTATCTAACGCAGCTAGGGTATTAACATGCAAGATATACTTAAGCTTAAGGTCCCTTGCTCTTTCTGCCTAACACTCAATTCTCACTGATCTTTCTTAGGCTGCGGCGATCAACACGGTGTCCGGCGTGAATATGACTACCCGACGCCACTTGCTGAAAATAAAGGTATTTTCGCTGTATGAAATGTTGGCATTGGTTACACAGAATCCAAGGGAATGTCTGAGGCCAAAGTGGAAAAGATTAAAGTATCTTCAATTTTCTTTTTCGATCATTAGCCGAAGCGATGCTCTCGTAAATAGGAAGCAGCGCATAAGATTCTAGTTCGTACGCAAAAACCCTCTCACTAGCTTACTGACAAACATTGCGTAGGGTTCTTCGTTCGCCACTGGTTTTGAAGTGCAAGATAAGCGAAAAAGGGTTCTGGTAATCAGTACAGGCAGCAAATCGGTTGATGCAATGTTAGGAGGTAAGCCCACGAACTATGCCCATTCAAGATTTTTTTACGTGGATAAATAGGTGGAATCATGTCGCAGTCGCTCAGTGAAGGCAAGTATTCTGTGAAATTGGCCGATATGCTCTAGACCATCGTTAGTGTATGGAGAATTCAGGACGGGAAAAACTCAGCTTGCGCACACAATGAGTGTCGTCGCTCAGTTACCCCAAGAGCTTGGTGGAGCATCTGGGAAGGTTATCACTTTTTTAAAACTGAAATAAAAATGCTCATGTCGTATAGGTCGCTTATATTGATACCGAAGGCACGGGACCTATTTTTGCATAAATTTTCCTTGTTTCAAATTCGTTCCCTGTGCAGGGACGTTTCGTCCAGATCGTATCAAATCAATCGCGGAGCGGTTTGGCGTGGATGGGAACATGGCATTAGAGAATATTCTCTATGGTTTGTTGCCCCGAAAGTCGAAGAAGAGTGAAATCTCATTTCCATTTAAGCTCGGGCATTTAACAGCGAGCATCAAGTAGCATCTTCTTCATGTCTGGTTTTTTGGTACCTGATTGAGGAACAGATGGAACTCATTAATGAATGTTCAATTCGCTTCGCCGAGGACAAGGACTTCAAACTCCTGGTAATGATATAACATTGAGTTAGGGGCTGTTATTAAGGACCATGTTACTAGATCGTGGACAGCATCATGGCCCTTTTCCGTGTCGACTATTCAGGAAGAGGAGAACTCAGCGAGAGACAGCAAAAGGTGAGCACACCACCTCGTCACCTGAATAACATACTAATGCTGGTGTCAATAGTTAGCCCATGTGAGTTGTTGAGTCCACCACGAACAACTCGCCATGTATCTGTGTAGATGTTGTCCAAATTGACGAAACTCTCCGAAGAGTACAATGTTCGTTTTAAAATGCCTGATGATACGTAGATTCACTTGTTACCGCTCACAGATCGCAATATTGCTTACAAACCAAGTCCAATGTACAATCCATGTGCATTCTGTTACTAGTTCCTATCGTTGACTAGCCGCGCACAGCTGATCCCGGCGCAACTATGACATTTGTCGCTGGAGGAGCGTTGAAACCCATTGGAGGCCACATCCTGTCTCACGCATCCGCTACAAGAATGTTTCTTCGCAAAGGTGTTGTGGCTGTCTTCTTGAGAGTTACTTCTTGTAATCTTCCGTTTCTCAGGGCGAGCGGAGGAACGTGTTGCAAAGCTCGTGGATAGTCCAGACAGGCCAGAAAGTGAAGCGTCATACAAACTTGACGAGGGTGGCTGGGCCGACGTGTGAAGCTTGAAGGTTAACGTTATCAAACTCCAGAACAGCAATGTTACCTGATGCGCGACAATTTTACTGAGTCTTTCATTCTGATGTATTCAAGCGCATGAATGTGAAAATCACAATGTGGTGACGCACGTGCAAACTTTACGCCGACAGGTATCAAGGGGTCATAAGTCAAGGTTTTAAGCACCCGAACGTTGTAATGAAACAATACCCACAACTGGATGTTGGTCCCCTTGAGCTTTTTATTACTGACAGTTTCTGCCTAATCACCTCTGACCTTCGACGACTCTGATCGCTACAAGCTGCAATACACGCTCACGGTCCAGATATCAGGTCCCCTTCAGCCGTTCGTATTTTCTTGTGAAAATATTCACGTTGTTCGCCAACTCCTGGTGGTCATGTGCTACAAACCCAGTTTTGGGACACTTATCCGGGTACGAAGCAGAAGGTCAAGCGCTGCCTGAAGGAAGCTGGACAATCCACGGACTGTGGCCTGATAGGTACGAATAACTGAGCTTGCTCTGAAAACAATAAATTATTCCGTACTCCAGACCAGTATTACGACTTATCACGACAGTACGACCCAAGTCCCAGTCCATCCATCCTGCCCAACAACATAGTAGTGCCTGCATACAAAGGACCAGGGATTGACACCTTTATCAAAGAGTTTGGCAGATATGATCTCCTGGAAATAAGTTAGTAAATTGCGCGTTCACTGATTCCACAAGTCGCTAACGAGCTGCAGTGGATACATACTGGATCAGTCAAGGGTCACCAAATAATGCACTCTGGGCCCACGAAGTAAACCACATGCGCTTCTGCATGAGATTCGCTGATTTGTCTCATAGTTTTTTAAACACGCGACTTGCTCATCTACGTTTGATATTCCGTGCTATGGTTCCGGTTATAAAGAACATCAGAACGTCGTTGATTTCTTCGACGCAGCTGTGAAGGCTTTTCAACACTACCCTACGTTTGATATACTTGCGTCGTAAGTTGATCGATTGTAATTTCCATTTCATTCTGAGCATCTGTGTTAGATATTGTATTCTCCTTCCAACAAAACATCATATACCCTCGCACAGTTCCAAAACGCGGTTCTCGGCCAGACGGCATTACTTTGGATGTGTGTCGAATAGGGCAGTTCTGACTGCTTTATCCACTCTGAACTGATTTACGAAAAGGAATTGAATCTGCCATGACAGGAGCAGTATGTACGTACAAGCCGATTAACTCGACAACGGGTTCTTCCTGTTCCGCAGAAAAGCCCATATGGTACTACGAACGTGCATTCGAGTCGGAACGTAGGGTAGAGTAGATACTTGGTATGGGATCGGATAGTAGGCGCGTTGCCGCACGTGATTGACGCGTCTCGCTTAGGGGCAAATAATATTGTCCCACAGTGGTGACAACATTAGATTTGTGTTCAGTTCTGTCCGAGACCTCATTTCGACCTGGCACAATGACTGTCACTCTCGATCTCGACACATCCAGCACCGACTCACATGTTCGGCGCACGCTAAATGACATATCTTTATCCGTTGCCAAGTGCAAAAAAATTGTTGTGGTCACAGGTGCTGGCATCTCTTGTTCATGTGGGATACCGGTAAGGTTTCGGTTCCAAACTTCGAGGTGGTTTACTCATCCACTCACGCAGGATTTTCGGTCCTTCTGATGGATTATATTCACTGGTCAAGCAGCGATATCCAGACGTCGTGCTCAAAGGTCGTGATCTGTTCGAAGCCTCCCTCTTCCGGGACCCCAAATCCACTGCCGTATTTTACACGTTTATATCGCAACTCAAGAACTCAATCGATTCAGCCTCACCTTCGCCTACACATCGCTTCATAAAGACTCTGGACACTAAAGGGAAACTATTGCGTTCATATACGCAGAACATAGATGGTTTTGAAGAACAAGCTGGTCTTATGGGAAGCTCAAGCCAAGATGCCAAAACTGATGGCAAAGGCAAACAGAAAGTTAGAATGCGGGACATACGGAATATTCAACTACATGGAGACATCCACCGAGTACGCTGTACGGCCTGTTCGGCAGAGTATCCGTGTACCCAAGAACATTTGAAATATTTTAGTGAAGGAATGCCACCATCTTGCTCTGATTGTCTCACACGTTGTATGTCCTCATTCCACGTTCCCTGTCATTATTGTTCCTGACTTAACGTGTAAAGCCAATGCGCGTGCCGCGCGCTCTGCGCGCCCCATTAAAGTTGGATCACTGCGGCCCGCGATCGTGTTGTATGGCGAGCCCCACCCACTCGGGGACGAAATTGGCAATATGCAAACTACCGATATTGCACGGAAGCCCGACATGCTGATAATCATGGGTACCTCTCTGAAAGTCCATGGATTAAAGAAACTCATCAAGGACTTTGCTCGATCCGTTCATGAATCTGCACCATCAAATGACACTCTCAATTCATCTCGGGGAAAGAAATGGGCTGGAAAGGTGATATTCGTGAATAGGACTCCGCCCGCAGCGGAGTGGTCAAACATCATCGATTATCACATTGCTGGTGAGACCGATGAATGGTCATCGAGAGTGATAAGCGATTGGAAAAGGCTGAGACCCGTAGATTGGGAAATCCAACAGACCCTGGTGGCATCGGATGGCGACGTTATCATGAGCTCGCCACTCAAGGTTGCCAAAGATTCTGGTGTACATCTGAAGGCTAAGAGAAAAGGTTTGTTGCGAGCATCATACAGTGCCATCAACTTGATTAATATTGTGCTCTATAGGGAAGGCAATGGCGGCGGAGAATAGACAGCCGCCTTTGAAGGATGCTATCCCGAGCGCGATGGACATTACAAGAAAATTTCCGGTGCCGTCGTCGCCTGGGAAACGGAGGCAACAGGCGGAACATTACAGTGACCTGGAGGCAAGTCCTTCCAAAAGACGGACTCGTACCTTCAAGAGGATGCCCATGGCGGACTCGGAGAGGAAAGCACTGTTCACGGAATCCACTAACCTTCACGACTGATTTGTTTTCACTGGCGAATGATTCGTCAATGAGCTCTTATATTATTAATTTTTACTATTCTGTAGATACTGTACAATCAACAATGGCCACGGCCAACTTTTTCATCCCAACAAGTAAAGGGTTTGTTAATCGCTGATCAGTTCTGATACACTCCAATCCTCGAAGCTACCGTCAGGCAAGTAGCGTCGGATGATCAGGGGTATTTTTCTCTGGGATAGCTCTTTAATTGCAATTTGTAATGCATCTGTTTCTCCGTCCAGAGGCACAAGAACAGGCGCGTTCATACTAGCATTCCTTAATAGGCTTGAGCTGCGGAACAAATGATGACATACCTTATTTGCAGTGCCCTAGTACCCAGAATACGAGCACGCTCGTACTTGGTAAGATAAGGCGTTGTTATTCTGACTTTGTTTGGTTGCCGTTCACCAGACAAGCCAGCTCCAGCTGGTGCCTCGTCGCCATTACCCATTTCTTGATCCTGGTCTACGGCCTGCGTGCCATTTATTTCAGGAGGCTGAGCCTCCCCCTCCGCTCCTTCCTCTGCTGCCTCGCCTTCTTGTCCCAGAAGATCGTAATTCTCGTCCTGAAACACCGCGTGTAAAATGTCCGTTGCAGAGGCTATGGGGAGTTGCTCACAAAGGCGTCGTCGTTGAAACTTGCCATGAAGTTAGCCGGCAATATATATATGTATGAGCCCGTATGCGCACCTTTGACCGTAGTCATAGTCTTCGCCAACTCCTTCGCCACCGTACCCATCGTCCGACATTTTGGTTTGAAAAGACGAGAACGGCGCTTTTGAATTTGGGGGCGTGACTACTACTTTGGTCACACCTGTCCATCTTTTTTACTATTGACGAAATACAAAACCGTCTGTCGGTGCCCTATGAACGCTGCCTATCGTGGCTTCTTAACAAGACAAATCTGACAGGTATCAGAACAGGTCTTGATTGGAAGCTTTAGGGGAACCGAAATTGTACGAGCAACGCTGATGACGCATCCAGATTCGGGTCCGGTAGATCGTGCAAATCTGGAGCAGACAAGCGAAATTTTCGGACATTGCTCTCCTGAGTATTATGGAAGTTGGAAAGTCTTAAATAATTTGAAAGAAGTAAAAGGTTTTTTGTGGACTGCTTTTGGAGCGTGCAGATCTTCAACGAAGGGTGATTAACGATTGCTTGATAGAGTTGGTTCAGCATCACGAAAAAGGAAATGACGACGAATGAACTCAGTGAACGACAGATAGGCTCGTACCTTCGCAAGGGTGTTAATATTCGCGGGAATAATCCATAATCTGCGGACAAGAAGGAATGAATTGTAGAGACTTGAGAGGGTATCGTTTCCGACCATTGAATGGATATCCCAAGCTGGCAATAATTCCCCCAAACCAGACAATCGATGACGCGAGTGACGACGTCTTTAATCAACAAGCCAATTGGTACGTGCTTCTTTTGACGTGACAGCAAATTGGGCAGGAATTTGATGCATGATATGGTTCATCGTCGAACTCCCAGTTGAAAGTCTGTCCTTTGCAGTGGTGCCCAGTCTCTCCAGCCCGACGTTCGATAGCGTCGGGCGATGAAAAACGTGGTTTTCCCTCCGATCTAGCGCCCCCAGGTCTGACGTATGTGACGATCAACATCCCGATTTTTGGTTTCTCAAATGGAAAAAAATAACATTGTGACTGGCGTCAGAGTATTAGAGGTGCTGTAACTCGTCCTTTGTTGCCGTCCTTCACCCCCTTCTGCAATCCACTATCATCCATCTAATTCCCGTCTCCCTTTCAACAACACAACATATTCTAGTCATTTTTCTGATGACCTACAGACCTCCTATAGCATCGCGTACTTGGGGTACACGCTTTGACAGTCTACTAGCATCACCTCCGATTTCTTCGCCTACGTGCGACTCTATTCTTGATTCAACCGCCGCAGATGCAGCTATTTTGAATCCTGTCCCTCCATCGCCCACAGCGGGGAAAACGCCTCATGATGCAAGTATTTTTGTTGGGAGGTGAGCAGTAAGCAGCTATATGCGCGAGAATGCTCACCCAAGTCAAGTTTGCCATGCAATGTCGATCAAGCAGAGCTGAGCCGTTTGTTGTCCAGTCATCTGGCTGAACACCAGGAAATTAGATCTGTTAAGGTTGTGAGAGATTCGAAAGGCGGTATCTGCGCCTTTGTTCAGTGCGAGGTTTGTCATCTCTGAGGGATTCTCGCTTCACTACCTGTCACTGAGATGCTCTATCACCGTAGGATGCTTCATCGGCCTCTTCGCTGATTCAAACGCTCCGCTCTGGTCCTCCCAGGCCCTTCATGGGCCGCATTCTACGCTACGAGCCAGCAAGGGCATTCAGGACTCTGTTAATTTCATACAGGCAGAATTTTTCTTCCTCCGTTCTTACCTCTAACTGATTTTCATGTTAGGAGTCCCGTTCAAATATTGGCCTCAAATGGTGTTGGGGGAAGAAGACAGACTATAATGCTCGATCTTCCATATGCCATGCGTTTATGGAAACCGAAGGACAATAAGTAAGTTAATATTATAACATAGCAAAGCCTCGTACAGATTAATGTGTTTTCATCGCAGATATTTCAACGTTGTTTATAACGCTGAAGCCGTAGATATTGAAAAACGCTATGGTGGCATTCCCGTTTCGAATCGGGGTTCAGATGCACGGTTTTTTATGCACCCAGTAGTCTTCGACGTCGAGGTAACTAAGCGTTTCCTTGCAAAATTCTCCTTGTCTTCCCTCAGTCTTCCCTTCCAGGCTATACGCTCCATCGCGTCATTTTTCGGAGTTTTAGAATCTTTCGACAGGTTCAAACTTGATGAAGCAACTGGACGTGGGTGGTAATGTCTTGAGAGGGGTAGTTCACTCATGCCGATTTAGAACGTGTTGATATAACTCCGTCTGAACGACAATTCTTCCCATTTCCCCATAATGGTCCACGCAGCGTCTGTATGGACAGCGGCTGCTGGGAAGTTAAATGGAGGCATCGGGACGATTGTGTTAGCGCGTTAATGGTAGGCGTTCTTCTCCTTATTGATATGAGCATATCATGCTTTTTTTCGTGCCAGACCCTCAAACGGATTCCTCACCTAACCGTGACATGGGCGCATCAACCTCAGTATGCAACTGATCGATTGGCGACACGCCACGTTAAGGAACGTAAGACAACAGCCGCTCCTCACTGGTCACCGACCTGCGAGCTGTCAAATTCTCCCATCCCATGTATCCTTGGTGGCCTTCAAAGCACTCTCTCGTCTCCAGTCGGGAGCAACGACGAGGAATGTGATCATGCACGATCTATCCACCAAAAATCGTCTTTTGATTACGATTTGGAGTCGGACATAGATGCCATTCGGAAAACGGAGGGTGTAAAATTGAACTGGTCTGATGAGGATTTTGGACCGGCAGTAGATTCTCAAGAAATAGGAACGTCCAGCTGGGGGACCTGGCAAGACCAGAAAATCGATCTAGCAATAGACCGGAAAAATGTATCTAGGTCCTTCAGTTACCTGCGAAAAAACAGCACTCATGCCATTTTCAGAACTACGTATCTCAGAGAAGACCAGCTTGACGTCGCATCAACTCCTGGTTTGGGAATGTCGCCGATCACTCAAAAAAGCTTCGGAAGCGGCTTTCCTAGCACACCAACGGATTTAAGTGGAGAAATATCAGGGTTCTCTGCGGATATAAAGTCGCGCCAAGAAAATACTCGCAATATGTTCAAGGGGAAGCCGGTGGATCCGTCTACCTTGTTCGTGGGAGGTCTGGAGATGTTTGGTCCAAACGCATGGGATGAAGGAAAAGTGCGAAGATGCTTTGAGAAATATGGCGCCCTTGAAAACGTAAAGTTTGTCCGACCTTGTGAGTTGGGTTTCTAGGCCCTATCGTTATCTGCTCATACCACCTCAGATAATTCCTGCTCAGCATTTGCTTTCGTTAAGTTCAAGTCCATAGATGGTCCCACTCACGCGATTCAAGGAGAGGCATGCCTACCCATGTTGATATAGAATTCACGAACTGATTGTTATTGTTTGAAAGCATAATCGCGTGTACGAAGGGAGAGCCATACGCGTTCAACTTCGGGAATGCAATGTTTCCCGAGGCACGTGGAAACCTCCACGCAGTCGCGGGCGGCCCACCAGTACATATACCATCAATCGGCACGAAAATGCTGGTATTATCAAGACACTGCTGAACACCGATGTCCAGCGTCAAAATCAGGCAGACATTGTTCCACACGTGGACGTGCCTGGACGTACGACGGAAATCGAAGGACGTGATGGCAGTCTCGAATTCCAATCCGCTAGGTCGACCAATCACGGCACCCAACCACTAGCCGAAACTATTCAAAGTGAGGACAAGGCAGAAACACTGAACCCCATAGACTCAACAGCAGGGGTAGGAAACGGGAATGGCCCAGCGCAAGAATCCCTCCTGGCAAATGCGTCTCAGACTAACCCAATCCCTTTATCAATTGCATCCCTTTGCGTATCATAATTTCGGCTACTACCCAGCCCCCTGGTTCCATCCATACTTGCAGCAGGTTCAATATCAATTTCCTTACTATGCCGGATACCCAGGATACATGATGCCACTTCCAATGTTCCGACCTCCGCCGCCCCAGTCAAACGCAGATGCCAATACTTCTGCAAGTGCTCAAGCACCTTGGCATCCGTCTGTTAATTCGTATGGAGTAGGCAATTTTTTTCTAGTGGTTTACTTGTAGTTACGAGATTTACAGTCGTACATGCCTTATCCTCAGGTCGCACGGGCTCAAGTTACGGACACAACAACCTCGTACTCACAGTTGCCCATTTCGTCGACTGGCGTGGACCAGGCACCTGTTTCCGTCTGTCAGACCGAGGCAATCGAACAGTATCCATCCTGTGCGCAAGCAACGGCTTCGCAACCCCAGGCAAACTTCCCCGTCTGGCCACAATATCCATATCAACCTTTTCATTATCCAGGATCCTTAAATGCCAATGCGAAAGTATTTGTTCCACCTCCGGGAATGGCATCAACCTCTAGCCCCGTTGCGAACGCTCGCCGTCAGTCTGGGCGCAAGACTCACCCGGGTGATACTGGTGGACGTGCGCCGTGGAATCGACCCTTTGTCGGGTACACCAATGGAACGACGACGAACAACGACTCTCCCAGAGACAATCGACAAGCAGAATTTGCCAAATTTGCCTCAATATCAGCTGACTGGATGTGAAGGACGTCTGGGGCATCTCCATGGTTTCTTTGATTCATCGAAGATCAGTAGATCAGTTCACTCCACCCTTATCAAAAGTAGCACATTTGTTCGTGACAGTGAAATAAAATTTTGGCACAACTTGAAGCCACGGTAGTGCGGAATACTATAACGGCTCTCAGATAGAAGCATTGCCAGCAGTTTGCCAGCAGTGCGAGTTGATCAACACAATGTATTACGCATATATCACAATTGCCTTTTAAGGCAACAAGAATAATGTTCCACAAGATGTACAAAGCTGGAAAGTGATGGGACAAGGAGGGTTACTGTTGCACTGGGACGATGTTACTGGTATGAATGATATGCGGTCATCATACATAAAAGATTAGAGTGTCGATTGGTGCGCGAAGTGGGCCAATCGGGGGGTCAGTAGGGTATAAATATAAGTGAGGTATCGTAGAGGTTTGCGTCGCATTCTAGGCAAACTGGCTCAGCTGATTTCAATACAAAAGAAAAACCCACTCACAACATATTTTCGTGATTGGTACCAGTCCAGAATCATAAAAAAAACATGAAGAATCCATGGATGGGCGTTCAGATGTCTACTTCATGATGATTTGAGAGGTTCAGGTATCATGCCAAACGAGACGTACGATCTAGTTTCAGTGTTTGTCTCCGTAAGACCACGATAGCTGGACACTTCCTACGCCATTGATATGCACCTTTGCCCGTAGCCTACACACCTGGGGTATTTCCCTTGAGATAAGAAAGGAAAGAGGCATAGAAAAATATCATTACCGTTTCTGCCACATCTGCACGACGGAAATGGACGTGAAGGTCGTTATTTGGCATTCTTGTTATTTGATTAACTTCGCCAAAATTCTGAAATGCATAGTCTTTAATCAAAGAAAGGTTATGATGGATTTGAACCAAATTTACCTCGCACCAGCGCTTAAGGCTATCGAATTTGCGGACATCGTTGGGTTTGATTCCGGATACGACGAGGCGCCGCTTTTTCTTGTGGCGTCTGGCCATGGACGGGAGACGCATCCGAGAACGATGCCTTACAGAGGAATATGCAATCTGCGGCCGCGTAGATGGTTCAGGAGATGGTGGAGACGGTTGCTCACTTTCCTCCTCGACTTCGTCCAACTCTTCGTCAAAAGCTGGAGCATAAGGTCTCAACGAGTTTCTTGGCCGTTGTAATGAGCAAGGAGATTGTGAGATTGACCGGGGTGAATCGCAGGGGGAAGGAACAGATGTCGGCGTTGTCTGGCTTTGCGACCATATGGAACTTGACGAAGCAATACGCGATTTTGATGGGTCTCCACGAGAACGGAAGGTCTCTACAAGTGACAGCTTGGAGAAGAAGTGACCTATCTCATTGTCACTGGCGCCTGTCAAAAAGGTATCCGCAGATGAAACGCTGGGTCTTGGCGGTGTGTACGGAGGTTCATTTTTGGGAGTTGAAGTTGAAACATGAGACGACATTGATGGAGTTGAAAAATGACTGAGGACACTAGGTCTCCATCTAGAGGATATAGTTGCGATGGAGGTTCTGGGCGATGCACAACTGCCCGGGCCCTGTACAGTGGACAAACTAGGCGATCGATTGTGGTGTGATTGGGAGGTGTCTCCGCTGGAGGTTGAGTTTCTAGCCTGGAGTGGGTTTTTTGTAAGAAAGGATAGACGAGAAGAAGGACGTGAGGAAGAACGGGGAGATTCGTTGACAGTGGAAGCTGGTTGTGCTGAGCTATTTGAACGGAAGTGCAGGTTAAAGTTGCGGAAAGACGTGGCTCTATGGAGAAGGCGAGAAGCGCGGGATGGCGTCATGGTGTCAAAGTCCTGCAATGGTGGATGAGGTTGGGGTATAAGGTCAGAGAGAATATTTACGATGTCGGTGGAATGAGGGATGTCCTGGTCCTGAACAAGGTCATAGCTATGTACACTTGGGTCATCGTCTTTCGAGGAAGGAGAAAAGTCATGAACGTCAAGATAGGACTCGACCGCAGAAGCAGGCTGTTTCTGGAGGGACGGAAGGGAGAATCTGCTGGTCGCGTATCCACTTGTCCAGCAAGCTGGAGCGCCGGCGACGAGGTGGGTTGAATCGCGGGGTGACATGAAAAGGGTCTTCGTCTGCTGTCGTGTAGGGCGTGTCCTGCATTGTGTGGGAGAGAATGAATATATAACTTTAAACACGAGATTCCGCATTTTCATACATAATTTCATCTCCCGCTCACCGTCCACAACCCTGATACAACCCCCGAAAACACCCCTGCCGTCCCCGTCTTCTGGTACTCTTCCAGTAACCAGAACCTCCCACTCTCCTCATCAATTTGCACAGAATCCAGCAGTGACGCCAACTCAGAGTCCACCGGAACACTGCCCAGGAATGGGATCCCCTCTTTCTCAGCTAGCCCCCGCCCTCCACCAGTTGAAAATATGTTGCTGACTTCACCACAGCATGGACAAACGTAGCCACTCATGTTCTCAATCAGCCCAAGGACAGGCAAATTGACAGCCCGTGTGAATGAAATACATTTCATTACATCCATCAGCGCAACGGCTTGTGGCGTCGTGACGATAACAGACGATAAGCGAGTTTGGAGGGGGGTTAGGTGCTCCAGCAGCGATATGTGCTCGTCCGATGTCCCTATGTAGTACGTCAGAGTTCACCCCACAGTTTGGTAAATGCAACTGCAATACATGCCTGGCGGTGTGTCAATAACGAGATAGTCTAATTCACCCCACCGTACGTCGCTGAGGAATTGCCTAATCATAGCGTTTTTCTTCGGGCCTCTCCAGACCACAGAGTCTCCCTTGCTCTTCAGAAGAAACCCAACGCTCATGCAAGCCAGCCTCGCTGCTGACCCGTCTGCATACACTGGAACCCATCCATCACTGCTTTGATGCACTCCTCGTCCATCCACCCCAAACATGCGGGGAATAGACGGACCCGTAAGGTCCACGTCTAGAATCCCAACTCTTGCAGATGGGCTGGAGGCATAGAGACTGAGAGCTAATTGTGTTGAGATGGATGACTTGCCAACACCACCCTTCCCTGACAGGACTATAATGATCTTCTTGACCGATGCCAGACGTCTCGTAACGGGGGATTCTTCCTGGGCCATGGCGGAAAAATGGATAGTGTGATGAATAATCAGATTAGATTACGCTACAGTATATAAGCTACTCTACACTTTGAATGGCTCTGGTCTCATGTTCTAAATAACGCGTGTCAGTAAGGGACACGGACATTATTGACTGCGTTCACCTTTTTACATAGTCGGGCCACCAGTCCTGCTAATTGTATCAGAGTACCAACACCCTCCAATACCCGCATATGCGTGAAGCCGATTTCCTTCGAGGGCTTAGCATTCAAGTCTCCGCCGCTGGGATCCAACATACCTTAATGTACTCGAGTTTTGTGTACTCTGGTATTCTAAAATCATGTTAGGCACATTCTTGACAGAAAGTTAGAGTGGCTCACTCGTCAAATGTCTTCACCACTCTGAAAAAAGTCACCACTATGTCGACCGCACTATAACCTTGCTCCCATAATTCATCGAGTTTCTCCATAGCGCCTTCAATATCCCCCTTCATACAAGAGCGGATAGCAGCCTGTACAGTTAACGGATGTGGTTGATCGCATACTTTGAATACGTTCTCTGCAGACACAAAACCAAATCCTGAATGCGTAGATTGCACATTGTTGATGGCCTGTCGCATATCGCCTTCATGAAGTGAATATGAGCGCAGCCAATCCGTCGTCATTGTATGGCACCTAGAACACTGTAAGCGGCAGTTCACATCTCGTCCACGATGCTGACCTTCTCTAATTCACAGATCTCTAATAGACGCTTCAGGATTTCTTGGTCCTTCAGTTTTGCATATCTCAAAATGGCACATCTACTTTGGATTGGTTCAATGATCTTGTTACTCATATTACAAGCGAGACAAAAACGCGTCGTATTCGAGTAGATTTCCATAGTTCGCCGCAGTGCTTGTTGAGCTCCTGGGGTCATACTACGAACATTAGACAAGACACATGCAGCATTTGAAAGTAAATACCTGTCGGCTTCGTCAAGAATCACAATCTTGTGTCGTCCCGGAGGAAGGGTAACCTTCTTTTGAGCAAACGCCTTGATTTTATTACGAACAACGTCTATGCCTCTGGGCAGCTTTCAGTCTCGTTTAAAACAGATTATTCAGAGACATACCTATCGTCAGATGCATTCAATTCCAAAACGGCATCTTTATACGCATCGCCTAACAGCTGGTGGGCAAGGCAGTGTATGCTCGTTGTTTTTCCAATTCCAGGCAATCCCTAAAACTTGGCTAAGTTTACCACAAATGCGAGAAAGATGGAATACATACGGATATAATCATATGCGGGCAATTTCCATCTTTCCCAATGACTTTCAGTCGGTCAATAGTCTCCGCGTTCCCGACGACGTCGTCAAGAGTTATTGGTCTATATTTTTCGACCCTTACAACGAATTAGACTTGCATGAGGCGTTCAAAGAAGAGAACATACCAGGGTAGTTCATAAGGCAAAACTTGGTCGTTAATGCTAGAGGAAGCCATTTTGGGGAGTGAATTGGTCGCGCGCGCGACGCGTCTTGGCGCGTCACGCTGCGTGACAATGTAACTTTTTCTATCGGCGACGTCGGGTCGGGACACGCTAATATCCCGACCGCCAAGTTTGAATGGCATCGGTTGCCCGCACTCTTCGACACTCCATTCGTGCTATCCTACGTGGGTTATTCCTCACTTATCCGGTATTCCTATCTAACCTCATAATGGAGCTAAAAGGTGTCAGTCTGTAGACTATTCTACAGCGGGGCATACTACGCTCCCGCAGCCGCGTTTAGACTACAAATCTATATCGGAGAATGTTGCGAGAAAGACGAGGAATGCACTTAACCGCAAGGCCCCGCTTCCCGGGGGTGCAGTCTCAATGGTCGCGGAAACCTATACCGAATACAAGAACATCCTGAACACGGTCAACGCAAAGCGCAATGCTCGTTCAACTGTGGGGGAACGTATTCTCAAATACGCAACGTCTGGAGACAGAAATGCCAAGGAAGCTGCGGTGCAGGAGGCCAAGGGTATCAAAGCCGAAATTGCTCTCCTTGAGGAAGAACTCAACCGGCTCGAAGATAAGCTGCTTTCCCTCTCATTGGCCATTCCAAATGATACCCATCCGAATACACCCATCGGCCCGGAATCAGGCCGCTATCACATTATCTATTCATGGGCCAGAGCCGATCTCCGCTGACACTAGGAGAGATCATGTTGAAATATGCAAACTCTTTGACTTGATGAACCTGGAGAGCGCCGCGACCGTCACCGGTTCTTCTTGGTACTATCTTATGAACGAAGCAGCGTTATTAGAGACTGCGCTCACAAATTATGCTATATCAGTCGCGATAGAGCACGGATTCATGCCGGTGATAACGCCGGACGTTGTTCGCGAAGATATAGCAAAGCGCTGCGGGTTCCAGCCTCGCGATAATTCTGATACCCTGGTGTCGCAGATGTATCATCTGGAGCGCCATTCGCCTGGGTCTCCCAATCTCGTCCTTTCTGGAACATCTGAAATACCACTCGCCGGTATGCTTGCTAACCAGATCTATGAGGCTGCTACGCTTCCGCGTAAAATCGTGGGATTGGGCCATGCATTTCGTGCTGAAGCTGGTGCCAGAGGTGCCGACACGAGAGGACTTTACCGTGTTCATCAGTTCACAAAGATCGAGCTCTTTGCCGCCACGACTGGAGAGAATAGCGAGCATATGATGGAAGAACTGCTCGAGCTGCAGAAACGTATTCTCTTGGGACTCAATTTACCCTTTCGGTGAATGACTTGCCTTCAGTGTGCGGCAATCATACTAATTTTTTATACAGTGTTCTTGATATGCCTAGTGAAGAATTGGGCGCTAGCGCATATCGCAAGTATGACATTGAAGCGTGGATGCCCGGCCGAGGAAGTTGGGGGGAGGTATCTTCCCTTTCGAACTGCACGGATTTCCAGTCCAGGCGATTGCACGTTCGCTATAGACCCAGCAGGTCAGATATACCCACGGAATTGCCTGCGTCGGCACCAGCCTCGCTTCCTTTTATTCACACCCTAAACGGTACGGCTGCTGCTATACCGAGGCTTATCGTCGCCTTGCTTGAAAATGGGGTATTCTTTAGTAAAGATGGGACCCCCGCAGGGTTATCGCTCCCTGTCGCGCTCAAGCCCTTCTGGTTAAGCCACGATCATGGAAGAAATGTCATCCGCTGGGATTCCTAGATTTAACAGAACCATTAGATGAGTGTGACACGCGTGTATTTTAGTTCCATGTTTCTAATCTTCGGGGTACATACATATACATAACTCTTATAGACCTATTGAGATAACTCAAGCATGACCCCTCCATCATCCGATATGATCCCGAAAACGACGAAGCATTCAGTGATTATTACCATGATTTTCGCAGGCTAGCATGGTTGGAAACGCGTCGTCAGCGGAACCTGTTAATATGAGTCTCTCGATTAATGTTATTCTCCGCTAATCCCACGACTAGAAAAGGAGATAGCCAGGAAACGGCGCGCCCTATGAATTAGACTCGAGCACATTCTCGTGCTATTGTGTACAAGATGCTTAAAAATTATCAACTTTACCTATCGCACGAGTAGAGCCTCTGCATCGTGGTTGAAAGGTAGCGTATGCGGAAGGTAGAGATGGAAAGAAGGGGAATAAGTCAAATGGACAGCATGAGATGCGTGAGGAGAGCTGAAGGTGGGTAAGAATCAAAGAATATAGTAATAAGACCGGGAATCCGACATGGGCACTGGTTAGTAAAGGCACCCACCGCTCCATCCTTTCAGGGCTCATTTATAGTGCTGAAATGGGCTATGTAGAATTCATAGACAGGCCTCAAGCAGGTGAACCCAACGCCGTCGCGATGTCCACTATAGTCGAACGTTTAGAAGGAATGGGCTCCCAACATCTCAGAATGAGATCCCACGTATCGTCTTCCATTCTCGGACTTTCTAATCGATCTGGGCGCTTTCCCTGTATGACAAGTCGAACGATTTGATGTTCGGTCTTGTCATGAAAAGGAGTGGAATCAAAGAATGTCTATACAAGTCCCGGATCAAAGTACCAATCAAGGGAGAATCCAATCCATACGCACCGCATAATAAAGGCAACCAAAAGCGTAAACATCTGTTTCCATTGTTTTGCGTCTTTTCTGTACTCCCCGGCATCCATCACAGTCGGACAGACCACACGTGGTGCACATGCCCAAGAGCTCAGGCGCAACAAAATTCATGGCAAATGCTGTTGTAGATCGTGTAACATCGGCTTCGAAATGTCGAGTCGATCCAAAATCAGTGATTTGGCAATGGAACTCAGAATTGAGGAGGACGTTACGCTAGTAAATAATGTGATTAACGGATTTGGGAGGCACAATATTGGAACCATTACTCCGTGCAAGTCGCCGTGAACAATTCCTTCCGAGTGAAGATACTTCACACCTTCTGCTACCTCTAGCATCTACTAGACAATATTAGCAAATTCATCATCAATGCACAGGAGCCTTACCAGTCTGGCAATCTCACTAATCTTGTTTGTCCCTTGCTTCTTTCTCCATTGACTCAACGTCCCATTAGCCATGAATCGTGATACGAGAAAGAGCTGTGATCTCTCCTCAAATATCCCTAAGAGAGGAAGGATAAAACGGTGCGAGAGCGACCTCCACGCTAGAGCTTCCCGGCAAAAGTCTTTTCTAAGCGAGTCCTTATCAAGCAAGTCAGTTTGTTAAAGGGAAATACTTAGAAAAGCGCTAACGTCTGTATGACCCTTGTCCACCACTTTCAGTGCTACCGGCAATTCGTTGTATACACCCATGAAAACACGCCCAAAGCCTCCTATAGCAATCATGGTCTCAGTTTTGACATCCGTCACAAAAAGAGATTTTGGTATGATGTTCGTCTTGGACACCAGTTCGAACATGAGCCTCCTAGCCTTTTGGTTTGCACTTTGAATGGGTAACCTTGATAATTTGTCATTGCAGAGTGCCTAAAAGAGAAATAATTACACGTATACTAACAAAAAAAGTGATGCATACATCGAGAATAGAATCAAGCAATAATTCAACGTCTGAGGTGCTCAGTTCGGATGCAAGGACAGAATAGTCAGATAGATGCAACAATTTACCCATATCCAATGTTGCGTGACCGTTGCTAAGGATCGGGATCTGTGGACCCGCGGGTGGGGAAGGCGGAGGAGGAGGAGATCGAGGTGGCGATCCCGATGGATGTCCCCATGTTGAGACTGGAAGTTGGACATTTGTGTTAACGTAGTACCTACAGTTGTCGATGGACGGCGATACATCAGTATCATCTGATTACGAACCATTTTTTGTAGCTGCAGCCTCTCGTGAGTAGGCGAAGATAACGTGTCAAGCATCCGTCTCACTTGGAATCATATCGTGTTATCCATCCAGTGGGGAAAGGGCGGCTGTCTGGATTCTGATGAGGTGCGGACATGGGAGGAGGAGATCGAGGCGGCGGTCCCGATGGATGTTCCCGTGTTGAGACCGGAGGTTTGACATTTGTGTTAACGTAGAGCCTACACTTGTCGACGGTGATGTATCAGTATTGATATTATCTGATTACGAACCATTTTTTGTAGCTGCAGCCTCTCGTGAGTACATGAAGATAACGTATCAGGCATCGATCTCACCTGAAGTCGTATTGTGTAAACCATCCAGTGGGGAGGGGACGGGTGTCTGGATTCGGATGAGGTGCAGACATGAATGTACTACGCATAAGGCGGTCAGAATCAAATCTAATCACAATATTTCCGAAGCCTACATGGGTGCAAGAGAATATTCAGGTAGCGACATTGCGTGACCGTTGCTGAGGATCGGAATCTGTGGATCTGCGGATGGGCCATAGCCTGAAGGAGGAGGTCCCGATGGATGTTCCCATGTTGAGACTGGAGGGTTGACATTTGTGTTAACGTGGTACCTACAGTTGTCGATGGACGGCCATATTTCATTCAGTATCATCTGATTATTACGAACCATTTTTCGTAGCTGCAGCCCCTCGTGAGTACGTGAAGATAACGTGTCAAGCACCGATCTCACTTGGAATCATATTGTGTTATCCATCCAGTTGGGAGAGGACGGCTGTCTGGATTCTGACGTGCAGACATGGGAGGAGGAGATCGAGGTGGTGCCAGTCCCGATGGATGTTCCCATGTTGAGACTGGAGGGTTGACATTCGCGTTAACGTAGTACCTACAGTTGTCGATGGACGGCCGTATTTCAGTATCATCTGATTATTACGAACCATTTTTCATAGCTGCAGCCCCTCGTGAGTACGTGAAGATAACGTATCAAGCATCGATCTCACTCGGAATCGTATCGTGTTATCCATCCAGAGGGGAAAGGACGGGTGTCTGGATTCCGATGAGCTGCAGACATAGCCGAGGTTCGAAGCCCCTTCGGACATGTCGCTTGGTTCACAGCCGACGAACGCCGGCGTCATCACGTCGACCTCATCGCGCACAACCTCGATTGCGTCGATGTGTATCCACCCCAACAACTTCCACCGAATCCCCAGATTTTCATCATAGCACGGTACGTTAGATCTTGAATGTTGGAGTTAGCAGTTGAGCCTCTTACGAAGGTGAGGTGGCCCTCAAAGAGTCCCACATCGAGGCAAGCTATCCACGTTGGAGTCATCGCAACTTTACCCCATGGTACGTTATGTTTCCTAAGAGCAACTTCGTCATGTGAACCTACTCTCAACAGAAAGGGGTCCTTTGAGCTATATATACGCGCCAAGGCAAGACACCGGAAGAGGTTGAAAAGCACTACAAGACAGTTCAAGAAGGATAAGTGGTCAACACTGGCTGGTGAGCACTTCCAGTACCATATATCTTTCGGCTTTTCGCTCAAGAATCTCACCGACGTCGCCCTCGCGGTGGTCGTTAGTCTTCGATGCATGACGCGCTCTGGATCTTGGTTTAGTTTAATCTTGGGGGTACATATACATAATTCTTATAGATCCATACCAACGTGAGAGCATGTAAGGGAAAAACTATCTGTGTAGTTTCATAGCTCAGCTTGTACGCTAGCTGCACACCTATTTAGCGCGGAATCTTCATTATAAAATACAAGTAGGTATGCGAGATAGAATGTTGATTACATCGTGCTAAATCTTGGTAACTGGATATGAGATAACTGTGGCAAAAAATAAGGAGACTGTTTGGGTATCGGTTAAATAGCGCGCTCGTCAGCAAAAGGATCAGCGAAAGGATCATCCTCCTGCGAGTCTGGTAAATGCCGTGTCTTGTTTGCGGTCACGTCATTATAACTATGCTGCCGCGGTGGCGAATATTCTTCTGCATCATGTGCCTCTTCGCCGGGTTCATAATCGCTGAAATCAGATAGCGAGATCCGGCTAGCATCAA
The DNA here is from genome assembly GCA_015039365.1 of Amanita rubescens. Taxonomy (NCBI): domain Eukaryota; kingdom Fungi; phylum Basidiomycota; class Agaricomycetes; order Agaricales; family Amanitaceae; genus Amanita; species Amanita rubescens. The sequence continues at coordinate 90,596 of WION01000004.1, forward strand.
AATAGTTATCCAATAACTTTGAAGGCTCGATTGGCGCTGGAAGTTTGCTGGACGATGAACCCAAAGGACCGAAGCTGAGGTCTTGCAAGTCAGGATGTGCTCTTTCTCCCTGTGAGGATACTATCTCTTCATGGGATTCATGATCATTGCTCCCGATCTGAGTGGCAGCAAGGCCACGAGTAATCTCCTTTGTAACATCCTGGGGCCCTTCAGTTTCTTCGACTGAGTCTTCGTATAATTGGATAGCCGCGACAATACGTTCATTGGTCTCGATCAAGGCCCCTATCAAATCCTCATCTTCAACAAGCTATTTATAGTTTGTCAGCGATGTAAAAACTGACCAATGCCTCACTTACCTGGATGTACCGAACCACCGATTTTCTGGCTTGCTTTGCGTTTTCCAGACATTCTTGTACACGTTCGTTATCTCGTATACTTTCGGATTGTGTATTTACTAACTGACCCGATGATTAGTTGAAATTAATTCATGATGACAAAACCAGGGGCAAACCATTATAGCATTTGTGAGGTTACTTGATGCTTGGGAAGTTCCAGCGATAGTGGAGAGTACGTTGGGCCGTTCCTAGAAAATAATATGGGTTATTAGTAAGTAACTTTAGTACGCCATCATTTGTAGTTACCCTTTCAAGATTGAAAGGCACGCGCCCCGCCTTTGCTGTTTTCTTCCGCCTTGCTTCTTCCGCCTCTTTGTTCCTTCGTTCTCGTTCTTGTTTTTGCTTGGCCTTTTTCTTTTCTTCTTTACTAGTATCATTACTAACTGTAGATGCTTCTGCGGGAGGACTTTGCATCCTACTAACACCCCTGCACTGTCCGTAAAGGCCCGCAAACATCGACATCGAAGGGTCATTTTGATACTGATTCCTCCACGACGCAAGCATAAGCAACAGCTTCTTTTTTACTTTCGTGTCTGTCTGGGGGTCAGAACTCAGCTGCTTGAACGCGTCGACAATTTGGTCGTCCGAAAAGGCAGCTCGAAATTGACTAAATACATGAGCGGTCGCTTGAGATGATCAAACTTACCGTGGAATTTAGGGCCCGCATTCTCTACGAGTGCCCCGAGAATCTGCAAATGATGAGAGGAGGGACTTGATCGATTCTAGACAGACGTACGATGAGGGCGCGATACTGTTGATGCGGTTGTCCATGCTTCAATTTCTTACGCAATGCACGGGCCGCCTCTGCGGGTCTGGTGGCGAGCGCTCAACTCAAACGTCATGGCCGAGCGCTGGACATACCCAGATGCCTGGAGAGTAATTGCGTCCACTAATTCAGGAATGCTAGGTGGTCAATCAGCGGCGCTGGAGCTGAATATAGCAATGAAGGCACGTTACCCTTCATAAGCCTCTTCCGAGATCTTATTAGATGTGAGGATATCTATCCAATCTGTGACAGAAGACTACGTCGATCAGAGTTGATGGAAAAGGGGGATTCCACGGAGAACTGACGTGGGGTTTCTCGAAACCGAAGGCTTGTCTGGCAAAGCTTAGAGCAGACATGAATGAAGCGCAGGAAGCAGGAACTTGATATCACGGGAGAACGATTTGACATCACGTGCCAGCAGCCGATACAATCATATCAACTCCTGTTCCCTTCTGCGCCACTGCTCCCCGCTACTCCTCCGCTCCCGTCACCTGGCACTTGCATCCTCGTCTGCATCCCAGTCCCCATCCCATGTTGTGGCGCATATGCCACAGGTGACTCTAGATACATCCGGATCAAGACCGATTCCAGCGCAGCAATACTAACGCTCGGGTACTCAAATGTCCTTGCATTCTCCCGAACAGAATGGAACATAGTAGCCATATTTTCCCACCTGTCATGCGATAAATTTTGAGATGGAACATAACTCTGCGGTGTCATAGTGTTTGGATACGCATATGCGTTGGAAGGTGACTGTTGGTAGGTGTTTTGTGCCGGAAGTGATGTTGTCATAGATGCGGTAGACGTGAAGGTCGTGTTTGTCACAGGAACAGGTGTTGTAGGGGGCTGAGATGGGACCACTGTCTGTGGTACTACATTTTGATTTGCGGTACCAGTCTCCGCAGTGGTCGGTGTGGGCGTTTGCGTTTGATCGTTCGAAGCGTCGTTGGCGGCCCGGTTACGGCGCTCTTTTTCTGACAACGCTGCTGCTTTCCGGCCTCTCCGGGTGAATGGCAAATTAGCAGGTCCTACAGGATGGGAATGCTGTGACACATCTAAATTGACAAATAATTGTCAGATCAGGACTTGACGACTAAAACGGAACTCACAGCAGGCGCGCACTTCTTCCGCGTCAAAATACGTCTTGTAACTAATTGATGCCGGACATCCAACACCTTCGAGCTATGCATTCTCATCTCTATTCGCATTCAACCCGTATACCGCGTGCACGCACCTTTCGACTGGGGACCTTTCTTACTCTCTCCGGATGCTTCTTGACATATTTCTTTCTACCACTCCGTGAGTGTCTTGCGCAGACAAGTTTGGTATGGTCTTTGAAACGGGGTGGAACGGCCTTGCTGCCATGTGTGTCCCCCTTCGGTTTACGGAATTACTTCTTTACTTAAGCTACAATGAAACGACATGCCTTTACAAATTCGACCATCTGGCGTTCTTCTTCTGCGGCACGCCATTCTTGGAAGGCGGCAAGATTTGGAAAGACGAGGGTATAACCATCATCGGTATCGCCAGAACCGTAAGGTTGTTTCGCGTGAGCAGCGGATAATGGAAGAGATTTAGTGGGATCAGGTTGAATTTGGGAAGGGTAGAGCGCGACGGATGAAGATGGCTGAGACAAGGCGAGATCGCCCAGGCGGAAATGCTGAAAGCTCATATTATCCGTCCGCAATCCAGGATCAATTCTACCTTTTCGCCACGATAATCGTCACATACTGTCACATTTTCTGTCACATCATCCCAAAATGACCTCTTCTCTGCGCAATTCCTTACACAGACCTACCCATAAAGAGCGCTCTCAACTCGCCCATCGTCTCAAATATGGAATTCTTGAGAAACGCGCCGACTACGTTAAACGTGCTCGTGACTACCATACAAAGCAGGATCGTTTGACGCGCCTAAAGCAAAAGGCTGCAGAGAAGAATAAAGATGAATTCTACTTTTCTATGGTCAAAGAGAAAACTAGGGTAAGGTCAGGCGAAGAGATGGTCAATGGAATGATATAAAACATAATTCAGGGAGGAGTCCATGTGAAAGATCGAGGCAACGTCGCACTTCCAACCGATATCGTCAAGGTGCTCAAGACACAAGATGAAAATTATGTCCGCACTATGAGAATGGCAAACCTCAAAGTACGTTTATAGATGGTCCTTTTTCATTTCCGTACGATTGAACTTGACTAGAAAATCGACAACCTGAAGAGGCAATTGATGGAGATGCTCGACCTAATAAAAGCGGATACCTCTCGAGATAGCGATGATGAAGAATCATTAGATGCTCAGGAACTCCGCGTACTCCGCGAAGCGGGGATTATGCCCAAAGGAAAGGGTCGTCGGAAAACAGGACATGTCGTCTTTGCAGATAACGACGAAGAAGGTCCGTATCATTAGAAGCATAGCAAATATAGTTTGACCAACTCTATATGACAGCACAACAACTTGCAAGTCGAGATAATCAGGCTCCAGTCGCAAAATCAGGAAACAGGGGAGTCGCTTCCCTCAGTTGACCTCGGTTGGAAGACCCCAGCCGCGAGAAAACGCAAAAAGAAAGGATCGGTTGTATCTAAATCGGACAATCATACGGACCATGACATGGATCACGATGATATTGACGAGCAAAAAAGATAAACCGCCTCGTAGCCGAACTCGCCTTTTGAAGGAACTTTCAGCGCGGCTTGTAAGAGACACACAACTGCGTTACTCTCAGCGAGAGTTTGAAATGCAACGGTCGATGATGGGCAAAGGGGCGCGGAAAAAGATCAGTGCTGTCGAGAAAGTGGAAGGAGAGGAAGATGACGAGGAGGATGAGGATGAGATCGACGCACGAAAAGGCAGACGGCGCAAATCTACCCGCAAAGTGGACGAGGCAGCGTACAAACCAAGGGTTTACAAATGGAAGTTGGAGAGAAAACGTTAAATGGTCCTTATTAGTCCGTGCCTGCACTTAGTGTATTGTATCTAAAAGGTAGTCCATACACAAATAATGCTGGATAGAATCATCAGTAATGTGATGGCCAGTCCTTCCGAGGGGCGTAATATTGAGGCTGCGCTGCTTGACGTGCCAGTTGTGCTCGACGTGGGGGCGGGCGTAGCAACTGGGGTGGTTGGGTTATAGCTTACACCGTTAAGAGTAGCAGCGACCTCGAAGACAGAGCCGCCTCCGAATTCGTAAAACTGTTCAATAGGTTAATTACCTCGTGAAGCGTGCAATGGCTACAAACGTACATCTACAAGCATAAAATTGGGCGCCCTGCCTTGCTGTGCAATGCAGGTGTCAGCCTGGGCTTCCGAGGGAACCAGGCCCGCTGGCAGCATTAGTCACGTTCAATTGAGCAGTGTCTGGGACGAATTGGCCGAGCAGTAGCGAATCTAGGAAATGATTAATGAGATACATTTGCGTCGCACTATCGCCACTGGTTCGATTGACATTGCAATCGAACGTAGCGCTGGTCACGTCAAATGCGGTTTCCCATATTTGGGACAGTTCTACGTCGACCTGGTGAGAGTGACTTGAGGCGAAGATGCGGAGGGGCATACCATCAAGGCAGATAAGGAACAGTTGCATTGCCACCACCGTTGTCGAGGAATGTCACTAGCCGCGTCCCTGCATTAATCATCGACCCCAGGGTGGGCCAATTAGCCTGCCTGCAAGGGGGGTGGTTTGAGGAACATATGAAATGGTGTCAAGGCCGGCAGCCTTGAACACTGTATCGTACTGCGACGCAAAGAGATCGTCGCTGTTGACGATAAGGAGAGTGAGAACTGATAATATCTGTCAAACTAATTTCAGGGGAAGAAGATATCGATATCACCTTCATTGGGATTCGTCGACAGCCAACTTTGCACTAGGCGACTATTTTAGGTTTTGTGCGTACTGATGAATAGATTATGTAGTACCTGTCATAAGGTAACTCAAGAGAGTTCCGCCATTCTCGAGATCCTGTTAAGCCCTTTTGAGCGAGGTAACAAATGATCAAGCGCTGTCTCTTACGCAAGAAGTATGACAGAGGTAGATTTCATTATTCTGCCAGTGCGCCTGCATTTGAAGCATACGGATGCCATCGTTCAGTTGCCGAGTCACTGATGTGGTGGACTAGTACTTAAGAGGATTGGTCACGTAATGCGCAGGGGTATACTTACCGTTCTGGTCTTGATTTGCGGTAACTGGCTAGAGTGTCAAAACAAGCCGGCGGCGCAGCACATCAACCTAGTACTCACGTTGGTTTATGGAACCAATCCCATAGGAATCGTGAGCGCCGACGAAAGTGATATTGCCATAGCTCCGATTACAGAGTTGAGCATATCCGTTGCATTCCGTGGTCGCACGAGGGAGTAGTACGGCATGGGAGTAAGACACGTCAAAAATAGCCGAGAGGAGTAGTGTGAGGTTGGCGACCCGCGCAAAGACGGAATGAAAGAACATCACGAGAGAGATAAACAATCGAGCAACGACTCGGAGGAGCCACTGCACCGCGTACAGTACTTATATAGTGAGCGCGACGGGCGCAGCAGGTGCCAGGCGGCGAACTTTGCGATCGCCCGAATCATCGCGCAATGATAGCATCATTAAATTTGCTTGGCTTATTTCTTCCATGGCACCCGTCGTCCTCATTACAGGCTGCTCCTTGGGCGGCATCGGTCATGCCATGTACGCCCTTTTACATGACTTGCCAGTGTCGCTGACACTATCTCAGGTGCGAGGCTTTCGCTGAGCGGGGGTGTACAGTGATTGCCACATCCCGCAACGTGTCAACTATGGGCGATTTCAAACACGAGACGACGATTAAGAAGTTTGCGCTTGATGTTACACAAGATGAACAGGTCAAGGAAGTTGTACAGCAAGTTGTTGAACAAGAAGGGGGAATTGACATATTGGTCAACAATGCAGGCATGATCGCACCAGGTACGCAGTACTACATCCGCACGGAACAAGGTTGACCATGTCAAGGCCCTTTGATCGATAACGATATTGAGCATGTTCAACGTGCATTCGACACGAACGTATTTGGTTTATGGCGCATGGCAAGGGCTGTCATTCCCGAGATGGCGAAGAGGCACAAGGGACTCATTGTCAACATTGGTTCTATTGTTGGCGAAATGTACGTTCCTACAAAGACGCCAATCAGACGTCACTAAAATACTTATCAGACCAACTCCGTGGAATGGTATATATTGTTCAACCAAGGCTGCCGTATATTCCCTTAGCGAAGTGATGAATATGGAATGCAGGCCTTTCGGCATCTCCGTTATGCATGTGGCACCCGGTGCGGTAAAGTCAAATATAGCCGATAACGCTGCGGCACAGTACGCACTACCCCCCAGCTCACTATATAAAGCATACCTACCGAACATCGTGAAACGCATGTACGCAAGCCAAGGGCCTGGATCTATGTCTACGGAGAAGTTTGCCGAAGATGTCGTGTCAAAGGCGTTGAAGACCAGTCCACCGTCTTATATGATGGGTGGTGGGCTCATAAGAATGTTTTCGGTAGCGAAATGGCTCCCGAGAGGATTGCTATTGAGCGTTGTATGGTGGATGCTTACTAGGAAAGATCCGTAGAATAATCTAGCGTGAGATTTTTTTGGCATCTTGGCACAGCCACCGTTGTGCACAAGACGAGGAAGGTTGGATGCGGAGACGCTGTAACCATGTCCAGATACCCTGATTATCTATCTGCAAACACAACGCCAACCAAGGGTGGGCGAGGACCCAAGTCGCGGGCGCGCCGCGAACCGTCAGGTGTCTTCTCTATGTTCCAAGCGCCGCAAGTTCAACAATTCAAGGAGGCGTTCCAGCTCATTGACCATGACAAGGACGGATGGGTCAGTGAGAGCGACTTGAGGGAAATATTTTCGAGCCTTGGTATGGTTTGCAGCACGGACGCCTATCTCCAGCTAATGATAGCAGGGATATCGCCGTCTCGACAGATGTTGGACGATCTGTTGAGCGCGCGCCCAGGAGCACACAACCGATCGGAAGAGTCGGGACGTGGGGTTAACTTTACGATGTTTCTGACGATGATGGGAGAGCGACTATTTGAATTTGACACGGAGGCGGAGCTTGTGGAAGCATTTGAGTCATTTGATGAGAATGACACGGGGTTTGTGAAGGTGGAAGAGATGAGGAAGTGGTTGAGTGAGGTAGGGGAGAGGATGGAGCAGGGAGAGGTGAGTATATGCAGTTGTGGTTGGACGTGACTGACAGGGAGTAGATCGACAAATTCTTGAAGGGACCGTTTAGCGATCGACAGGGCAACTTCAACTACCGAGAATGGGTAAAAGTCCTGCGCGTCAACGCAGACGAGGGCGTGACGAGCGGCTCAGGCGTAGAGTAAACTGTGACTAGCGTGACAAGAAGGGAATGCCAAGAACAGACCCCGGAAGTGGTGGCAGAAGTCATTGACAAAAGTCTTGGCAGACCTTGGCAACTCTTGGCGTCTTGGCGTGTCTTGGCGTAATGTCCTCTCATTTATCCGACAGAACGCTTGTACCCCTCGACGTCCTCCAGCACTTTCCTCCATCCTCTCAATATGACCGCTCCCCTCTCCCCTTCTCCCTCCGTCTCCCCCGCAATTGATCCTCCTTCAAATTCCGCAGTCGCCCACAATTGTCTCTGGCTTGACTGCTCCACAGCCTTTATCGACCCGGAAGCTCTCTACAATCATCTCTGCAATGAACATATTGGCAGGAAAAGTACCAACAATCTCTGTCTCACTTGCAAATGGAAGGATTGCGGAACCACTTGCGCCAAGCGAGATCATATCACAAGTCATCTTCGCGGTATGCATCATTAATTTTCCCATTTGCTTCGATCTATTAACCTCCATGCAGTTCATGTCCCGCTTAAACCTCATGCATGTGAAGTATGTATCCATCGTCTGTTTGACGAATCCTTCTTAACCCAGTCTATACTCTAGATTTGCAAAAAGTCCTTCAAGCGTCCCCAGGATCTTAAGAAACATGAAAAAATACACACGGAAGAGCATCATCAGCAACACAAACACTCAAAGGCCATCACCATTGCTGACCCTAACTACGTCTCCCGTGTGCGTAGCGAGGCAACTCCCCGCAGGCCATCGGGGAACGGCGACATGACAAAAGGATCAACTGGCCAGCTTTCTAGGCACTCCAAATCACATTCGTCTTCTCCTGATTGTGGGTTCCATTTCACGCAATCCCTTATCTTTGCTCATTCTACGTAGCTGCTCATCTAGGTATCTTACCTACGCCATCTCCTGAACTAAATCATACCCCCGCACACGTTCAGACTAGCTATCATCCGTCACACAACGATATATATTTGCAGAATCAACGTCATCACGTCTCCTCTTGGGATGTTCTTCCTCATGAGGGGACTGCATCTTCTGTTCCTACGGGGTCCAAAAGGTCGCATGATTATTCATTTGACCTTATGGTCACGGATATGAAGAAACGTCGAATTGCTCCATCGTATGATCCAGGCGAGTATCCTGCTCTATAACACATTCCGTTCTTATCGTTTTACATAGGCATGGCCGAACGTCTAAATAGTCTCATCAACGATCAGGAACTAGGAAATGTCAGCCAGCCATTAGGTTTCAATCCACGGTCCGTAGCGGTGCAGATTCGAACACCAGAGGAACTGGCTGCTGTCAACGAGTTTCTGGTCACTTTAGGACAAGATGTCTCTGCCGGATCGCGCTCGCAACGAGACAGTCAGAATCAGGTCCTTTCCGACGATTTCTTTGATCCCATAAATTTGAGTCAATTGGGGCTTACGGGAATGCCTGGCGTCCTCGGAAGTAACAATTACAGTGGCAACTCATACTCCGCCGACGTTCCACATTCTTACCCATCGAATAGCTCCTATTCTATGGCCAGGTCTAACAGCTTGTCTGTGGCAACGAACCAGTATTCAGCGTATGACGCAACCAGCCATCCTGCTTCAAGTTATCAGACCTCTAACGACTACAATCTACACCAAAATCGGCGTCCCACGAAACCATATGTTCAGACGCCCCATTCTTCCTATTCCAGCCGCTATCACCACCCACCACCTTCCCTAGAAACAAGCTCCCCGCTCTCAACGGCATCGACCCCGGGTGCTATTACGCCACCGCATCCGGCCATGTCCGAGAATATTGCTACATTTGACTATTTACGGCCTCCGAGAGGCCCGACTCCTGTGGCCCACCTCGCACCCATTGATTACATGACCAAGACGATGAGACAGGTAGTTCCTTTGCGTTCTGCCCCGGAGGCGGTTCAGGATCTTGGAAGGCCCGAGCCAGTAGAGCCCAAGCTTACGCAGCCAAAGCACAGAGGTCTTCCTGCCAGGCTCATATCCTTATCGTCAACGGCCTCGATGTCGTCCCTTTATCCATCATTGGAGCTGGAATTTGACCAATACAAGTTACCGCCTCTCAATTACTGTTCGTCATCGCCGACTTCTAGGGAGTCTACACCTAGTTCCACCCATTCATCACCTCTTCCTCGGCACACCAAACTTCCAAGTCTTCGTTCCATTGCGTCGCCTTCGATTGGCCGCACCACGGTATCGGAGGACCTCGCAAAAGATGTGGATAGGATCGAGATTGGCAGCAATGAAATATCTACGGAGGAGCGCCGTCGTCACGCTGTTCTTATCCGGGATATGCTCGTCGCCGTTAATCATGAATACCGAAAACGACACGGTGTTCCAAATCAAGTAAAGCTAACAGAGAATCGAGGTGAGGCAGCATCGACTAGAGACGTTGAGATGACTGCTACTTGATGATACTATATACCTTGTTGCATGCACTGATCTGGTTGAATTAATATTGTAAAACTATCATACTGTACAGGATGATCAAGGCATCATCAATCGCTAAACCATCTCAGCAATATACTTATATATGATAAAATGCTATGTCCGTTTCAATGTCAACTTGATCTTGGGTGCTGAAGGTGCTGCGTCTTCATCCATGGCAGAAAGAGGTGGACTAGTAGCAAGAGGGGAAGAGACAGCTGCCGGGAATCCAAACGAACTCGCTCCAGGTCGGTTGAATCCCAGTCCTCCTAATCCTTGCGAGGCATTGGCAGCAGAGGTCGAAGGTGTCGGGGGAACCGGAGCCGTACCGCTGTTGAATTCCGCCCAGCGAGGACATTTGCGATTGGTTTCTGTCAACAATCATGACTAACAGCACAAGAAAAAAAGATGTAATAACGCACTCATATGACCCATTTGACCACAGTGTCCGCAACGGCGCTAACGATACCAAGTAAATAACTGCTGGGAACCGGAACATTATAACCGCTTACCGTGGTATCGGGCTTTATTGGGCGATTCAACTGTAAAGGGGTGCCACCTTCCTTGACAATCTTGGCGTTCTTCCTGTGCAGTCGCCGTTCCTGGTTCTTCTTCATCCTGGCTATTTCCTCCTCTAACCTATATATGACAATGCTTAATGGAGCAACCGTGCGAGTGCCGAGAAGCTTACCTCTTCTTGGCGCGCTTGTCCTTGTCAGCATCACCAGTGGGGGCAAGACTGTCCGCAAGGGTCGCTTCTTCTTCAATGACTTGTCGACTCCGGATGTAGGCACGTATCACAGCAGGGTCACGGATGATTTCTGTGGTCCACATCCCATCAACCTATTAGCATGTGAGACATTGCGATAAAATAGATGTGGTTTGTCACTCTTACACGTCTCCGTATGCGCATAACTTTCCTGTTGTCCGGGCCGAGACTGCCCTCGCGGTCCTGTTCAAGCGAGGAACCCCTGCTGAAAGCAGGTGAAAGAGGTGTTACCGGACCAGGTATGGTCGGCGATGTGGCGATCGCACCAACGGTCTTTAGCTGTAGCTGTTTTTTCGCGTCCCTTTTATCTTCATCGTCTGACAGCTGTGGCTCGTCCTTCCTGCTCAGGGAGTCATATTGAGCTTTCCATATGCGCTCAATTTCCGACTTGTAAATCTGTTGTTGCTCAGCTACGTTGTACCGATGCGCGGATTTTGGTCTATTCTCCGCCTCAGCTAGTTGTGTTTTAGTTTTCCGCTAGAAAAGTTTATTGACGGTTAAAATACGCACCTAATTTCTGTTCATAATCTTCGCCGGCCTTGACGAAAATGTCCTTCATAGATATGCGGATGAAGCTAAATGCTTCGCCGCGACCGGTTGGATCACCCTCGCCGTGAAGTCTGAGCATGGCTTTCGCTTGGGTAGCGAACAAGAAATTCTTTGTCGTGATCCAGGGAGCCAGCTGTTGTTCAACGGATAAATTGGTTTCATCCTCATCATGCGTATCCGCCGTTTGACTATACCCCGCGTCCTGTAAATGGCGTTGTCCAACTTGCATACTCTCCGTGAGCACGATTTGTTCTGGACTGAGCATCTTAAGCATCTCAGCGTCGGATGGGATAGTTAAGGCCGGCTTCAAACGCCAGAATCCTTGATGAGGTCCCCGTCTATGGTACTCCATAAATTCCTGGATAAGCTGTTAGTATGCCGCATACAGTGCTTAGGATACGACAAACTTTTAGCCTCTGCCTCATCTGTAATTCATTCTGATCTGGGAAATACCGCATGAGACGAGATATTTTCAGCCGCTCTCCAGGGCTCTTCCTCAGGAGTTTGAACGCTATAATTTGCAAGCGATGCTTAATAGTGTTGGTGATTTTGCGAGAGTGGGGTCCCGGAACTTCCGTCACGGGGTATGTTTGTCCAATGACAAAGAGATTCTTGAATTCGCGGATATAATATTTCGTCTCGCCTCTGTAACTGTGTCTGTCAAGAAATTAGTCAAAGTTACGATTGCTAACTATGGTGCATTGACGAACTTGATCACCAGAAAATCCGTAGGATAAGGTTTATGACGAAAGAGTGGCGCCCGCACAAGATTGTTGTACATGGCAGGGACAGTTTGTCCTGGGTAAACGTAGCCGAACTTCATGAACGGCGATTCGTCTTGAGGTTCAAGAACGAACGGGACGCCCAAATCCAACTGGTCGTATTTAATGAATTTAGATTATCCTGCAGTGTAGATTCCAGCACAAACCTTGGGGACGTGCTCATCCTTTTCATCCTTCTTTCGATAGTAGTTAACCAATGAACAACCCATTCCGAAATTTGGAATGATAGGAGGATGTTCTTCCTAAATCATTATTCAGTGGAAAGCAATGAGGCTAGAGACTATGCTTACAGAGTATTCCCAAAGCACAAAATTGCTTGTATCCCGCAGACTGAGATCACCAGTCTTACGTAGACCTTCGCCGATGTTACCTCCTTTTCCTAGCTTACGCCCCGCTTTATCTTTCTTTTTCTTGGCGGTACGTACTTTACTGAAACGAATTTCAATATTTGAGGGGAACTGAAGGGCGGGTCGATGGAAGGAGCGAGCCTCCTGCTTCGACAAGCGTGTCTTATACTACAACACATGAGATACCAACAGGATAGCATGTGAGGGTAACTTACGAACGGCAGTTGCAATTTCTGAGATGGGTAAGCATGTTCCACAACAAGTTGGCCAAATGTCTGTCGGACACGATGCCGACCTCCATCCTTTGCAACCTCATAAAAGTGATCGTTCGAAAGGTTAAACTTATCCCGAGCTTGACCTGCATCGAACCGAAGACGCTTCCTTGGCCGAAACGTCTCGGCTGCATGGGCACGTCAGAAGAGAATTATCATCTTACGCATGAACACCCACTTGTTTTTTCTTCTGGTACTATATCATCCTCGTGATTGAATTCCAGCTGCGTGAAATCTTTGAAAGGCGCATTAGGACCCCATATTATACTTTGAGTCCAAGAGCCCGATTCGAGCGCTTTGTTCGCTGGAGTAGTCAGGTTTGTTTCCGGTGTCGCTATGCGCCCCGCATGAACGCCGACATTATCAGATTCATACACAATTTGATCTTCCCAATTGGATAATAGAACCAAGTCGAATGAACGGTCATGGAGGGGCATATCCACCGGTATATTTGATTTGAATCGTTCCTAATTGTGATTTTTTGTTACAGCAGGACCGACAAGGCGCAACGGGACGCACCTCTAATGCCTGCCTTAGGTCGGATTCGACATTCCTTGCAGAGACCACTTCCTCAACGCGTTTGTTCTCTACCTCTCTTCTTGTATCGCCAACAACACTCTCGAGGAAGTTCTTAATTGTCTCTCTCTTACGAGGATAGTTAGTCTCCACTAATATATATTAAAAGAAGTAGCATGTAGAAAGACACGATACTCACATTGAAATGGGCGCTTCACAAGCCGGGATTTCGGAGCAGTGTATCCCTTGAAGAGCTCCGTAAAGTCTAGCACGGTGCCTTTATCGAAAGTTGGAAATCGTTCATAGACGCTTTTAGGACGTTCGACAAGTCTTTTAATGATGCGAACACGACGCTGCTTCTTGAGAGCATCCGGCGATTCTGCCTCTTTTTTCACAGCGTCTTCCTCTTCCTCCTCCTCTTCTTGCATCTCCCTGTCTATCTCTGCTTCCCAGTCCTCCCCTTGGTCTGGTCCAACCGCGTCTTCGTCATCCCATTTTTCGTTATATATCTGACTCTGACTTAACGACGGGATCCCTGCAATACCAAGTTGGTTCGTCAATCCTGAACCTGCTGGAAGCGAAAGCCCGTCAAGGACTTGATTTAGGGAAATGCCAGTGAGAGCAGAAATCGCGTCGCTCTCATCTTGGGCCATGATTATGGGCAAGGAGGCAATGTATTAGTCATGTGTAATATGTCGTAGCCAAACAAATGTCAACTACCGCCCCGCGACTGTCACATCGCGTGACAGCCCTAAGCGCCTACAATGGACAAGACGCTGCAGCACAACATCGAGGTATTCGCTAACGCGAGGCGATGCATACATATCTAACCAGCCATGCAGGAGTTTAGAAAGTCTGTAACAAAGACTGGCGAAGAAATTGCATTTGTACTCTTTCCTCAGAAGGTGCATCGCTACACGCGTCTAATTCACGAGCTTACTGAGCCCTGAATCCGATTCTTGACACAGATCTTGTAAATTTCCGCGCATATTCTACCTTGTTTTTGCTGAAATGCACGCAGAGAGCTATCCGAACTGTTAGATACTACGTCAAATCCCGATTCCCCGTTTCATCTGTCGCACGCTTCTTCCTTTACGGACGTTAATGTATATCCATGCACGCAACCGGCGTTAGATGAACCTTCACAGAAGAAGCGTAAGCTGAATGACACCAGTGACAGTGATGAAGAGGCCTCGAGACCCAATACTTCAACAATGAACGACTTCCAATACGCCAGGCTATCTGGTCAGGTCCGCGCAAACCATCATATAGTCAAGCTACACGAAATCGTCAAAAAAGAATGCGACCAATTAATTGGTTTGATTGTGAGCCACTCGACATGTAATAAACACCTCATTGAACCCTACTTTAGGATAAAGTAAAACTATGGGTTACTTTGACTATGCCAAAGTATGTCTTCTGATGACTTTTTCGCTGTTGCGTTGTTTAAAATGCGCGTTAGAATTGAAGAGTGGGTAGTCTGAGACGATATCATTCACGCTAATTATAACCTGACCATTCCTTCTAGCGGGGACAACTTTGGTACATCATTCGCCACCGATGCTATTTCTTGCTAACAGCACACGCAGGCGTCCAGATACAAGAAGGTTAGCGCTATTTCTTCCTATAATATGATTAAGCTTATCGGCAATAGAGGTTCTTAGCGAATTGCATAGAGCGCAAGAAAGTGGGTATAATCTTAGAGACGCGGCACGTCAAGACTATCTGGCAAGAGCAAAGATCGCCTCAAAGTTAATCAAATATCCCAATGTTGAAGACTACGCGGTCTGTTTTATTCATCTTACTATTCCGTGTGATACTGATTGATGTAGCTTTCCTTGCGAGAGCACGATGGGAAGCAACTTTACCTTGCTCGACAGAATATGACCGACATTCGAAATATGTATGCGGTGCTGACAGACTTGATTCACAAGAATATAACAAAAGTGAGAGATGTGCCATTATGGTTCGATTTCGTTGCTCAGATCAGATTAGATTCGAGCACCAAAGGCAAACAATAGCGTAGGACTATATTAGCCGCTACTTTACACCGATATTGTCCTGAAGATATTGAATCCGTCTAGAGCTGTGGTAACAACGGTACCACGTATCTGAGGATGCCAATGAACCTCTTTAATGTCCTTTTGACCTTGATGAACAAATAGCAACTGTGGAGGTACGCCCTGTTCTTCCGCCGACTTGTCCATGAATGTTGCCTCGTCATCCTGTTCGACTCCAAGATCCCATAATGTGACCTGATCATCAGCGCCTGATGCAGCAAATATTGAATCTTCCCCAGGATTCCATTCAATTGAAGTAATGGGCGCCTTGTGCCATTTGAGAAGTGCAACTGGGGTGAGGCTTGGATCCGAGGCGCTGCCAACGATTGTGAGAGTGACGTTGTTAGGCGGAAACATATAAAGCATACCCTTTCTTTTTAACATTGCGCAAATCCCATACCCTGATTTCCCCATCATCACCTCCGCTGAGGAGTAAGTACGTTGTTGACCTATTCCAGCTAATTACATTGACATCACTCTCGTGCGCACCATCAATACTCGCGACGCTTCGCCTGCCTTTACTCCGAACGTCCCATACCTGTATGGTGCCGTCCGCTGAACATGACGAAAAGACTGTCGGCTCTGAAGGGCTCCATTGTAGGTCTTCTATACTCGACGTATGAGATAAGAACGGTTGAGCGAGTGGATTAAAACCGGACGGCGTTGACGTAGTTAGATATATATTTGAGTGAATGTCACCCGTCAAAAGTCGCAGTGACGACGACCCAGAGGAGGCCCAGTCCATTGCGAACCCTTCCGCTTTGCCATGCGAATTGACGGTAAAGACGGGCTTGTTGACAAGCGCCCTATCGAACGAGTATCCGGGAACGTCAAAAGATTCAATCAGGGGGCGTACATTCCATATGTGGACTTTGCCCGTCTCCGCCCAGGTCGCTACATGGTATGGCTGGGAAACTGGAGGCAATTGTGCTGATTGAGCTAATGGCTGAGCCCGTACTCGATTTACACCTCCAAGATGAGGAATAGATCGATGCTCGAGAATCGCATCTTCATCAAGATTATCCTCATCGTCAGTGTCATTGTCATCGTCGGAATCGTCTGTATACGTCATTGAGTGTGCAGCAAGTGTAAAGAAATAAATTTTGACTTGCGAACCTCCTTTTTGTGTCTTATGCAGTGAGCTCATTTTATAGACGACTACTTCATTGTTTTTGGCGACGTCAGCCTGAGTGCCGGCAACGATGTATGCTGTTTCGGGAAATCGCTGCCGTTCGTGACCCAAGTTGTCCTTAAGGATATCGAAGGAAAGACAAGGCCAGTGTACGTTCATGCCATGTCGCATGATATACACGGAATCATCAGCTTCCAAAGTTTCATCTTCACCGAGGACGTGAACCCCTGGTATGTACACCCTTGGTGCTATTTCTTGCTCTTCCGACTCCTCGACAGGAGGGAGCACTTGGTCAATATCCATGCCTTTCAATTGGCCTTAATATTGGAAGTTCCTAAGAGACTAGTGACACACCATCCTCCCGATCCTCATCCTCTCCGACATCCACCACTTCCTCGTCGCTCTCTAGTTCATCCTCCCAAGCATCTTCAAACTCTCCCATCTCATCTGAGGCGACAATTTCCCGCCTAGCACCGGCGCCATGAGCCTTGTTGAATGGTTCGCCAGTTTGAATGCCGGAAGGTGCTAGCTCTGTAGCGGATCTTTTGGACATGATAAGAAAGATTCAAAAATTTGATCAATTCCACGTGCCCGCGTACTAGTACGCGACGCCATGACTCCAAATTTAGCTCAAATGCTTAAACAACCGCGTCGACATCCTGCCGGGCCCGTCCGACGCTACGCTGTCGTATTTTGTGTTACCCATTTGTAAGTTGTCCACCGTGGCTAGTATCAGAGGTGGCATGAAACCCACGGTTGCCTGTGGCGAAGCGAAGATAAGCGTCGCGACTCCCAGCGGAGAACGTTGAGTATTGAAAAACGAGAGCCTTTATCGGAATGGTGCTCGTGAGTAATGGGTCAAGGTAACGAATGAAACGGAATACTATAAAACAGAGGGATATAAGTTCGATTCGGCGGAGTTGACGGAATGGGTCTGAGCATCATGCATCATGTCATACGCATACCCCACAAGTGCTCCGAGGTCCGATTTATACTTGGATCGGAATAGTACGAACTGAGTGGCCAGCGGAACTGGTGAGACCGGAACGTGTGATCGCTTAGCGCATATTCGGGTTCGGGAAGTGGACTATCGAGTTATTTCTCTTTCCATCTCCTCATGCCAAAGGCAACTTCTCGACCGTATCTCCCTACCTCTTTGTCGGATTTCGCTCTACCAACTTCATCAAGCCCCGGTGCATCTACCTCGGCACTCACACTTGATGACCCCGGCTTCCTTCTCCAGCGTTTCCGTCGACCTAATCTACTTGCAACGCGGCATCACAGCCCCTTGGCTTCTTCCTTTACACTTCACACCCGAAGGAGAAGTCACAGCTCAACACGCACTATAGCAGATGATCTCGAAAGTGACAGAGAAAGGATGTCCACCGATTCGCCAACGAGTAGTTCAGGCAACCCGACTCCTCCTTTGAAGATGTCAGAAACCACAGACGACACAGAACTCAATATTAAGACTGCCATATCGAAATTGCCTTCGACGCCTCCGCGTCGCAGGTCTTCTTCTAGTATGGACGCAGCAGACCCTTATTTCCAGTATCCATCCTCATGTCGCCGGTTAGGTTTCCAAGTGAGAAACATTACCTAAAGTCCATCCATTATAATACTTATTCTATGCGCAGTTGAAGCAACCGCGAATCTCGACATTGCTCGCGGAGTCTCGTCCTGAGGAGATAGAGGTCAAATCGGAAGCCGCTTTTCAACGGCTTATATCGACTTTCTCTGAGCTTCCAACACAGCCAAGAACGCCGCGTTCCACGGCAGATCGCGGGCGATATCCGGAGGAAGCGGTACATGACGAAAGCCAACGTGAAGAGACTCCTAGTGATGACGAAGGACCCCCAGAAGACACTCTATTATTTTCTACGCCTGGAGGCAGTGAACCCATTAATATAAGCAAGAGCAAGACCCATACTCCCAGCGGGAGCATCAATGGCGATGACTTTGGTACAAGCCTCTCAGAATGCTCAAGTTACAGCAATGGTTTAATGGACCTCGATCTGGTTTGTTACTCTCCTCGTGCTTATAAGTTGTTCTGATTGTTGCCAGCCATGGGGTTCACCATCTGTATCTACATCATCGACGCCTTTGTCTCACTGGCGGTGTACGCCACCGCCTAGTACCACTTCTGCTGTGCGGTCGAACAAACGAAAACGTAAGTGCCACCACGAATGTTCCCTGATTCTCCTGACGGACTTTGAAAAGTGGACGAACGCTTTGATCCATATCCTTCAGCGTCAAAACGGCGTGCTGTCTCCCCATCCTTATCACACTTGAGGGAAACACATGGTACTCTGGGGTCTCCCATCAGCAGAAACGGCAATTCGCGATTACCCATCGCGATACCAATAACAATACCAGGGTCCACTGTAAATTCAGCAACCTCATCCCCGACCATCGGATCCTTCGCATCATCTTATCCAAGAGCGATGAGCTCAACATCCAGTCCTACTCTTCGGGCCAGTACCTTGGGACTTGCTAGTCCTATCTTAAGACCTGTGGCCCGGGGCAGTGTGAGTGTACGACGCGGAGATGAAGAGCGCGAGGTGGAAGGCGCTGGGGAGGCAGTGAGTGGGATGACTCTGAGTTAGTGCTGTGAATACTGTCATGCTGCACCCACATTTTTTGCTATACGACATGCTTCAGCTTGCAAGTAGTTTTCCACGCGTGTTTGTATTTTTAGATTTGTTTCTTAGCCGCTAGTGTAATAGCACCCTTTCATATATCTACCCTTGCATACCCCTGCTCGTCCCCATAATGCCCACGGCTGAGTTAAAACTCACAAAGAAACAGAAGAAAGCCTTAGCTTTCCGCTCAAGAACTAAGAAGCTCAATCAAACCCATGGCGCTACCTCTCAAGCTGAGACTCTTCAACACTCTGCCTTGGAGGACGAAGATCACAGTAGTGAGGAACGTCTTCCGCTGGAAGTGGGATGCGTGGAAGAAGAAAATACATCGGTCGTCGGATCCGACGTCAAGGGCAAAACAAGGATGGTCCGCGAGGTTAAATCTACTCAAGCGCAGAAAAGGAAGCGCGAGACGTCGGACGACGACGGGCAGGAAAAGAAGAAAATAAGAAAGAAAGAGTCTTCAGCCTCTGCTACGTCGCAGAGCAAAAAGGGGAGGTTCATACTCTTTGTCGGTAACTATCTCCACCTCTTTTTCTTCTACGGACTGACGTATATTTATATATAGGCAATCTCAAATATACCACTAAAGTTGAAGGAATTAGCAAGCATTTCTCGTCCTGCGGTACATTGTTCATCTAGATATCTCTCGACCGCTGCCTCATGTGCTTTCAAAGATCCTCCACCAGACGTACGTCTGCTTACCCCCAAAGACTCTGCGGGAAAGAAGACGACGAAGTCTAAGGGTTGCGCATTCCTTGAATTTACTAGTCAGCAAGGCTTGCAACAGGCACTGAAGTTGCACCAGTCAAATCTCGATGGTAGAATGATTAATGTCGAGTTGACTGCAGGAGGCGGCGGTACGGGTGAGACGAGAATGAAGAAGTTGCAGGAGAGGAACAAGGATCTACATAACCAGAGACAGAAAGTATGTGGTATCCCGCGCCTATCTCGTATGCGGCGTAACTCACGCGACCACTCGCAGAAGAAACAGACTGTCGAAGGGGACTCGGACACCACAGGCCGGGACCAATCCCAGCGATATTCCGCAACGTCGGGCGTTGGGCAGGCTCCTAAGCAGAAACGGACTTGGAGTGTCGGTGGTTCTTCGATAGAGAGTACGAAATCTAAGCGTCGGCGACCCACGAGGAGCATGGGAACAGGGGTAAATGCTATCCCAGTGGGTTAATGCAACGTACGAAAAGTCCAGGATGGTATATTAGTGCGCCATGTACTATTATGTTGGTAAACGATGTAATGATCCAATAAATATGTGCAGGTGCTGCCTGTCCGAACGTCAAGAAACCAATATAAATATCAAAAACTTTTGGCATGTCAGCAACATTTAAACAGACAGCAGGTGCAAAGGACGCACGAAGACGATAAGGACTCCGAAGATCTTCAGCATTAGCCATCTATTGCTTGAGATACTTGCGTAGTACTTGAGCAGTTCGCGTTGAGCGCCACCAACATTCGATGCAATGTCTACCACATCCGCATCAATTCGCTGAACGGTCTCACGTTGCTCTGCAACCATGTGAGCCAGCTGTGTAAAAATTTGCCCAAGTTCTGCGATTGTCGACTCGATAGATTCAATCGCGGTCGTTCGAGATTGAATATATTGGTCCTGTAAATATTCCGGTTGGAACTATATTGCATGGTTATTGAAGAGCGCAAACCTGTTGTTCAACCATTTGCATCTGCATCAGCCCGCCATTATGAACTCCCACACCCTCTTCTGCCGAGTTCAGATCCAGAGCAAGTAGGTCGCCGTTTGGAGTTGGAGTTGCACGGCGTTTGCCTTTGGAGTCTGAGCGACTCAGACTACCATCACCCATAGGATCGCCCCTATACAACAATGACTCTATGGAAGGGTAAATAACGCCATGGCATAACACAATAATACTTACGTGAAGGCGGTTGGTTGGCTGCGGATGCTGTTGTGTACATGAATTGTTCCGTGCGATCTTTGGACTCTTTCATGTTCTGCAATAATCTAAGCCTTTTCAAAATTCTTTATTATGTCTGGTAGCCCTACCTGTGTACGAATTTCTAACACATCTTTGAAAGTCATACTCGTATTGGCCAATTTGCTCTGTAGAAGCATGACGACGTTGTGGTTATGTTCGTCCACTTGTTTGCTTTCTACAGACTTTGTACCCGAATTCCGCTGCTTAACGTAAGATTGCAGGGCGGCAATCTGTTTGTTTATGTGCGCTATATCTTGTTTAATGATAAAAGTAAGTTCCTATGGGACACGTTTAGCACCGCAAGTGGCGAGAGGGACATTTATAAGACATACGCTAATTTCTACTGGTCTATCATCGAAGAGCGTCCTTCGTTTTGCCACTGGTACAGTTACTTAAGAGGTCTTGTTGGCAGAGTGCGGTGCTTACATTGAGCAAGTTTATTGAGTTTTATAGTAGTACTGCTGATGTCCTTGCCAATGGTGGATGCCATGCGCGAGAACTCGCTTTTACTGGCTTGTCTCGGGGCATTTTGGATAATGAGATTCTGGCTCGCTGGGGAAGATTTTGTGAGGGTGGACCTAGAGCGTATGGAATCCACGCAAGCGCGGAATTCGTTTGTGCGGTCCTGGATTGGCATACTTGAGTGGACACGCCAGTTGTTCGTCACTCATGACGTGTGACGTGTGACGCTCCACGTGACAAGGCACCTATTTGGGCCGAGAATAGAAATCGAGAAGCACTGGTGTACACCAACATGGTCTTATATGGCTGCTGTCCTATCTGGGTGTCGTGTGCTCCTTCGTTTATCACCCCACCATAGCTGTCGCAATTTTTTCACGCCCCAAATGTACTCCAGAAAACAACCTTTGCAACCTTCCAAAGTCTTGATATTTGGGGCAGGCAACTTTGGCTCTTGCCTTGCCTCTCATCTTGGTGACTCGCAACATGAAGTATTTATGTGGGCCAGGGAGCCGTCTCTTATCAAACATTTCAACACTTATCACCGTAACCCTATGTATTTGAAAGATCACCATTTCCCTCAAAATATTACCGCCGTTGGTCCTGAAATGCCAACAAAAGAGATCTTGGACGAGATGGATGTTCTCCTGTTTGCAATACCCACACAGTATCTGAGGTGAGTACGACTACCTTTTTTCAACAGAATTAGACTCAATTTGGCCACGCATAAGGAAAAATTTGACGATTCTCCGTCCTCTGCTTGATCCTAGCAATATGCCGCTTTTGATTTTCGTCAACAAAGGTATTGAGATTGGAACGCAGGCTCTAACGCTAGAGATTATCGCGGACACATGCGGTCCCGACATTGCAAAAGCGGCAGCTTTCATTGTGAGTAGATTCGTTTATAGCAGACGATCAAAGTCATACGTCATAACCCCAATCAAAAGTCCGGCCCATCCTTCGCCGCAGAGAGTGAGTCGTTTTCTTGGGGAGATCCCATGTGCTCAGCTGACAGCCTTCAGTCGTCCAAAGGCAGCCAACTTCAGTTACTGTTGCCTCATTCACTGAATCAGAGGCGGCAAAAGCAACGGAACTATTCCACCAACCGCATTTCAGATGGTGAAGTCATTTTCACATTGTTGACATTGGTGAAACTAACTGATGGGCATTCAGTTATACCAACTGCGATCCTATCGGCATTGAACTTTCTGGTGCGCTTAAAAATGTCTATGCAATCGCAGCTGGCATGTCAGATGGCCTCGGATTTAAAAACAACACGCGAGCGAGTAAGAGACATTACAAGGCATTTATCTGCACGCCAGCTAACCTTTGTGATAGTGATTATCACTCGTGGTTTGGCTGAGATGACCTGCATTGGAACTGCGTATGGAGCCTCCCCGCTGACCTTTCTGGGATTGGCGGGTGTTGGTGACCTGTTCCTTACGTGCAGTTCGCCAAACAGTCGGAACTATACCGTTGGATACCGTTTAGGCGCAGGGGAATCACTGGAGGAAATCACGAAGACACTCGGCAGCGTTGCGGAAGGTGTCTCCACGGCCAAGGCCGTCAAGAAATATATAGATGAGCTTGGCGTTAGAGCTCCGATCGCCAGTAGCGTGAGTGTTTCATTAATTGAACGAGGTCCGTTATCGTACTCAGGGACGCTCGGACAGGTGTACGAAGTGCTGTACGAAGGGAAGGATACGCGGACTGCGGTTCGGGAGCTGATGGAACTTCCGCCCTCGAGAGAGCTTGAACTTCCTCCGACCGCAGGAGCCCCTGCGCGACAGTTGATGCAGAAACTTGGACTGAAAGGCGGGGATATGTGGCCGCTGTCGATATTCAAGTAGTTGGTACCGGTAGCGTAGAGATAGTCCGGAAAAGGCAATGGAATCACGCGTGTCTGCATCGATCCGAAATCGGTTTTTTTTAATTTTTTTGCACTTTCCTGAAGGCTCCGGTGGCAGCAAATTCAGGCTGACCGCCTTTTCTCTTCCTCCCCTCAAAACATCTCGCTTCGCCCTTCTTTGCTTCTCCCGCAATTACAATGGTTTCTCCGCTTTGGTTGGCTTGCTCTGGCGGTGACGTCGACAAGGTCCATGAGCTGTTGAAGGGCTCGTCCAATATAGACATCGAAGTCAGAGGTGAGCTGTCACTTGATCTTGCATCCCCTTGTCCTCGCCTGCATTTTTCGCTCCATATAATCGGTGTAGTTCGTCCTGATCTCATATTAATTACGCAGATCACGCTGGTGTCACTCCACTCATCGAAGCCATCAAAAACGGCCATGTCGAAATTGTCAGACTACTCCTCGACTTTGGTAAAGATCCATCCCATTTTGCTTTTACCCCTTCTCGCTCATTCAATTGGCTCCAGGTGCCGATCCCGTTAGTTCTTTAAGTCAGGGGCGACTGGAACAGTACACATCACACCTTGTCATCATAGACCTGGTGCGACAGGCACAGAACAAAACAATACCTCGTGAAAATAATCCACACGAGAACAATTATCAGCAGGGTCTTCCCGAGGACATCGACAAACGCTTTTATAGTCACCCTCAGGGCTCATATCCATATTACCCGACCTTGAACACAGCACCGTCACCATTAGCAGACGGTGGCAGCACATACTATCCCCCTCTCCCTCCCCACGGCCCTTCAGAAAATCCCGCGCTTGGGGGACTAAGTAATCTTCCCCCACCGGAAATTGCGCGTTCCATTCCCTGCAGATACTTCCCTGCTTGTCGCTACGGTTCATCATGCATGTTTGCCCATCCTCAAACACCCTATCCTGCACCTCCCCCAGGCCAATACATTCCCTATGACCCTTCATTAGGTCCCCAGTCATACGGATCCGGCTATTATCCTGTACCTCCTCCAACATTCCAGCAGCCTAACGGCGTTCCTCACATGGCACCTTTGTCTCCGCCGCCCGGCCCGCCTCCGCTTGTTCACGGTCGGTCTCACTCTGATGTTGTACCTCCCACACCAAATCCTTATACACCTGGCGGGCTGTCTCCTCTTCCTTATGGATCGATGCTTCCACCCGTCTATCCGCCCCAAGGGCAGATTCCGATGTCTGTTCCAATGTCGCACCCACAACCCCCCATGCCGCCACCAGTGCCCCAGTCCCCTACTGTCATGTATGGACAACCACCAATGCCAAATCCCGTGTACAATGGTCAACCGGATGGTAATGGTCCATATCCTCCGCCACCACCGAATGTGCCAATGTTGTATCCTGACGCTGAGGGTGATATCCATGCTAACATTGTTACCTCAAAATGATAGTTTCACCCATGGTCCTCCAATGCAACGCGACGGAATGCCTCATGGCCGTCGTGGTGGTGGGAGGGGCTCCTTCAACAGTCGTAAACCACCTTGCATATTCTATCCTTCCGGACGTTGTAAAAACGGGTAAGCTACTGCAAACATTAGTTCCGGTTTTTGTGTCTCATGCCTTTCCCTTAGCGACGAATGCCGATTTCCGCACGTACTGCCCGATGGTTCTGGTAATCAGAATACATCGCATTATCCCAATCGGAACGGTGCAAGGACGCGAGGGAACAGTGGTGTAAACGGTTTTCCTGGAATTGACGAGAAACTGGCTAACCTTAACATTCGTGATGTTCGTTGGACATTAACTTCTTCTGACTCCGTCTTGACCGTTTTAAAGGATCAAATTCGCCAAGATCGATCAGGAGATAACAACGCAGGTCACGGAGGACGTGCAAAATTCGACCGCGGATCTAAGAACCACCACGGGGGTAGTGCAAATGGTTCTCACGCCAGCAAAAAACTGGTTGTTACAAAACAGCGCGTACCTGATGCCGACGAATTTCCTGTTCTGGGAGGTTCCGTCACGCCCCCAAATCGACAGCCGAATGGCATGGCAAACGGTGCTCCTACCGCGGCCCAGGTTTTGCAAGCTCCTCCTCCTATCAGGAAAGAAACCAGCCAAACTAGCACTCGTGGTCCATCCCCAGATTCCTTCAAGAGCAATGGAACTAAGGTATGGTGCAATGTCATATTGAATGTTCACTAGCTAAATATTACAGGAATCGGTGGGCACGACGCCCGAAGCAATTGACTCGCCAGTTATACTAGAACAAAAACTCCCCATTTCTTTTGCTGCTGCTGCATCTAATGCAGACCTCTCAAAAGAAGTGGCGGTCTCGGCCTAGACTCACTGTTTTACTGCCCATTCAAAAAACAATTACTGTCCTTACTTCCCATCTTCTACTTACCATGTTTTTTTTCTTTTCATTTTGATTAATTTTCGGGTTTTCTGGTCATCCTTTTAGACAGGCGTATCTATTCTTCGTTCAATTTCCTGTTCACTTTTCGTGTCAGTATAGTTATTTGTCCCCCACTCATCTACAACTCCATCGGCACCACTACATTACTCTTGACCGTCTACTTATTAGATTTAGCTTCTAGATTCTCAGGACAGCTGGTTCTCTCCCCAATTACACGAACTTGCCGCCTTCATACACGAAATGCGTCATTATCTGCATTTTTTTCAGACACCATGCACATTACCTATTACAAGTTTAGATCCATGTATCCAGACTCCTCATCTCAACTCCTGGTTTGTCTGTAACTTCACCAATCTTGTAAACATGAGCATCACCCGATTTCAGGATCTCGAGTGTGGGCTGCACCATATCAGGCGCGACGATCAGGATCAGGCCAATTCCATTGTTGAATGTCCGAGCCATTTCAAGTGGTTCAACGTCTCCTGCTCGCATCAGAAATTTGAAGACAGGAGGTTGTGGCCACGTTGCCGCGTCGACATAACAACCTAGACCCTTGGGCAAGACACGGGGTATGTTGTCCAAGAAACCACCTCCCGTGATATGAGACATTCCTTTGATGTATCCAGCCTTGACAGCAGGCAAAACCTGTGATGTGTATAGTCTCGTCGGCTCTAGCAGCGCTCGGCCAAGAGTCACATTCTCATCCCAAGGACAAGGTGACGAATATGCCAAACCAGAGAGGGCGATAATTTTGCGGATGAGGGAAAATCCGTTGGAATGTGCGCCGGAGGATGAGAGGCCTAGAAGAACGTCGCCCGGAGATATATCTTGACGAGGCAGGATGCTGGTCCGCTCGACGGCTCCGACTGAAAAGCCTGCGAGATCATAGTCACCTGCGAATATTGTTAAAGCGAAAGTGACACATATAAGCTGTGGCTGACGAACCGTCTTCGTACATGCCCGGCATTTCTGCAGTTTCGCCTCCTATAAGGGCGCAACCGGCTCGGCGGCAACCTTCTGCTATGCCCTTGATCACATCGGCAGCTACATTGACCTCCAATTTGCTACAAGCATAGTAGTCGAGGAAGAAGAGCGATTCTGCGCCTTGGACTAGCAGATCGTTGACAGACATGGCGACAAGATCTATTCCTGTGGTTACTCTTTAGACATCGCCGCGCTGTTACGATTCGACGCTAACTCACCGATTAGGTCGTGTATACCAACATCAATCGCGACGCGAATTTTAGTTCCTACACCATCCGTGCCGCTTACAAGGACGGGATCGGTGTATCCCACGGCCTTGAGGTCAAAGGCGCCTCCGAAACCGCCGATTTCGGCATCAGAACCCACTCTACGCGTTGAACGGACAAACGGTCGTATGGCTTCAACGAGCGCATTTCCTGCGTCGATGGACACGCCAGCCTGCGCGTACGTCAAATGTTTCGATTTGAATTCCACGGAAGCCTTCAAGGCTCTGGTGTTTCATCAAAAATCGAACGATGCAGGAGTGTTTGGGGAAAAATTACCTATGAGCGATGTCTCGTCTAAACGTTTTGCCTTCAAAGGTGACTGTATCAACGCCAGCATACGCAGCACGCACAGCCTGCTCCAGACTGTCTGCATACGCGGTCACGGCCAAAACACGGCCACCAGAGGTCACGACATCTCCGTTCACTTCCTTTGTACCGGCATGGAAGACGACCACATCTACTATTCTTGTCAGGACATATCCCCTGCGACGAATGCATGGAACGCACCGGGTGGAGTCTGTGTAAATTCGATACGTTTGCCTTTTGAATAGCTACCGGGGTAACCGTGCGATGCAAGTACGACGGAGACCGCGTAACCCGATTTGACTGAAACGTTTACCGAATCAAGGTGGTGCTCAGGCACACGCCTGAAATGTGTTACTGCCGCCGTACAGACGATGGGCTTTGTCTAGCGTACCAAGAGGAGAGCGGCAAAGTCGACTTTGTCGTCAAGGAGCATTAAAAGGGCTTCTGTCTCTGGGTCGCCAAAGCGCACATTGTACTCGAGGACTTTGGGTTCACTTTCTGTGAGCATTAAACCTACAAAAAGGACGCCCACAAAAGGGAAACCTGAAAAAAGTTCCTGGAACACGAACATTTGAGGGGATCGCTGAACTGACCCTCTCGACGCATTCCAGAAATAGTTGGTTCAAGAACTTTTTTAACGATCTGGTCCATTATTGTGGGCGTGGCGACGGGAGCAGGCGCATAAACGCCCATGCCTCCTGTATTCAATCCGGTATCACCCTCACCAATGCGTTTGTGATCTTGAGCCGCGGGTAATGGCGTAATGGTGTAACCATCGGAAAAGGCCAGAACGGAGACCTCTGGCCCTGTTAGTAGTTCTTCAATAACAACTTCGTCCCCTAATGCAATAATTAAGTTGAACGCGAAGTGGCCAAATGGAATAGTTTCATGTACCTGCGTCGCCGAAAACTTTCGTCACCATGATATCCTTCAACCCGGCGATTGCGTCATCTTTTGACTCGGGGATGAGAACACCCTTGCCTGCGGCCAAGCCGCTGGCCTTTAGGACAACAGGATGATCGCAGTTATTGACATAATTTACGGCATCATCAAATTGTGAGGATCCAAAGACGCGGAATCTAGCAGTGGGGATCGAATGCCTTGCCATAAAATCTTTTGCAAACGCCTTTGAGCCCTCCATTCTAGCCGCGAGAGCGGATGGGCCAAAGACGGGAATTCCCACTTAATGACGATCAGGGTGGTACTGAATTATATCGTAATTTGATATGCGAACCTCGACGAAAATGAGTTTCGATTCCATCGACGAGGGGTTGTTCTGGCCCCGGAACGACGAGGTTCACCTGACCGATTTATCAGCGCAACGTAGGTGAAGATGAAGATGAAGATGATACGTTATTTTGTAGAGCGAATTGAACGAGACGATCAAAGTCTGCTTGAGGAAGATCTACGTTTGATGTTTTTGGTTCTAGGGATGTACCTGGATTTCCTGGGCAAACGAAGATATGCTGTGAAGCGGGCGATCGAGCTAGACGCCAAGCTAAAGCGTGTTCTCTTGCACCGGAACCGATAACGAGGATACGGATGGACATGGAAAATGGTTGACCAAATCAGGAAATCGTCGCTGCTGCTCGTGTTCAACCAATCCCAGACATCCTCCGCATGGCCTTCATCCCCGCCTATAATCTTTAACCCTTGACATTTGCTGACATTTCCAGTCTCAGAACACCACCACCACCACCACCTCCGCCACTCACACAACAAGTCTCAAAATTCACCCAACACATGCAACGCAACCAATCCTTTGAGCGGAACCTGACCAAACGCAAATCTGATGGAAGTACTAGTACATCCCTTTGGCTGCGCCACTCATTTAAGCGATCAACAACAGCGCCATCCTTTCCTGTGCCAGGGCCATCATTCCACCAACAGTATCAACTACCTCAGCAACCACCACCACAGCAGCAACCTCTGCTGGACAATCACCCCCCTACAGACACAACGAGGTATGTACAGGGAACAGAGATGCGGAAACTGGATGAACAGAAAGAAAAACACGACGGAAACTCTATCATACCGGACAACAACCTGCCAGCGTGGTACAAGAAGGATATCTGGGCCTCCGTCCCTCCTCCCATGTACAGGGCTGTCTACCACATACACAATCCAGTCGGTCCCAGGTGGTACAAAAATTATCACCTTATTCCTCCATCACGACTTCGTGCGGCTGCCCGACCACCCTCGTTTTTCTCGCCCTCTTTTCCTCATATGGGTGCTACAGAACGTTCCGTAGATTCTTCTCGCTTGACCGCTCCTAGCCGCACTCCATCCGGTTCCCCTCTACCAACTCCGAGCTCGTCGCAGACACGCGTCGTTGATGGCGCGCATAAACCAAGATCTCGTAAACCGTCTTTGACGACCCCCGACGGGCTCGAATTAGACCTCGCCGATCCATGGGGGACAACTTGGCACCATTCCTCTCCATACGACTTTGGCATAAGCACTGGTCATGGTAATACAGGGAATGATTCTCACGTGAGTCGCTCTTAGATCTTTCGGACGACCACCTGACTTATCCTGAATGCTAGGTACCTAACCGGACGAGGCGCGCCAGTGTGACTGGCTTCCAAATCAAACGGAAGGCAGCCCCATCACCCCTATCACAAACAACGTCCGTCGAACATTTGCAGCCCCCAGCCTCATGTGGGCCAAACGTCTTGCGCAAGCCAAGTAGGCGTAAGACACCATCAATAGGGTCGATATTCGGCGGTAGCTCCAGTGGGGCTAATCGCAACGCTACGTCCGCACCACCGACACCCATTGATATGCAATCCGATTATTATGAACTTGGCGTGGCGCCCTCGTCCGTCTCTATAATGACCAAGACTTCGAAAAAAGAAAAACGAGGTAGTGTTCTCAACCGCTTGGCAAAAAAGCTCAGTCTGCTTCGGAAGCCCGACTCTGACGAGGAAAAGGATGTTTCCGGGGGCGAATGGCACGTTGTTCGGGAAGATACGCACCATAATTGGGCTATTCAGCAGCCCGTCGCGACTTTCGGGCCTTCGCTCGGTGAAGTGGGTCGTAATCCTTCTGCACCGTTGAACGAGCAACGGCCTCATGTTTCGCAAGAAGCGGATCGCTCTTCGTCTATATCAGTCGAGGCGCCATTCGCTACGGGTAAACTGACAGTAGTCAACCCCGATTTGCCTAGTGTCCAGAACACACCCGCTTCTTCTGCTGCCCCCTTACCACCAGAGAAGTCCAGGTTTAACCCACAACTCACGCCCGCTCCTTCTGAGGCCCCCTTGCCACCAGAGAAGCCCAGTCTTAACCCCGTTGTATTCCCTACTATCCCCAACAGTGTCGAGACGGTCCACGACACGTCGATGCTTCTGTCGTCCAGACCACCGTCAAGTACAAGTACCTCTAATCACCTTCATCTTCGCGATGCTCAATCACCAAACCCGGAAGATGCCGACTCCACGGACACCGAGACTCCTGAGTCTCTTCCCCCTACTCCCCCTGCAAAGTCAAGGGCGCCATCTCCGGGACTGCCTCCTCCAGTCTGGGCCACCGAAGCCATTTCGCAGGCCCTGAACGACCAGTCTTCCTTCCACTCACCTCTCGATACTTCCACGATCAGACAAGATGCGCATCCACAGACCTCCGCTGACGGGTCAATGTCTGTGCACTCCATAAACCAAGCTATTAATCCAGCACCTTATGCGCCCCCGGTGGAAGACGATATTCTTGTTCCTCCCAGAGCCAGGTTTTCCTATGCCATATCTTCTGACTACTCTCCCTTTTCAACTTCGTCCATGGTCGTTAATCCTCCCACTCCTTACACTTCCGAGGTGCCTATACCCGATACACCAGAGCCTCCCCCACCTGTTTTTCTGGCACGTGATAAGCAGATAGCAGCCAACGGTGATCCGTCTCAGAACAAGGGCAAGGCCGTTGACAAGCATACTGAAACTTTTAAGCTTGTTCGGGGTACAAGCGGACGTGTTCTTGGGTCCACGGATACTATCGTTGCTGCTGGGCAACAGTGGGAAGTTATCGAAACAATGGAGAATGGCAAAAGTAAATCCAAGCAATCCTCCAAAAGAGACCAAGAAAAAGAGAACAGAGACAACAGTTTCGAAAGGAGCCGTGGAAAGGGTAAAGGAAAGGAAAGGAGCACCGAGCAAGAGCAAGAGGCAGTTCCTGGCGAGACCAAGCCGAAGGATCATTCAAGAGAAAGTCGGAGGAATGGTTCCCATGAGGACAGGGAAAGGGAGAAGAAGTTGCAGCAAGAAAGTCACAGAGCGGCGGAGAAGGAAAGGGAGAAACGGGAAGCTGAGCGAGAGCACGAAAGGGAGAAGGAGCGAGCAAAGGAGCGTGAGAGGGAGAGACAAAAGCAAAAGGAGTTGGAGCGTGAGAGAGAAAGGGAACGACAGAAGGAGAAAGAAAGGGAGGAGCGCCAAAAGGAACGAGAGAGGGAAAAAGAAAAAGAACGAGAGAGGGAGAGGGAGAGAGAAAGAGAGCGTGAGAGAGAGAAGGAAAGAGAAAAAGAACGAGAAAGGGAGAAAGAGAAAGAGCGGGAGAGGGAGAGGGAGAAAGAGAAGAAGGAAAGAGAGCGTGCGCGTGAAAGAGAGAGGGAAAGGGAAAGAGTGAGGGAGCGGGAGAGGGAGAAGGAGAGGGAAAGAGAACGTGAGCGTGAACGAGAGCGCGAAAGGGAGAGAGAGAAGGAGAGGGAAAGAGAGCGGGAGCGGGTGAAAGAGAGAGAACGTCAAAAGGAGAGAGAGGAGCGCCAGCGAGAGAAGGAACGGGAGAAGGAACGACAACGAGAGAGGGAGAAAGAAAAGGAGAGAGCAAGACAAGAAAGAGAGGATATGGAACGGCGAGAACGAGAACAGCGGCACGAAATGGAACGGCAGAAGGAAAAGGAGCGCAAGAAAAAGAAGCGAGACAGGGAAGAAAGGAATAGACGGGAACACGGACGATCATCGAGACATAACGAAGAACCCAAATCCCATTCAGAAAGTCACCGCCATCTTACGCCTAGCCAGCCATACACGAATCACAGGCATGACAGCTCAACGTCGACGTTCTCGCTTGAGCATGAAGCACGTAATGCCCATAGGCGGAGTGAAGATCGCGGCAGACGTAGAACTGGGCACTTCGAGCCAAGTGACAGCGAAGCAGCGAATAACAGTTCTCTGCTTGCCCCAGGCCCTTCAACCCGACCCCCTCTAGAGCGTAATCCATCCTGTTCCACACGTCCTACGTCCGAATTACCCTCTGCGGCAGACCTGATAGCCCTCAGAGCGAAAGAAGCTTACGACATGGAACGTTTGTTCAAAGCTCGTAGCCTTTATGGCGAAGAACCGGACGAATTTCCGCCGAACTCAATTCCGTCAACCGCCGCCTCCGAAATGGGGAGTTCAATGGATGCACCCGTCTACGGCTCAGGCCACACAGCATATGTCGTTCAAACAGCATTTCAAAACCCTCGCTATGGCCCACAGACACGCGATACACAACAGTACCCTCCCAGACCGTTCAATTATCTTAATGATGCCGAAATTCTTACCATTCCCTCATTGGACTCTCCAAATGACAGAGCCACCAATCCACTCCCTGAACCACCTCGAGCGGCAACATATCAACCAATACCCTTATCCATTATAGAGTCGGGTGGCGCATATTCATCCGATTATTGGACAAAGTACTCAGTTACCGCGGCGCATTGAATATTCATTTTTTATACCAAGGTGACTTTATGCATTCGCATTGTTTTGATTATTTTCGATCATTGGGACACTTGACATCTGCCCTCTAATTTTTTATTTTATGATTGTAGCTTTTTAGCCCAGCTGGGACGTATTTAATGTTTTTTTTTCCTTGTTGTTTCTCTATTTACCAATACAGACAGACCACATTCATGACACAATATGACGATTAGATTACAATGAGCATACGAATGTCGAATGAGAAGTTAATGACACAACGAGTTCAGACATATCACTGATATGCACGAGGATCGACGGGGAATTTCGCCTCTGGATAATCACTCCAAATGCGATCGCCGTCCAGAAACCGGCGCAACCGAGAGACTTGTGAGGACAGGTATAAAATGATTATTTGCATCTTGACGTCGAGCGGTAACTTGAGAATATCTTCGCATGTTTTCAACGCCTGACTACGCGTGGAGACGAACATGTGACCATGCACTCCCAATTCTTTCAGATTATCGATCAGTTCAGAGAACTCGGAACACCAAGCCAATACACCAATCTAGTTATACCGTTAGGGATGATAGGCTAGACCGAGATGAGCATAGTACTCACTTGGCCATACTGCTTATACCGGCCGTACAGGACGTTTGGTGCAACCGATAGGGCAAAACCAAACATATCGTTTTGTTCAATGACCCCTGGAGGGGGGACATAAGTAGGTTGAGCTGGCTGGGGCGAAGTTGGCTGCACCCAAGGTCAGTACACCAAGTTACTAATTCAAGAAAATAAATCAGCCTCACGGGAGGTTTAGGCGGCGGATCTGCGAACCAAGTAAGTGCACCGTAATCGGCTTCTCCGCCAAAGTCCACTACGTCATTCCTTTTGCCAGTGTACTCCATGTTAGGGATCTGATGTTAAAAAGACAACCAGTAAGTGGTAAAGACCCCGGTATATAGCAACCTTCAAAACGCACCGATCAAATTTGTGATGATTGGCTAAATTCGCTGCGAGCGTAGATTGATGTATCTTGATGGTGTCCGCCTGCAGAGCCGTAAATTGTTAAAAGTTGTATCGAGGGAATATCAGTAGGCGGCTTTGGAAACTGAAGCGCCAAATCGACAGATAACCGATTAGCGTATTCTGTTCCAAACACATCCAACATTTACTATAAAATGAGGTACAATATAGCAAAATATTGGGTACGACAGGTTGGATGTTTACATAATCCATGTGCTCATTGCTTACATAATCTTGTCACTTTATTTGCTTACATATTCATCACCATTTTTTTGCTAGAAGTGGTTGGTATAGACCACAACTGGTTCAGCAGTGGTTTTATACAACCATGGTCAATAGTTTTATTGTCTTGGTGTACCATAACATTATGAAATGGTTTTATACAACCATATATGATAGCTTTATGGTCATGAAAGGCTATAAAGGTAAAAGGTGGTTAGTACAGACCAGAAAGCATTTAGTTATGATCATGACATACTACAGTCAGAATAGAGGAAGTTCATATAGTAAGTGGTTGACATAAACCACAGTGTGTTTAACAATGGCTGCATGCAATCATGTGTAACTTGATGTTATGGTTGTCATGTACTACAACCAGAATAAAGGTTGAGAAATGGCTGGCATAAACTGCAACTACAAGTTCAGCAGTGGTTGCATGCAACCATGTGTAATGATACTATGGTCATGAGATGCTGACACAATCAGGATAAAGGTTCAGATGTGGTTGACATATACCAGAATGAGTTTAGCAATGGCTGCATGTAACCACATGCAATAATCTTATGGTCATGACATACTACAATCAGAATGAGAGTTCAGAAATGGTTCTCATGAACCACGATAAGTTTAGCAGTGGTTGCATCCAACCATGTGCATTGAATGACCCTATGGTCATGACATACTGCAATCAGAAATGGTTGGCACATACCAGAACAAGTTCAGCAATGGTTGAGTGCAAGCATGTGTGATGACCTTATGGTTGTGAAATACCATAATCAGAGTGAATGTTTAGAAGTGGTTGGTGTAGACCAGAATAAGTTTAGTAATGGTTGCATGCAACCATATGTAATGATCTTATGGTCATGACATACTGCAATGAGAATCAAGGATCAGAAATGGTTGGCATAAACCACAATAAGCTTAGTGGTGGTTGCATGCAACCATGCATAATGATCTTATGGTCATTTGGAGATGCCATAATGAGAAGTGGTTGATATAAACCACAACAAGTTGAGCAATGGTTGCATGAAACTGTACGCAATGGTCTTATGGACATGAGATACCATCATAATCACAATAAAAGATCAGAAATGGTTGGCATAAACCACAATAAGCTTAGTAGTGGTTGCATGCAACCTTGTATGGATTGTTTGTGGTGCAGGGAAACCATAAAAGAAAGGGCCCAGAATGTTTAAGTGATGTTTAGAAACTTCCCATAGAAGGAAAGGTCAAGAAATGCTGGATGATGTGCTCTAGGTCCTTACCATAAAAGGAAAGGTCAAGAAATGCTGGATGATGCGCTCTAGGTCCTTACCATAAAAGGAAAGGTCAAGAAATGCTGGATGATGTGCTCTAGGTCCTTACCAAAAAAGGAAAGGTCAAGAAATATTTAGTTGACATGTTCTAGATGCTTTCCATATACAGAAAGGCTTGGAAATGTTTGGATGACAAATCTTTCCATATGAAGAAAGGTCCAGGAATATTTAGGGTCTGTAAAGGGAAAGACCCAGAAATGATTTCCATAGAAGGAAAGGTCCAGGAATATTTAGGGTCTGTAAAGGGAAAGACCCAGAAATGATTTCCATAAAAGGAAAGGTCCAGAAAATTGGTCTGCACACTGGTGCAGACAGTGAGCAGCCATATCTCCACCAATTCTTGACATATCTACTCCGCTTTTTTTGCATTTTGTTTCCTATGATAAAAGAATGCTTTTCAGGGTATTTGGACATGAGATCATGATGCTGAATGGTGTGCAATATTCAGTCTCTTACTTTGCATGTTATTGCTACATGAATGAGTGACTCTTTCTTGTAATTTCAATATTACATGTCATCCAGCATCATGATCTCATGTCCAAATACCCTGAAAAGCATTCTTTTATCATAGGAAACAAAGTGCAAAAAAAGCGGAGTAGATATGTCAAGAATTGGTGGAGATATGGCTGCTCACTGTCTTCACCAGTGAGCAGACCAATTTTCTGGACCTTTCCTTTTATGGAAATCATTTCTGGGTCTTTCCCTTTACAGACCCTAAATATTCCTGGACCTTTCTTCATATGGAAAGATTTGTCATCCAAACATTTCCAAGCCTTTCTGTATATGGAAAGCATCTAGAACATGTCAACTAAATATTTCTTGACCTTTCCTTTTTTGGTAAGGACCTAGAGCACATCATCCAGCATTTCTTGACCTTTCCTTTTATGGTAAGGACCTAGAGCGCATCATCCAGCATTTCTTGACCTTTCCTTTTATGGTAAGGACCTAGAGCACATCATCCAGCATTTCTTGACCTTTCCTTCTATGGGAAGTTTCTAAACATCACTTAAACATTCTGGGCCCTTTCTTTTATGGTTTCCCTGCACCACAAACAATCCATACAAGGTTGCATGCAACCACTACTAAGCTTATTGTGGTTTATGCCAACCATTTCTGATCTTTTATTGTGATTATGATGGTATCTCATGTCCATAAGACCATTGCGTACAGTTTCATGCAACCATTGCTCAACTTGTTGTGGTTTATATCAACCACTTCTCATTATGGCATCTCCAAATGACCATAAGATCATTATGCATGGTTGCATGCAACCACCACTAAGCTTATTGTGGTTTATGCCAACCATTTCTGATCCTTGATTCTCATTGCAGTATGTCATGACCATAAGATCATTACATATGGTTGCATGCAACCATTACTAAACTTATTCTGGTCTACACCAACCACTTCTAAACATTCACTCTGATTATGGTATTTCACAACCATAAGGTCATCACACATGCTTGCACTCAACCATTGCTGAACTTGTTCTGGTATGTGCCAACCATTTCTGATTGCAGTATGTCATGACCATAGGGTCATTCAATGCACATGGTTGGATGCAACCACTGCTAAACTTATCGTGGTTCATGAGAACCATTTCTGAACTCTCATTCTGATTGTAGTATGTCATGACCATAAGATTATTGCATGTGGTTACATGCAGCCATTGCTAAACTCATTCTGGTATATGTCAACCACATCTGAACCTTTATCCTGATTGTGTCAGCATCTCATGACCATAGTATCATTACACATGGTTGCATGCAACCACTGCTGAACTTGTAGTTGCAGTTTATGCCAGCCATTTCTCAACCTTTATTCTGGTTGTAGTACATGACAACCATAACATCAAGTTACACATGATTGCATGCAGCCATTGTTAAACACACTGTGGTTTATGTCAACCACTTACTATATGAACTTCCTCTATTCTGACTGTAGTATGTCATGATCATAACTAAATGCTTTCTGGTCTGTACTAACCACCTTTTACCTTTATAGCCTTTCATGACCATAAAGCTATCATATATGGTTGTATAAAACCATTTCATAATGTTATGGTACACCAAGACAATAAAACTATTGACCATGGTTGTATAAAACCACTGCTGAACCAGTTGGGGTCTATACCAACCACTTCTAGCAAAAAAATGGTGATGAATATGTAAGCAAATAAAGTGACAAGATTATGTAAGCAATGAGCACATGGATTATGTAAACATCCAACCTGTCGTACCCAATATTTTGCTATATTGTACCTCATTTTATAGTAAATGTTGGATGTGTGTGGAACAAAATGCGCTAGCTTGTTACCCCCAAATCGAGTAGTTCTGAGTGGTATTGACGATGATGGGATTTTGGGCCCCGATTACTAAAGTGATTTATGATCCTGTTCAGGAGCGATGGCGGGGGTTGTCGTTCGGAGCGTTGTGCGAAATTACTACGAGCGTCGGAAGCTGGAGTCCAATTGGAAAAGTGCTCGCTAGCGGCCGGGTGGATATAATTGTCGTGTTGAGGGTAGAAATCGTCGGTAGATATGAACTGAAAGTCGTCAATGGAGGCGTCGTCCTGGTCGATGTTTTGATATTGTTGCCGTGTCCGTCCGAGGCGAAATGCTCGAGCGAGGGTGGAGGTTAAGGAAGTCTTTGAGGATGGGCTACGGACAGAGCCGAAGAGGCTTCTAGGGAAGCTCGACTGGAATAAGTTATTCGAAGACGACGTTGTGGAGAATCAAGCCCTTACTAGGACCTAGGGGAGCAACTCGATAGCCTTGACTTATGAAGAGGACCGGGTGCTGCAGAGGTGAGGCTGGGGCGTGGCAGCTACGAATAATATCGCATCTACATATGGAGTAAACGTTCCTCATGACATATCAACAAGACTACAATTCAAGCATAGAGCACACATCAAGGATATATAGTACAAAAAATATCACTATTGTCACAAATCCACCAAAGGTCGTCTTTCTCCGCCCCGTCTCCTGAAAAACGACAAAACAGATTTGAAGCCATGATGGACATGCGTAACGGTGGTGCCTCTTGGCAGGAAATGGACCGTGTGTGGGCCGATCGATGACCCAAAGGTAATCAAATACAACAGGAGCAGGTTGTAGATACCGATGACAGCGTACCACGTTCGCGATTCGTGATGCGGATAATCGACACCAATAGATCTGAGCCACGAGCCACGGCCTACCTGTTGGATGTCATTCATGCCTTGGCCTGCTACGCCGCTAACGCCTCCGTCGCCTCCGTCGCACCACAATATCATCGTGCCGAGTTCTTCGGCACGTTGCTTCGCTTGTTCCCACATGGCAGTACCAATATCTAAATCCCAGGTACGCGCTGGAGCGAGAATCAGTGCTGGACGAGATTTGAGATTCGAGAAGGGGTGGGGATCTGTGAAATCGAGACAAATAGATGCCGTAACTGGTATTGGGCGAGTGTGGTTTGGAGAAGATGACCAATCGGTCTTGTTCATGCCGCGCGGTGGAGGGAGTTCAATGGTGAACATCTCGGGAGGCGCCTCGGAATGGGTCAGCGAGAAAGATTCCGCGACTGTATAGAGATCAGAAATAATTAGCAGACGCACTGGGGTTACTCACTCGGGACTAGCTTTCGCTTGTAGTAAACAAGGTGAGGTGTTTCAGAATCCTTTGAGATCAAGGCAAAGCCATTCCGCCGCGCACCCTTCAAGCCGGTCTTGTCAGTTGGATCTGCAAATGCCTCCTCAAACGAGACTCCAACGTAGGAACCTGTTACACGCTTTCGAATCTCCTCAAATGCCTCTTCCTTTTCGGCATCGGAAGTGAACACCACTGCGCTTTCAGGCCATAGCAGAATCTTGGCCGAGTTGGTGAGGGTTTCAGACTCTTTGATGTAATCGTCGAGAGTTAGAGTGTGATGTTTGTATCGAATGTGTGGCGGGAGTACACAGGCCACACTCAGCGGTGTAGTCTCCTGGGAAAGAATAGGTGCTGGGTATATGGGGAGGAAATACGATGGAATTGTCAAGGCCACGAGAAGGAATGCCAAACGGATCGAACTTTGTGCTTGGCTTGGCTTTGCTCCTGTGATATCGTTGATAACTTCTCCAATTAGAGGTGCATCTGGTATGACACTGGTATCATTCATGTACCACGCTGCAAATGTCTGAGATAAAATTGCAGCCCAGGCTGCCACAATCCAGTCAATTGCTGCAGGGCCCAGGAACGGCATCAGCCACGAATAAGCTTCTGTGCCTTCTGTGGGGCTCCAAGCAGAGAGGCGACCTATAGGGCTTACATACGCCACTCCGCTCCAGAGAGTCACCCACAGCGATGGGAACAATGCAACTTGTTGCCACGGTGAGGCAAACTGCATGCAGAGCTTAGCATCAAGCACTACGGCGAGTATTGAAAGGAGGGAATTAAGCCCAGTGATTCCAAGAAGGACAACGACTGAGGTGCCGGGGCTAGAGAGGGCACTCCGCGATGCTCCTAATTTTGGCAACGCGCCACCGATGGTGAGTCCCAGCCATAGCAAGCCTGCGTTTTTCCATGCACCTTGTCTTGGGACAAAGATGCGAGAATAGGTCAGGAGGACTGCGAGATTGAGAACGATGGGAAGAGCTGCAGGGGATAATCGAAGAGAGACTGTGGAAAGGATAGTGGCGAGACCAATGAAGAAGACATTGCGGTAATAGGAGAGCAAGACTCTACGCAGGATCGCTGCGTACATGATAGCTCTGGGAAGCGAAGAGGGCGCGAATTACAGAACTTTTATGTACAAATGGGCGCCTAACTTTCACGCTGCGGAACCGAACTAGTACTACGGTGGCTGAGCGAAAGGGTCGTCAGTAGTTTGGTCCATGAGAGGACCAACAACAAGATCAGCTTCGACCTGCGAGAGGTCATGTGGAAGAACCGACAAATCCAACTCCATCCCGTCCTCCACTTTTCCTTCCACCGTCGTTACTAACGGGTTCAGCGATGCATCCAATCCATCCATCGTGTTGTCCATTCCCCCATCATTTGTGCTCCCTAACAGCAACTGCGGCTTGGGTGACATAGGTTGAGTCTCCTCCTGGGGTGCAGTTGCGGCACGCGTTCCTGGAGGTGCAGATTCCATTCCATTAGCAGCCTGCTCATCTTGTTCCATCTCTTCGTCGCCATCAACCGCTTCGGGTTCATCAGGTAAAGGAGCCAATGGCTCGTCCGCTCCACCTTCGTCGTCACTGAATTGCTAAAAAAAAATTCCGTGTAAAATGAACACGAGCCAAGTAACGCGAATGATCACGGAGCACCTGCGGTTTGTCCGTCCTCGTCCACTTTCGCACTTTGAATGAAATGTTTGGTATGTTTTCTGGTGTAACCCACGTTCTTTCCCAACAAGACACAGGTTGCATTAATTGGCGGCGAGCCGCCTCAGTCGAGGCCACGCTCACACCGATGCGACGTCGGGTTGCCATTCAGGACAGCGGTAAGTAGTAGTGTGGGATGGTACAGTGATTACATAATCAAACGCCTTCTGCCCATCTGAGAACATCGGTTTGCGAAACGTCTGGTTGCGACATCTGATGCGCTGTCAGATGAGATAGAAGAAACCGAGAGTGATTACCTGAGTCTGAGATACTTCGTCTGATTTGGCGAGATTCACTTTTGCCGAAACGTCCTGGAAAGATCCTCTTAATTCTTTCAGTTTTGTCTCCAGTACGTCACACCTCCTGCACCATGTTAGAAAGAAATTCGGGCATCAGAAAGTGACGTACGCGTGTAATGTTTTAGTTTCCTCCCTACGCAGCTCTAATTGACGCTTCATCATGAGCTCAAGATTGACGCGAGCCTTCGCGGTAGCCGTCGGCATGAGATATGTTAAGTGTGTGCTATTGGGCATACCTGTACAGGTCGCAAATCGTTTGCGGCAGCCATAATGTTTTGGCTCAGGACCGTGATCCATTCGACATGTCGTAGCCACTCTGGCTGGACGCTATCAAGAGGCGGTGGTAGAAGTAAGGATGAGGTGAGGGTTGAATAAGTCACGAGGATAGAGCGTAGTATCGCGAGTAGGGCAGGGCGCCTATCTGAATAAAAGCATAAGGGCCAAAGCGCCGTGGAGAGCAACACAGGACATACCTACACTTGGTTCAGCAGGATAGAGTTGATGGCCGCCCAGCTCAGCCAATGATGGGATCTGTTCCTTGACCTACGCAAGAGGGTGTCTGGTAGGATACATAGAGTGGACGCTATTGCATACAAACCACCTGTCACCAAACACGTCGTAATAAGCGTCTGGTTCATCGAGTATCCAATCTATGCGGGGTTTCTCCAGTTGGACGAGTGGCCAATCAGGAACATCAGGGTGGTCTGAAAGGATCTGATGTTGGTCCTCATGATAAGGATCTTGGGCGCGGTTCAGGAGAAGAGTGAGGAGATTGAGATTGTGTGAGGTGTAGCGGGTGTAGTGGGAAGGAGGGGAAGGGAATGGGTTCCTTAGTTCCGTGTCTTGTTCATCCATGTCTACGACGGTCACACCTTGGTCACCCCGTGTAAACGGTAATACAGGGTTAACGCCTAACGTCGGTGGAATTCATTCCAGGGCGCGCAGTTCGCTTATGTTCCGCGGAACAGCCCGGTCTGGCCCTGCGTAAGGTGGAACGGCGTTACGCATAAATAGCAGCGACCTCCACCGATACCCTTACCGTGTGGCCATGACTGACTTTCGTTCCCCTCGTTTTCATGAACTGCCTCACATTCCGGATGACCTCACCATCCCTCAGTTCATCTTCGATTATCGTTCCCCTGAAAAACCCGTACGACCGGATCATGTGCCCTTTTTTATAGATGATCACACGGGTCGTCCAGTCTTTGAGCGACAAGTACAATTGTCAGTTTCTATCTTCCTCACGTCTGACTCTCTCTATCATTCAGCTCCATAAACGTACTTGTGACCTCGCGAATGGACTGGCAACCAAGTTCCAGATGAGTATGTATTTAATTCCCCAGACGGTCTCTAAGCTAATGCACAAACAGAGGATGGTGACGTCGGTAAGCGCGCTAGTTATGAGTGCGAACAAACTTCCCACACCCCTATAGCTTGTTTGTTCAGCTCAAATGACATGGGTAAAAGGCATCGTTATTTAATAATGGTTGCTCAACATTCTGGCAGATTATGCTACTGTAATATGGGCCGTACAGCTCATCGGAGGAGTTATTACGTGAGTCTAGACGCGATCCGTTTGGCCGTGACAATTGATACTTTGCAAGTCCTACCAATCCATCATACACTGTAGACGAACTTGTTCATCAGCTCGAAGTATCCGAGGCATCGTTGATCGTCGTGCACTCTCAATTTTTACCTACGGCGCTTGCTGCAGCAAAAATTGCAGGAATACCTCGGGACCGTGTCATCTCGTTGCACCGTGTACCAAACATCACAGCTGTAACAGTTGATGATTTGGTTGAACTTGGCTCGAAGCATGGATCAACTGTGGCACCTAAACGACTACAACCTGGCGAGGCCAAGACAAAACTAGCCTTTTTGTCCTTCTCCAGCGGCACAACCGGTCAGTGCCAACGTCATCTGTACTTAAACCGCTAATATCTTGCAGGTAAAGCCAAGGTAATTATATTGACGCGTCCAACCAAGCACTATTGATCGTACTTGCGAAGGCCGTCGCAATCTCCCACTACGCGGTCATAGCCAATGTCGTTCAGACACTTGGTCATCACGGTGTGGTTGATCCTGCGGTTAAGGAGAACCTATTCGCTCCAGGAGATGTCGCTCTAGGCGGTAAGTACAACAAGTCAAAATTATCTGTCTTATTGACATAATTTATAGTGCTACCCTTTTTCCGTGAGTCGTAATAAACACCTTTTCATAAGTAGCAGGGCAGAACTGAAGTCAATATAGACATATACGGGCTAGTCTACACGGTGAGCGTTGCATTGTCATAGATTATCGTCCGCATCTCAATGCCTTCTTTGAAGTTGCATGTTATACTGTATTGTGGAGTAAGGATTGATAAGGAGTGTCTCGTGTTTTTGGCTAACTGTCCAACTAGATGTCGTTGGTCGTAGTCCCAAAATTCAATTTCACCCAGTTTTTGAACTCTATCATCCGCCACCGTGGGACACACGTCTTGTTCGAAATCTCTATTCATTGTTCTATTTGTTTATTCATTTTGACGTTCGCAGTGTTGTCCCGCCTCAGGTAGTGCTCCTGACCAAGGTATGTTGCTATTGTTGCTAAGGCGGATATGCTGGTGTTCATACGTGTAGGCATCGCTTGAACAATATGATTTTAGGCACATCAAGTATTGTATGTCAGGTGCCGCCCCTCTAAGTGGGGAGCTCATGTGTAAGCTCCAGAACGTATTCCCTAATTCAATCATAAGCTCTGGTTATGGTGTGTTGTGGCCTTCGATTCCAATATTTTCTACTTATTGTTCGAAGGTCTGACGGAGTTCGCCGGATCAGTGTCACATGTGCCCCTAGGACAGAAGGTCGGCACTGTGGACAGCGCAGGGCAGCTTATACCTGGTGTCACTGCTCGCGTTGTGAGGCCCGACGGCTCACTAGCCAATGAGGGTGAGGAGGGCGAACTCATTCTTACCGGACCATCCGTGGCGCTATGTTATTACAAAAATCCAGAAGCGTGAGTTGGCAAAAGAATCACAACTCTGTCACAGGATTGACTTTACAAAGAACCAAGGAGGCTTTTATCGACGGATGGGTTCGGACTGGAGATAAGGTCTTGATAAAAAATGCAGAAGTCTTTATACTCGACCGTCTCAAGGTACCCAGTATCCAGGATGGAGCTTGATTTTGTTTTTCTAACGCTCATTGTAGGAGATAATCAAGGTACGCGGGTTCCAAGTGGCACCTGCTGAACTTGAGGGCCATTTATTGTTGCGCTCGGATGTATCCGATGCTTGCGTCGTCAGTATTTT
The DNA here is from genome assembly GCA_015039365.1 of Amanita rubescens. Lineage (NCBI taxonomy): Eukaryota > Fungi > Basidiomycota > Agaricomycetes > Agaricales > Amanitaceae > Amanita > Amanita rubescens. The sequence continues at coordinate 135,011 of WION01000004.1, forward strand.
GGACGACTATAGCGGGGAGCTCCCGCTGGCCTTTGTCGTCCCAAGTCCAGCGATAAAAGCAAGAATTGCCGAAGACCCTGCCGAGGCTAAGAAATACGTGGAATCCTTGATGAAGGTGTGTTTGAGCGACCTTGTATCGGTCAAGTCCTAAACGTAAGGATAGTATGTTGCGGACACAAAAGTAGCATACAAGAGGCTCGCAGGTGGCGTTGAAATAGTCGATTCAATTCCCAAGAATACGTCAGGAAAAATTGTTCGTGGATATATTCTATTCTAGTACCCTATTCTGACTCTGCCTCAGCTCCGCAGAATTTTGAGAGATCAGGCGAGGGCACAGAGATCAGGAGTGAAGAGTAAATTGTAGTTTGTAGATTGTATGTCGTGCTTTGAATATAGGCTTTGCGCATGTTACCAAATAAGGACTTTTGCTACATCCGTCATAATGGTACGGCGGGTTGCCTCGCAGGTGCACCAGCAGGTCTCGCGCCTCATGCGCGCTGGCTACATCAAGCAAGAGCCTGCCTGGTTCCAAGCCGTTCTTAACCACCCCCCTCTTCCCCTCCCTCCGAAAGCTCATGCCGCTCGTTCGTCATATGACCAACCACCCGAAAAGACGTCAACCGGAAAAATGCGACCTTTCCCGAGGAAACCGCCGCCAATCTATTACATAGAGGACGACATTCGTCGACAGTTCTTCCGTGATCACCCCTTTGAGGCGTTCAGGCCAACCACGCTGGTTGAAAAAGGGAACATCACAGATGAGCACCCCATTCGAGGAAAAGAATGGACACGTCTCAGACAAAGAGGTAGAAACCCTACAGTCGAAGAGTGAGTTGACGCATCTCTCTGGCCGCATTTCATGCTAAAATACGATCTCGTCAGTGCTATTCGATTTGTTGTAAACTTACACCAGCATCACGATTTACCACTTTCGGATGCCTACAGGCAAGCCATTCTACAATTCCGAGCCTTGCGCTCCGAGCACTATTTTGCAACGAAGCACGCTGTCATGGAGGCGCGGTATCTTGGTGCCACATTCTTGCCTACCGAAATTCGGCGTGGATTCTACAGGGAACTGGGACAATTGGACACCTGGGAACGAAAAGCAGAGAACGATGAGGGTGCTTTGGCGGCGCGTAAGCGTTGGAAGGCGATTATAGAACGACACCATGGGGTCGACCAATGGACTAGGGGAGAGGAATATGTTAGGTTGTGGAAGAAGGGCATCCCGCCAAACTATGCGCCCTCTCTAACAGAACCCATTGACCAAAATGCCTGGGTTACCGAACGTGCTACTGACCCCTCATAACTTACATTACACTACGTTAATCGACTTACATTTCTGCTCCAACGATCTCCAGAAAATAAAGCCATTATACAACTCTATGCTTTAACCCGGGATTGCGCTGCTAGAGCCGCGTTCATGCCCATCCACGTTTTCTCTACTAGGCCAAGCAGCTTTTGCATGTCGGAACTCCAGTCATTCATCACATCCTCTGCGCTTCGTTTAGCTCTAAAGTTGACGATACCGGCAGGTCGGTCAATGCGTGCCCACACTGTCCCTGACACCACCAGACGACACAACGTGTCTTCAGTTTGCTTCGGCGAGAGATCCAGGAGAGTTGTCAGTCGAGAAAGTGTAATGCGGGTATAATACTCTGCTACAACACGGATGTTCTGTTCAAAGGTTAGCGTGAATCACGCGGGGTAGTAGATAATGTTTACGTGTTCAATAACGCGGGTATGTAGGTCTTCCCACCGCTTGTCCTGGGAGAAGATAGGTGTTTGCCGCAAGAACTGGCCATAGATAGATTCGATGCCGGGCCACCGCATAAGCTCGCGTGTGACAAAGCATTTAGCAAGGTTACTTGACACGCATCAACGAATTTGTATAGTAAGATGCATCGCCAAACTCACTAATGTAATTCCAGCCGTGCAAGTGCGGGATCCGCGAAGAGATGGTGTAACATGTCGGATTGTTCATTGTTGTGGGGAGCTAGCACAACGTAGTAAACGATGTGTTCTAGAGCCTACAGAAACAATCAGTTTGGAGGGACTGGTAACCCACTCAATAACTTACCGTCCGACCCTTGTCGTTCACATCCGACTTTATTGATGGTGTCTCCCAGACCTTGTAATAATACTTGGCAACGTCAAGATACGTGCTGTAATGCAGTGCTTGCTGTATCATCAGGTCATAATATTTGAGTTTCAAATCCTGCACATAATTGGTCAATCCGCCTCGTTTATCTAGCACTAATGACAAACCTCGTTTTCTTCTTGCTTGAGGAAGTCTTCATTAACTTTCCGACCACCAACCTTAGCTTTTACCCATTCTGCTTCGCCGCCTCCCAGGTCTTTGCCTTCTTTGCCCGATTCTGTATCTTTCAGCCTTGCAAGCGCAACCAACAAACGCATTTGTTCAAGTATGAACTCAGTTTTCTCTCTTCTCTCCATTGAGGAATATGTCTCTACTTGCAAATCCGAGAGAAGATCTGATGCTGTCTGGAGCGATTCCTTTCCTGCAGCAGGAGTTGTAGCAGCAGCTACGAGTCCCTCGTGGTAAAGCGCTAGTGATAATGTAACCCGAGCGCGAGGCGTTTCCAGGAAGATCTACAAGCATACCACTAAGATGAGGGATTGAACATAGAAGATGGGCACACACACCTTTCCTTCTGTAACACTTCGCAACGTCTCGACGAGTTCTAGCCATTTCTCGTTACCATCCCTCTTTTTTACATCGTCACGCCACCCCATTACAAGCTCAACCAAGGCTTGAATGGCGCCTTTCAGTTGACCATGCTTTTTGCTTAGGAGAGCAACACTTGAGTTAAGGGTAGGGTAGTCGCGGGCATCATAACTGTATTGCGCAATAGCTTTCAGTAATCGTGTCGTCGACGCTAGATCTGCAGCCTAAGATGATATATTCAATAGTGGATCCATTGATATTACTGGAGACTCACATTTCTAGTTTGTTTTTCAAGCACAAATAACCTATCCAATCCATCCTGAAGCTTCCCTGACTAAAATATATTGAATAACTGCGTGATGAATAAGAATACAAGTAATCTGACCTTTATAACGGCGTCTACCTGTGGTAAAAGCTCATCGACCTCTTTTGTAAAGTCTTTCTCTTGTTTTTTGTTATCCGCCATTGTAGGTGCAACTCCGAGTCGAGGAGCCTGACCCAAATGACGCGTCGCGGTATTGTTGATGACTATTTGGCACCCATGGAGCCAAGCAGTTTCCGGGAACTTCGCACATTGTGTTCTATTGCCATGTTGTATCATAAGATTGTAAGTGTCATCAGAGTACTTTTGAATGTCCTGATTGATGTAACCATAGTATATAAGTATCAAATCATAAACGAGGGCGATCATGACCGACTTGAAGACTCCCCAATGCAATATCATCCCCCTTACTACTTCCATGAGTCGATCCGAGTCCCGAAGAGGCCCGCCCATTTTGCAATCTCGCTTGGTTAGCCTCAGAGAGAGAGCGCTTCCGCTGCTGCTGAAATCCCTGCGACCAACGTCTAATTTGATCCGTCGTGAGATTAAAGATCCTCGCGGGGAAAGCGAATGGATATAGGATGAGAATTCGATAACAGAATGAGAATAGATGAAAGACATATGATAGTGCGTATTCCTGTGGTCTTCGAATGAACAGGTCTCTTCTTGATACGGCAGTCACCGATGTTGGTGGGTCAGGCGACGGAGCATCTCTCGTATCCACACCTTGATCCTGAACGGTGGTCGTAGCATCTATGGAAGCGCACGAGATAACGGGAGTGGCGTCCACTGAAACAGAAAACGTCCTGGGCATAACCTCAACGGCCCGATGTATGGTCTGCGGTGCCGCCTGAACAGAGGTATTAACCGTGAACGGCTGGGCATCCACACTGCGATTAACATGGACGACGGTTGGGCCGACGCATTTGTCAGCTTTAGCGACTTTTTTAGGTGGCGGAGCCACTGGTGAAATTACTTTTGTGAAGGTCCTTTCAACGAGACGAACTTTTTGAAGGTGAGGAAGGAGCTCCGAAAGGGTTTGCCAATGCTTGGCGTTCATTTCCACGTACCCCGACCGCGTTTTCTCCTGGAACCACTTGACTGATTCTAGCCGTGGAGCAAGGTGGCTCACAGATATCGCGACTTGAAGGGGCTCGCTGATCCACGAGTATCCTACATGCAGACGTAGCAAAGAATTGGATGAAACCTGCCGCGTTCTTATGGCGTCCTCGCTGATGGGTTGTGCATTGAAAACGGTTGAAACTGTGTGTAGATTACGGCAGGCGCGCAACAAGTTGGCAAGGTCATCAAGCGAGATCTGAGGTGGGCCAACTGCGACTGGAAATTTTGCCAGGGGACAGAGTCTGAGAGACTCGAGTTTAGGGCTTGCCTGTGCGAGACATGCTAGGTCTGCACTGGTGAAAACGACTGATTCGGGTAGATCAATCTCGAGGCGAAGGAGGTTTGGTAATGACGTTAGGTGCTCCAGGCCTAAACGGTTCGAAGCTGGTTCGCCTCTTGGAGTTGTCCTTACGAGGTCGGCAAAACGTGATGAACTGGTGGCTAGTATACGCAAGGACAACAATGTCTCTCGGAACCGCTCACAAATTAGCGAGCACAGGTCTTGCCAGTCAGCTCGGTCCGGGGGATCTTCAATTACCAAATCCATGTGTGTCAAAGGACTCGTTATATGTTTCAAGAATACGGCGATGTTGGAAACATCGCCTGTCAGCTGTATTTTGCGCAGCTGAGGGTAGATCCTCCTTGGCGGCAAATCACCCGTTAACCTGAGAGCAGATCTACGAATTTCCGAGAAATCCAACTCGTCTTCATTGTCACTAGAAGCCATCGAGCTAGGGGTGGAATAACCTGAACGCGAGAGGAGCTCGTCGAAGAACCCTTCGACAGCAATCATTGACCTTCCCGACAAGTCCAATTGTAAATGCGTGAGTTTTGCGAGGGATGCAAGCCATCTTCCTATGCCAGATGAAAGCGCACCGGGGGCGACGAGAACAACCTTTTCCAGCGTGTCCTGATGATGGAAGAGGTCTGAGAATGAATCAGGCAACGTTGTAGGCGAGTTGAACGAAAACGTGGTAAGCCTCGTGTGGTTGGACATCATTTGCAGGAAAGCGTCTAACTGAGGTACCCGCACTGGAATGTCAAGCTGGAATGCCTGCAAGCCTGGGTTTAGGAACATCTCGCAATAACTGAGGCCTGCGGGGGTCTGAACTTTCCAGGTTAGTTCCTCGAGGAAAGGCAGTATGAAGTCTCGGGGCCTGTTCTCGGCCAACATAGAGAGGAGCGATGCGGCGGAGGTGCGCTCGTCATACGTAATACGGTGAACTCGCTCATTATAGCGATTGAATGTATTCCAGTCATCCTTTCCCGGTGCTTTTACCTGGTTGTAGGGGGGGGGTAAATCAGTTCAGCATCCATACAAAGCAGAATTTTAGTTCCTTACAAGACCTAAGCTTGGCTTGTGAGCCTTTCGCATCAAACTGGGGAATAGGCCCACGAGTGGAGAGAAGGAGTCCAACTCTCGCCAAAGGACATTCAATGCGGGCTCACAGAATGCACGGCACGTCCTTGCCACCCTAGACAATGATCGTCTGCCACCCGGCGAATCAAGAATCGTCTCCAAGAGCTTTCTTGTCACGTCGGTGTCCCTGAGTATATTCATGTTGAAATGCCAAGTGCAGCGTTGTGCGGTTTTCGAGCTGCGGGTATCTCAAGAAGTTGTAGTCGTTCTGTTTAAAGATGAAGATTAGTAAAAGGGAGGAAGACAGGATTCCCCCCGGGCAGGTAAACCGGTTTGATTAAATAGTGGAGGCGTGTGGTTCGCATGCTGCGAAGAAAGCGTCATGGGTATCTCTGGAAGCAGTACACGCGCTGTGAATGCAAAACAGGGCAGGTATAATTTTGATTTAGCGATCACTGGCTTCATCTGTTTTGTGACTGTGACTTATGAGATAAACATCCATGCCTAGTGAATGAGGCACCTCGAGCCGGACATGACGCCGATGGTTTCTAATGGCATGACCTAGAGTATCCAAGATATTTTTGAGGATAACTGCAGAATGCGCATAGAAGTATGGCTGGTCTCGAGCCCAGTTATTATATGATCTGTCGCTGTGATATGGTTTGAACAGAAGCGAATATCTACTCGCACGCGGTGACATCTAGTTGTAGACCCTGCTTAAATATCAATCGATAGATTCAGGTAGACCTTGCGCACGGTTTTTACAAGTACAATGCCAGGATCGTTGCTCATATACTGGTGAAGCACCTCTGCGGCACGTTGCGCTAGACGCACGATAATGCCGGACGAGGTCCCCATTTCTATAATTCTGCGACCTCCCATGGCACAGGTTCACCTTCCCAATCCTCTTCACCTTCGGTATCAAGAAGGACTTCGCCATCCCATCTGGTCCTAGTCGACTTTGCATCTTCGCCTACATCCCAAATCTCTCCTCCTTTATCTGGATCATAATGGACGGTCCTCCGGTTATATAATAGTTTCTCGACCACGCGCTGTGCGTGTTTGTCGCGTGCCTCCATATCCACAATGTCCAGCGATAGTACGTCTCGAAGTTTGTCTGGTAGGTCAACGTCAACCTTGCCGCCCAACCCAGTACGATGTTCGATAGGAGATCCCTCGAGCGGAGACTGGATCCCTCGAGGCGAATGAGCCTTGGGCCGGAGTGTATAACTTAGAATGGGATCGGGATCGATCTCAAGGTTTTCATCCCAATCACTATCCCCGCGGCCTCCTTGTAGGGGCCTCGAGGCTACGGCGTTAACAACTTTCACCTTGAACAGCAAGTCGCCGCCGGGCCCCTCACTGCTCTCATCTTCACTCGGATCTGAGTTGCTAGTTTTGACCTTCTTTCGGCTGGCTGCCATTGCCCTGGATTTCATTTGCGCCTTCGACCTCTGAGTGGACGAATAATCAGTTCCCGGTGGGGGAGAGGGTGGAATAAGAGTGGGAATGTCATCCTGTTTAGAATTCCTAGGAAGGGAATCCGATTCCATTTCTAATAATGAACGCTTGACCGGTCTGAAGGACTCGCGTTCGTTTCCAGCGCTTGAAGTTGATACCTCCTTAGGTGCCTCTTGAGCCACGTGAGATTTGTGAACATGTATATGACGTTTTGGTTTGTCGCGTAGAACGTGACCATTCTTGAGCCAGCCAAGCTCTTCATCAAAGCTTGGTAGGGGCTGTCCTAGTGCCGCACTCTCCAAAGTGGCTTGTGTATGAGCATCACTCTCGTTGGGCTCCCACACCAAGGGAGGTAGGGTCTCCTCGAATAAAACAGTGAAGGATCTATTCCCTGCCGGCTGTTTCACAGGAGATTCGCCAATGACGGTTGATCCGGGAACAGTGCCAAGATCAAGAGCAGGTACAGGCAACTTTGGATGAGAAGTGACACGCTGTCTCTTTTCCTTGTTCGGAGACGGGGAAACAGGCTCTCCACGCAAACGCTTCCTGGCTCTTGAGATAGCGGAGGTTTTGAAAATCGGTGATAATGGCGCAGCAGGCTGCTTGGAGGAGGAAGGTTCTGTGGGTGAGTTCAGGAGCACTCGGCTTGCGGCCGGTTTCGTGGGAGTGGAGAAGAGGTTTAGTGTAGCATGCTGCGATACGGAAGGAGGTTCCGCTCTGTCTTTTCCCTTGTTCTTCACTGGAGAAAATGGATTGAATGTGGCAAGTGGGGCAGTTGTCTCCGCGGCGCGTGAAACAGAAGGAAGCAATGCAGACTTCTTTGGAGGTGTTGAAGGGGCTGGCGCGGCCGCAGCCTGTTTAGAGAGGCGTTTATAAAGCCTATACTTGTCGGCTTTGAAGCAATAGAGCAAAATAGGTGGGAAAGAGGGAAAAAAGACATACCAATGGAAGGGTGTGCCCTTATATCGTCTACTGTAGGGTCTCTACCGTTTGTAACGCGAAATGACTTTTCCCAGAGCTTGATCTCAGCGCGGACAGCGAGCATCGTTGAAGAGAGACGCGACAACAGGGACAAACAACGCCAGCTAAATTTAGAGTCGAACATTCCAAAGTTGAAAACATGAACCGTCCGCGACACAGCTTGCTCTCCCTCTTCGACCCCCTCACCGCCCCAGAGACACCCCTCAGGGACGAAGAATCTGACAAGGAGAACTGCACTCCTTTCTCTGCCCTTTTTACGCGCTCAAACGACCACAATCCATCAACTCCAGTCGCACCTCTAAGGAAACGTCTCGTAGATGTCGGAGACGCCACCCTAGACGACACCTCTATACTAGATTTGCTCACAGAAGAGCAAGAACCACTCTCCGCGTCCGTAATATGTCTAGAGACACCCGTACCCCCATTCCAACGTCGTACCCCACTCGCCAGGCTTCCTCTTGGTGATGCCAATTCAACTCCAGTTGTTCGGTTTAAACCACATTCCTCCCCGCTTCTTTTATCTCAAGTCACGCCAAATGCAAATGAAATAAATACTCCTGAAATACTTGTCTCTTCATGTCATTCTGTGGACGACCAACAATCTCAGCACACCATAGACTCGGACTCATCATTAACTTTACCCCGCCCGCCAGAAGCGGATTCCCCCTTCCAAGGCAATACCGAATCCTCTACGCGACTCTGTGCTCCCAGCATAGCATCCCATCGCCTATCCATCGACCTTCAAGCCGCCTTCCAAATGCACTTCCAGTCTAACTCGAGCTTTGACTTGTTAAACGACAAAATATCGCTCATAGAACCTATGGAGTCCCTCCTGGCCGACGATGAGAATTTTGACTTTGAACTAGAACGGGAGAATCTGTGGGACGCTATGGCAAAATTTAAGAAGGAATGTGCTCCTTCCAAGAGCAGCATATGTTGGTCGCATCGCTTACAGTCGGTATTAATCTCACTCCTTCACAGCGTCTGGAAGATTGCGGTCACAAGATGATCCAACAGAATCACCGAAACCGGAGGCAAAGAGTGACCCTGCACCTGATACGAACTCCCAGCGTGAACCTTGGGACGACACACTTCAATCGCCAAGTACGTAAAGCTGCTATAAGAACTTGCGCGATTTTGAATTTGGCACTACAGCATCGCCGAGAGGTAACAGTCAACCATCACAAGACCTTCCTACGTCTCCGCTTGATGGCAAGTCCAGCAAAAGACAGAGCATCCCTTGTATGTGTGGTTCGTTCTATCCCGGACATGTCATTGAAGGTCTCCCGCAGCCAAATTGCCCTCTCCGACTGCACGCCGCAGTCCAATAGATTCATTTCCCATACCGCGTGAAGAGGTGCAAAGTGTGATTCCTCCTCAGGCAAAGCAGCGCAGACTGTCCACACCACTAGTAACGCCACGACGAACATCTAGTGTTGCGCCTCCGCCCGCGATCCAAGCTCTGCGTATTGTGAAGCGTACCACGGTGCACCATCCAAAGGAATCAGCTGACGATGTGGGTCTTCGTGTCACCATGAACGCTGCTCCACATACTATCCATGAGCGCTTCTATTCCTCTTCCAAGGCAACGGGCGAAGAGACTGCACCTTCTACAAGGAATCGACAATCGATTCTCGCGAAGCCAGTAGTTGCTTCTAGCACCAGTTCAACGAAGACAGTGTTTGGTCCACGACGTGTCACTGTTTCTGAAAGTCCAGTTGAAAGCACGGCAAGCAAGTCAAATCTAACATCTCAACCCATCACCTCCGGTCCCAAACGAATGCCGATCAGCAATGCAGGCTTAACAGTTCCCCCTTCCAAACCGTCTTCGATCACAACCGGCTTGAAACAGCCAACCCGACTCGAATCGAGTTTACCCATTACTTCTAACTTGCCGAGGCCAAGTGGATTGACGACCCGCATGTCCATGTCCAAATTGCCTGGACCATCGGGAACATCGAGATTAAGGAGGCCCGCAGGGAACCTCCCGAGGAGAGTAATTGCTGGAGAGTAAAGGGTCAATGTTGGCGACGTACAGAGTTGCTGATTTACATAAACTTGCACGTTGCAGTCGGGGCTCATATTCATACTTAAGGCGAATACATACTGCATACTGGTTCACATATATCACATCTAGCGATGCAGCAAAGCTCTCACATTCACTCATATCAACATCACTCATACATCAGAACTGTCACTTATCCTCCTAGTACTCCAAAGAATGCCGCCCAAGTCAACCATGTGCTTTCCCACTTCTTCCGACCACCCCATTCGCGCCCGACGCCTGTAAGGTTTATGCAATTCAAAGTCAACAAGGCGTCGTCGGGTGTACACTCGACTCCACTACTAGGCGCAATCAATAAGCTCAAACACTCTCAGCTACTATATGACGATCCCGCGTTTTCAGCGGACCCAACCGCTAACCCCCTCTGCGCTGCAAACCACGATCTTTCCTCCTGGATCACAGAACCTCCAAAGGGCCATCCCATCATAAGGCCACGAGAAGTCCATGCAGACCCGCAGAGTGGTGAGGTTGCCCTGATACAACCCCCAAACTCTCCCGTGTACCTTAATGCTCAAGCCCATCCTGTCAATCCCATGACAATGTCTACCGAGTCTACGCTTATGTCGTCGCCTCCGACGTCTGTTCCCGATCTGTCTTTGACCGCTTCTTCTGCATCAGACTCAAGTCTTCCGACACCAACGGCTTCACGCCTGTCTCTAGGGACCTCAAAAACTACTACCATGTCTTCTGCGCCGCCCCCTGCAAGTAATAAGAAACGCATAGGCTTGCCTTTCTTCAGACGCAAACCCGAGCCTCCTGCCAGTCGTCCTACCAACACGTCATTGGCTTCGGCAACAAAAACGATAAGCTCGGCATGTAAGGCGTTATTGCCGATTTGTTTCAGTCCCGGCTAAACCTAAGGATTTCATAGCTCCTTCGCAAATTCAGCGCCAGACCATAAATTCTCAGGTCACCGCCTCGATGCCCTCCCAGGCATTCCGCGGTTATCAGCATGCGACTGGAAGCGCCCGAGAACTTGATATGATTGATGAACTGGACGAGACCAACCCTTTGGGTGTAGCCCTTCATCATGGCGGTCCTTACGAGGCAATTCAGAAGGTGCCTCCTTCACGCGCTCAGGTCCAGCGGACAGCACACGCGGTGAGTAGTTTGACTGGGTTATGGCCGCACCATCTCCAAGGATCAGCGTTCTGATAATCAAATATTAGACAAATCAGCCATCTTCGGCGATCTACCGGCGACAGTTCCGTTTTGACGTACCACTCAAGCTCTCTCCTGGTCAAATTCTTCCTCATTCTGTGACCGCTTACTATCGCCCTCAAGCGGCGCCTGTCGGTAATGTTCTGGAGCGGGTAGATTTTGGAGCGCCTGTAGTCAATCGTGACGCCGAAAGGCAAGGCGAACTGTCAGCCGCAGACCGCGGGGTGGATTCCGTGGCCAAGCAATACTCAGTGGCCAATCCGAGCCCCACGCATGATCCGCGCGGCACGCCATCTGAGCGGCCTCTACATCGTCACACATCGTCAGAACCAGTAGTTCTGCCGGAAAATAACAAATTCCGGACTCCTGACGCCCATCCACCCAAGGCGCCGCCTCCGCCGACTTGGGGTAGCCAACTTATTACCGCAAGCAATGTCTCCGTGGTCGCTGGAAACGTCGATTATGATCCGACCGGTGGGAAACGCGTGGCAACACATACTTTACGAGAGCAGGAACGACGGTACACATATGATGATCCACGGAAGCAGCGCATCGCAGATCTTGGTAATCCTCAAATGCCTCGCATGGCTCCGGCTCCAGTACAAGCTGAGGAGCGTCCACAGGGCTTTCCCGGAGGTTTTCAGCAATATACGCCTCCGCATTTGGAGCGTATAGGGCCCCAAATTAATCAGAACCAGCACAGGCAACGGGATCCACGACCAGGACCTGTGCGTGGCGTACCCAGGAGCCAGCCTTCCGTGTCAAGTAGTAGTTCAACCTTTCGATCCGGTGCCTCCTCCGTAATGACAGCAGCGACGAACGCGTCTTCGGTCTCATCATCACGTAACAGAATTTTACCAAAGCAGCTAGTCATGCCAGCTCCATTAGCCAAGGCTACCGCGTCGTCAAGACCGCTACCTATACAGCCGCAACAACATTGGCAAAATATGAGGCAACATCGCATTCGTTTTGGCGATGGCTCAGAATATGAGTTGCCTGTGACGAATACGGACGTTGCAATACCGATGCCATATGTTTCTGAATCACCAACTGTTATGAAGCCACCTGCTACGAAACCGACTACTACACGAACGTCTATGTCACATAATGGAAAATTGAAAAAGCGTCCTAGTTTTCGCGGACCCGAGCCACCCGAGATTGTGGCTCGGCTTGCGATTGCCCCGGGGGTGATGCACAAAAGCAAATACATGGAACCGCCTCCCACTATTCCCGAAGCGCCTAGAATTACGACGAATGCTTCTGTGAAGCAAGAGATGAAACGGTTACTGTCCAAAAAGAAGTCGACTTTGTGAACGGCGGGCTCGTGATTTTTGCATTTAGGGGACTGGTGCTCAATTTTTTTACATACAAGTTTCGATTGGTATACATATCATAGAAATTTTAACATGGTATCTTAGCTAGCGATATCAACCTCATGGGAACGTTCGATGTTTAACGCATGCCACACTTGACGTACGTCTCGAACGTGATAACGATGCCTCTGACAAGAAGATTTCTGTCGAAATCAATTCGCCAACATTGGATGATGTGATGAACCTTCCCACAAATGTCGCTAATACTATTGCTGTGGGCTTCTATTATTCTATCAGCTGCCGTGGAGCGCAACATTGAAGAATTCCTGCAATCCGGCAGGGATGCTTGCCGTATCCGCCTTCGCATTTCAGACGACAAGAGAACCGGACACATCGCCTATAAAAGACGAATGCTCAAACGGAAAATCAGCAGCCTAGGTGTCTTCTGTTAAATCATGCAGCTATTCCGCGTCGTTCTTTTGTTGAGTGGCATTATTGGCATCAACGCGCTTACCACCACACGTCGTCAAACCAATGGATGTGACTGCGCTGGTATACGGTCATTTCACATGAAAGTCTGAGGCAGATCTGACAGACACTGGTCAGGGACAGGAATAATTCATGATTTTGCGTTGATAGGGATTATCCGCACCAGTACGAAGACTATGAGGTATGTTGCACGGTGAAAACTTGTTATGCCCAATGTTTGTCAACGGATTCCAGGGATTTACGTTTAGCTGTCCTGGATCTACTTATTATGAGTACCCCATCCTTGCTGACGGTGACTTATATTCCGGCGGAAGCCCTGGCGCTGACCGTGTCATTTATGACAACGATGGCAATTTTTGCGGTGAGTGCACGGCTCTGGGATATTGAAGCAAGGCAATGTCCTCATGCCAGTCGACTTAGCATGCCTGATTCACACCGGGGCTTCAACTTACGATGGTTTCGTTGAATGTACATTTTGATTGGATAGTCGATTATCACTGGTATATTTAATTACTCTTGAGTCGGATCTGGAAGGGGAATATACCTAGGGCGCAATTGAATGTCGTTGAACTGGAAGGTATGCGCCCGCGTTTGTATGGATCCTGGCTTGGGAAACTTTTGTGTCATAGAACTTTAACAGAAATCGGATTCATACCGCATGGTCGTTTGTTGAAGTGTGTAGATGACGGTAAGCTTAAAGCCACAGGCATTCAAATTAGCACGTCACGTTGCTAAACGAGATTCAGCTTAATGTTGTGAGGCGTTACGTATGCTCCTAGTAAGGAGTGGCTAATTTTGTGCCAGTAAGAGGGTCCTACAAAGATCACGAAGCGAATCAGTGTATTACTGCTCTCGGAAACCGACTCCTGTGCAGGATCTTCTGAAGGTGCAATCAGATGATTGCCATCAATATTGTTGTCAAAGGGTATATCATCGCCCGGTGTCTTCACACGTGCAGGTCCTAGACACGGAATCAGATATTGCAAGCTATCCTCGTACATTAATCTGGAATAACAAGCGAAAATAGAATACTTTTAATAGTGCAATCGAAACATGAACTGGAAGCTATACTGTTTTGTATCGGGGTCCCAATGAGACCAGTTCCAGTATCCCGCATCGTCCGTCTCATCCTCAATTTCACGAGCGGGTATTCGAAAAGCAATGGTTTCGTATGGCTCTGCCGCAACCTGTAAATCGTTAACGCCGCCCACGACATAGAATAACATCACGCACAATGAGATACTGATAGGCCTTGTTTGGAGGCTCCCTCTTCTGCTCCCATGCACTCATAAATCGTCGGCGTGGGATCACATCAGGTTTAATTTGTGGTAGGTGCACTTGCACCATCATCCCTTCCTTGCCCGTGTCCCTGTCACGAACTTTGGTAACTCGGTAGCCCGGTCGACCAATCTTAAGGAAGACTTTTCTTTGCACGCTGCTCTGAGGCGGAGCAACCATAAGTTGTGTCTCTTTCGCATCACGGGCAGCACGACGAGCAAGATTGGTTTGATGTTTTTTTCCTTGCGTATGGGCAAGATAGGAACCTTCGTTCGTGTGCAGAGTCAGACACAGACGACATTCGAGAGAGCCAAGATGATTTCGTAAGATGTAAGGATCCTGCCAGGACGAGTTAAGCTGGCAGAAAAACACCTCAGTGAGGGTCAAAATACCTTCGCAAGGTCGATGGTTTCAAGCGCAAGTTTCCTTAACCGTTCACGTCTGTCAACATTCGTCTCCGACGCACCAGCAACCCCGCCGCCTCCGAATTTTGATCCTACGCGATTCTACGGCTGGAATTTGAGGAAAAGTGGGTTGAACAAAAGACGGGTACAGACCTGATAATCTGTTCATAACATTTAATTCTAATCCAATATACTTTTGAGGAAACACATACCCATGGAAGATGTAGTTTTGCGGCACGCTCTGCGAGTTTGAACGAGGAAGTCAAGCTGTTTCAAGTGTTTGTCACCGAAGTCAACGACCAGTCACTAGTCACAGCTGACCTAAGCGACGCTCCTAAAATAGATGCAATCAAAATAGTGGAAAAACTGGCTTTCGATGATATAGTTTCCTCAAGTGTCCCGAAGCTCTGTTTCAGACATGGCTGGCCAAAAACGTGCTCTAGACGAACCGAAAAGCACACGTCACTCAAAAAAACCAAAGACTGCAAACAACGGCAGAGCGAAACACCCAGAATCTGTGCAGCCTACATCTACTTTGCTCACGGAAGAATTTGACTTTCCTCGTGGAGGAGGAACCACTTTGACACCAGCCGAGGTGAAAGCAACACGAGCTGAAGGTATTAAAGAAGCGAATGAGGAGTTAATCAAAGTATGTCCTGGCTGTGGTCTTATTCCCGATGACTAAACTATGCAGGATGAGAGTAACAAGAAGACAACCAAGAAGCGCAAACGCGAGCCAGAAGTTTCAAAGACAAGTTCCACAGAGAAAAAAGAAAAAGCTCGTATAGAACACCTTAATTACAAGGTTTGGACATACTTTATCTAGACCGACAATCTCATCTCTCATTCCTCAAGAAAGAGGTTGACCATTGGCATGAAGCTGCTTGGACAGATCATCTCGATTCATCCCCTTGCGCTCCTAGTATCGTTGCCAAACCAGTTATACGCACATGTTCCCATCACCAATGTGTCGTCTCAGTATACAAACGCGCTAGAGCGCTTAGACGAAGAGCATGGGGATGACCAATCGGATGAGGAACAGTCGAATGGTGAAATTGGGAGCGACAATGACGACGAATCATTGACAAATGTTCAATCCCCCGAACTCCCTGACATGTTCCGTGCAGGGCAGTTTGTCAGAGCCGTGGTAACGGCTGTTCATGCACCAGGAGCATCGAATATACCGGGCTTAGAGAAGTCGAGAGACCAACTGGTGAAAGCAAGCAGAAGAGTTGAGTTGAGCCTTTCACCTGAAAAGGTGAACGCTGGGGTATCAATGTCAGACCTTAGAACTGGTTTTGCGCGTGAACATTTCTTCACATGCATAGGCTCTATTCTTACTCTATTTTTTGACAGACGTTAACAGCAGCTGTTAGAAGTGTCGAAGACCATGGATACATATTGGACCTTGGTATTCCTGATGCATCGGGATTCTTGTCGTTCGAAGATGCGAAGAAGGGACCTTTCAAGTGTAAACTACGTGAAGGGTGGCTGCTTGACGCAACTGTGACGAAATTATCGAAGAACAAACGAAATTGCGATGTTTCAATAGATCATCCACTTTTCGCCTCTTCGCATGTCGGTATTTCATTTCCATTTATCTACTAATATGTTGACGCATGAGTCTAGCTATCGGAAGCAACCCATGCTAATTCTCTCATCCCGGGACAGCTAGTTCAATGCCTTATCATCGCCAACAGTCGCTTAGGACTCAACTTACAAGTGCTAGGACTCTTTGATGGAACCATTGATGAGTTTCACGTCCATAAGGCTGCTTCTGAGAAGATATACAAGGTTGGCAAAAAAGTCAAGGCAAGGGTGCTGTACAATTATGACTCTTCCCCTCCAAAATTTGCACTGGCTTTGACGGACCATCTCCTTCATCTCCAACCGCGCGTGCTGAGGGATCCCACGAACCAAAAAACAAAAGATATGGCAGAAGCGTACCCTATTGGTACTATTCTCGAGTCAGTCAAAGTAGCCAGGGTGGAACCTGATCGAGGCATTATAGTTGATGTGGAATCTGGCTTGCAGGGGTTCATTCATGTTCGTGTCGCAGCGCTTTCAATGTATTTAACTGACATTGATATGCAGATATCCCATTTATCTGATGATCACGTACCGTCTTTGAATGTGTCTGGGCCGTGGAAACCTGGATCCTTGCATAGAGCTAGGGTGATAGGTTATTTTGCGCTTGATGGCTTATTACAGCTGTCTTTGAAGTCCTCCGTATTAAATCAAGCCTTCATGCAGGTCAGCGATGTCGAGGTTGGGGAAGTGGTCAAAGGCACTATCAAGAAGATCACTGATTCTAGCCTGTTTGTGACAATTTCCGGCGGCATTGATTGTGTTGTCTGGCCAAACCATTATGCGGACATCGCACTAAAGCATCCAGCGAGACGTTTTAAGCCAGGGGCGGCCATTAAATGCAGAGTATGCGTTGTCGCTATTCCGTTTTGTGATTTTTTTTTTCAAACATGTTCTAGGTATTAGTCGTGGATACAGAGCGGAAGCGCATATCATTAACTGCCAAAAAAACTCTTGTCCAGTCCACTTTACCTATCTTGTCCAAAATGAGCGATGTCAAGATAGGCATTGTGACACATGCTGTAGTATTCAAGGTCTCGCCTGTGTTAATGGTCGAATTCTACAATAATCTGAAGGCAATAGTGCCAGCTAGAGAGATGGGGTATGAATGGTCACTTCTTTAACTATCAGCTAATTTTCAAGTCCGTAGTGAAACCTCGATAAGCAATCCTTCGGAAGTATTTCCAATAGGAAAGATTGTCAATGTCCGAATCATTGGGGTTGAAGCCGAGCAATCGCGTATTGTTGCCAGCATTCGACAAGCAGCACCTAACTTTTCGTCGCCGGTAGTGGACATCACCGGCATAGACGTAGGTGACACAGTCCAGGGGGAAATAGCAGAAATACACAAGGAAAATATCATCTTGAAGTTACAACCAACTCAAGCTCGCGCGCTTCTCTCGTCTAAAAATCTTGCGAATCACCGCAATGTATCTTTGGCACAATTGCACGTTAGGTTGAAGGTCGGGGAGAAACTCGACGGATTGATTGTCGTTGCAAGAAATCCGGATAAGAACTTGGTTATTGTGGCCAATAAACCCCAGGCGAAGTCCGCATTGCCTTCCAAAAGTTCTCTGACAGTGGAGTCGGCAATGTTAGGACAAACTGTCATGGGACGTGTAACGCACCATAGTCCGCGGGGCACACTTCTCAAGATAAACTCCCATTTAGGCGGACTACTGCATCCTACAGACACGTCTGACGACTACGATACCGGAAACGCTTTGCCTCCTTTGGACTCTATCATCAAAGCTACAGTCATTCAAATACACGCAGACAAAAAACAACTTGTTCTGTCCACGCGTAGCTCCAGAATGCAACCAGATAAAAATTCAAATATCCTCGATCGTGAGATTAAAGGTGTAGAGGACCTCCAGGTCGGAGATGTGGTCCGTGGATTTATCAAGAGCGTCACAGAACATGGCTTGTTTGTGACCATAGCCCGCGGTGTCGATGCTCGAGTTCAAATTAAGGAACTCTTCAACGAGGTAAGTTATTTTATCGGAGTTCTCAACATCAGCTAATTAAGCTCGTTCGAAGTATGTCAAAGACTGGAAGCCTCGATTCCAAGTTAATCAGCTCGTGAAAGGTCGAATACTGAGGTATGTTATCAATGATATGAAGAATCAAGCATTTATTTACTCGGTCTATCAGCGTGGATACCGAAAACAAAAAAGTGGAGATGACTTTCAGATCTGAAGACTTCATAAAGCGCTTTTCTAAAGATGCCATCACCAGTGTAAGCCCTGGCCAAAAAGTAGATGGTATTGTCAAGAGGGTCGAGAATTACGGGCTCTTCATACAAATTGATGGGTCAAAGCTGCAAGGATTGTGCCACAAATCCGAGGTATGCAGATTCTCTCCAGATAATAGCCACGCTAACTTGAGCCGCTCAGCTTTCCGACAATAAGGATGCAGATGTAGCGGCAGCACTGCAGGGTTTCCGAGAAGGAGATCGCGTGAAAGCGCTTGTACTAAAGGTTGAGCAGCGTCGAATATCATTGAGCATCAAGCCTTCACACTTCGACGAGGCCGATCTCAACGATGAGGGTGGTAATACGTCTAATGATGAGCAGGGGACCGATCAACTTGGAGTAGTAGGAGGTGATGATGTTGACAGCGATGCCGCATCGGAGCCTGACGAAGACGACGATAAAGATTCAGACGCTGTGGACGAAGACCATTCGGAGAGTGATGATGACGCAGTTGACATCAACACGGGCAATGTGCAGCAGTTACTCGGGACGGTCCCGGCCCAACAAGACGGCAAAGCACCTGGCTCTTCCACTGTTCCAATGAAGATTGCAGGGTTCCAGTGGTTTGGTGATTCACAGGATGCAGAGGACGACGCTGACTCAGAGTCCTCCGATGAAAGCGACAAAGATGAACAGCCGAGCAAGAAGAAACGCAAGAAGCGCAAAGAAATCGAATACGACCTGACGGCCGACATGCATTCGAAGGCGCCGGAATCCAATGCAGATTTTGAGCGTTTGCTACTCGGGTCGCCCAACTCTTCCTATCTTTGGATTCAATATATGTCTTTCCAGTTGCAGTTATCCGAAGTAGACAAGGCACGAGAGATTGCTCGCCGTGCCGTGGAGACCATCAACTTCCGCGAAGAGCAAGAACGACTAAATGTTTGGATTGCTTTACTAAACTTGGAGAACGTGTATGGAACAGATGAGAGTCTAGACGAGACGTTCAAAGAGGCTGCCCGAGCAAACGATTCCAAAACAGTACATCTCCGTCTTGCGTCTATTTTCGAGGAGTCTCGAAAACTTGAAGTACGTCATTCCGTTTATCGTTGACGCAAGAAACCTATAACATCTTACAGAAAGCGGAAGAGCACTACAAGAAAACGTGCAAAAAGTTTGGTCAAAGCTCCAAAGCGTGGACGTCATTTGGCAAGTTCTATCTCCTGAAAGGAGACTTGGAGGAAGCGAGAAAGCTACTCCCCAGGAGCCTCCAGAGCCTGGAAAAACGAAAACGTGAGCTTTTTGTCTCTTTCGTTGCGGTCGTGATACCAAAAACATATTTCGCATCACAGATCTAAAAACTATATCCAAGTTTGCACAACTCGAATACAAACATGGAGATCCCGAAAGAGGTAAAACTATCTTTGAGGGCATTGTTGACTCGCACCCGAAGCGCTGGGATCTATGGTCGATTTACATGGACATGGAAGCTGGACAAGGAAACATCCAGAGTCTCAGGCAAGCAAAGTTTGCCGCCCCTCATTGAAGTTACTGATCTGTGCTGTAGAAACCTCTTTGATAGAGTACTCGCATTGAAGATGACAAGCCACAAAGCAAAGTAAGACATTTATCTTTTATGGTATGATATATATATGATGGGATATGCAGGTCTTTCTTCAAGAAGTGGTTAGAGGTAGAGCATAAGCTAGGGGACGAAGGAGGCGCAACGATAGTGAAGCAAAAGGCAGTTGAATGGACGCAAAGAGCAAGCAAATTATCATCATAGCAACCCAACATTTACGCTAAAGCAGTCGTATGCTGCTCGTAAAGTCAATATATATGTAGGCAACGAAAGACAGCGCGACGAAAGTCATTATGGTGCTACTCAGCTGTAAGACTAGGGTATAAGCAAAATACACATAGATGAGCGGAAAGGGAAAATAAAGAGGCGAGTCATTATGATCGTGGTGAACGTGCTCTATCCACCACGGAATCGGGTTCGAAATCGCTCAGTGGACGTCGGTTGCTCATCGAACTAGCAAGTTGGCGTTGCCAGTCTTCAAGCTCGTTTGAAAGGTTTTCAAATGCCAAGGCATTTTCTGAACTTGACGTACTTGGCGGACGGCCGGACACGTCAGACAATGGTCGCTGGCCAAACGAGGGGTTCCCAACATCAAGCAAGAGGCCAATCTTATGCGTGAGTTGGTCATTCTCTCGCCTAAGAGTAGCATTCTCGATGCTCAGCTTCTCCAGCAGTGTTTCGTCTTGACCACCTCTCGTGATGTCTAGTGAAGACTGGAGACGTTCGATTTCCCGACGCAAATCTTCTGCTTGAGTTGACCTATTGTCTGCCTCTTTCCGCGCCTCCACCAGCGCGTCACGCAGAAGCTCCAGTTCCTTTTGTAGGGTGCTCAGACGCAACCGTAAGTCCTGGTTCTCATCATGGAGTTGCCTCGCCTGTCTTTGAACTTCCAAGTACTGAGGTACTTCTTCCGAGGGAGTAACACGTCCATTGACCCCTCTCGAACTCTTGCCCCGAGCCGCGTCTAGCTCGGCCTGAATTTGAGAGTTTAGATTTTTCTGTTTGGTGAGCTCATCCTTCATCCTGCGCATCATTCGCTCCGTACCCCTTGCAAAATGTCAGAAATCGAAACGTAACACTTTAAGCTACTTGGTAACTCACTTGACGTAATGCACAGCTAGTTGATAATCCTCCTCCAGTTGATGAAGTCGGGCTTTGTAAGCCCGTTCCGACTCGTCCAACTTTTGCTCCAGTTCGGAGACACGTCCCTCTGCATCGCCACCCCGAACCAAGTCAAGCTGACCTGACAATTGATTAACTTGAGCTTCGACATCCCGTTTTCGACGCAAAGTTTGAGCAAGCTCGCGCTGAGCGTCTTCGTGCATTCGAATGCGCTCAGCCAGTTTTGACTCCAGCTCAGAAAGGGCCTCGGGAGAAACTGCACCGTTTGAAGTAGCCCGTGAAACTGATCTCATGTCATCATCCTCTACGGTGATCCCATTTTCGGCAAGATGACTCCGCATGACAGCCAGCTTCATCACTGCGTCAGTTGCTTCCTTTGACTTGGTGACCAAAGTCAACTCCTTGTCGGACAGTTCCTTGCGAATAGCAGCTACATCGGCAAGTGCACCAGAAAGCTGCCCACGCAACCCCACGATTTGAAATCTTAGCATAGACTGCTCCGATTCTTGCTGATGTAGTCGATGTTGTTCCTCGGCAAGCTGACTCTGAGATTCGTCAACGCGCTGTGCGGCTTCCCGCAAGAGAGACCGCAGGGATCGTGCCTCGACTTCCAATGCCTGGATTTTCTCTGAATGCCCGCGAACCATACGGTCCTCGTCGGCTTTTAACTCGTGATGTGAGTCTAGGATCTGGCCCAGACTTCCTGTTGTGACAGCGCGCAGAGCATCAGCCTCCTGTCGAGATTGCGCCCACGAACTTTCCACATCCAAGAGACGTGCTTGGGCTGCCTCTGCATCTGCAGTGCGAGTTGTAACCTCACCACGGAGCTCGGCCACCTCAGTTTCGAGACGACGGATATCCTCCACAGCCCGTTGGTATTTTGCGTCGACTTCGTCCGTGCGCGAGGACGCAGCCTCGAGAGCCTGTCGCGTCTGGTCAAGGGCACGGATATGTTGCTCCTGCGATGTCAACAGCTCGGCTAATTGCGCGCGAAGATGTGACCCATCAGCTTCTCTTTGTTCGAGAAGCGAGGTCTGGGATAAGAATTCTTGAGTTTGACTACGGAAACGTGTATCGAGCTTATTGTGCTGTTCCTGTAACTCATTCAAGCGTTGCAGTGCACGGTTGTGCGTCTCGTCGGAGACTTCTGCACGTTTCACAGCATCGTTTGCGCGCAATTCAGCATTTTCATGCAGCCTTGTTCTCAGGGTCAATGCCTCGTCCAAATCAATCGTCTTTCGGTCCTGAGCGCGTCGCTCGCTCATCAAATTTGAAAGGTGCCGTTCCAGTTCAGCAATTCTCTCCCGATCGAGCTTTTGTGCGTCTGCGACATTATTCGCTTCCAGAGCCACAAGCTTTGAACGGTAGTACGCGGTTTCGTGGGCCGCGCTGTTTTTGACACGCTCCGCATCTGCGACGCGATCGGACACCTGTTTGGCTTGCTCGACCATGACTGACTACAGATAACAGTTAGACAAGCAGGCAGAGAATCCAAAAAAGTCATCTTACCTGTATCTGGGCTTTGAACGATTTGAATCTGAGGATGATATCGGCATCCCTGTTGCTAGTCACGTCCTCGGTGTCAGTAACATCGGTCCCTTCCTTTTCAGCATATAAATAGCCCATCTTGACTGCTTTACCCAATGCTTCTTTCATCCACGCTACCTGTTTTTTTGCCGATTCTAACTCTGCATCCTTCGACTTGATCTCCTTCAACAGATCAGCTGCTACGTTACTGACCGAACCATTCCCAGTTCTGGATGGAGGTCGGACGTAGCCGTTCATGGTCGGTGATCCGGAGTGGGAATTATAAAAGCTGTCTGGGGTGTGCTTGGCTCGATCAACAACAGGGGATGTGCGGCCGGCAAGGTTAACGTTGGTCATGGAAACGCTCATCATGTTAGGTTGCGTTTGATCCGCGCCATTGGTCGGTGATACAGCGCGGCTCGAAACACCATTTTGGGAGGGACTCTTTGCCCGTGCTTGGACCTGATCTGGTGAGATGGTTCTTTCGCGCGGGAGCGATTCAAGTGTGCCAGCTTCGAATGTTTCGTCCGATTCCTCATCGTCCCTCCGCGGACGGACGGGTGCCTTGCCCTTACCGTTCACAAGTGTTGTGTCAGTCCCACTCGCGTTCTTCGGTCTGCCACCTGCGGGGGACATTGCGCGACGGGAACCCTCGGCTTCCGGTGACATGGGTCGGCCGTTGACTGGAGTTGTAGAGACAGACCCAACGGGTGGTGGTTGGGAAGCGGATAACGACGTCTTGCGAATGGTATTTTGAACGGCAGAAGGTTGTTTGTTGGAGTCGGGGTATTTGATGTGCTCTGTTGACTATCAGTTCCCGCGATGCACTACACATTAAGAAGTAACGGACTGGTATCCAGGACGTGAATTGTATTCGCATCTTCTCCCTTTGGCGAAAATGACTCTCCTCCAAGAACATAAACCTTTGTGCCGGCAGATCCCATGGCATGGCCAGAGCGCCCAGAGGGTGCAGGACCCATGTTTTGAAACATGTACCACCGCTGATCTAAAATACATGAGTCGAGTGTTGGGATATAGAGACCGATGACAAACTGGAGATTTTGAATGCTGCTAGATCGTTCAAGTCTTTTCCATCCACACCCCGCCCACCAAAGATGTAGATGACGTCATCGACTACTGCTGCTGCATGGCCTTCTCTAGCCAAAGGAATAAAACCGATGCACTGCAGCTCAGTCCATGTTCGGGTTACGATGTCGTAGGACCATGTATCATTGTAGTGATATTGGCCGTCCGTACCTCCGAAACTGACGGGAATGAATTAAAGAGCCGGTGTGAAGAAATGCGCATGGACTCACATGATGATATGGTTGTCATATGCAACACAGATGTGACCCGTCCGTTGAGCAGGTCGTTCGGGTGTCAAGGGCTCTTGAGGTTCCCATGCAGCTCTAGACCTTACTAATATGGGTTTAATAAGGACCAAACTTGATGAGAAAAGCACGTACATGAGTTAAGATCAAAGACCCAGAGATCATTGAAGAAAACACCGTCCGCTTGACCGCCAAAGACGAAAAATTTGGAGCCAGCCATGGCCACGGCATGGCCATAACGACCAAGAGGAGCAGGACCGTGAACGGTAACGCGAGTCCATTCCTTGGAAACTAAGCGCTGGCGGTTAGCCGGGCCGGTGAAGAAACGGACAAACATACCGAGATTGAGGAGGTAGAGGCCGTCGTCCTCTTTATCGGTTAAGCGGGCTTTGGAGTCTGCCTTGGTATCACCCCCCCATACGATGAGGACATTGGAGACGAGGGCGCTGGCATGACCAACACGAGGGCTTGGGATTTCGCCGGCTGTTTGGAGAAGGGTGGCAGAGTTGTCGCGGGAAGAAAAAAGATAGAGATCGTTTCGGGGAGAGTCGCGGACAAGGCCACCAAAGATGTAGAGGTCGCCATTTGTGGTAGATAATGAGGGAAGGGAATGACCATAGCGAGGGAATGGAGAAGGAGAGGGGGATGAGGGAGGGGCGACGCCGGGCTTTGGGAGGATGATGGGAGGAAGGAAGGAAATGCGTTTGACGGACCAGGGATAAGCAGGAGCAGGTCGTTGGGGTTGGGGTTGGGGTTGGGGCTGAGGCTGAGGTTGAGGCTGGGGTTGGGGTTGAGAAGGCTGAGGGGGAGGTTGCTGTGGTGGCTGTGGAGTTTGCTGAGGTTGAGGTGGAGAACGCTGCTGACGTTGGCTGGAGAAAAAGGTGAGGCGGAGGAAGAGAGGCATTTCAGCACGGACCTGTCCTGAAGCTGCGCAAGGGTTTGAGACGCAGCAGGCTGAGGAGGATTATTCCTCCGCCTAAAGAAGGACATGCGAACGAACGGTATGGCTGCAGACAGCTAAGTTACAACTTTGCAAATGTTTGCCGACGCTCTACTCTACTCTACTCGTTCCACGTTATCACCTCCGTCTCCCCACCTCCGTGTTCTCTTCCCCGGTGTGCTGCAACTCGCTCTGCTGTAGGATACAATCTATAACATTCGCATATGTATATCGCTGTCCTGTTTCATGTCAATTCTTTGTCCGTAGCACTTTGCCAGAACTCAACTCCATTGGACTCGTCACTTTTCCCAGCCGCTCTGCTGCTTCCACTTCCTCGCGCGTCGTCTCCACTGTCACGGAGTCAGTCTTCCGTCCTACGCTATACCCTCGATTCACTCACCATCCTGTACCGCTCGCTGAGAAGGTAGAATAGACGGTAACGTTGGTGGCGGCATTGTTAAACGACCGTTACTAACACTTCCGTCACGGCCATGTCAGCCAATCCCATGCGCCGCCGCTGCTATCCTCAGACTCAGCCTGACCTCGCTTTGCTGCGAGATGCACTGCGTGAGCCTTTGCTTCCCGCTCGCCCTCAAGCAGCTAGGCTCGCCGACTCCATCAGACGGCCCCCTACACTCATAACTAACCCTACCGCTTCTCTATCACATAATACCCCCTTCCCTTCTCCACCCATAGTATTTAATCACATCCCACTTAAGTCCTCCTCCATCGATACTCTGAAACGTATCTCTGTACGCAATGCATCTAGAATTGCTCCTGTATCTCCAACCGACAACGGCCCAGTCGTCTGGTGGTGGTCCCAACTCATCAACGAGCGTCTTCGCGATGATGAACGAGCAGAGCCTGTAGAGGAAGAAAAGGGAAAGAAATGTCTGTCATCGTTGCCTCTTTCTGACACTCGAATCTGACCTATGCAGACAAGTCAACCCAGAATCCTGTCGTGTTCTGCCACGGCCTCCTTGGCTTTGACTCGGTCACAATTGGTCCCTCTATCGCCCCGCTCCAAGTGGGCTACTGGCGCGGCATTAAAGAGGTCCTCGAGGCGAACGGCACAGAAGTATTGGTCACACGAGTCCCTGCTACAAGTAGCTATATCGATCGCGCTCAGGTCCTCAAGGAGAAAATATCAAAAGTATATGCTGGAAAAAGCGTTCATCTTATTGGTATGTCCACTCCACCTCTCGTTGACCACCTTTTTGACGCACTATTCAGGTCATAGTATGGTGAGCAACCGCTCTTTCCCATCAGCTTGATGCTGACAAATTCATAGGGAGGACTCGATTGCCGATATCTTGCAACTCACTTGACAGACCGTGATTTTCGCATTCTTTCTATCACAACAATCGCCTCTCCGCACCGCGGCTCTTCCTTTGCTGACCACTTTTTGGAGACCGTCGGCCGCGAGCGCTTACCGCACGTTCTCTCTCTTCTTGACCTACTCCCAAACGGTGGGGGAGATGGCAAGGCCTTTGAATGTCTCACGGTCGAGCATATGCGCAAGTTCAACGAAGACACCCCGGACGTTCCTGACATCAAATACTTTAGCTGGGGTGCCAAATATCAACCAGGCTTGATCGACACGTGGAAGTAGGTTTAAAGTTCAATCTAACTCTTTTCAGTCGCTCAGCATATTTAGGTATTCACATTCGGTGATTCTTGAAAAGGAAGGAGAGAACGACGGCTTGGTCTCGGTCGAGTCAGCAAAATGGGTTAGCCCTTGGATTGGTGTCTTGTTAACACACTAATGATATACAGGGCACATACCTCGGGACCCTTGAGCACGTCAATCACCTGGACTTTGTTGGCTGGCTCAATCTTGCGCGGTATAAATGGGCAGAAGTCATGGGCAGAGAAATCAAATTTAGTCCCGCAACCTTTTACCTTGGCAACGTCGATATGCTTGCGCGTAGCGTTGAAGGACAGACCGACGGAGAGGAACCGATCAATGGGCAGCCCGGAGACCAAGAACGACACCAGATTGAAGAGAATCTTACCAAGAATGCAGTGGATGCCTCCGAGACGACACGGACATGAATGCGCATACCCTAGGTCTTCAATCCCTGTATACTACCCATACTGTATCTCTATACACTCACTAGAAGTACATAATCTTATGAGCGCTCTCGGCACTTGAATTGGATTTTTGCCTTTCCATCGGCAAAGCGATACGCTTCAAAGACGCAAGCCGAGGGCCAAACACCCGGTTGCTCAAAGCGCAAGTCGTAATTCATGATGAGATATCCAAGAATCATCTTCAATTCCGCCACAGCGAAAAACCGTCCTGGACTCGAGGCGCCTATGTTACAGGCGATCCCAAGAAGGTAGGGAGCTGCGCAGACATTCTTGGTCTTATTCTAATATCTACCTTCTGTCAGAGGGCCAACGCATTGTACGCTCTGTCTTCTGCTGGCATAGTGGGTGAGTGTATTGGTAGCAGGCATTTCCCCCCTTTTAACAGCCTCTCCCAGGGTTAATACTCGCTTCTACATTCACGGCTGGAGAATGGATCGTCGAGGCTATTTCCAAGTCTTCGTGCTTCATCTATCTGTATGTCATAATATCGAAATAATATTGCGAGGAACGATACGTCGATAAGGCGAAGCTGCATGGCGACGACACTGTTCTTCCGTCTTCCCAGCGGACATGATGCATCGATATCGCAGCATCCATAATTAGTTAATACTGGCAGCCGTTTCATTAGACCGCCACCTGAGTTGATCATCAATGATGGTGCGTATTACAGTGACCTAGAGGAAATATTGAGTAACAGAACGTTTGGAGGTAAACTCACCAAATATAGATTTATGGTGTTTTCTTTCACATCAACCTTCGAATGAAGGACTAATGATATAATGATATCTCGCAATCGACAGTCTTGGGTGATCTGAACGCACAGTTCAACCTATATTTACCTCCACAGGCAAACAAGGAACATGTGCCGCTATTGGTCTACCTCGCCGGGCTTCATCAGGAAAATGCCAAACTGACAATTATGGGTAATTACCTCTAATTGCCCATAATTAGGTGCAATCTTTTTTCAGGGCAGTCCCTAACTGCTACCCATATTTTACGTGTAAATTAACATAATTACAGTGAAATAAGCCAGGTTAATTCATCCTACCTCAGCCCATTCTCACAGGTCATTCAGGTTCATGGCAACAAACCAAGCTATATTCTCATTGCAGCTTACATAGAGGATACATATATATGGTGTATAAAGACTCAGTATGTAGATGCATGGCTTATTAATAAATTAATGAAGCCCTAGGAGAAGCGGCTAATGGTGAGTGGAGAATGCTTGTCAAGTCACTTGACAGGCAGAGAGGGCACGATTGCAGGGTTATGCAGTTGAGGACCACAGAGAGAGAGAGAGAGAGCTAGGTACGGCAGGGAGCTGACAGGGTGGGCACGTCCACATTGAGGACCACATCGGAGAGCTAGGTGCGGCAGGGAGGTAACAGGCATGTCCACATTGAGGACCAGGTGCGGCAGGGAGCTAACAGGTGGGCGCGTCCGCATTGTGGACCACAGAGAGAGGCTAGGTGCGGCAGCAATGTTTGTGGGAAGAGACAAGCGTGAAGATGCAAAGTCGAACATTCAACATGTTTATTTAATACCTGAACCGTGCGTGAGAACTTATGTAATAACACATGACTTACAGTTGCGAAGTCCGAGTCCTGCACCTAACCCTACCTAACCATCCGACCGTGTCATCACCGTCCCACCAAGCTCAATATCATGGATATGGTGGTATCAGTGTGATGCACTGAGCGCTCCACCACTCGACTGTGTAGAAGATTGTGCCAGCGGATGCGGAGAGAGGAGGGTGTTTTTCGGCTGGAGCGCTGCCAGAAGCCTCGAACGGGCCGCACGGGACAGGTAGGCGCAGATGAGCGAAGCGAAGCAGCGCAATGGCAACGCTTGGTACAAGTGAGTATTAATTCACGCTTGTCTCCCCTTTATTGACGTACATGTCTTGCAGTCTTTCTACCTTGTTGGGCCACAGTGGAGCCTGAGAGGCTTCTTCGACGAGCTTCTCATCATTGATGGCCTCAGCGCACCGTTTTCCTGAATCTTGTCATTGGGATGGTGCTTTGGATGTGGTTGGTTGCATTCCCATCATCTCAAGGCCCGGCTTGCCAGTAAATCTATCACCTGTTCCCGGAAGAACGATACCTCGGGATGGAATAATAATACAGACGCGGAGTCTCGGACGCCATCACGAGACACATTCATTGTTAACTCTTTTACGGACTCTTGTACTTACTTGTTATTTCACGGTCCTAAATAGCCCCCATTGTAGTTCAAGTAACTTACCATAATTCACATATTTAACACCATTTAACTGACACTACAAGTATCTAGACATTTTAATAGACCGTAATACGCCCTATGTCTAATTATATCTAGTTCGCAATTTGGTGTTTTCCTGATGTTAGTACTTGCACTGAAGACAACTTCGGGTGAGAGTTGCCAAACCTTTGCCCAGAAGTTAGAACGATGTTACCTACACAATCATAACAAGAGCACAGAAAGGTGGCCTCTTTGGCCCAGCAGCTGAAGAAGGTATTGCTATCTTATTCCCAGACACATCCCCAAGAGAGTCAGGAGCCGGCGGAATCCAAGACGAAGACAAGTGACTCAACAACAAACAAACCGGAATCTTGTAGGCACTTGCAAGGGCCAAAATCTATTATAATCGGTTGCAAGGCCTGCCAGATAGCCTTTCAAGTTTACTGCCCCCTTGTCAATGTCTTATAAGATAATGTTACGAACTCGTTAATCTCAACCTAAGTTGCAACGGCAACTTTAGTTACGATCACAAGTCTTAAGTCTGTCATATCCTGTTCCAGACTCCACCCAAACTCCATGACCTCGGACCCCGATGGACTCCTGACTATACCCATGACCACTTTCCACCCATGTCGCATCTCATATCAAGCCTATGCCAAAACTCCGAAAACTCCGTGACAACTCCGTGACATACTCCGTGACGGACTCCGTCACAACTCCGTCACAACTCCGTCACAACTCCGTCACAACTCCGTGCATATTCGCTAAGTTCCTTTCTACATATTTTCCATACTTGTTTCACCTCTTGTTTCATCTCGGGTATCACTCTGGTATCATTATCCCTTCGTACCATATGCTCTACTCCACTTCCTGTTCCATATCTCTATGGTTTCCTCGCTTATCAGAACACGGCCATAGAACCCCTTGTCGGACTACGTATATAAGGCCTCACTTGTATTCATACAGTAGTCCGAATATCGACTTGGATTGTGCCCCAACTCGTATTGACTCCCTGTCTTTCATTGTCTCAGACCTCACCCAGACTGCTCGCCCTTCGGACTCTGGTCCCGGACTCCATCCCGGACTCCAGAGTGTTCTCCAGAAGTTTAGGCAAGACGTACGTTAGCACGGCGCAGCTTGCACGCTGAAGCCTAGCCTTTCCCCACTACGTCCCGGACTCCGTTATACTCCGTCCTTCCCTGTCCGCGGCTTAGTTCCCGGGCTCCGTCCCAATTAGGATCACCGTCCTTACAAAGTCAAACGTTAAGATTAAAAGTTCAATACTAAGTCAAGACGTTGACTTAGGATCTGAGGACGATTGTGGTAGATGAGTTAAGAGTAAGGTTATATTGCCAGACGACAATAAACAGCTAAGTCGAACTTAGGGTTCAACTCTAAAATACATGCGGTACTTATACTAGCAAGTACAATGAGACGTACTAATTAATGAATAATGGTGAGTACGAAAGTAAGTGTAAGGACGGCGTCATATGTGGAACAAGAGATGGTATAAGTAAGTAAACGAGCTTGTCCATATGAATCGAGCATAAGGGATGAGACGGATAAGGTATGCATAAAGAAATAAACATGTCCGACGTATCATGTAAGCATAATGCGGGAGTCCGTACCGTGTTGTAACAGATAATCATCTTGTAATACATTATAATTTACTAAAATCACAACCTGTTTTCATGCTCAAAATCATGCTTGCAATCTATTATAATCATCTGGTTTTTGACAAAAAAAAATTAACAATTATCCGGAAAATTACAGCAGAACAACTAAAAAATGAGCGACAACAAATTAAAGATTTAAAGAAATTTGGAAAAAAAATCCTTAAAAATATTAAAATATCAAATCCTTATAACTAAAAATTTCAATAATTACCTTAAAACTAATAATAAAGTATTTATTACAATTGCTTCTATGGTATACATCATCTTCTAATTGGGGTTGGTTGCAAATACTGAGAAAGTGGTAAGAGACAAGTCAGTGACTCTGGCCTAAAATGTCTTGCGCTCCAATTTTGTGATGCCCACCTTCAGTTCTTTAGCTGATTTCAGTTTCTTTTCTTCATCTGCCATCTTCCTTGATCATTTTGCACATTTTGGGGCAGGGGACAATTGCAGGGTCAAATTACCTTCAAATGTTGACACTGGATCATCCATAGAATGGGTATCTTTGCTTCACCACTTCAAAAGGCTCAAACAGTGGAATCACTCTGCAAGGGTATCTATTTATACTACTTCAGACCTGGCTCTAC
Source organism: Amanita rubescens (assembly GCA_015039365.1). Lineage (NCBI taxonomy): Eukaryota > Fungi > Basidiomycota > Agaricomycetes > Agaricales > Amanitaceae > Amanita > Amanita rubescens. Next base: position 166,517 of record WION01000004.1, read on the forward strand.
TGCCAACCTTGATGATTGTCTGGTCACCTGCATCAGGGTTTATAAGCAACCCAGCACTCTGCAACACAAGGCAGTGGTGATTTCATTCCAGCTTCAAGCTGAAGCTCAGGAACACCATCTTCTGGTTGAAAGGAACATCAACACTGCATCATTATTTGCATATCTTTCATGTTCTTCTTGGTCACTCAAACTGGCTTCTGATACAACCCACTTGATATCAATGCCTGGTGCCTCCTCTGGAAATGTATGGCAAAGCTGTCTGATCATTGACAATGCCCAACACCAAGCACGGGCTGAACGCATTCAGGATCAATCTAGTCCAAATCTCTACCTTGCTCTCTGTAGTCTCATGCACTGATGAGAAGTATGATCTGACAGGAACAAATTGCTATTGGTTCAGTTGGATCATATGGTCCTTTCAACCTCAGACATCTATGTTAGTTGCCGATGACCAGCATCCTGGCATTGGAAGTCCATCTGGCATGACTGGCTGGCAGATTGCCAGTTGAACAACCTGGATATACAGTAGAAGGGCCTTTGGAAGTTGGTTTCAGGGGGAAGGAGCTTGCATTGAAGATAGGAAAGGTGTTGATGTTTAAGTGACAGTTATTGGCACAACTTATGCTTTCTGACAGTTCATAGTTTGTGTATCTCTTGAGCTTGTGAGGCACATTGCCTCTGGGTTCCTACAGTTGTCTATCACCAGCTTTCATCGGAGAACAGACAAGTATCAGATGCTCACATATATGACCCACCTTCCTCATGTCAACCAATTGTAATTCAGTCAGCCATGCTAGTCACACCAGAATGGTCAATCCTATTCATTGATCATCAGTGATTGATTACTTTTCATGTTATATTGCTAAGGGAGGATACAAGCATGGTTCTCCATCCTGAATCACATGTATGTCTATGTGCTCTCAGGTGATACTACCTTCTTGAAATCTTACAGGTTTACTGGTATATTTGGTCTAAGATACATGGACCATCTTTGGTCAATGCTGTTATGATCACGTCAATCTCCACCTACAATGTGTCCATGCTAAGAGCGCTTGACAAAGTAGACTAAGTCCAACAGACAAGTCAAACAATAGGTGAACGAATAAGCTAAGTAATAAGACGACTAGAAGAAGTCTTATACTTGAGAGCGATAATGAACGGAGTGTGTACGACGTTCGTTAGGTGAGATGAGATGTGATATTGACAAGAAACTAATAAGTCGAACTTAAGGTTCGACGCTACAGTACATTGGTTTATATACATGTACAGAAACACAGCCATATTGTAAGTAGAACAAAGGCGATAACAAGTATAGGTAAAACAGGAGGCATAGAGGATGATACGCGTATGAACAAGGAGGTGGGCATAGGGTAAATGGAATGGGGATCGATAAGGGAACGAGGTAGTCCGTATGTGATGAACATAATGGGGATTGAGCAGGGGTAGGCATATACGAAAAAGTAAGCATGTCCAACGTGTCATGTAATCATAATGTAGGAGTCCGTACCGTGTTTGTAACAAATGCTGCTGAGGAACATGCTGCTAGGAATGAGCTGGCCAGATGGAGGACACAAATGATGAAGAAGAGCAAGAAGGAACATAATGATAGGCCTGTTTTTGAGGCAATCAGGTCATCCCAGAATGTGTTCAATGGGTATAAAGCTCAGGAGACCTGTGACATGTTGGCACTTCATGCCTTCCTGTGGCCTGGTATGCAGGTGACTCAATGTATGTACATCATATGTACCAATCTGTTACTAGACACCCCACACCCTGAAACAAAAATCAAGATTTACTGGTTTTAAAACTCCTCTCAAACAGCTGAAGTTCAACAGTTCTTCCAAACCATCTCCTGTTGCTTCTGGGAGCAGTTCCTCCTTGGCAGATAGCAACAGTGTCTCCCTCTAGCAGCTTGACTTCTCTAGGGGAGGGCAGCTCTTCAGGTGGTCTTGAATATGTGTCTGCTCTTGCTCCACCTCCTGTTTCTGAACCAGCTACCAGAGCCACAAAGCCAAAGGCCAGCACTTAATGCCAATTAGATACACATGTAACTTTGTACCCACTGGAAAGTGTACCAAGTGTCATTACAATGGTGCTTGATTAGTGACTTACATATGTGATCATGTACCATGGTCCATGCATCACACAGGCATTGGCTAGTACTAATTTAGGTAAATTAGGTAAATGACATCACACTTCAAAATCACATTTTGGGAGGAATTTAGCAATAAAAAAGAGGAAGAAGGATGCTTCTTTGCATCCTTTCCCTCCTTGATGGCTGCAACACAAATCTTCCTCAAGTCTACAGATCTATTAAAGGCTTGAACAGCAGAATTACTCCATGGCAAGGGGATCAATCTATACTACCTCAAAGCTGGCTCTACTGCCAATCCCAATGATTGTCTGGTCACCTATGTCAGGGTTTATAAGCAAACCAGCACTCTGCAACACAAGGCAGTGGTGATTTCATTCTGGCTTCAAGCTGAAGCTGAAGTCACAACACCATCTTCTGGTTGAAAGGAACATCAACACTGCATCATTATTAGATTATACAGCAGCAGCAGAGTTATAACTGTTGCCAATAATGATGAAAGGGAAACACCCAGTAGCACAGCATTGAGTGTGAAAGTGAGAGCTTACCCAATGAGACTTGTAGCAGACCATTCAGCTGAGAAGATGGTGGTAGGAATTCTACTGGGTACATGGCAGGTTTATATACTGTCTGTGTCCTAATAGGTAACAACATAGTAAATATATGTAACTACATATGTCATACTCATATATGGAAATATGGGGCTGTGCTGATGTCATGTGCAGCCATGGTGTCATATGGTGCCATCTGCAGTAAGGATGACACAAGCATACTAGAACCTTCTACAAGGTTCTATCTATCTATATCCTGATCTGCTTAGTAAGCAGATAAGATAAGATAACTTCATCAGATAACTTCCTAGAAGTATGTCATGCAAGGTATCAATACAAGATCCTCCAATACAATTCAGATATATTAGTTGTAAGTCCTGATAATGTTATACATACATAGCAGCTACAGACAGGAATTTATTGATCACAACCTACAAGAGTGATGTATCATTTCATGATCATTTGTTGCAAGTCTTTAAATAATAGATAAGTCATGATAGTACCTTATATAGTAAAGGCAGGGTGGGAACTATTGATCAGAGCTATCTATTTATATCAGACACCGGCCAAAAGCCTGATGACTGATGGGGGGACATTGGGCTGTATACTACCCATACTGTATCTCTATACACTCACTAGAAGTACATAATCTTATGAGCGCTCTCGGCACTTGAATTGAATTTTTGCCTTTCCATCGGCAAAGCGATGCGCTTCAAAGACGCAAGCCGAGGGCCAAACACCCGGTTGCTCAAAGCGCAAGTCGTAATTCATGATGAGATATCCAAGAATCATCTTCAATTCCGCCGCAGCGAAAAACCGTCCCGGACAAGCATGCTTTCCATGTCCCCACGCGAGGTAATCGGCGCTCGTAGCCACCAGCTGATACCGCGAACCAACATCATTGTCGTCAAATTGTGGCGAATCTTGATCCGCGAGCCTATCGAACCGGAAACCACCAAATTGATCTGCATTCGGGTATATGGCAGAGTCGAGGTGAACTGGATCTGACGCTGCGTATATCATCGTTCCTCTCGGAACGACCATCCCGTTCGAGAACGTAAATGGCTTCGTCGTCTTCCGCATCATGGACACTGACCGGCGTCAAACGAGAACAATATCACTCGAACGGCGAATAATACCACATACATAAGCGCGTGCCAGTGATTCTCATTGTTTCCTTGATGAAACTATCGACCAAATACATCTGGTCGATACTAGACTTGGTCCATCCTTTCGTTTTAACGAGATGGTCGACTTCTTCTCTCATGGCTTCGATGTACCGTGGGTGGGCTGCCAAATAATACAGAGCCTGCGTCAATACCTATACAACACGATTCATGTCCGTCTCCTTGATCATATTATATTTGACTCACCGTAGAAGATGCGTGGATTGCTGTGACGTTCGCAGCCAAAATTTGGGACGCAAGTTCCTTGTCTGTCGCTTGCGATCCTTTGGAATCCATTAAAAGCCATTGCAAAAGATCATTCTACACAAGTCTCGTCATGAAACCATACCCCCAAAAGGGCATCAACATACCGGTCTTCGTGGATAATCCTTGCCAAAACTTGCGATTTTTTCTCGCCGTTCTGCTATGATAGGTTGCAAAAGAGCTCGTAGTCTGTTGACGTGAGACGAAATACGCGTCACGAAGAGACATGCAAGCCTATGATCTTGGTTGGGGAGAGCACAGTAATCAAACAATCAAACACTCACGTACGGGTCATTTTGGAGAAAATGTTGGCAAAAATGGCTACCTTCAACATCTCCCGCGTAGCAAATGTCCGACACAGTGATACATATTCACGGTCACGGCCTGTACTGACAAACCGTTCATCTTCGCGAATGCACGGATGTCAGCATACGTACATAGGGGAGCGCCTACAAAAGCGCGGTTACTGACTCGTGTGATGATTTGCGCCATAGTTTCCAGCGCGGGCACCGACACCCATTCTAGCCAACGTTGAATACGAGATATAAATGACGCATTAAATTCATACCTTGCTCAGCAGCCAATGGAATATAATCTTGTATTGCCAAACCCATTTCATCACGTATCTCTGGAAGTATAGCATGCAGGTTACGCGTAAGTTGCGTTGACAATACGTGAACGTGATACGGATCGGATGCAATTTCTTTGCCCAATGTATAAGATATTTGGAATACCTAAAGGGTGGGACATAAGACTTGTTTAGACCCCTCAGCGCGACTCACCTCATTCACGGCCTCTTCGTAAGAAACGTCTGTGTCCGGAGCCTTTCTGAGTTCTTCGACAAACTTTGTCCCACAGACTACTACTATCCAACGGTTAAAAGTCGCGATTTTGAATATACCTGGCCTAAACTGCTCGTATTGAGCCGCTATCATTGTGCATTCAACAATCCTCGCGTACTTACGCGTCTGTAGCCTTCTTGAAGCGTCCGGCCCGCGTTGAAGAAGAACCTCAGAGCACCAATGTATGATAACAACGGCAGAGAAGAACCCACGGTCGGAATAACATTGAGCTAAGAGGAAGATGAGATTGAAGCCGAAAGGCAATCCTATTACGCACGTTCTTTCCTCGTCTGTTCGCTCGCGACAGAACATACAGCGTCAAAGCAAGGAAGATCGTCACGAGGAGCGCGGTGCTGTCCCCCTGCCACGACAACGGTGACGACGACATGATGTGGGCCCACGTGGCCCGAATTACGCGTCTCATCGGCAACCAGGGTCCAGCTTGCGCGTCAGATAACCATCTCACATTAATCAGGTTCCTAGCGGCCGTGTGAGCTTTGTAGAGTAAGCAATTGTTGGCCGGCATACGTAGACCCTGTAAAGCTGTAACAGGTACACCCGAAAACTATATAAATGGCAGCTTGGGGCAGCCAATTCACTCCCCATCTCCACAGTCATGTCTAGTACCACCATCACCATTCCCGCAGGGTCTGTCTCATTCCTTCTAAGCTTGCTACGCATGCTTACTTACCTATCTATTTCCAGCTATCACTATGTCGGTGCTGCTCTGCTGAGCACCAGTTGGGTGCTCATATACCAATTCATGCTTGTCTCGAGGATGCGAAAGCGCGCAGGAGTCCAGTATCCTCAACGTTAGTCGGAGCTGTGTTCCCTACATTCCGAGACTAATTGCCACTACTAGTTTATGCCGAGAAGGCAGAGGCAGAAGCATCTCCGGATGCCATGAAATTCAACTGTGCTCAACGTACGTGATTTGTTCTACAGCGAATCTTCTAAGCTTATCACCTGGACGTAGGTGCACACCAGAACACGCTTGAGAACCTTCCCATTGTCGCAATCACGTACGTATCTCGCATCCAGTAGCTCTTAACGCCATAACGCTTGTATTACAGATCTTTGATCGCGGGACTCAAAGCGCCTATTCTTTCCGCATCCGCCGTCGCTCTTTGGTCAATAGGCCGCATTGCGTACACTCGAGGCTATGTCACAGGTGATCCCAAGAAGGTAGGGAGTTGCGCAGACATTCTCGGTCTTATTCTAATATCTACTTTCTGCCAGAGGGCTAACGCATTGTACGGTTTGTCTTCTGCTGGCATAGTGGGTGAGTGTATTGATAGCAGGCATGTTTCCTGTTTTAACCGCCTCTCCCAGGGTTAATGCTCGCTTCTACATTCACGGCTGGAGAATGGATCGTCGAGGCTATTTCCAAGTGTATTCATTAAGGATCCGTCAATGTATCTTCGTGCTTCATCTATCTGTATGTCATAATATCGAAATAATATTGCGAGGAACTATAAAGCGAAGCTGCATGGCGCCGATACTGTTCTTCCGTCTTCCGAGCGCACGTGATGCATCGATATCGCAACATCCATAATTAGTTGATACTGGCAGCCGTTTCATTAGACCGCCACCCGAGTCGATCATCAATGATGGCGCGCACTGACCTAGAGGAAATATCGAGTAACAGAACGTTTGGAGGTAAACTCACCAAATATAGATTTAAGGTATTTTCTTTCACATCGACCTTCAAATGAAGGACTAATGATAATGATATCTCGCAGTCGACAGTCTTGGGCGATCTGAACGCACAGTTCAACCTATATCTACCTCCACAGGCAAACAAGGAACATGTGCCGCTATTGGTCTACCTCGCTGGGCTTACCTGCACTGAAGACAACGGGTGAGAGCTGCTAAACCTTTCCCCGGTCCCCGGAACGATCTTACCTATGCAATCATAACAAAGAGCACAGAAAGGTGGCCTCTTTGGCCCCGCAGCTGAAGAGGGTATTGCTATCTTATTCCCAGACACGTCCCCAAGAGGAGCCGGAATCCAAGGCGAAGACGATGACTGGGACTTTGGTACCAGTGCTGGCTTCTACCTCGATGCGACAAATTCGAAATATTCCAAACACTATAACATGTACACGCACGTCACTGCTGAACTGCCTCAGGTTATCCGAGAAGCAGGTCTTCCGGTTGTAAGTGCCATAAGATAGTCCGTGTTGCCCGTCAGTGACGAACATCTCAAGGATTTGACTAGACAGGCTATACTTGGCCACAGCATGGGGGGACATGGGGCTCTCACGTTATACCTTTCTTCAAGCACGAAACAATATAGATCAGCATCTGCTTTTGCGCCCATTTCAAACCCGATGAAGTGCCCTTGGGGGCAAAAAAGCTTCTCAGGATATCTACAGGGAGGAGTACCCGAGGCCAAGGAACGATACGATGCTACAGAACTCATCTCCAGAGCCACAGGACCCGTCAACATCTTAATCGATTACGTAGGTGTACTTGCCTGTTTATTCATACCCACTTGAGACGAAGATTTGTTCCGAAGGGCACGGCCGACAATTTCTATAAACAAGGTCAACTACTTCCAGAGAATTTTCTCAAGGCAGCGCGAAACGCGGGATACGACGAGCACAGTGTGCGCGTGCGTCCCCAAGAAGGTTACGACCATAGTTATTATTTTGTCAGTTATCGTCCCGCGTGCGAGTATTTGCATTGATCTTTTTATCTGTCAGGTTTCGACATTCGCTACTGATCACATCCGATGTAAGTTGTTCCGGGTTTGACCATGCAATATATTGAAACCATTGCTCTTAGTTCATGCAGGATTCCTGAGACAGTAGGGGGCGTACTATGCCTAGATTCCCTCTACGTGTTCATTGTCATGAGCGCCGAAAAATAAACTACAGTCCAGGGGCTTCTTCGATTCTCTGTTGATACAAGTCCTGCAGTTCCTTCAGTTCTGACTCTATCCATCCGCTTTCTAATGCGGAGTAGACAGTAGCACGTTTCGAAGGATCATGCGTCAGAAGATCCATGACCAGACGCTTTGCTGAATGAAATTACTGTTGGAGCCGAGAAGCACGATTGCGAGAAGTCAAGAGGCTCACCGTCAGCATGCCTATCCCAGATACAAGGGCGAAACTCGACCTTCCCGTAAACAATGCGCTCCTTGAGCCTCGCTTCAACCTGAAAATAGTTTTGGGATGGCCATCGACCACGGGATTCCTGAACGTGACTAAGCCATGACTCGGAGGATCCATCTGGAACCGATTCGTTGTCGAACGGGTGCATGCCACTGAAATTATCGACAAGTCAGATCAAGACGAACTTCAATGACCCAGCGTCCATACGATAGCATTACGTATAATATGACCCCAGCACTCCAACAGTCAGCTGGCATTCTGGAAGAATAAGACAAATGTTGCAGAAATTTGGGTTATGTCATACCCCATGTATCCAAGGTGTTTGTTATCAAGGGCTAAAATGCCCTCCGGCGGTAGGTAAGAAACAGTTCCACAGACATTCATTGTTTCTTGGTACGCGTTTGGGCGTGCAAGTCCAAAATCCGCTATCAAAATTCGCGGATAGGGACCTGGACAAAATAATAGTATGTTCTCGGGCTATCACGCATATCAGGTTCAGTTCTACATGGATTACCACTCATCAACAACCTTGAGATCTTGAGATTGAATTAAAGTATCAATGATGATTTTTAAGTTAATATCTGGACTTACCTCTATGAGAAACTAGCCTATCGTGAAGGTAAGCAAGGCCTTTAAGTAACTGATACATGATATATTTGGCCTCCGCTTCGTAAAGTTGTTTTTCTGCTTCGATGTGACTGGTTATGTAGGTGAAGAGGTCGCCTCCCGTGCATAGCTGAAGAAAAATGTGACTGTAGTTGCTCCAGCATGAGTTTAGAAAAAGCTATAAGGCACGTACATGAATTTGTCGTGTTCTTCGGTATCGTAGACCTGATTTATATTTGGCTGCGAAGTATCGTGATCGTTTCGACATGATCAAACAGGATGCTCATTGATTTACATGTTTGAGCGTCATGAGAATCCGTACTTCCCTCATGACCTGCGCAATCTCATGGTCGCGCTTCGTCTTGATACTTTTGCAAGCAACCTGGCGGTGCTTGGAAGGATCAAACGCCAAATTAACAGTCGCGAACGAGCCGGTGCCAAGACAATGAGAGGTTACAATATACCTGCCAATACACTGGTATCTGGTTAGAATAACATAACATAACACGACTTCGATAACTTTCTTACTTTCTGCGCAGGCTGAGGAGGAGGTGTGGGATCAAATATAGTCATTTTTTCCCTTTGCTCCCTCTTGACTTCCATACAGGTGAAAGCTTTTTTTTTTGTCAGCAAAACTCCATCCAAAGCTATATTCGCCCTACAAAGCATGTTTGGTAACTCGAGGATATCGCCATTGACTAAAATAACCGATGTCTTTTTGATCGATTGTCCATTAAGAATGATCCCGTTTCGAGAAAGGTCCTAACAAAAAAAAGCGTGATAAAGCTTGTTCAAACTAGAACGACGTTCGCACTTGGCACGAAATTATTATTCCTCCGTTCGGAGATCGAACGCTGAATTTTATGAGGATAGGCAAACAGCTGCGAGAAGTGTGGTGGGACCAACGCATATAATTTGCAATGTACGCCGGAGATGAGCGGATCAGCAACAATGTAAGAACTAGCGTAGATGAGCCTCCGTCAAAACGAGCAAAAATCCAAGAAACCAAATGTGTGGATTTCGGCCAATAATCGTTGGCATGTTCAGGGTGAGAAGGATGACTGCGAACATGGGGAAGTTGTTGCGGGGTTGTTGCATGTATGCGTACCTTCCTTGCGATTGTCACGTATAGTAACCATTTTCGCGCATACATCCAGGGGCAGACCTGGCGAAAAAGTTGCGGACTGAGGATGAAATTTCGCGCCACCATTGAGGTTTGGCATTGAGGACATTTGAATGCTGAAGCGCTGAAGACAATAGTTCGAGTTCAAAAAGACTTTCCGAATTCGTCCCCGATCTGGTGAGATCGACGCATATACACGAGGAAAAGTAGCATCACGTGAAGGTACCTAATCATCGCCATAACCTTTCCCGCTCCTTTGCTTCCCTCGCTTCATCTTCTTGTGATGCTTTTTTCCAGAGCCCTCATGAATTGATAATGCTGCCAGCCGTGCTTGCTGTGGATCTAATAGGCTGCCATCATTGGCTACCATGTTCTGATGCGGAAAAGCTTTAAGTCGCGTGAACTCTTTACCATACCCCGCAGAGCCCAAGATATGTGGCCGGTGTGATACGGCATTTTTCTCAAAGAATTCTTGATCCAAAGCTTTAGATTTCACACTACCGGTTGATGTTGGGTTGCGATTCGTAAATGACGATATAAACTCTGATGGCACAAAGGTGTCTGCGTTTTTCGTTACACGAGTCGCGGGTGCGCGCTTCTTCCCGATAGCACGCATCAACGAACGAGCATGCGTAGCTTCATTAAAATCTGCTGACGATATACCCGGAGGAGGATTGCAGAAGAGTAACTTGCCGTTAACATAATCCTTGAGTATATAGCGTGCCGCACGCGCCTCGTCTGGGTTCCCTTGACTGGATCGCATGAACCCCCTGGCAACTAGCGGCAATGGAGTAAATTCTTGAGATGCAATGAGATGACAACTTACTGGCGTAAGCTTTTAGAAGACTACTAGCCGTTACTTGGTCATCCCCGCCCTCATCTCTGCTTTTCGTTTTAATAGATAATCCGTATGTTGCTTCAAGTACTTCTTTTGGTATTCTTTTAACAACCAAAGCAGTGGGACCAGTATATTCCCGCAGCTGATCGATTGGCAGCACACCGTCGCAGACAAGGTCGGCTTTTGTGGCTGCGAATTGCGGAAAGACAAGGCCTGGACAGTCGCAGAGAACGATTGATTCGGAAAGATGGATAGTTTGAAAGTGTTTCGTCTTTCCAGGCGTCGAAGAGACACTAACTTTCTTCTCGCCCAGGAGCGAGTTTATGGTACTCGATTTTCCGACATTCGGATAACCGACTAGACCAACGACGAGTTTCGTTGATTGCTCTTCTGAGGGCTGATAAAATTCTAACCAATCGTCATTTTCTTGATTTTTAGAAGAAAAATATGGATAACAAACCGGTAGCCTTTTCCAGAAACAAATCCTCAAGCCCTGCAACTGACAAAATCTTTGCCCTTGGATCTTGGCTTTCACTTGGCTCGACAATAAATGTATGGGAATCTTCTGCATCTGTATCGGAACTGGGCGACTGGTCGAATTGGTCTGTGTGAGAATCATTGTCCGGTGACGATGAATCCGTATCCGAGGAATCGGTGTTCTCCCCTTGCAAGTGACTCAAAGTGCCTTTCCCTTCTTCCGCTACAGTGGGTGCGGCTTCTTGTCTGGCCTGTTGAAGTGCTACAGCAGTAGCCGCAGAATAAAACGCGTAATCGATTCCTTGACGGTCGAAGTAATTCGCCCACTCGCATCTGGAAGCGTGAACGTGAATGTGCTGTCACGGGCCAACCACGATCACTCGTACCTTTGTTCAACCGTCAGGAGGTCTGATTTGTTTATTAAAAGCAGGTTCCGTCTGTTACCCTTTCCTGTTCCCGCTTCTCCTTCGTTCCCTTCAAGGTCATGCACATAAGATTCAAGGTCTTCGCAACGAAAACATAGTGGGTTCCGTGCATCCACAATTTGAACGATTAGATGCGACCTTTCCAACACTCGCCACAGTTGTCTCCATACCTCCAGATTGCGCTCAAAAGGCGTAAGAAGAAATTTTTCTTGTTCTTGTAACCTTGGACCGTCAGGAGAAAAACGGCATAAGAATAATAAGTGCCTACTGAGCCAATCCTCTCCTCCAATCGAGAAATGCAGCCTTCTCTTGTCTATCAAGTTCGGCCGGCGTCATTGATTTCGTCCACGGTGGTCTTCTTGGAACACGGAGCCTACTCTTATTCTCTTCATGCTTGCGTATAGTGGCTTTTTCCTCTTGTTCTGTAAGGAGATAGGGATTTTGCGAGGAGCTAACGTCTTGCTGGATGATTTTGATATTCCTGCGTTCTGTTCCTTATCAGTACTGAATTAGCGAGCCCGTGCATCACAGTACCTGACCTGCTGTGAACTCTGTCCCTGCTAGCTGAGCCTGTATTCAAGAATTCATCAAGATCTCGCTCTTGGGTCACTGATTTAAGGCGTGTTGAGGTATCGACGTCGGTGGTGAAACTAGGAGGCAGGAAGGCGATAAGTGTTTAGTCGGCACATTGTTCATGTTGATAGCTCACCAGGCCAGATTCTTGGGCCCTTCCGAGCATCCTTGACTTTGCGGTTAATGATCGCTCTGCCGAGGCCGCTGGGATTTTGATCCTTGCCTTTAGGAGCCTAATTCTGTCATGAGCCGCTTAAGAACGTTGAATATGCCACCTTGAACATACCATTGGTGATTAGTTAGATCACGGTAAGTATGGAAGCTAAGTTAAGCGGGATTGGGCCTGGTTTATAAAAATGTGATGGCGGTTTGCTATCCGAAACACACAAGCTCAAATGTCAGCTAATTTACATCTTGTAGTAAGTATATGAGATCTCGAGAGATAGATATTGGCACCAGCCTATCCTATCTATCTTGTTTATTTGCGCCGCGTGTGCGCAATTATCCGGCCATGACAGGCATGACAGAGAGTCTCACTAGACTGTACAGGCATTACCTGCGGCAAATCAACCGATTGCCCGTGCTTTACTTGAGGTTCGTATCTGTGTCCACCACTCTGACCGACGAGTCAGTTAATCTTGCTTCCAGACAATTTTTCCACCTGAAAGCCGCAGATGACACGCGAGCAGTCGCGCAGACGAAAGATACATATCTCTGTAACAGAAAATGCAAACGCGTCAGGAAGGTGTGGAGTGTCTTTTTGATAACATGACGTATGATTGACGATATACATGCAGGATGTGCGAAAAATAGAAGCTGCCAATAGAGGAGACACCAAGGCGTTTGCCCATATTCTTGATCTGGCATACGGAAGAAAAGGCAAATTGAAGCGAGAGCTGATGGAGGTACGTTCCTGTGGATTGTAAATAAGCTTGAGGTTTACGTCTCACCAGCCGTTATTATTCCATCCAAAGGCTGAACGGCCACCGCGAATAATTCCATCCGTAGAGAAGTCTAGACCACCCGTGTACTTGCCCGAGCTTCGTGCTCTCCTCACATCACCGCTGTCGCGAGTGACTAAGCCCTTGAAGGACGGCGCCCTTGATAACCCCCCGACGCTTCCCGTGCGTACGGCCAGCGAGGTCGAATTGCTCGGTCGTTTTAGCAAAAGGAGGGAGGTAAATATTCGTTGGAGGCACTTCACTAGCGAATGGAAGAAAGTGCTTCCTCCTCTGCAGATTGTTGGCAAAGAAAGAAATGCGGATGATGGACATGAAGGCGATGATCTACAATTTTCCAACGTCTTCCGGGATCTCCAGCTACTTATTGGTCCTCCATGGAAATCGCGAAATTTAACACGAAGGGAACTCCATAATCTGGGGACTTCCCATACAACTCTTGTTTCCCGCACAGCCCAATATCACGGTTCGCGATGGCTCCGACGACGATTCCAGCAACTTCTTGGCCGTACACCCATATTAAATTACCAGCGCCTGAAGTCTGGAAGTACTAAGATGACAGTAACATTGTCTCCTGGTGCCATCAGCAGTCATTCACGTTTTCCCACTGATCGCATACCGGAGGCTACTTTAGCTGATATCCAATGGTCCAACGCAGTGTCTAAGCACGAAGAACGCCTAAAAAACAAAACTATGTGATGCCAGAACTCTGCACTGCTAGCCGCCTGTTCTCTCCAATTCTAGCCCATGCAAGTCAATAACGTACACGCTATAATTGCGATCTGCCGCCTTCTGGGTACCGCTCTCGCTTGAAGGATCGACGCCACATTGGAGTTTTAACATTGCCTGATATTCGTCGAAGCCGAAAGATTGCTTTTCGCGAATGCCGTCCAGCATTTCCTGTCTATCGTTATTTCAAATGTACGAATGCGGCCTTTGTTACGAACCTGAGGCGATATATAGAATAGAGAGTAATATTGCTTGGCTTTCTCGAATACATGGCCTCCCTGTTGGTTTGTCCATGTCTTCGTACTCTGTTGAAGTGCCAAAATATTGCGCAATACTTTCCTTATGCCGTACGCGTTTGGCACTCGGAGCAGGCGAGCGTCGCGAATTATCAAATGTTCCATGAACTGACCCAGTCCGACAAAAACATAGCTGATAACTATCAGACTGTTGCGCTCCTGATCTTACATATAGTCAACATACCGCCTTTGTTTCTCGGGTAAACTCTTTTCGAGGAACTCTTCACACTGTGCAAGTTCGCGGTTTAGATCCATTATATAAAAATCGGGTTCTCCAGCTTCGCCTTCCAGGGTATAATTGCCCTGCCAGAAAAAAAGATCAGTAAAGTTTGACATGGAAAGGAGGGTTTCTACATGGCGCATCGCAGAGTCAATATAGTACATTGTGCGGCATCGAACTTCGATACGGATGGTATCAAGGATAAGACTAGATAACTGTTCATATGTTTTAAGTAACGCTTGATAACGACTGTCGGCGAAGACCGTAAGTTCATAGGAGCTCAAAGGGGGGATCTACTCACAGCGCCATTTCACGAGAAAGTGGCAGTTGTAATTTGCATGCTGTCGTTGCTGGTATTTGGAAGTGTGAAGTGACGGCTGATATGGGCTCTAGGCCGGCTGATACCTGAGGCGCATCGGAATCCGCTCTAAGAGCCCGCAATTCAGATGCAAACCATGACTACCAGTGAAATAAGAATTCAGATTTCATGCTCAAGAAAGAATAGAATTATACGTACAACACTGCGATACAGTACAGCTAAACCTGATAGTTGGCGAATGGAAGGCATAAAGTCTGCTTGGGTGAGCGAACTTTGTCCTAATAATTCCAGTTCGATCTCGGTTTCTTGAAGGGAAATTTGTTCTTGTTTAATGGCATCCTGCGAATAATATAAGAGGGTTTGGTGTGATCATTGGTTCAGTGACCTACATCTGATATTAACAGTTCAGCCAGACAAGCAGTAACTTCCGACTTTTGAGACCACTGAGCTGAGATGGTCACTGTAGGTTCAAGGCCTGGGTCCTCTTCCTTGCGTATGGAGACCAGATCCTGGAATCTATCACTACACCGTTGGTAGAATTGGATAATAACGCTGAGAATAAGAGGGGAGTAGTTTTCCCGGTGAAATGGGGAAGTGGTGAGTAAGTCGCATAAAGAATTGATTAGGGCCAGGGATTTCGTGCTCGACTGGCTTAGCTATTAGCAACGGTCACTATTAACAACAAACTATAACCAACCCGTAATAGTGGCTCTCGGGAGAACCGGAAGGAAAACGGATCCGGTGTAAATGCATCAGACCCTTACCAAGGGATGTGTATAAATGTCAATAAGCAAGAAATTTAAGCTCACCCGTGACAGCATGATGAAATAGATCTGACACCTTTTCTTCTAGCTGTGGCAAATATACTTTGAGCACAAAATCGTTTAGGATACCACTGAATGATTTGACAGTTTCGACACCGTCGGGAAGAAGGTCGGCAATTTGGTCCAGGAAGGACAATGTCGGCTGGAACAACACGTTACTATGAAATGCGTCTGGATGTATCAAAAGTCGGTGGTGCTGATCTAGACCTAGTCTTTCATCACTTGATCCGGTAGATAATATGGATGCGTGCACAACGTCGGTAGAGCCTGCAACGAGGCCCGGCATCGTATCCTTCAGCACTCGCGTTAGACCATCTTCGTAAGGCCTGAGTGTTTTGGACACAAGTTTTACATCCGTGTCAGCTAGGCGGAAAAAGGCCTGGAATACTAATTAGACATGAACGTTCCCAGTCTGTCAATCATGTTTACGGACCTTATTTTTGTCTCTCGTCAACTTCCCGTCACGAAGTACCTCATTGATTGAGAGAATAGGGTGTCTACCGGATGATGAGCCTTGCTCCTCGTCCACAAGATAATCCCGTATCAAGTTATGAACCTACGGAATCAGGATTTGGTAAGATAGGAAAGAACACTACCTACCTCCGCTTGGATGGGATACCACACCTCATCCAAGGGAAATACAATTCCGGGTTTCATTCCAGAAGAGTCCTTGAAGTCTCGTCTCTATTCGCTGATGTTAGAAATATACAAATGAAACTACAATTACTTACGGATCCAACGCGATTTGCGACCTCGCTGACCACTCTAGAACCTTGCGCAACAGCATCCAGTTTCGAATAAAGTGTCCAGAACAGGTCTTGAAGAATCTCGTGATCTGCCTGCTTAGCTGACGATTCCAGTGCAGCAAGTCGCAAACAAGACGAATCCAGAAGTGGTCGAGTGTTAAGCGCATCGTAATCAAGTTCAGTTAAAGGCTCGCCATTCGAAAGCACATATATTTGTTCCGATCTCGTAAAACCACCAGCAAACATGGACGTCCTGCGTCCAAATTCAGCTCTTTCCTCGACTTCGTTTAGCGTGGCTTCCACTAGTGCGAAAATTTCGCTGGAAAGTCTCTGAGAGATGGTATCCAGGGCGGTTCCGAGTTTTCCTAACACGGCAAGGGATTCGATTAAAGTTTCCATGTAAGCAAAGGAATCAGCTTCGGGATTAACAACATTTGACATGGGGATCGAGACGGGCATCGTCGAAAGTGCAGGGACAAGACCTGCCGCACCGTTCCGGGGATCCGGTTCCCGCAGATCATGAGGTGGGTCATTAGGCCTGGAGAGTAGATTCTCCAAGAACTTCTTCAATTTATGGTGGCGAGCGCTGGAATCGGCAGAAGAAGCGTTAGGCTTGACTTCCATGTCATCAAGGTGCACTGCAGCGAGTGAGATGACTTAGCTCTACTATCACAGGCGTGAAATAAATGCACTGACGGGACTTTTGGTTCGGGACGTAGGCTGACCACCTGGACTCACACCAAAACGACTTGAGATATAAATGGCTCTGCAATTCATCGATTAAAATATCTCGTAAAGCCTTTCCAGATATTAAGCCATGTCGAAACGAGATGGGCAAGGTAGACTAACCATATCTTGACTAGTAAGGTAATTTCGCAAATCAGACACGGCACCAATCTCGAGCATGTCAGGTTTGTTGATCAATTTCATGCTTTTCACCAGAAGTACTGACGCTTGCAATAGGCGTTTCTCAGATATGAGCGTTTCTAAAAGATCAGGAACGGATTTCAGGTATTCACTGCAGCAGAATATTTCAGCACATGTCGCAGACTAAACGTACATGTCTGCGCATACATCTGATCCAGCAAACGAATCATCTCTTCCAGCATATGGCTCCTGGACCATAATTGTACCAGGTCCGCTCTTTTACTGCTGAGCGCTTCCTTAGACTCAAGTAATGAGCTCCGCGCATCGGAAACTTGACCTTGGACTGTAGTTAGTCGATTTATGAGTGATGTATGGTGAGGCAACGATGAGGCAAATGTCTGATAATATCCTGTATTTAAGCAGTATCAGACAAGCCAAGAGCAGTAGTTAGTGGCAACACACTATCGACAGAGCCCTTCAGAGCATTAGACAACATATCTTTCGTATGTCGAAAGCTGTCAGCGTCTTTCCCGTGCGAAGACTCGTCGAGTAGTTGCAGTGCGAGATCCACGCAATTGAACTAGCAAGAACTATCACAATCTTGAAAACTCGACAAGATACATTGTCCTCACGTCTGGATCAACGACAAATTCCCAACCGTCTTTGACCTGATCCAACACGGCTTTTGGCATAACCAGTTAAAAGTTGATAAGAAAAGCCGCAGAAGACATACCATCGACGTCCCCGGCATTAGTTCTGCCTGTAGCTTTGCGACCTGGTGCTCTTTCTCTTATACGTTGTTGTCTACGTTTCTCATCCTCCAGTTCTTGCTTACGCGCCTTCTCATACTCTGCATCATCGCTACCGTTTGTCATTGCACGTCTTCGGGAACCTGCCGATTGGAAAGCAGAGACAACGGAAGACAAGGGTGAAGTGTGCTCTCCATCTTGCGGAATTACATTTTGCAATTGTGGAAGCTTTGGCCGCACTTTGGAGGTAGGAGGTGAACCGTTAGGCTGAATCGCAGATGCATCGGAATGGAAAGAACTTGAACTATCCCTGACGGGTTCGCGGGATGAAGTAGAGACGCGGTCGGGTACATTTTGCTCTAAATGGCGGTTGCGCAGTTCAGAGCGTTGGGGACGGGAAGGGCCAAGTTGTGAAGTTGTAGGGATATGTCGTGGGGAAGCGTTGCTTGGTGTTGAAGGCCTGTTTATCTGTAATGGACGGACGATTTGTGTTACGCCAGGGGGATTGCCGTTTGAGGTGGATGTCGAACGTTGTCGACCAAGATGAGGTGCTCGAGACATCAGAAAGCCAAGTTGCCGCGTTCTCAATGTTACCTCCGTTTCTGAAGCACCGCTTCGCTGCCTCGACTGATTCTGAGCCCTTTTACGATACTGTATTCTACCACAATCCACCAGTTGGTCCTATCCGTACTCTTTGGTGGCCTACAGCGCGCACCGGGGCAGTGCCATCTACAGTAGTCGTCTTCTTCCCAGGTGCGTCAGTCCCGTTCGGTGCCAGTACTCTTACTCAGAACGAAGAAGGCAACCCTGGTATTCTTGACTTTTATACCCAATTTCTTACCGCTCTCCACAACGAGAATAGAACATGCACTCTTGCAATAATGGCTCACAGTCATATAGGTCACTCACCAGAAATAGACGATCAACATGCTAGACAGGCTACTAGTTATTATCTGTCGACACAGATTCAAGGTGCACTAGAGGCCTATGACGCGATACGAAATCACTATCCACAACAAACGAAAATTGTGCTCATTGGACATAGTGTAGGAGCCTGGATAGCATTGCAAGCGAGTTTGCAAGACTTTGGGTTAATGCATTTGCTAACTGCTGCTTGTGTTTTAGGTGCTTAAAGCAAGGCAACTTGACGTGGAAGCTGTTTTCCTATTGTTCCCCACTATCGTACATATTTCTGAGACTCCAAATGGCAAGAAACTAAGCGTGCGTAAGGTGGAAACCAAGGGGACGAAACTGATTGAAACTCTAGCCACTTTTTGCACCGGTACCTAGATACGTTATTTCAGCGCTTTCGTATTGCACTAGAGTTTTGCCCGACGTGCTACTTTCTACGATCTTCGCGACATGGCCCCCATCTCAGATACGTGCTCTCCGCAGGCTTTTAAACTCCCCCCGGACTATCTGGGCTGCTTTGACAATGGCTAGTCATGAGATGCAGGTCATCAAAGAGCTCGACATCTCATTACTCACGAAGCATGAAGACAAACTACATTTCTATTTTGCCAATGAAGATGACTGGGTTGGGAGATACCGAGCTAAGATCTTGGAGTTGTTTCAATCTGGGTCAGTCAAAGTAGTGCTTGGCCAAAGGGACATCCCGCATGCATTTTGCATAAGTAAGTATTAAAACCTCGTTTGGAATCAGCTGATTGTAAACATCACCAGACCATGGAGAGCAGGTCGCATTAGAGTGCCATAAGTGGTTAGCAGATTATATCACGTAACTGTATGCAGTTATTTGTGCCATTATTAAATAGCGCGTCGAATCTGTCGTGCATCTTGACCCAAGTAGTATCCGTCCAGCATCAAGTGCTTATGGCGGAACTGTCCTCGGATCCAGCCGACCTTTTCGCGTCATTTCACAGCCCATTACCTGATGATGCCGTGATTCCCTCACTGATAATGCCAGTGTCTAGGCCAAACTTCTATATCATCCCCCCGGTTTTGCCTGCGGAGGAGAAGGAACTCTACAAAACACCTAATCAATCGTCTTTGAACTCTGAGAACGAGGCTAAGCGTGTTGAGGTTGTCGGTGAATGGGATGATAATGATGAACGCTTCTACTATGCGCGCCATGGTGGCGGTCTTGCACACAAAGTTTGTATACCCCATTTCAGCCACGCATATGTGCATATTTGACGCGTTCTTATTACAGTTCCCTGTTGGATCGTTCACAGCGAAGTATCCAGGTCCAGTTAAGGAGTATCGTAAGTCCAGTAAATTGGACGCACATGTGAACCTGACATAATTCTCCAAAGGGCGGAAGAAGTCCGCGGGACACGTTGAAACCGTTTGACCCATCTGCAGCCTACGTAGATCCGTCATCCCGCTTCAAAATCAAGATCAGACTCGGTGGGAAGAATATAGTAACTGCAAATGACCAGGCAAAGAATGGAATGGTCGAAAATTCCGACGATGATTATGAAGGAACGGACGAAATGGAGCAGTCTTCAAGCGACGACGAGTATGAAAGTAACAGTCAACAAGAACGCGTTACTACCCGTCTCACGAGGCGCACCGCAAAACTTCCTTTCAGTCCAAGGAAGTCTCGCTTACGGAGAGTTACTGTGATTGATTCAGACGAAAGTAGCTCGGAAGTCCGTCCTGCTCAGCGCAGGTCGAAGCGAATCAAGTCTGACTATAGTCGCGGCTGGTTTCGAATCTTCCTCGAGCTTCTCCAGCTATCGTGAAGTCCGCAAAACCCGTAATGATGTGGGCCCAAAGAAGGTCAGAATTAAAAAGCCAGTTAAGCCCGCTTACGGACATGTTCACGACATTTCCGACGTCGAGTATGAATCTGACGATGAACTTGCATGCCTGAGGCGACATCGCAATATCTGTGCAAAATGTCACGAAGGGCCAGCCCACGATCTTCTCGAGAAATTTAAGAAAAGGTCAAAGAACAAGTCATCACGCAAGAAGCCAATGCAAGACGAGTTAGATGAGCCAGACGATGAAGGCGAAAGGCTGAAGTCGCTTGGAGGTTGGGTTAGATGGTCAGCATCGTTGCTCGAATTTCTAGGATTCATCCTCACTGAAATTTTAGTCTGAAATGTCCTGTCGTCGCACACTGGAAGTGTTTGGCTAGTTTTCAACGCGATGAAATATTAAAGGCTATGAGGGAGAAAGAAATTCAACAGGCAGAAAATTCAGGCGCACCCGACAATAAACTCAAGAAACGCTCTGATTTAGGTATACGCGAAAGTACAGATTTCATATGTGGTTTGTGCATTTATCGCGTCCATCCGTATAAGTATCACACGTGTTCCAGGTGCCTGCTCAAAAGGAGGCATATGCATGGGATGTATGAACGTTGCCACAGTCCCACATGCTGGGTCAGAGGTGGTTCCCACTGAGATATCCGACGTGGAAATAAGCAAGGAGCAGAACCAACAACTCCTGTTCCGTTGTTTTACTTGCAAACGTCCGGCTCACTACGAGCATTTGCCGCGACCTGAAAGTCTACCCGCTGATTCTTCTCTGACTGACATTGCTTTGTATTATCAGAACGAGAAAAGTTGGTCGTGCCCCGACTGCTCTTCTTACGTCTATGACCTAGATAAGATACTGGCTTGGCGACCCTATCCCTCAGATGCTGTTGAGCTTTCCCAATCTCCTCATGAACCTCCGAACTACAAGGACCCTCTTCCTAGAGAATACCTCGTCAAATGGGTTGGCAGGAGCTATCGACGGACACAATGGGTTCCCCACATGTGGCTGTTGTCAACAAATCCAGGGAAGTTGAAGAACTTCATTACTAGTGGAGCGCGAGTTGAATTACATCGTGGCGACAAAAGATCAAATGTACAAGAAGATGCGGATCTTCTGGAAACCGCAGCCGCCTCCCCTGATGTTCCTACACAGGGGCCTTTGTCCCTCGACGCCTTTCCTGACGCCGAGCAGCATATCCCTTTCGGCATGGAAGACCATTGATCGAATTTTGGATGTTTTGTTATGGCGTCCACAGTCCAAAGGTGCTAAAGGAAAGAAGAAGGGCTGACTCGGAGAATAGTGATGTGGAGTCTGCTGAGGCAAAATTACAGGCCGAGTACGACGCTGTCTTCGAAAGCGGAAGACAACCTAGTCAATGGAACACTGAAGGAATACCAGAATGGGAATCGAGAAAGAAACGTTCTATCACGACGGATAATATCGGGGATGTCATATGGACTTTTCGTTAAATGGGATGATTTGAATTATGGCGAAGGTTAGCGACTTATGCGATATTAGGATTTAATTAGGCTCACTGCTTGCAGCTACCTGGGATTCTCCCCCTCGACCGGATGAACCTGGCTATGGATCTTTTGCCTGAAGCATTTGAGCGCTATGTTCGAGCGCGTGACGTTAGAGTACCCAAATACACGGATGCAGAATTAGGACAAATAGCAAGCCGACCAAAGGACGAATACAGACATCGACATCTTCTCAAAAACGCTGCGGACCTTAAACTCGGCCAAAATCCGGATCTACTACTGCTTCCTTTTCAAGTAGGCTGGAACGAAATTTTGTTTTGCATCCGATTACTCAAGGTGTTGACAGGTTGATGGATTTAATTGGCTCACCAACAATTGGTGGAATCATCAGCCATGCATCCTGGCGGATGAAATGGGTTTGGTTAGTCTCGTACTCCACCTCCAGGGTCATACTTACTAGTTTCACAGGGGAAAACCGTCCAAATTGTGACGTTCTTGGGTCACATTGCAGCTGAATACCAGGCAATGCCTGCCCTCGTCGTCGTACCAAATTCGACCATCACCAACTGGGTGCGAGAATTTGAACGTTGGGCTCCTAATCTTCGAGTGGTGCCATACTATGGCGAGGCCAAGGCCCGTGAGATTATCAGAAGTTATGAGCTGTACCACAAGAGTCCAAAGAAGGGCTCTACAAATGCCAAGTACCACGTATTAGTTGCAACGTACGAAACACTTTTACATAAAGGTGAATTTTCACCTGTTTTCAAATCGGAGCGATGGGAGGTTTGTTTTTGTGTCAGCGCCACTTTTCCATGATTGACTTCCTTTTGCGAAGGTCCTTGTCGTCGATGAAGGCCAGCGACGTAAGTGTGTGTTCATGTATATGGTCAAATACTTACATCATGATCCTAGTCAAAAGCGATTCTAGTCTGCTGTTCAAGAAGCTGAATGAGCTGAACACCAATCATCGTATTATCATGACGGGGGTAATGTAACGATTTCTGTTTGTTGTTCAGGAAATTTACCATTGCCCAGACGCCCCTTAACAATAACATCAGGGAGTTATTCAATCTGATGAATTTCTTGGACCCCGAAAACTGGAACAACTTGGATGTATTAGAAAAAGAGTATGAAAAGCTTACGGAAGATCTCGTGAAGCAACTCCATAACTTGTTACGACCTTACTTTTTGAGACGCATTAAAAGTGAAGTTCTTCAGCTACCCCCAAAGGTAGGCGGAACATGACGCGCCACGTCCTACTTGCTGAAGCTTGCTAGAATGAGGTCATCGTTCCTGTGTCTATGGCGCCCTTGCAGCGAGAGGTCTATCGGTCAATTCTCAGTGAGTCTTTGTTGTACATGACATTTACCCACAGCTGAATTATGTTGAAGGTAAAAATGTTGAACTTTTGAAGGGACTCACTCAGCCAACGGGTTCTAAAAGTGCCGGTACGAAGAGAAACGTCCATAATATACTTATGCAATTGCGAAAGTATGTTGTTTTTCATTATGACAATTCTGTTATGCTCACAGTCGCATGGGAAGATGTTTGCAGCACCCATACCTCTATGATGATGGCATTGAGCCACGGGGCCTAACACCAGAGGAAACGCACGGGAAACTCATTGATGCTAGTGCAAAGTTCCGCTTGCTCAAAATTTTACTTCCCAAGCTGAAAGCGCGTGGACATCGTGTTTTACTTTTCAGTCAGGTATTTTTTTTAGAATCCGCCATTACATCTTTTCTAAGCAATAAAACAAAAGTTCGTCATTGCGCTTGACGTAATCGAAGATTTCCTTGCAGGAGAAGGTTTTAAATTTTCACGTTTGGTATGTTACTTCACTATTCGATGCTACCTTAAAAGTCTAATTGAATTCTACTACAGGACGGCAATACTAACAGCTATGAAAGACAAAAAGGGATGGACGAGTTTAATCGTCCTGGATCGGATATATTTATATACCTACTGTCGACGCGAGCAGGAGTATGTACCTATATCCAATCCATAATGCCTGACTTATCCTTTTTATCATCCGTAGGGAGTTGGCATAAATCTTTACGTATGTCGATTTTCCGGTTAATCTTGCTATCCGAGGCTAACATAGGCAGACGGCTGACACGGTCATTATCTTCGACCCAGATTTTAATCCTCACCAAGTAGGTCGTTCCTCATGTGCATTTGGATCCACATTCTAAACTGTTTGCATAGGATCTTCAGGTGCGTCCTCAGGACTGACTAGGCGATAAAAACGTCTTCAACATATGCTTCAGGCTATATCTCGTGCCTACAGATACGGACAGGAAAAAACATGTCTTGTGTTCAAATTTACGGTGAAAGACTCGGCCGAAGGTTCGAAAGATGAGCCCTTGCAAGTTTCGATTCTAATTGTCTTTCCTAGAACGCATCATGCAGATCGGGAAAAAGAAGCTTGTCCTGGACCACCTGATCGTACAAAAGATGGACGATGAAGATTCTGTAGGGGAAGATGTCCAATCAATCCTAACTTTCGGCGCAAAAGCTTTGTTTGAGCCTGAACAAGAATTACGAGATATCATCTGTATGGATTCCAGATTCTCTCGCCTGCACAGAAGAACCTGATTACAGTTAAGACACGGACCAGGACGTCGACAAACTGATAGAGAAAATCGAGCAGGAGGGTGAAAAGCAAGAGGAAGTTAAGGATGGGGATTTTTCCTTCTCCTTCGCAAAGGTGTGGGCCGCTGACAAGGACGTCATGGAAGACATACAAGATGATGATCAAACCGATTCATGGGCTCAAACGTTGCAAAAGATCACCGCTGAACGCGAAAAAAACCAAATGCAGGAAATAGTCGCCTCTGGCCGCGGTGTTCGTCGAGCCGCAGCAAGTTATAAGGTAAGATCAGGTGTTTCATTCAATTACAGATACCGTTTGACCCGATATTACAGCCAAATTATGTGGTTGATGATGGATCACCAGATAAAGCCAAGAAGAAAGCAAAATCCAAGCCCGTAATTTCTGATACGTCGTCATATTCCGCGTCAGATCACCAATCGGACGATGAGTCCGATGGGTCCGATGCCATGGATGTAGACTTGTTCCTGAGCGAAGAGTTCAAAGATGCGCCTCATATTATCAATGGAGTATCAGCACATCAATACAATCAAACACTGCGCGGTAAATTGATGGAGACAGAAGAATGTGGTTTGTGTGGGCAGCTACACGGTCCCTCGGGTGAATGCTTTATGACAGATAAATCTGAGTTCCTGGCCGAATACCGGGAGATGCTCATCAAGTACGCAAATGATGAACCATGGGAGGAACGGGTAAGTAACCACACTGTATTGAAGTTTTGGAAGCTAATGGTCATTCAGAGTGCCGCAATAAAGGCAATTGATGAAACACTGCATAAGCGAGGTCACCTGGGACTCATAGCGGGTCAGCCACTACATCCATTACCTACGGCTCCCATGGCTGGGGCCAGCACCCCGGCACCAAGGGCAGGAAATGCGCGGAATGAAGAAGTTCAGTCTGCGGGATCACTTAAACGACCAGGGCTCCTCGGCGGAGGAGACAGCTAAGAAAAAACCCAAACCTATACCAACGTCGTCTTGCCCAATATGCAACCGCTCACCCCATCACCTGGTGAAAGACTGCCCAATAGTGGCAGCGGGTCCGCAGAGGTACGTTTGTCGTTAGGATCATATGTTACTGGTTGGATTGTATTCATCTCAACAGCATCGCGGAGCGACTGAAACGATTAGAAAGCAGCACCGATCCAGCAGTAACTCAAACCGTAGATATCTTGCGGAATATCCTAAGCAAGCAGAGAAAGCGAGATTAGACAACGAAGAATATACTGATATACCTAACACGCTCAATAATCTACAATACGTGGAAGTTAGTAAATAAATAGTTGCTGAGTACCAAAAATGTAATTCGTGCGAAGCCTGATTACCAAATTAGTCAAGGTTATGATTGGTGCGCGCTGGATCGCTGGAGCTGCGCATGGAACCATTACTTCACACCAACTATTAGAACTGTCGATAACCGCATACATGAACGTTACACTGCAGAACCCATCTCATAAGCGGACTCGCCCTAACCCCCAGAAGTGGGGCTCGCAAGACAACCTCCCTCCCTTGCCCAAGATCTCAGGAGACATAATACTCCAGGTCTTCACCCATAGATCTCTGCAGCGCTCACATGGGGGCACACTCGAAGACAATAGTGATAACCAGCGGCTTGCTGTCCTCGGGAAAACAGCGTTGGAGGCCGTGGTGACTCATTCATTATACAAACATAAACCTACGTTGGCGACGTCCGAGATTCGCGTGCGTATTCCGCCACGCATACAGCAACCTGGCTTATCTTCTTATTAGAACCGAAAGGAGAGTATTCTATCCGATGAGAACTTTGAAGACTGGGTGGATGGCTATCGTTTGAGAAATAAAGTACGGTGTCATCCTGGAGAATTCTCATCGCTAAGCATACCAAAGGTAGGAGTGCAGATTTTATCTCATCATTGGATGTACCGGCTCAATCAACGTTGAACTTGGGTAGGAAACTCGTGCGCTCTTCTACTCATATGTAGGGGGCGTATACGCAGAATCTGGCATGGAAGTTGTTGGAAAGTGGGTTGTTGACCTGATCCACCATTGCAATGAACCACCTATGAAGAAGATTAAGAGCGAGCCGATATCGCCACCGAAACAACCTCTCCCTATCTTTTTCGCATCACAGCCTCCGCCATCTCCGCAAAGGGAGAAACAGATCCCGAGAGGGATTACACCGATAACAAAAGAAATGTCACTGTTTCACAGACCGCCGGTACTACCTGTGAAAGCGCCGGTTCAATTGCCGAATCCATTGGCACCAGCGCAACCTAATCTACCATTTTTACCATTATTTAATCAGACAGCAAGCCAGAGGCGGTGCATTGTAGAATACCCGGCGGAGTTTTCGGGGCCATCACACGCCGGAAAGTGGTCGGTAACGTGTATTGGTGAGTGGATGAAGGTTGAGTTAGAAAATGATGACTGATGTGATGACAGTAAACGGGATACCGAAGGGGGTAGGGATAGGGGCTAGCAAGCAATTGGCGAAGGAAGAAGCGGCACGCAAGGCATATTATGCAATGGGATGGACGTGATTTGTAATCAGAGAAAGCGCTTGTGACTAATCAGCATTCTCTCGCCCTAGTACGGTTGTATACTTATCGTATATCCAATGCCGCTCTTCGTCGACCTCACCCACGACGACGACGACCCCATGCAGTCCAATGTTATTGATCTTACCCGATCCCCCTCTCCCCCGCCTTTACTCCCCCCAAAGACTCCTTTCTGTATCGGGCAGCTCACCGTCACAGCCCTCGTCCTTTATCCTCTGCCCTATCTTGTCCAGGGTCCAACTTTCCCAGACGAATGGGCCCCAGTTCGTCTCCAGCACGAGCACAATCCTAATAAACCCGGCGGCTCAGAAACAATTCATATCATTTCGCCTAATGTACGCGTTTCTACGGGCGATATCATTCAAGGAGAGGTCTTTGGTGTCGTAGAGCAGAAGGTTGCTACGGCCCTAGGCCCCATGATGACAAAGGGTCTTATTCGTTTGGAAGCAAAGGTACAGAGAGGCGGAGTCAATGTGAGCAATACCGCATCTCTACAATATGCGCCACTTACTAGTATCTTCCTTTACAAAGTCACCCATCCTTCCTTTACGAATACTAGTCTGCACTCCCAAAGGTAACATACCTGTCGTCGGAAATTACCTGCGTCAATGTGGTTTGCTACTGGACAATCCAACATCCCCTTGGGATTACCAATGTCTCGCGAGTTATCACTACCATAATCCCCACAACCCGCCACCAGGCGGGTATAATACACCAATTTTTGCCCCAAATAGGCTCGCCGGTCCTTCTAGTAATGGTGGTCGCTGGAGCTCTCCGTCCACATCATCCAAGAGCGTTGAGGTACAGAGAAGCCAAGTGGATGAAGTGTTTAAGAGTCTGAGGGACGGTGATGAGTTGGCAGAGACGGAACCCAGTGCGTAAACGCATTGTACCTCTGCTTTGAACGATGCCTCACCCACCGTAGCTTCTGATATTGCTACTCAACTATACCCTCACCAAAAGAAGGCGCTGACATTCTTGCTGGAGAGGGAAAGGGAAATTTCTGGTCCAGATGGTTCATATTCATCGCTATGGCAGTCACGGACGAATCCATGGTCCCGTCAGATAACCTGGTTCCACGTCATAACTCAAAAGGAAACGTTTGACGAACCCGTCGAGGCAAAGGGTGCACTTTTGGCCGATGATGTATGTTTTGCCACCCACTTTGTTAACAATTCACCGAAGAGCTTGTCAGATGGGTCTTGGGAAGACTATCACATGCGTCTCATTGATCGCTGCCACGCTCGACGCTTCGAAAGCATTTGCGACTGAACCCATAGATCCTCTCCCACCTCCCCCAGACTTACTATCACATCATGAGCATGGTGTCGCCCAGAACGCGTATGAGGTCGCGAAGGGAAAAGCAAAGGCGACTAGAGCACAAGAGAGATTCGAAGCTGAATACGCGCGGGCAAGCCGGATTAAAATGAAGAGCCGCGCAACCCTAATTATTTGCCCTTTGTCGACTGTGTCCAACTGGGAGGATCAGTTTAGGGAACACTGGAAAGGCGAAGTCCAAGTTGTTGGGGGCGGCGGTGGCGCCTCCTGCATAAACGCACTTGTACCCTCCCCTAAAGCCACAGAAGAACAGTCAGCTCCAAGGAAAACTCGTCTCCGTGAAGGGTCATCGTTGCGCATTTACATATACCATGGCAATGCACGTAGACCGGACCCTACATTTTTGGCCGACTTTGATGCTGTTATCACAACGTACGCAACTCTGGCCTCCGAATTTTCGAAGCAGAATAGGTGTTTCACAGGTGCGGAAGAAGAAGAAGAGGAAGGCGGCAGCAGTGATGGCATAACCTTGTTAGAGGTCGATGGCTATGGGAACCCAATTGCAAAGCCTCCGAAGCCAAAGAAAGCTACGCTGAAGAGAAAAAAGTCGGGTGTACCAGGTGCCGGGAATGGCCTTGACTTGAGCAGCCCTTTACAGAGTATACATTGGTTCCGGGTCGTTCTCGATGAAGCCCAGTAAGATGGTTTTGGTAATATATATGCATGTCTTCTTTTCCCTGACTATTTTGCACAGTTCAATCAAAGAGACAGGCACAGTGGGCAGTCGTGCGTCATGCGATCTGATGGCAGATCGGAGGCTGTGCCTTACCGGAACGCCTGTGCAGAACAAGCTCGACGATGTCTATGCTCTTATCAAATTCCTGCGACTTCGCCCATTCGATGACAAAAATTCATGGACGGAGTTCATTGGCACGCCAGTTAAATTTGGTCAGGACATAGGCATTGCTCGGCTTCAGATGATCATGAAATGCATCACGCTCCGTCGGACTAAGGAAACTAGGGCCGAGGATGGGAAAGCGATTCTTGCACTCCCTCCTCGTCGCGATGAGCTTCGCTTCTTGCAGTTCGATCCGGAAGAACAGGAAATATACAATCAGTACTTCCAAGAGTCCAAAGCCGAATTCACAGATCTCTCAAGTAAGAACGAGGTTATGAAGAACTACGTCGGGATATTGCAGAAAATTCTTCGACTACGTCAAATATGCGATCACTTCGAGTTGGTAAAGGCAAAGGAACAAGCGCAAGACACCGCGACTTCGTATGAAAGCATTGTAGCTGATATTGCCAGTCAAGGCCTCACTCAAAGTCGCGCAAGTGCCATCTTCGCCCTGCTCCGCGAATCGGCAACAACTCAGTGCGTGGAATGCGGCATGGAACTATGCGTTTCGACCGAGCCTGGTCAAAGTGATGGTCTGGATGGAAATGGGCCCCCTGCATCGAAACGAGGCAGGAAAACGAAAGTGGCCTCTCGTCCTCCTACCAGAGCCAACAGCCCAGCAGGCCCCCGCCCTGTCCTGACGCGTTGTCAGCATCTTTTCTGTATTGTCTGTTACCGCAACTATGTGTGTCCTGCATGGCCGAACGTTATCTCTGATGAACTCCACGCATGTTCCGCTTGTCAGTTGGCGCTGGCCGGAACGGATGCTGTAGAGATTAGGAATGAACCATTCCCTGAAATGCAGAAGAAGAAAACGCAAAAGCGAGAGAAACGTCAGAAGGGTGCTTCACTCGACAATCATCATCCATCAACAAAGGTCAAGGCCCTAATGCAAGATTTGATACACTTTTCGAGGGCAAATCCCTACTCTGCGAATTACGACCCAAGCACCGTCGATGTGCAGATCGTCAATGACGAGAAGAATTGTTTAGATGACAACATCGTGAAAACAGTCGTCTTGTGAGTACCCTCCGCGCGTCTGCCTCACCAGCTGAATCTTTGGCCAAACTACAGCTCGCAGTGGACTTCCATGCTCGATAAGTATGTTAAAATATACTATATGTTATGTTTGATAACTAACAAGGCGAAGGGTTGAGGACGCACTTGAAGCAGCTAAAATACAATATGATCGACTGGACGGAACCATGAGGAGAGACGAGCGTGTGCGCGCTATGGAGGCCTTGAAACATGATCCACAATGCGAGGTTTTACTGGTCAGCTTAAAGGCTGGAGGCGTTGGGCTCAACCTAACGGCTGCACAACGTGTATATCTCATGGATCCGTATTGGTAAGATGAGGAGCATTCATACGTCGCAATGATACTTAATTATGGTAGGAATCCTGCCGTAGAGAATCAAGCTGTTGATCGTATAGTCCGTGGCTTTTTATCTTGTTTATTCAGGATGTCCTGCTGATCCTCTCTCTAGCACCGGTTGGGCCAGACTAAGCCTGTGACCACAGTCAAGCTAATAATTGAAAATACCATTGAAGCTAGATTATTGGAAGTCCAACGGCAGAAAACGGAGTTGGCAAACATGACCTTGGGACAGAATCTCAGCAAGGCAGAATTAATGCAACGCCGCATGGAGGAGCTTGCCAAGTTGTTTGGATCATAGAAGATATTCTACAATTTGTCATATAGTCCTATTTTACTGTGTACCGATTACTGTATACATTGTTCTTGTAGACATAATATAGTTTGATAGCTTAAAATCCAAAATGGCCAGCATGTTTGCGAGCGCCAAAATAGTACACTAGGGACAACGCTTAGAGCTATCAATCGAACGAGTTGTAATATGACGAACCAACGACCTGGCTGACGAACAAGCCAACAGTGACCCCAGCGGCCACAGAGATCATCCGCAGAGCTAGGGCAAAGCCGTTGGAATATCGTTCGGCTGATGTCTGATAAGTCTGGCTCACGCCACCTCCTTGTGCAATGCCAGACTGATTGTGTCAGAACGATGTACTGAAAAAGGAACCTCTCAATACATACGGGCACCAAAAATAAAACACCAGTGATCATGGACGTAAATGCCGTACCACGGACAACCCGGGAATAGATGTTACCGAGGGAACCGATCGCAAACGCTCCCGCTGCAGAAACTATGTCAGTGCGACCAGGTAAAACAAGACTTGTGGCGCGGTTAGCTGCATAGGCTACGCATGAGAAAAACACCATGACAGGCAGTTGCAGACTTCTCCATTTTTGCAGGTTGGCTAATGAAGAGCACAAGGAGTACAGAGGTACCAAAATGAATATAGTCCAGGTGGGTAGTGGCTGTTTGAGCCACCCCCAGGAAGGATCCCGATAACATCCTACCGATGAAAGTTATTTTTGATAACAACTTATGCTACGTAAAATGACCTTTGACGAGATTTTTATCAGCTTCATAAGAAACACTTGTCTGAGCAAGTACAGCCGCTGATACTTGTAGCTGGCCCAGAACCATTGGAGAGACGGAAATGACCGTGGGCGTAAGAAAATTGGGGATTTACGGTGCTACGGTAATAGGCGTGGCGCGCATGACGGTCGACAAGGAAATAGAAATCCGAGCCAATCGTGAGCCCAAACCCCTACACAAAATTGCAGTCCTTAAATTTAATACTTAATAGAGACTCACTAGAAAAAGTGTGTAGATGATCGCGTATACAATACGAACTGATCCACAAAATATATTTTTAGACATGAGTTCTAGTGCGCTTATCACTTGAAGTGGTATGAGAAGAGACTTGAGTAAATCAATGCATACTTACAAATCGTGAAGCCAGGGAGAATTAGGACAACTCCTGCCGAGGCTATCGCGTTGTAACAAAAGACGCTACCTCGGATACTGCTCAGACCTCTGGCGACAAAGGCAACGACTATAGACACCGAGATTCTGGGATCGCTAAGCCATAACTCGTGAAGATCAGGGGTATACTCACTCGTATACGTTGGCATACATGGAGCTCTTGCTGGCTGCATTAAGACCGAGATATTGCAGCACGCCTGCACACGTGCCACTGATCCACATGTCAAGAATAGACCCACCGAACGACAGGACACAGATGATGGATGCACATATAAATGCGAAAATACATCTGACGTAAAGTGGGTATATCGGTGGCGACCTGAGTAATTCCTTCAGCGCGTCGGAACCGGCTTGTGCTGTCATCCCGTCATGGAGGACGTCTCGATATATCTGGTGTACTTTATGGAGCGACGTCAATGCTACGCGGCCAGTAGCCCTGACAAAATGCGTCCGTGATGAGCCAGTCTCTGTGCAGCGCATGCTAACAATGACGATGTTGGGCAAATGCACGAATTCTATTTGGCATTTCAGTATTGGCAGCAGTCTTGATTATCACTTGTCCCCTACCTGCGGAGACACCGAGTATAGTCGCGGCAGCGGTTAACTGAGATTCGATCCTGTGAGAAGGTGCCCCGAAAGCGAGCAACGCCTTTGCTAGTCTCAGGATAAACTTTCTCCGCTTGGCGATTTCTGTACGATACGAATGC
Source organism: Amanita rubescens (assembly GCA_015039365.1). NCBI lineage: Eukaryota > Fungi > Basidiomycota > Agaricomycetes > Agaricales > Amanitaceae > Amanita > Amanita rubescens. The sequence goes on from WION01000004.1 coordinate 199,401, forward strand.
AGGGTGTTACGTTGGCCATGGGCGGAAATTATTACCTTCAGTATTATTAGACTTAGCGATTAAACTCCTAGGCTTGGAAATGAAGGACCTAAAAGAGAAAATGCTCCTAGAAAGCGAACGTTTTGCTGGTGGTTGGTCCATTGTCACTTGAGTACAATCTCAACGCTGGTAAATATAACACAGGAGTACGTGACGTCATAACTACATGAAGATCAACATGATACAAAGCATAACAAAAACAACAATGGTATGTTACAAAACTCTTCACCAAATCTGAGGGGCAGGCGGAAGATAATCGGGAGGTAGAAGAAATGCATCGTAACCATGTTGCGGGAAAGATTGCCCCCCAAGGCTCTGATCAGAGATCCAGACTGGCAAGCTGCTCATTCGAGGTCATCTCAAATCCTCGCCATATTTGTTCAGCGTCCGTTAATGGAGGCCGTGTTTGAGCCATGACTTGGCTTGGGGCAATTTGTCCACCGGCCTGGACTTGTTGCATCTGGGTATCGTGACCAGGGTAGACGTAAGTGGGTGAAAATGGCTCTGCGCTTCGTTGGGGAAGCTAGGGCCATATTGTTCATGGCATGCGCGGAATTCTGATCAGTGGCCATGGCAATGGAACGAATAGTATCATGTGTGGTCTGCGGCGAACGTGATGATGATGCCTTTCTGATCTTGGATCTTTTAAGCATGACTTGTAGGGTCAGCGCGTATCGTTTCCCAGGGACTGAGATGATAATCAACTTTATCCTACGTCATTTATGACGAAAGGACTCACTGCCAGCCATCAAATTGGCTACCCGTTCAACCTGCGTTCTTATTTCATCCACGTTGCAATCGTTTGGGCTGTAGCAGTCTATGTCAGATGGAGATTTGTATAACTGTAGAACCTACAATAGTCTGGCCAAGCGAAGGAGGAAAGAAGCAGCAAAGGTTGCAGCAGCATGGGTGTAGTGAACGGCTTATTGAAGACAGTGTGAGGCATACTATTATCGGACAAGGACGTTTCGACGTACCATATCTCATCCCCTCTCGATAGGTGGGCGAGTTAACGGTGATTTCCAGAACTTGTCTTGCTATGTGAATAGAGCGGATCGAAAGGTCCCTCTGCGTAGAGGGCATTTTTTGTACATCATCTGGGCCGTTAACACCTCGCAAAGCGGTCGCGTTGTGAAACAACTCGGCATGAAGGTGCTGAATCTGCAAACTCTGCCTGTAAAATGCTGAAAATATGTGAGAGTCTATCACATTATCTTGAACAGAGAGAAATACCTGCATCTGTGTACTTCTGCGAAAAAGCTTCATCCCAGAATTGAAACCATTTCCGAAATTCACCGTCAAAGTGACGCAGATGTGCTAGGTCATCATCAGTGACAATCCTTTCGAAAGGAGACATAGCGTTATGCAGCCGTTCTCGAAGCACCATGAGTTCAACAGTTGAGACAAGTCGCATATCGTCTTCAATCGCCAGCGGATGTTGGAGAAAGAAGCGACAGTCTTGGATGCTTTCATCCTCCTTCAGCACAGCTGGACGTCCGGTCCCATAAGAAAGCCTAAGAGTGATGCACGTCAACACCCGAGGAAAGAAAAATTATGAATCACGTACTGATGTTCGAAGAGGTATAGGCAGAGCCAAGTCCGGGTGGCAATCACCAGCTCCTTGTCTTCCTTCGGATCAGATTTCTTGTTTTGCATCCGCCTATATAATCTAGGCCAAGCTTTATGCATAGCTATGGGAAAAGAAAAAGTTAGTGTCCAATAAGGATAGTTGATTTGCTGTGTTTACACAGTTCCATTGCCATGCGCACGGCATGGCCTCCGCTCAGCCACCCATTGTCAGACCAGCCAGCAACAAGGACTAGTTCACGCAAATTAGAGCGGCCCAGATAAAACACTTGTCACTAACTCATAGATTGGACGGCTTCCGGTCGCATGACGGGTGCAAAAAGTGTGGCGCAAGCTATTGACTGGACCTCTTCAAGGCACTTGCGATACTGTTCACTCTGCTTTCCTAAGTGGTGATATCAGGGACAATCAAGAGAGTCAACGGCGAAGCAACCTCCTCCGTCCTTAACTCGCGATGCAACCATGCAGATACAGTCGACGGCGAAGGGTGACCGCTCATGAAGAGCATCATAGATGTCAGTGTTTGCATCGAACACTGGCCTGAAAATCGTATTTGAATGTCGCGAGAGTGATCACAAGACATATTACTCACAAGAAAGTCGAGCAGCCTCCGTAGAATCTGTGAGGATGGTCTTAAAAACGATGACTTCCCATATTAGCGAATGGAGAACGAACATTGCAAATAGATCCCGAGCCTCCGCTTCGGATATGATGTTTTTGCTTACCACTGCAAAGTCGTGAGAACAATGTCTCCTGTGTAAATTTGATATTACCATCTGGAAATGTCAATTTGTGTAGACGTTTCCTCCGTTTTGACGGCCTCTCGTGCCTCTCCGGAGAGGGTGTCCTCGTACGACTGTGTGAATCAGTTCCGTCACCATTTTCCTGCGTTCATTGATCATTATTGGCTAAAGACAGTTATTCCATATAGAATTACCTTAGCGGCACGCCGAGAGGCGACATCAGCCAAACCCCTGAGGACCTCCCACGGCGCCACAAGACCCTGGGCAGGAAGTTCCCCATTGTCTTCCTCCTCAAATTCTGAAGACTCTCCACTTTCTAGATGAGACGAGGATAACGGCCTTTTCACTCCAGAAATTTTCGTTGTCTGTCGTTGTCCCGGCATATTTGTTGCCTGATAACGCACAGACGAAACATTGCTGGGTTGCGCAGCGCCCATAGCCTGAATGCTCGAAAATGGTGGGAGAACATGGCCCTGGGTTAATCTAGGCGTCTGTGATTGGCTATATCCGTGCGCATTTGAATGGGTCTGAGGGAAAGTGTTTGATTGAGCTTCTCCAGCAGGCGACACTTGATTCGGCTGAAACGTTGAACCTTGATAAGTTAGTGATGCACGATGTTGCCGTGTGCTGGCGTTTGCCATTTGTCCATGAGCATTGGGGAAACCACCAGTTGCAATTTGAGGCGACTGGATGCACCTCGTTAAGATGTTGGTGCGCAGTAGTGGGCGTAGGAGTAGACATTGAGGGTGAGCTCAAACTTGGTGATTGATGATAATGCGTATACGTAGGTGATCTGGCGAGAGATCCTCCACGAATTTGAGCTACAAGCTCGGACAGGGTACTCAGAATAGTGTTTTGTGTTATCTTAATGTCAGCTACATGGGATTCAAGACTCCGTATGCGCCTGCGGTTGGAATCGGCGTAAGCGTACTAAGAAAACTAGCCATAGGCAACGTACTCTAGTCCCGCCTCCCCTGTAAGAGTCGCTTCTCTTGAAGGCTTCTCAAATAGACATTCGAGACCTGTGTTTCGACAACGCCTACAAGGTGGATTGTCGGCGCCTTCGCATCTCATCTTTTGCTTCCGACACGCATTCTGATCATGCAGATAGGCACATAGAACTGAAGAAAGAGACAATGATCACTCACACAAGCGCCTACATGAAAGGGATTAGGGTGAGGAAGAACATACGAGACGATGATAACACAGCTTACGAGGTACTCTGTTCAACGTCTTCACCACTGGCTTGGTATCCCTCTTGAGGTCGGATTTACTGTCGTCTTCATCCTGTTTCTTCACAGGAGTACTACCACTCGGGTCCATGGAGACGGTGTGGACGAAAGGTCCTGGACGGAGGAGCGGAAAGGAGGAACAGTCGCCGGGAGACAAACAGGACGAGGAACTCACAAATACTGCAGGCCAAACAATGACAAGCGCATCATCTGCGATTCGTCTGACGCACGTCAATCTCCATCTGTCAAGCATCAACTTGTACCAGAAATTCGAGACCATCTTTCACATTTCTTGCTTCGACAATATCTCTTTGAATGTGCGCAATCTCCCCCACGGCTAGCTGGTTATCGTATTTTGAGCTCAGCTTTACTTGACACAAGTCACAAGTTATTTTAGTGTTTTCGTCCAAATACTGGGCTGATGGAGGTCTGACGCGTGGCGCCTTGGGGCAAACTCTAATCAAGCTGCTAAATTTGACATTTGACCCTTCCTCAGGCTTCAATTGGCATAGTACGGATAATCATAATCCCTTGGGGGTATCCTGCACCCATACTCCAGCGACCCCTGCACCCTGGCATCCGTGAACGTTTACCCTGCTATAAGGGCCGCCGATGCTTGGAGTGCGGCGTATGCTGCAGGATCGCACTGTGATGGATGTCGTGGTATTAGGTAAACATCATTCCACGGTGTCACCCGTTATCCTACAACTGAAGTACTGAGCAACTGGAGATCTATAAGCAAGGGTCGATATTAAACATCAATGAATCGCCTGTGGAAAGTTCTGGAGAGGGTCTAAATGTATGTAGCCTTGAGGCATGCGCCAATTTTACAAGATGAACTACTTCTTTGATGATCAACAAAAACAGTTGCAAAGTTGTACATGTCTGCGCCACTACTACTATACTACCTTCTTTCGTCATTCGCCCAGCCCCTTTCTCTCTTTATACCAGGGATCCCAATCAAACTCTCTATTTCGTCGTGCAAAGCCCGCTGATTCTGGGTCTGAACTTGCAAGCCACGATTTTGACCTTGTATGTGCAAAATATCATCGCTGACGGCCTGTAGATGGTTAGTTAGAACCGCCAACAGCCTTGTAACAGACTAACATTAAGGTGAATCTTGTATGAAGAAAGTATGCTATCCAAGTTATCTAGCTCGGCAATCGCTTCATCCATATGTTTAATCACCGTCATTACTTGATCGTCAGATTCCAGAATGAATGGATATTTGCCTATACCTCCGTTAGAGATCTTAAAACCAGTAACTGAACCTCACATTTTCCAGAGCCATTAATTCGCCCGTGAGACGGGCTTCAATTAAATCAACTGTGCCTTTAGCATGCTTCCTGCCTATCACGTCGTCACTTGCCCAATCATATCCTTCTAACATATCCTCAACGTTGGACATGGTTGCCTGCGCTGTTTCCTCTTCTCCCTCAATCGTCGACTGACTCGCCACATTACTGAATAGTAAGCGTTCTATGACCCCCTGATTTGCTGAATCAAAAAAGGATATCCTTGTTTTTGGATTTTTACGATTGACAGGGGCGTTGGATTCGTGATTTTTGCCTGCAGTGGGCAGCTTTCGTGAGCTACTAGACGGCGTCGGCGATGCTGTTCTTGAACCTGAAGGCGATTGTAATAAGGCAGATTGAACGATGGCTGTCCATCGAAAATATTAATACGATAATCACATCACAATTATTACTCAATATGATACCTTTCTTGTCGAGGCTATCTTCCGTTGGACCTTTGTGTAAACTTATGGAAGGGACGTTAACAACTGTCAGATCTGTATCAGACTGCTGATATTGATCCACGGACTGCAGCGTGGTTTGAGAGGTAGGGGTAAAAGGTACCGAGTGGGTTTGAGGTACGGGATCGCGATATCGATCAGCTGTAGGAAGCTGAAGTCTGTCGGACCGTGCGGAATACACAGGCTACACGATACAGATTAATATGTGACATGGACAATAGATATCAAGACTCGACCTGTGCTTTTGTCGGTATCGAATCTCGTTGTCCGCTCGGAGAAGAGGAATGTGCGGAGCGCAAGGTATGGTCAAATTTTGTTGAGGTATCATCACCTGCAAGAGGTTCCGGCTCCGTTATTCCCTCCAGGCGCAAGGGCGCGGAGGAGGAGATACGGAAAAGACGAATCAACGAGTGCAAGAAGTTAGTTTGGTCATCTTGGTCATCTGTCTGCCAGCGATAGGTCCTGGAAAGTGTGATATTAAATACCAATGGCTTTTGAACAGACGTGAACTTAAGGATCGTAGGAGGGGAAACTAACATACGTTAATAACTTGGATGGCACGGAGGTCAGACAATAGCCATGTTTTTCCAACAGAGAAAGAGCCATTGCTGTTGAGCTTGGATTTATGTATATAACCTGTGCCGGCACTTGCTTCTGCAGAACAATGAACGAATCAGAAGGGCGGAAGATATGACGACATACGGGACAGGAGGATGTAGCGGAGCTTCTTGGAACCGTCTGCGTCCTCCCAGATTTTTAAGTGGGAGACATACTCTTCCTCCAGCACGCCCTGGGCATTGCGCCTGGAGAAGACGGAGGATATGATTCTCTGACGCTCGTCGAGCATCGGGGAAGAGGAGGCGGGGCACGTGGCATGGATTGCACATGTTGTGGACATACGAGATCTGATCGGGCAGAAGATATACGGCTTGCGCATTAGACAGAAAGTCCATGACTGGTGCCATTGACCGTCTCTGACACGCGCTGGACCTTGTCTCTGCGTGAAATGTCCTGGAACCTCTGATTTTGAAGAGAAAAAAACAAAACCGGTCAGTCCCTTTTTGAAGATAATGACAATATCATTTCCCAGAGACAACACTAAGGGCCACACGCCATATATGTGTCCCCCCATTCTCTCCTTCCATCATCCTCTCCCACCCATACCCTCCCTTTTTTCTGCGCTAGTCGCTTTTCTTCTCTTGACTTCTGCTCATATTTATTGATCATAAGCTATAGTTCACCATGACTTCCACTCCTTCACCCTCCATTACGATGAATACACGGGGACCCCTACATTTTCTCGCATATGTTGCCCTTGACGCCCAAAGACGCCCAGATGACAGTAATGCCAGTCCATCACCGTCTTCGACCGGACTACAAAATGCGATTGGTTTATCTTACGAAACACCCCCTTATATCATATCCTCCTCCCCCAGCCGAAGCGTTCCAAGCCTCCACATATCTTGCGGGCGCTCCCCGTCAGATACAGGCTCTGAACCCAGGCTCCTCATCCGATCCGCCTCAACAAACAGCATCCAACGTGCCGAATCTGCTCCTGTCCAATCTAGGCACCATATGAAGACACGGAAAAAGTGTTCAACAAGAGACTCTTCCATGCACGGCAAAGCAAAGGAAGAGACCCTGGCCAGGAGGAGAGAGCGCCTGGAGCGTGCAACGAAAATAAGATCACTGGATAATTCTCCAGTTAATGACGAACAATTGACCATCCTCCGCATGGTCTATGACGAAATCACGATGTATCCGAGCGAATCATGGATGGTTCTGATAGCAATCATCATCCGTCGGTGAGTTCCAACGTCCGCGAGAATGCGTTCATATTTATAGGCAATGTAAGGTCTTTCAAGCAGGTTAAAAATTGGTTTTCAAATGAGCGACAAAAGAATCGCGTCGGAGAGATGGTTTCCCTTTATACGGAGGAAGGCGATAAAATGCGTTTACGACTCTCAGCATTCGAATTCAGCGAGCAATGGTCGGATAATCTTCTTGAAGAAGTCGCCATGGTCTATCATTACTTGGTGACTCAATCACACAGACGAAAGAAGCAGAAACTCTCGGATCACAGGGAGTCCTCTAGAGTTATGAAACTTAATGGACACAGCAGTCGTTCTCTTGAATAAGTCCTCTCATTTTCTCGACGATGGTACTTTACGTTCATATCATAATACCCTCATACCTTAGTTTACATTACATTAGCATTATTATATGTATCAATACGGGACACCGGTAACCTAATACAAAACGCTGTAAGGGACACTGACGACTACTGGTATTCTACCTTTATCCTAGATTCTCTAGTCGTTCATAATGATTGGTATTTTTTCGTAAAAGACGTGATATCCAAACGCTAGCCCGGCCTTGGCTGTCCGACTTTGCAACCTCACCGTTGGGGAGTACCTTGTACTTCTGTCCTCGCCATTCGACTTCATTATCAATCATTGCAAGAAGCCAAATTGGGAATGCGAGCAGTTCTCGCACCATCCAAGAAGCAATGAACGTCCATCGTATGTTATCTGGGAGAGGATGACCTGCCAAAGATGCATAAACATCTAGGTCAACCAATATCCAGACGATGAAATGCAAAGGCAAAAAAATCCACGAGGGTATGCCCAGGAGGTGTCGGATAGACCAGCTTGTGAGAATGCCCACCATCACGGACTCTGTGAAAGGCTCAAGCAGGGTGGCGGCAAGCGACATGCGCTTCCGCACGCGTATCCAGCGAACGCGCCGCCAGACGTAGTCCGAGAAAGACATGTTACCAATCACATTGCTTGCCACGTCACAGGACAATTCATGCCGCATCCCTAGTTCGTGCCACAACGCCTTCGCAATCATGTTGTCCTCTGCTAAAAAACGACCAAACGCAGGCAATCCGCGTTGGCTCGGGAGAGTGTTCCCTTCGCTATTAGGATTATTAGTCCTGGGTATCATAGGAACCATCAACGAGCTCAAGTTCAGAGCGACGATAAAGATTAGACTTCCCGACAACGCAGGAATCGATGGCGACTGTGTTAATGGCAATGTACATCCTAGCATGATTGGTATTAAGAAATGCTTCTTCAATCCGTGATCCTAGCCGTGACTTGTTTATGATGGCGAAGGGTACATGGTGAACAAGTGCAATTCTGCGGGTCGAATGAGTAGAATGTGTAAGAGCATCGACAGATCTTGCAAGTGTTCCGGGCTCGGGTAGGACGTTTGAATCGAGAACCCATAAAATGTCATTGGAAGCCATTCGATAAGCTCGCATTAAATTGTTGACTTTGGGGTTCACACCAACCGTTTCTTCACCTATTTCAAGACACCGTTAGGTCGTAAGGCAGAATGAAGTGGTAGCATACCTGTGACAACTGTCGCTCTGACACGAGGATATTTGGTTATCAGGTCTTGAACCACAGGCAGCGCCTGGTCATCGTGGTCTGCCACGCAGAAAAATATTTCGTAGTTGAGATAGTCTTGTCTAAACGTGGCCTCTAAATTCTCGTAAAGATTGTTTTCAAGACCTTTCAAAGGTCGAAGAATGGAGACACCCGGAGCATTTGAATCCGCAGCTAGAGGCGAACGGGGCCGTCTTCTATATCTCTTCCGACTATGGTGCTATCTGTGAACATATATTCTTCTTGAACGGTAAGGAACGTACGCAACATTGCATCCCAGAAGACTTAGGGACCAAATAGCCAGGTACCAAACGATACAGGTGACGCTTAAACCAACGGATAACAGCCCAGAGTCCTCCAGCGGTCGAGTCTCTGTCATGTAGAGAGTGGCAACTCCGAGGTGATAGGGTGGGAATACGCGTCAATAAAGTACTGGTTACTAGTACTCTAACTCTATAATTCCTCTAATTCCAGCTGGAACAACTCGATCGTATTATTCCATACCTTCGCCATAAGTTCCTGTAATGATAGTTCAGGGTGCAGGCAATGAACTATCCAGGCTACCTTTCCTATCGTCGACGGCTCATTCCTTCCCTTGACTGCTTTTCCACATATAAACTTTTCTGGTCGAACCGATGGTGGGTCGTATAGATCGCGTAAATTGGAAGGAATAGAGTCTAGATACTTGTGAGAAGTATGTCCTGATGTTACAGAACACCACGGCGCGTCTGTAGCCATTAGATGAACAGTCTGGCACCAGGGTACCGCTTGTAACTGGCCGCACCTGTCTCGAGTAATAAGCGATCCAACCTTATCGCACCAGCCACGCGTAAGTTTTCTTCAGTTTTGAGAGAGCATCCATTGATCCTGTCGTATAGCATCAATACGAAGCGCGAGTTTCAAAGGCTACAGAGATATACCCTATGTGGAATCCCATATCCATCTAATTGTTAACGTAAAACGCAGGAAATCGGGGGATACTAAGCTCGCTTACCAATTCTTGCGCCTCCTCTATCGAGCCTGTGAAGCTGTGAACGACTCCGCCTTTCCCGCCAACATCACGCCCTCCATCATTCCCGAAGCCCTCATCTCGAAGAATTTTAACAAAATCCGCATGAGCGGCACGAGAATGGAGGAAAAGTGGCAAATGGTATCTTTTCGCTAGCCCCAATTGCATCCCTAGGGATAATCGTTTGTAAGCGGAAAAAGTCGAACACACGATTCGCGCACGAAAGTAATGTTTTTGAACTTCGGGAACGGAGAAACGCGTCCTATCATAGTCTATCATTGTGAATATGTATACGCTGAGACTACGAGACGTTGAACCTACCAAGGCCGCATTCTCCAATTGCAACTACTCGTCTTGTCTCGTCCTCCATGCTTGCTCCCAACAGATGTTCTAGTGCTTGGAGATAGGCATTAGGCCCTCCTTTGAATGTCTTGAATTCGGTGGTGTGAGTGGGATGACATCCCACTGTAGCATATAGGCCTAGGTGTAGTGATGAATGATGGCCTCCGATCGCAGTAGTTTCTGCCCACTATATTTTCTGGCAAGTTCCAGAGCTTTCCTGGACTCATTCAGGCTGATTCCAGTTATGATCATAGATCCGACGCCAGCGTCATGCGCCCTACTGATGACCGCCTCCAAGTCATCTTTAACGAGGTTTTCAGATGGACGTTGTAATGGTAGACTCGATGTTACCTGCATGTTTGGTCTTTCCACGGTAGATTCCATTGAATATTGCGTCCGTCAAGTTCACTGTCAAAAAGGTTACAATTGCTATTTCATTTTATGACGTAGGGTTTGATCACCTCCAATGTCTGTTGAAATGCAGTCAGGTAAAAATGGTCAACGCGATTTACTAATTTTACCAATGAATTTGACTTTAAATTCGTCCCCATTGCTCGTTGGATCGAAGCGAGCCTGTACGACATCAATGGCGGTAGCCGACATGTGTACTCCGGGCCGGGATTTAAATAGCGCCCTGGCCCGGCTACTTCGCAAGTACGTCCATCGTCTGAACTCCCACATGGAACGAGTAAAGCAGCTGGCAGCACATCTTGCAAGCCCCTCTGGCTTGGCCGCGTTGGATCGAAAGGCACCAAATGACGTGGTCATCACCATGGCCATCCGGTCTCCGCTGTGCAAGGCGAAGAAAGGTGGATTCAAGGATGCACGGTTTGGGTATTTTACTCAATCGTTTCCAATATTGACGTCCGGACATCTAGAACCGATGAGCTCTTGTTGGAGATGTACAAGGTATGGAGTACATTTAAGCTGCTTAGGTTTACGGCTGACTCGGATCATAGCAAGCCATTGCTCACTCCAACATTGACCCAAAGCTCGTTGGTGACATATGCGTTGGCACTGTACTTACACCCGATCCGGTGTACCATGCAAGGGCTGCTGCCCTGGCAGCAGGGTTCCCAGACACAGTACCCGTTCAAGTAATCAATAGATTCTGCTCAAGTGGCCTTATGGCTATAACAACTGTTGCCAACCAGATAAAGAGTGGTCAAATCGAGATTGGTTTAGCAGTCGGCATTGAAAACCTGTCCGAAAAGTAAGCATCCGAGTGCATTATACGAACGTATTACGAGTGTTACTTTCAGTCCTGACAAGGGGGGTCCGCCTCAAAGCGAACTCATTTCAACCCATGCACAAGCTAAGGATTGCCCGAAGCGAATGGGATGGACAAGCGAGAACGTCGCAGAAGAATTCCACGTCACAAGGCAGGAGCAGGACGCTTTCGCCGCGGAATCCTTCCAGCGGGCCGAGGCTGCGCAGAAGAAAGGCTTATTTGCGAAAGAAATTGTGCCGTTCACTGTATTCAGAAAGGATCCTTCAACCGGAGAGCGCAAACTTGTGGTCGTGGAGAAGGATGATGGAATCCGGTACGGAACCACAACGGAGTCCCTGGCCAAGATCAAGCCTGCTTTCCCGCAATGGGGATTGGGGGCGACAACGGGTGGAAATGCCAGCCAGATAACCGATGGTGCAGCCGCTACGTTACTGATGACACGCAGAAAAGCAGAAGAACTAGGGTTAAAGATATTGGCGAAGTTTGTCACGACGGCCGTCACAGGTTAGTCTGTCCCGGTGTCATCCGCGCACAAGTTATATTGAGCACTACTTTCACATATGAGGTGTGACGCCGCGGATCATGGGTATTGGCCCAGCAACGGCAATTCCAGCGGCCTTGAAGAACTGTGGATTGACGCTCGATGATGTTGATCTGTTTGAGGTTAGTTGTCTTCTTGCCAGCACCATAGCGATTAACTTAGTACAACCCAAGATTAACGAGGCATTCGCGTCTCAGTGTGTGTATGTGGCCAAGGAGCTCGGAATACCGAGAGATAAGGTAAGTCATTTGTTATGACGGCAAGGGGTTGTAACTGACTGCACTTAGGTGAACGTAAACGGCGGAGCTATCGCGATTGGACATCCCCTGGGGTGCACTGGAGTGCGACAGGTAGTGACAGGAGTGTATGAACTGGAGCGCAGACAAAAACAGGTGAGGCAGAAATTGATTGACAAGGGGAACTGACAAAGTAGACACACGTCAGGTGCTCGTTACATCGATGTGCATCGGAACAGGGATGGGAGCTGCGGCGGTATTTGTCCGTGATCGACTATATTAAGCAACAGCTAAGAATAGATTTGTTTATGTATATGTATTTGCGTGAACAAAAGCTCCCCCGCTGAGTTACTAAGGTAGAAGTTAGAACCCTTTTTCGTTTGTCGTTTCTATAGTAGCCCCACCTTTCGTCTTTCTTTTATCTCCCTTCAATTCTGGCTCTATGTCCAGTTATAACTCTTTGAGTACTGGCACGCAGCAATCACCGTACGGTTCTGGTGATCCGTACTATAATGAATCCACAGGATACATCACACCACACCCTGTTAAAAAAAACGGCGTCAGCAACTGGATAAAAATCGGTGTACCTGTACTGGTCGTCGTCATTGTTGGCGCTGTCCTGGGTGGCGTCCTTGGCAGCAGGAAAGCTAACAGCGTTGCCAGTTCAAGCTCCAGCGCTGATGCCAGCTCAGTGGTCAGCGTCAAGAACGAAATAGGGCGTTATGCAACTGCCACAGATAGCCTCTACTTGGTTCCGTTATATCCATCGACTGTAAGTGCTGGCACTCACCTGGCTCTTCCTTGTTGACAGCCAAATTCAGACGAACACGGCCGCGTTTACGACACCGACTTTCGCTTCAACCAACAACCCTCAACTTTCATGGCCACAAGATCCCTTCCAACCCTTGAATCCTAATGTTCTTCAGACTCGCCCGGACAGGCCTCGTCTTATGGCTCCTGCATATAAATGGCAAGCATTGCCAGAACTCATCAAATCTGATCCTTACCTTCGCGGATGGAATGACACTATTTTCGGCAATGCAACTGAGTATTTATCGCTTCCTCCCGTTATATATAACATGGATGGAGGAAATGGCATCCTCGACAATGCTCGCAGTGTCAAGATGAGAATCAAGGCCTTCAGTTATGCTTATCGTATGACGAATGATTCCACATGGGCAGAGCGTGCCTGGGTTGAATTACAGGTTCGTTCACAATCGTTAGGGATTTTTGTCCAACTGACTGTTCCCAGAATGCTGCAGGGAACGGTACACAATCGTTTGGTCCTGACGGTCCAGATAGATGGAATCCTCCGCACTTCCTCGACACTGCAGAATTGTCTTCTGCCTTCGGAATCGCATACGACTGGTTGTACGACTACTGGTCCGATGACCGGAAAAGTCAAATTTTATACTCCATAATCCAATATGGGTTGAATCCAGGTCTTGCAGCCTATTCAGGGAATTACACTGGTTGGTGGTCGAAAAACACAACTGGAAATTGGAACTGCGTTTGCAACGCAGGCTTGACTGTAGCGTCGTTGGCTATTCTTGGGGACGATACGACTGGAGTTGCACAGAAGCTCCTGGGTCTTACTATCGACAATGCGAAAGCCAACTGTGCTCTTGCAGTATCGCCTGATGGAACTTGGGCAGAGACCCCTGACTATTGGTACTTTGGCAGCACCGGTCACGCAGAATTGACCTCAGCTCTCATGACAGCCACGGGCAGTGATTATGGTCTTCTCAGTGTAAATCCCAACTTTTGGAAGACGGGATACTTTCACATGTATTCGTTCGGTCCTGCGTCGCTCTTCGGCTGGGGAGACAGCGGACCGAATAAATTCACTGCCACAGCCAATTCCTTGCTCCTTTATGGCACCGAATACGACGTACCCCAATACACTCTTTTCCAGCGCGAGCAGTTTGATGCCGCGGAACCTTGGAGTATGTTCTGGTATAACCCATCAGTCATCGGTGCATTTTGGGATGGCCTGGCCCTCGATCGCTACTTCAGCAATGAGTCAGATCAGTGGGCTTCAATGAGAAGCTCCTGGACGGACGAGAATGCATTGTTTGTCGCCATTAAAGGAGGAACGGACCAAGGCCATCAAACTCACAATGACCTTGATGTGGGTGATTTCGTGCTTGATGCATTTGGCACCCGTTGGGCTGGCGAACTCGGAGACGGCAATTATAATTCCCCGGAGTACTTCAGCAATGATACGCAGAACAGCGCGCGTTGGACGTATTATCGCAAGATGACCGAAGGTCAGAATACGATTTTGATAGGCCGTTCCAACCAGAATGTCTTGGCGGCGCCTGATGTCCAGTTTGTCACCTCAAATACTACCCAGGGTTCCAGCACGGTTTTTACCCCTCCCAGCGATTCAACTGCGTACTGGGTATCTGATATAACCAGCGCGTACTTCAACGTGTGAGTATTGTAAGGTGTTGCGTTTATTCGTTATTAATCTTCGTGAACAGTACATCTGTTAAGCGTGGTGCTCGGTTGTTGAATGGACGACGTCAATTCCTGCTTCAGGATGAGATTGACTCGCAAAGCGAGGTGATGTGGCGGATGCACACTAATGCGACCGTCCAGGCGGATGGAACATCGGCGACGTTGGCGATTGGAGACAATACGATGCAAGTTTCACTTCTCAACGCTCCATCCGGTGCTTCGTTCACCAAGGGCCCTGCTGTTCGATTCACGACGGATCCTACACCCCCTGAGCCTGATCAGCCAAACACCAACGTCACGGTCTTGATGATCGACCTACCGGCTGGCTCATACACCTTGGAAGTCCTGTTCAACCCCCAGTGGAGCGGAATGTCTTCCAGCGATTTTGTGACACCACCGTCGGTTGCCCTTGATAACTGGTCTCTAACTAGTCATAATTGATATACCCGCTTGTTAATTACGAACTTGGGACATACTATTCTTGTGGACATACTAAGTAGTTGTATTACGGTGTTCTGTAGATTAGGGCACTCGAACAAAGACACTTTCTTTGACTATGTTTGGTTCCATCCGCGATACCAAGGCAACAGTCGCTCTTTCTTCCCTTGTGCTCCTGTATCCTCCATTGCAAAAGTAGGTTGATCCTCTGGTACGCAGCCGTTCGATTTCATCGTGAGCACATCATGTAGTGATCATGTCCTTTTGCTAACACATCTTTTAGAACACCAACCATGCCTCAACGTCTCGGCATCACGCTCTTTTTCTGCTTTACATTCATTTCCTTGCTCGCGTCGTGCGCCAATGCTACCCTAAACGCGGAGCCCCACCACAAACGAATGCTTCAGAAGCGCATACCCCAATTATTTCCGATACCCGCAACGCCCGGGGGTGCAAATACGCGAGCCTCATCTACGCCCACAACCACAGGTACGGCAACGGCTGGAGGGGCATCAACGGCTGGAAGCCAAGTCTCTTCGGGTACCACATCAGCCTCTGTAAATCATTTTTGCTTGTCGAACATTGCTAATGCTGATGCAACATTCCAGAGTACGGCTTCTACATCGCCATCTAGCGCATCTTCATCCACTACCTCGAGCGGTGTCTCGTCAACTTCCGCGTCAACTTTGGCCTCATCTCCTTCTGCTCCTGCCAACCCGGCTGCCGGTACATCAATGCCGCCGTTAGGGCCACAGACGCAGACAGCGACCGCCAGTAGTGCCTCATCATCAACGTCAAGTCAGCCGCAGTCAGACTCCTCTTCAACTTCCCAGCAGAAGTTGACAATGACCATCATCATCGTTGTCGCTTCGAGCGTTGGGGGTGTCGCGATTCTATGGACCGTGTTCCGCAAGTGGAAATTGGGACGATCCTCCAGGTTTGACGAACGGTTGCAGCCGATCGAATGGAAGCCACCCTCAGAGGATAACCACCGCCGCAGGCCCGTCTCCAACGCGTCGTCTTTCCATTCGGGAAGTGGTGGGGGGCCCGATTTCGGATTGGACCATGTACATGACCATACTCAGAACAATATCGCTCCCCTTCCTGAACATGATTTTACGTCACTGCCGTCAAACCACTTTGCTCCAGTCGGTGGATATGCGGATTTAGCGCGTGGTCCAAGTCCGCAACCGCCGCATATGATGGAATATGGCCGCGGCCCTGGTCCTGTCATGGGCGGGTCAGGTTATGATGTGAACGTTCCACTGCACCATCAAGGCGCGTACGGAGGACGCGACGCCTACGATTATACCAATTACAATAGCACACCGATGAGGTATTAGAATACTGCTTTCATCCTGTCCTTTTGTATCCTTACACCGGAAGCTCTTGATTTATTCTTTTTTTTTAATCCATTCATGCCATGGCTGGCCATTCTCGTGTTTATAAGTATTTTTGATGTATTCATTACAATTTTATTTCCTTTGATGATGAATGCCACCATTTGTATCCTGCCCCCGAGAATGATAGGAATACATGATAGAATGTACAACCTCCACGAAGATACCAAGTGCAGCATTACCGTACGCTGAACAAGATGCCAACCGTTTGTGGGTGATGATGGCGCATCATCCGTCAGCCTCGTCTTCTGGAATAGACCCTCAAGACCAGTTGGTTGTTCGGGAGCAAAGAATCGCTGCGGTCGAATGACGACATCATCGTCAAAAGTCTCGGACCTTTGTTTCCGTTTCTGAAAGGTAGAATAGGCTACCGGATCGGTGGGAGTCCAGTCCATCTCATCAAGATCTTCAGTCAGGACGTGGAGGGACTGCAGAAGTAGATAAAGATGGCTGGCCAAACACTGGATTGGGAGGAGCGATGATGGGTTTAGAAGATAAGCTGAGAGTTGTTAGGTCAGGTTCGACAGCGGAATGTGTTGAAATCCCCGGGGTTGTGGCACGACTGTGACCGGCGGGTGTTGCAGAACGGGAAAGTGAAGATGCATGAGACTTTGAATTGATCAAGCGGATGGCTGGAGGTTGCTGCAGTCGTATTACGAACAGTGACGCTGCAAAAACCTGTCGGGTTGATTAGAGGAGAGCTAAAAACAAAATCAGTGGGAGGTACAGACAGTAATTTCTACCGCCAATGTGAATAGTAGATAGACTTGAGTGTGTTCTTGGGATGGTCTGATGTGAGGTTTATAATGTCTGACTGTCAGCATGGTCGCGGTGAAGAGTCGAAGGAACCAGGCTGTCATTTGCAGAAACTAATGATTGGCGTTAGCTCTCATGCGTATTGATAATGAAACTCGGCTTACGATATATGTTCGTTTACCTTTCACTCTTACATCTCGACCTTGTAGCTCGGCTTTTCTGAATGCGGAATAAGTGGGATCCCAGGCAGTCCATAGAAGAGAAATCATGACGAGAATAGGAAGGAGGGGGGACGCATGGACCATCCATGGGATCGAGTATCGGAAGAAACCTACGTTATTGTCAATCATTAGACGGAAAGACGAGCGCTCGTTGCGCACCAACAGAATAACCAAGCAAAGCCAAAACCAGCGAGAACATCCACAGTACACCACGTGCACGCCAAGCTAGTATTTCGAATGTAAGGTGATCGCGGTCCTTCGTGGATCCGGAAACGCGTCGGCGGTGATCTTTGCCTCTGCTTTCTTTGAGCCAACAGCCAAGAGCCTTGGTCCGAGCCATGTGATCCCTATTCTGGATTTCCTCTTCTATTGCAGGCAAGCACGAATCGCACACGGGCGGGTACCTTGCATGTAGGGACTCTTTATATTCCGGCAGCTTCTCGAGTCGTCGATGGTAGTCAGGGCTCTGGAGAGGAGAATTAGAGAAAAAGGTATGGAATTGGGTTGCGGGACGTACGTCCGGTGATGGGAGGTAGCTTGAGAGAAGGTTTACGAGTAGCATTTGGTTCGTTTGGCATGTATGGCAAAAGAGGCCTCTACTGTAAATAGATGGTAGCTGATCTTTGCTTGGGGAGCCTAGAGAGCTGGATAAGCAAGGAGGATGAGTGATCTGTGGAGAAGGAGGATACCGCGTTTGGCGAAAGAGAGTGAGTTGAGAGAGACATCATGCATGGCAGGATCGTCAGAGAGAATTTCTCCTGATTTGTCGT
Source organism: Amanita rubescens (assembly GCA_015039365.1). Taxonomy (NCBI): domain Eukaryota; kingdom Fungi; phylum Basidiomycota; class Agaricomycetes; order Agaricales; family Amanitaceae; genus Amanita; species Amanita rubescens. Next base: position 217,560 of record WION01000004.1, read on the forward strand.
ATCTGTTCCAACAACCGCAAGCATTACAATGAAAGTTTCGAGGGTCTTGTGCGATGAGAATAGGACTGTGGCAGAAGAAGCAGCGAAGAGAACTGTGGCGACGAAAGAGGGCGGACATGAGGATGAATTACCAGATAAGGAAAGACATGTTGGTGGAACCATCCTCGTCTTCGCCTCGCGGACAAGCCGTGTTACAACCAGCGTATTTCACTGCTGATATTTTCATTTCACCTCTTCGCCGAGATTTGGATGCCCTAATAGAAGCCTATCGCGATGTCTACTCCTCTAGCAGCCCTTTTGCTCTCTTCAAACACACTTGGCTCTCGCATAGATGGCACTGGCTGATCTTCAAAGTATTCGACTCGCGTTCCCGCCACTCTTTCCTCACAGTCACCCTTCGTCTTTTTCTCGGTTGGTCGATCCTCTTCTCATGCTATCATCACTCTCGCTCAGTCTTGTTGCATTCTAGAGAAAACAGTCGACGCCGAGTCTCTCTTCACTCGCGTTGTTGCTCTGTTTGCATTTTACACTTTCTTCTACTCACAACCACTTGATACTGCACCTCCCCTCTACTCCATCTCGCATATACCTATAGCAATCGGTACGCCATTCTTTTCATTCTCGCTCACGTCCGGTTAACAAAGCCAGACCATTATTTGTCATTGAACGAACTACCAAGCTTACTGACAACGGACGAGCTACTTCCTCTTCGCCCCTACGCGGCGACTAGTCCTGTGTACGCTTCTCAAAGACGACGTATTTTACATTCTACCTCCCGCGGCACTTTGTCCAGACAATCCGCGAGAACTTCCGCGAGAACAGGTAATAGACGATGCGTCCGATCCTTTGGAAACAGGGAAACGGAAGCGAGGTCGACCTTCGAAGCAAGACAAGGCGAGAAGGAACAATGCGATAGTTGCTAGGCTGGAGAGATGGTCTGATCTTGCGCCATCACAAGAGACGCAGGAACGCTACAAAGAAAAAAAGCTGACGCTTCTAGAATCATTACTACCGACGGAGCAAGGTCGGATGGCCGTGCAACACGCTAGTACGGCGGTACTAGAGAGGCTAAAGGAGGTGGCGGGTGACTCGGAGGAATCAGCGGGGTTGGAGCGTGCGAAGAGAGTGGTTGAGAAGGAGGAAGCTGGAGGATTGTTACGCCTGATTATATCAGCGCCGAACCTTTGTCCTTAGTACTTCCATCATCCATTCTTTTATATTATTCACCCTCCTTTTCTCTCTCTCTCTCAATGGCCTTCCCCGGCCAAAATTCACAAGGAAGATACTTTCCCCAGCAAGAGTCTGGCTCTAATTCTACCACAAATCTCCTTCAATCCCAGCCCTCCGCGAGTGCTCCCCATGCACATTATGCACAGCGACCCTCTTTGCGTACCATGCCTAGTACGAGCTCACTGGTCCGTGTTCAAATGCTTTTCAGTGGACGCGTTCCTAATCCGTTGCCTACAGGGTGAGTCTCCATATAGCAGCGTTAGCGCAACCTTTAGTGGTCGCGCAGCTGCGCCTTCCGTATCAGACAAAGTAAGTTGCCGATCGTTCCCGAATTCCTTTACCAACGTAATGCTCCGCAGTATTCCCTTCCTCCCGACCCTGCTGTGTGGGGCGCAAATCTTTCTCTCACTTACAAGGAAGACGACGATTGGTTACATAATCCAGACCCCCGCAGGGACCGAACAAACGATGCGGGTAGCAGCTTTTTGACTTACAGAGGCTTGACGAATCTCGGCTGCCTCACTATTCTTTGTGTCGGACTGGTCACGCTGTTGTAAGTGTCGAAAATAGGTCAACCTTGCTCGCCCGTCGCTCACTGCGAAAAGTGCCGGATACCCCATAATCTCCCATTTTACGAGCAGAATACAGTCGACACAAGGAGGTTTTAATATTGGAGGCATAAATGCGACTGGGCAGGTGCGTGGCTATTTACAAAGAATGATCTATTGCTACAATGACCCTAGGTCCCGTCCTTGCCTGGTAACTGGGGTCTAATCGACCTAGAAACTCCTAAATCAGTCCATAAAAAGCCGGCTTATTATGACCCATCGCAGACTATGCAACTCATTTTCAGCGACGAGTTTAACACGGACGGAAGAACTTTTTACCCAGGAGATGATCCATATTGGGAAGCCGTCGATCTCCACTATTGGGCTGTAGGTTCTATTCCAACTGCGTTGTTCTTTGCTAACGTTTTAAAGACGAACAATTTGAACTGGTATGACCCAGGTACTATGACGACGAAAAACGGTGCTTTGGAGATAACGCTATCAGAAACTCCATCACATAACCTCAATTACTCAAGCGGGATGATGACAACTTGGAACAAGTTTTGTTTTACTGGTGGACTAGTTGAGGCAGCCGTTACCCTTCCTGGCCTTAGCAATGTTGCGGGCTTGTGGCCCGCGGTATGGGCGATGGGTAATCTTGGCCGGGCGGGTTATGGTGCAAGTCTAGACGGAATGGTTAGTTTCACGAGCAATCTAGTTGGCGATAAACTGACAAAACATAGTGGCCATACACATACGATAGCTGTGATGTTGGCACCGCACCAAATCAAACCGTTGGTGGGCAACCCGTCATGCCTGCCGGAGCAGGTGATCCGTACAATAATAACGCATTATCGTTCCTTCCGGGGCAAAGATTGTCTCGGTGCACCTGTCCTGGCCAACCTCATCCTGGACCTACGCATTCAGACGGGACGTATGTTGGTCGTGCGGCTCCAGAAATCGACGTCTTTGAAGCAACTGTGGGCTAATCATACACGCGCATTTTCTCTCATTGACGTCAATTACTAGGTCGGCGCCGGTGTAGGAATGGTATCGCAGTCTGCACAGTGGGCCGTGAGTAGCCACAAACTGGGTCCCTACCTCCCTTGACACTGATCCATTAACCAGCCGTTCAACGCGAATTATACTTGGTCTGAGGTCCTGGGGACGACATATTCCATAAACAATCCCACTATAACCGAAATCAATCCATACAAAGGGGGTGTATATCAGCAAGCAGCATCCGGCCTTACCACGACCAGTCAGTCGAGCTGCGCCACTTTACATTCTTTTGTTGACGCGCAGTAGATACAAGTTGTTATGAATTATCTCAGGCATGTTTCGCTGTCTATGGATTCGAATATGTACCAGGTACGTATAATCTGATGAGCAAATAAACCCTGGCTGATTGTTTTTAAGGATTCGACAACGCCGTGAGTCGCTAGCAAACCTTTTTCACGTTCCGTTGCTCATACGCCCCCAGTACATATCCTGGATATCAGATGGCCAATTAGCATGGACTGTTCTCTCGTCTGGACTTGTCGCAGATCCCATTGCTCAGATTGCTGCTAGACCTGTACCGCAAGAACCGATGGTAACCACGGTTCCATATGACTTGTTGACTAAGCTGACCTTTTGCCAGTACCTGATCATGAACTTGGGAATATCACCAAACTTTGGAAAGATCGACTTTGCACAATTAACGTTCCCAACGACGATGAGGGTAGACTGGATACGCGTTTATCAACCCCAGAATGCCATTAACTATGGGTGCGATCCAGCAGATTTTCCAACGGAAGCCTACATTTCGCAGTAAGCAAAAAAAAAAATCATCGGATCCCGGGCACAGATCTAATAAGTCATGTAGATTCAGTGAAGCTTACACGAACCCTAATTTGACGACATGGGTGAACGACTATGGACAAACCATGCCACAAAACAAACTTGTGACTCCCTGTTCATGATAATTCGGGACTACCTTGGCCATTTACAGCCGTCCGCTCCTTTGAATGGAATTTTTTTCGTTATCTTATCTAGAGTTCACCGATAACTTGCCAATTGTGCATTTAATGTGCATCATGGATCCTCGCGGTTGATCGCGTTCCCAAATTTACCCTTACTAGACGCCATAGTCTGGTTGTATGTTGTACCTTTTTTCTTTTTTTTTTTACTTCTTGTGCTTGGAGCACTATTACTCAAGCTTAGTTTTGGCTATTGTCGTGGCATAGTATGAATACAAATGCAGGAAACGAGACACTCGGGCTAAGTTAAAATTAGATAACATCCAACATGCCATCTGTGCCGCGCCAGATTCTGCCTAAACTCTCTATTATTCTGGACTAACAACCGAATATCACTAGTCAACCTTGGACCAGTGCCGAGCGACAGGAACATCGTGTCGTACCGCCAATCCCCGACCTACGAATCGACAACCTTGGAAAAGGCCCAGATGCTTGGATGCAGGCAGTGCATCAATGGAATGTTGCTCCCCTCAAGTCGTGGAAGCCGGATTGGTATCAGGGCGCGATGGCACCGTACTTTGCTGCGAAGCGGTCGCAGAGGAAGACCATCGCTGAGGAGTACGCGAGGTGAATACTGTATACTGATATACCGTGTCTCCGGACTCCCCCTCTCCCATTTGCTGATACCTTTTGTATAAGGTACAACTCGGACAAGGATGCATTCCTCCAGGACTACCCGATGGCTGGCAACATCAAACTTCTCCTCAACGCTATTCGCAAGCGTCACCACAGGCGTCGTAGTACGAGCTGCAATGGGACACCTGAGGAACGAGATGGCCGAGTGGCCGGCACGAACAACCCGGAGGGCTGCTCACCATAATCCCGCACCCTACCACTAGTTGAACTCAACTGCATTCGTTATTCTATGTGGGTAATAGTATTCAATAATTGTTCTTTCTCCATAAGCAAGGTCAGCACGTCGATTTCTCGTAATCAATTTTGCGAACACTAACACTATAGCTGTCTTTCAGAACAAACTATCCATAATCATATAATAGCTGCCTCGAACGTGCCTCAATAATTGCACCTAATTCGACAACGGTACTCTAAGTAGTTACTAACTAGTCATTCTTAATATACATAATGACCCGGGTTTAGTTAAATTCACACCGTCGAATTCCCTCGAGCTGGGGAACTTCGCCAAATCCGTTTTGGAAGGTGCATATGTCTGGTCAACTCAGTAACTGCGCTACACCTAGCGGCCTATGTTGTACTTGAACGTTGTACTTCCTGTGCCGGGCCGGTGCACTATTATTATCAAGCTTAATTTTGGCTATTGTCGTAGCGTAGTATGAATACAAATGCAAGAAACAAGACAGGTACTCGAGCTAAGTTAAAATTAGATACTAAGGAGTGATCTGGTCTTTGTCCTTGTATGAGTCCAATAATCCTTGAAGCTTAGCCAGTGTCCGCTCCAGTGTGATGATACCACCAGTTGTTAGTCGTGGTACTGCCAATTCGTTGTCATCTTCCCTGCCCTCGGTACTAGTCTGACTCTTTCGGACCAGGCGCCGCGCATCATCAAGGACCTTTTTCAATCGCCCTTGTTTATAGTACATCCATTTTACCTCAGACTCTAGACCGCCTAGAGGTATTTCAAGCGCTCTGCGTACGAAACCGCGGGAAAGCACATATGCTTTCTCGCTGTACAGCCGACTGTGTGCGCACATGGTAAGCCACGACGTGCCGCATGAAGTATCCATCCTTGCCTACCTGTTGACAATGCCCTCTTCGGTGCCTCGGAGCTTCTCGTATGCCGGTTCACAGAACCACCTGATAGAATGCGACATGAGGACGGGCTGACATAGTTAGATTAGACTGTTATGTTACGTACGGTTCTTTGACGAGTACTAGGCCCTGAATGGACACAAACGCTTGCAACAGCGACGATCGCGCCGCGCTCCACGTCTCGCTCCTGTCTCCTGTCCATGTACCTAGAATAGAAAGGCAGACTTTTCCTTCTTCGTATAAATTCCTGTATTCAGTCTGTTTGGCTAGTCATTAACATGGAGCCAAGATCATTCACTTACGGATTGACTTCGAGAAAGGATGAGCATCAGATCTATCATGGAAGAGAACGTAAACTGACCTCGTCCATTACCATTCGTCCAGCTAAGAAAATGAGCAACTGGTGGACTATAAGGAAAGTTGGAGTCAAGCATCCAATCGATCACAAAGGGCGCATCTTCATAAGGGGTGTTCTCGGGACCAATAATAAGCGAGCGCAAGAGATCTGTTCTGTTCTCATACGCCCGCACGATTATTGAGTCTATAAAATTAGTCAAAACTGGTGAAAAGGGGTTAATGGTTGCAACATGCCTGGCAGGCTATTGGCGAGCGCGCGGTATTCTCGATTGATACGACTGAGGAAAACTCTCGATGGAGTTGCGGGAGTCGATGAATAGAACGCGTGGTCCACGGGTGCAGATGGAAGAATATCAAATCGCTTCCAATTCTCTCCATCGTCGCCTGCGTTGTATTTCGCACCAGCGTCAACTCCAACATGACCCGAGTCTAGGTCTTCTTCACCGACGGCCACATCCATGGAATTTGAACCAATATTAACAGGGGAGGGCACTGGGGATAACACTTGAGAGGGTTTCGGTGGCGTCGTATCTATGGCGTCTTGCTTGGCGGAGGCATTCTTGTCATCGTCATAACTCCAATCCATCGTGCTGTGGGCATCATTGAATTCTTCATCTTCATCCTCCCAATCTGGATCGTTGGAGTCGTCAGGACGCCATGTACCATCCTCATTCATCGCCCAAACTTCCTCAGTTTCCGAATAAGTTCCCTCAATCGCATCGTCTGCCCACCCTTCGTTTTCCAGTTGTTCTATACCGTCGTACAGTCTCGTTAGCCTCTCGAGAGGATAAGTTTTGACCGTCGAGTCAGGATGCGTCACCTCTACCGTACCGTCCAAGTTCAACTTGAAAAGAATGTTAGACAAGGTCACTATTGATAGAAAATTACCAACGCTAGTAACTTCCCCGAACCAATGTAAGCTGCCGTCCCCAGGACTTGGCAGTGTCATAGTTTCACATCCTCTTGCACGACGACTCCGCTGGGCCGCAGTTCTTTTGCCCAGGTTGTCCATTTCTTTTCTCCAACCTGTCAAAGAAAGATCAAACGAGGGCATTTCGTCATGTATCCACGCCTCCAGCTCGCCAATGTTAGGTACATGCGGAGCTTCAAATCCATTCGTAGTACCTTCAGGATGGATGAAGACGAAGTCAGAGCGGCGAACGCCAAAACCATCAGTCACGGGTTGTCCCATTGTATTATTTTCAAAGGTGGCGTAGGGGTCGAGTTCCAGGACCGAGACAGTTTCCGCAGCACGCTTGTCTGTCAGGAGGATTACAGCAGTTCGGTCCGAAGCGTTGACGCTCTGGACAATAGCAGCTCGCTTCCCTTCCTCATTTTTCCAGAACACATGATCACCTGGCCTGCCTCAACTATCACCTTGTAATCCACAGCAAAACGAGAGGAGCTTACCAGCAATCATACTCATCTGGGTTAAGATACGGTACGACGCTCGTAGACTTGACAGTTTCGTGGCGGCCATCTTGCCATAGAACGTCCAATATTGTCTCCGTCTCTGTTACGACAAAAGTCTGGATCGTCATGGCGCTGGAGCCATCCGGTTCTAGGCCATGTCTTGAAAATGGTTTGTCGGTAGAAGCCTTAAAGCGGACTCTATCCCCTACGTGCATTTCCTTGTCTGATGTACCGCGGACTAACGTTAATTCAGGGACATCGCGACCTGCCCAAAAGCGCTCGGGTCGTTTCTTTTGCTCAGCCGCCGCTTGAGACAGCTAAGATGATAACAGGATTTAGAGGCGATGATAATACATAGGATCTGGAAACACACATATTGGTTAAGGGCAAGCCATGCTATTGCATACACACTGTGGTTCACAGCGAGGACTGTATCGGAAGTAATCTGTCTAGGGCTTCTCCCTAGTATAAAATTAACGATATTGTGCACGTTTTCAGATGACGGTGGAAGAATGTCCTAAAAATGGCTTAATGAAACGCGACCTTAAAGTAGAAGCGTGCGCACAGATCCTTTTTCACCGACATTGAGGCGTGAACCAAGCTCGGTGACTCGGACCAATTGACCATTAGACATTTCTACAACCGATTCATCAAAGACCTGAGAAGTGTTGAGTAAAAGAGATTTGGGGTGACAGGGCGGTTTACCTCGACGACCTGTCCAACGCCTTCGTATCAGTTTGCACAACCTAACAGAAAATAAACTGCTTACCTGTCCAACCCAATCATTATAAACTACATGGTCACCAATTTCAGCCTCACTCTTGTACTCCAAGTCGTCCCTGGACCACCAGCCATCAACCTCTTCCCCGGTAATGACATGCTCCACGCGACCTCGAACATGAACATTGGTGACAACGCCTGAGCATACCTCGTCTATGTTGCGCTTGCAATAATCGCCGACGCCAAGCGTGCGGTCTATAAGGCGAAGTGCTGACTCTGGCAAAATCTCGCGTTCGTCGCCATCAGAAAGGAACGATACGCCGACCTCGCCATGCTTGAGTGGGCGCATGAGCGGGTCGATGGAGGCAGGAGGTGAGTCGTCAGCATCATGCCAACATCGCTGTGTTGGAAATACGTGAATGAGAGATAAACACGGTACGAGACCACGCACAAGAACGATGCCGTATGAATGTGGATTGTCAATGCGCTGTACAATATCTTGCTGGTAAAACTGGAGCAGGTGAATAGAGCGGGGCGAGAGGGGAGAAAGCAAACCTTGGCGGGAGGTGGCTTCGGACGCATCGTCCACAACAAGGACGAGTGCACAGCCACCACGATGTCGTTCATTCCAACGGAAATTCTTGCAAGCATATTCGACTTTCTAGACTTTCACCAACTTTTGACATGCAGAGCTGTAAGAAATACACACTCGTCACACTTTTTTTTCTGATCCTGTAGCAGGTCTGTTCTCTCTTCAGACTCCTAGTAGACTCCTTGCCCAGTCTCCAGTATCAGATCGAGCTTGCGATAGCAGGCCAGGAAGACGGCTTTCACCATTCTCTCAGCACTCGCCGCACACTATTGCAATCCCATCAGCACAGCTGGGATACTCTACAGTGGACACAGGATCAGCGTATAAAGAGGTTCCATGGCGGTCTTTGGGAACTGTACGGAAATGTTCTGGCCCAGAACACGTCAGACGGGCATACACTGCATTTTAAACAGCTACCTTCTCGGTCCCGAACCATCGAAGAAAAGAACTGGACAGTCGACGTTAGCCAATTTAGAATCCGAGATTTTGGCATCGATCCAGCACAGGACTTATTAATTGTTGTAGAACAACCTCAAGAGTTGGTAATTCATACAACAGACTTTGACATATTTCATTATTATTCATAACAGAATCCCACTTGGTGATTATCATATTTACCTGCGAGCGTTGTCAACCGGAGGACCTCATCCGCTGGTCTCCGGTTCTCGAGTATTGAACTCACGAACGAATGTGGGGCGACGATAGAGCTTATTCTATCCAGACTTGTGGAGACACTCTGGCCATCATGTTTTATGGTGAGGATATTGAGATGGCGGTCGTACTCTGGAACTGGAAAACAGGACATGTTCTCGCGGTAAGTTGTCTCTTACCAGAAGCTCAGCATTTGTCAAGCGTATTTTGTAGAACATTGTAAGCGATGACATCAAGAGTATGGCATTTCTGAGTGAGAGACTCCTGATGCTTGGAGTTGTTCGCCTGGATGGCATCCATGGCATCACAGAAGCAAGTTTAGTCATGGTTGATTTCATTGCAGAGGGTCCGGAACGACGTGAGCTAGACGCTGTGGAGAATGCGTTCACTTTTTACTTTCCGCGATTGGCGGAAGACATGGATATTACAGACATACAGATTCGCTCGGACCCGGCGCCAATTTGGACACCTGACCCAAAGCTTGCTGTGCCGTTTTTCACAGCACGTCATAACCGCTTATATGTTATCACCCTGGGCGTGGTTAATGGGACTTTCCGAACTGTCCTCCTCTACGCACTTGGAAATACATTTCTTTCGCTGATCAAGCAGGCCGATGGCCAAGGGAACAAGCAATTTGGCTGGGACATGTGGGGTCCGGACGGCAGTCGCCTGATGATCCCACAACACGCACACTCTCGCACATGGGTTTGTTACGTATATGGAACAAGATGTGTTTCCACAAGAAGATGGTCCAGAACGAGACGCGTCTACTTGTATGACTTCAACCAGCCAGCGCTTAGATGGTCCAAGCAGAAAGATGCGAGTATGTCGGACATTAACAATGCTGTAGAGGATGACGAGTTGGAGGGGTATCTAGTATGTGTTACGGCGCCTACGAGGCTTGAGGCTGGTGATATATTCGAGGAGGAAGTAGAGACCCGACTAGGATATCGGATGGGATACTGGACTGTACCAGGAGTGATGCCATTGGAGGCGATGTGCAATGAGGATGGGCTTATACTGGTGGTAAGTGTATTCATGGGACAACAGGAATGAACGGCGCTAACAAGGCAGTGCGTCAATAGGACAATGTGACTCTGCCAATAGCTGGCGAGGACTCATACCGGATACTGAGCGTGTAAATAATCTAATCAACGTAAATAGAGCGATATACGCCTTGCCTTATAATCTCATGTATTCTGAGCTCTTTCGTCCAAAAAAATGTCCCTCTTCTCAAGGGTCTCTCGCTCTCGCTCCTCCATCCTCTCCTCTGCTCACCGTCCACCACCCGTTTCTCCATCTTATGCCGTCCGTGTCTCCTTTTTTCTCCTTTGCATCAATCTAACCTCCTCACAGACCATCCATAACGTGCAGAAACTCGTGCATGACATAGACGACACTCCCCCACCAGATAATGTACCTCTCTCGCTCTCTTACCTTGCCCTCTGTGCTCAAAGTCGTTACCAGGACTTTATTCTCTCTATTTTACGTGCCAACCCCTCCTTGCGGGATACTCGATCCTACCTTGATTCATTTGGGCCCCGTCCTGTTACAAAGGTTTCTCCAGTTCCCATTCCCTCCACGTTGCCTCCGCAAAGCATACCATTGACCCAAAAACAGCTTCAAGATCCGGGGCCCATCACCGCCAATCACCTGGGTGCCAATACAATCGTTGCTTCCATCCTAGATCCGGTATACAGGCGTACTGCTCTCGTCAAAATTCAAGGTCCATTCTCAGACGTTCAACTGGACAGCATTTGCCGGGGTCTCGTTTATCTCGAGAAGCTCGGGCTTGTTAGTGTGATCGTCGTGGAAAACGATACACTACATCGGGGCGAAGAGCACGAACGTTCGGTTATTACTGCCGAGACAACGCGCATCGTTTCTCGCCTAGAAAAACAGGGTGCTCGCGCTCGTCCTGTGCTCGGGCCCATCGTGCGCCTGGGCCCGAAGCCGGACGAATCAAGCGATACAACACATGACGTCGTGCCACCAGAAGCTCACACTATTCCATCGGATCTTGCTCCCATTAGATCTGCATTGCGTGCTGGTGAAATACCAGTAATTGCTCCTTTTGCACTGGACTCTTTCTGCAGGTCGGTCAGGGTACATGCCAACGACGTCATCGGTGGCCTTGCAAGGGGTATGGTGGAAGCCACACAACTAGATAATGCCAAGAGTTCTCAATCGCCTGGTCACGCTGACGAAGCGCGAATACTCTCCGGCGAAGTTGACCTCACTCCTCTCAGGCTCATGATTATCAACAGGGAAGGAGGAGTTCCCTCCTACGCTCGTTCAGGATACCCGCATCTACTCGTTAATCTTACTTCCGAACAGTCATATATCAAAGATACATTCCACGAACAATGGAGTTATACACATCCTACTGCTCTTTCTAACCTCTCCTTGGCGAAGACGTGTTTGTCTTACATGCCTCCATCTTCATCTGCCATAATGGTCTCTCATCGATCCCCCAGTTCTCTCATCGGCAATCTGATCACTAACAAACCCGCGGTCTCGTCCAGTCTTCCTCACGCCTTGCTTCAGGGAAACCGTAAATTAACACCGCACACACCCACACTACTTCGACGTGGGCTTCCCATTCAAGTCATACGTTCAATCTCTGACATTGATCATGTCCGGCTCAACGCCTTGCTGGAACAGTCATTTGGCCGTACACTGGACGAATCATCTTTCTATGCACGCCTCGAAAAGACCTTGGACTTTGTCATCGTGGCCGGTGACTACGCTGGTGCTGCAGTAGTCACGCGGGAACCTTGCCCTGCACTTGGTGGTCATATTGCCTATCTTGACAAATTTGCCGTTCTTCCCAGCCATCAGGGAGATGGAACGGTCGACTTTTTGTGGGTTGCTTTGCACGACGAGTCATATGGTCTCGGGCACCCATTTTCGGCCAATCCAAACGGCGGAAAAGGTGGCGTTGGTGAAAGCTATGACTTGGTTTGGCGGAGCCGCGCCGATAACCCCGTCAACAAATGGTATTTTGAGCGCAGCACTGGTCACATTCGCATGGGATCCTGGGTAATGTTTTGGTGTGACACGGAAAAAAGGCTTGAGGTTGAAGAAGGGAGGCGCGGAAGCGCCGGATTATCTTATGTTGAAGACTGGGAAGTGGGCCGGCTCTCCGCCTGGTCAGATGTTATTTCTGCAATACCTTCAAGCTGGGCAAAATGACGAAAAAACAATTTTTAGAGTAGTGTACTGTATTGTATGTGTTGAATAGAATTGTAGACCTAGTAAGTAGTAGCTGGAGCACTTAAACGCTTTAAATTCGGATATACATGAGCGATGTCAATCGATGTCAAGGATCTAAAACTGGCTGCAATTTGCCTAAAGTTGCGGCCGACATGATGTAAGAATTGCAATAAACCCGACCAATGATTAAAACCTCAGTGCAAAGCAGAGTGAATTTCGCGGACGAAATCCCTCAACGCAACGCCGCGGGAACTGCGCTCATGAGTAGTTAGTTGTTCATACGGCGTGTATCATGTCGCAATAATCTCTCACTCTCAGCGCTCAGTATTCAATATTCAATATCAATGAGCATATTACGCTACACTTACCGCACAAAGTACGGCGTGCCAGAGGCACATCGCAATCCCCTTCGAGGATATTTTGTGTTTGGTTAGCTGATCATGGACATGGGAATTGCGGGGACCACGTTTTTCCCCAGGCCTGTCATTTTGACGAGGTCTAGCCACGCCCACCGTGGTCGTCGACGTCAGCATAGCATCACCACCAATAACAGCCGACCTGACAGAGGCCCAGGGTATGACATGCGCTCTAACGACCAAGACTGAACAGACAAGACTCTCACTTAATGCGTAGGAAGCAATGGTTTTGCCCAGCGCTAGCATTGGCTCCAGATGTATATCTGAATTCAGCACGCAATTGAAATAGTACACTGACTGTCGGCCATTTTTATCGGTGTCATTGAGCTTCTACCCTTCTAGCCAAACAGTCTATCTAGGTATACTTGCTTCCGTGATGCTGGTATAATCTAGTCCCAGTTAGTGGCCATTAAAAAAATTTGTCAAGTAGCTTTCTTGACGCTTCTACTCCAAGCTGAAGCATATTTCAGTATCGCTTTTTGTCTCAAATGGGGTGCGGTAACTCACGAATGTGGCGGCATTTGCAGGGAATGCCTAGGCTTGCGCATCAGAAACTATCAAAGAAAAAAGCAAGTAACACACCCTAGCCATTGCCGGTCCGAATCCTTTCCAAAGGGCGGCAACCCCATCGGCAGCTATCGTTTTGCGCGCACAGTCCAGGAATCCGGAATAAGTACCCGATGGTGCCGACTGAATCCTCGACTTGATAACCTACGGCACAAGTTAAGGGTCCAATCACTGACGCAAGCAAAAAGCAAAACGTACGTCGGGTGGAATGGCCAATGACCACATTGCAACGCCCGCCGTGCCACCAGCGAGAATGATAGCACCCAGGTTGAGTTCAGACGGCGACGAGCCAGCAGGAGTTAATGCCTTCTTCGTCACTTCATATGCTGCAAAGTACCTAAAAAACCAATCGTTAGCGGGTGGCAAGTCATTACCTTCCACACGTACGCGGCACTTCCAGGCCCATCGCGAGCAAGGGTAGCACCCGTTCCCCTGAATATGCTACGTATACCACCCTCTTTATACAACTTTCCTAGAACGTCCGTAACGCCCTTGTATTTCTGCTCTCCTTGGCCTTGACCTTGGATTTGAAGCAACACTTTTGCTCTTTCCACCGGTGCTGTAACAAGCGTCGTCGGAACCGCAGACAGGAACCCAGCTGCTGCAAGTTCGGAAACTGATAGCGATTCGGACTTTCTCCCCGGCGTCAGGGCGTAGATCAACTGCTTTCCTGCGTCATATGCCTAGTGAGAATCGTGAGATAGCCGCTTCGGATGTAGTCACTCCTATATCTCACCCAGAAAGAGACGGCGAATATGGGTGTAACACCCAAGATCGGTGGGACTATACCTCTGTAAAGACTGGTGCAGTTCAGTGACACGTCACAACCGACAGTGAGAGAAAAGTAGTGTTTACCCAGTTATACCATCGCGAGCCAGAGCCTTCTTCACCACGTCAATGGCGCCGGAATAGGTTCCAGGAGGCGCGGTTTGTAGTCTAGTCTTGGTCAAATCAAATGGGTGACCTACGGTATTGCCAACTCGCACTTGTGGGAGTGAGAATTAGGGCGAGAGACCCACCGACGAGAACAGCGCATACGCCGCCAACTCCTCCCGTGATGAATGATTTAGCAGACTCCGCTGCAGACACGCGGGTCTCTTCCGGTGCTGGGGCCTCGGCACTCTACATTGAAGCGTTCAGACGATGCAAAGACGGGCGAGTACAAAGCATACCATCGTTCTTGGTTGAAAAGGAGTGGCGATGGTCGGCTGGCTTTAGCGGAGCCTCGGGGCTGAATAGTCAGAGCCGGACAATTCACATGCTAAACTGATAGGCTAATACATAGAACGATACTATATATACACACCCAATACCCAAATCATGACATGGGTAATAATCTGACCAGGAAAGAACTAAGCATACACAAGAATTGAACGGCGAAACTAAGCCCTGGCCATCATATATCCAGCTGGCATAACATACTGCAGAAGTCCTTTAAACTTTTTGACTTTTTCTGTGTGTGCATTATGAGGGTGGACTCTGAATCCCCTTGAACTCCTCTCCTAGTGTTATAAACACGATGCGTATATCTTTCTTTGCTTTTGCTGGAAGTTTATTGATAACCATGTCGAGTCCTCGAAAATTGATAGGGTGACGGGGTGACACTGTCATCTGGAAGAGGAATGTGATGTATTCTGGGGAGATAAACAATGCATGAACGGAAGGCTCGCTTTTCAAGATCAGGGCCATGTGAAAATCAGCATGAACGTTTTGGGATCCCGGCTTTTCACGCATGGATGAAGAATAATAACGGCTTTTCTCCTTCGCAACAGGAGCACCAGGTATGTAAATATCCAGTTTCGGACCCGAGGGCAGGCGTGTCATACTCAATGTGAGGCACTTGCGAATGGAAAAATGTGCGGCATGTTCAAACAGACTGCTGGCTATGTCATGAGTATCAGGATCATCGAGATACTCCGTCAGTTTTTTCGAGAGCTGCGCCTGCATAACTATACGAATGCGTTCAAATACAGGTTCGGCGATGTAGTTGCTCATTAGCTCTGCGTGTTGTGAGCCACTCGTCATCAGCAGGTTCCACCCTAACTAGAAGGTGGCTTGTTGTGCGAGGGAAGTCATCTATGGACCATATTTGTTCAGGCCACGGGTGACTTGCTCCAGTTGGACGCGCAAATCAAGGGAGTCGAGGGACCTGAAGCATAATCGCGGGGTTCCAGGGAAGGTGGAGTAAGCATGCTGTAGCCGTTTGCAGTAATCCAGATCCAGATCAACTGTGTTCAAGTCTTTGTTGCAGAAAAGTAAGCTGAAATGGATATTGACTGTAAATGACAAACATGTGGCTACTGCGTTTCACTCACCTCGCGATATATAAAGGCCCCCATCCCCATGTGGGCATCCAGCAGGTCCTCGCTAGGTGGGGCAGCCACAATGACCCTGCCCTTACGAATAAAATACTTCAGGCACAAATGTCCCGGGATTAACCAATGCACAACATTCCGAATCGCGATCTAGCTCCGGGATGCGGTGTCCGTCCGACAAGGTCAACCTTCTGACTCCCGTGTTATTGAATATGTGAGCGTGTGTACCCTCGTCGCAGTAAATGGTGGTCATGCCATCTACCAGTCGACGAAGAAGCACATATATCAGAAAGAGCCACTTTCCTGGCGTATGAAATCCAATAAGTCAAAATTATAGAATACGTATGCAATCGCGTACTGACCGATGTCAGGTTGGCCTGTGACAATCGTCGCATGGCATAAAGAGGAAAACCTGCCCGATAATGAAGATCCCAGAAAGTCTCATAAATCTGAGCAACAAGGAGTTTTGAGACTCCGAAAAATTCTGTTGGGAGTTCGATAACTGTCATCCTCCACGTCTAATGACAATGGGTCGGGGATCAGGACAAAACGCCTGACAAATCTATCCTCCCTGCCAAAAACTATTGTGAAGGGCGAGAAAGTGATGATCTGTAAAATAACATCAGCAGAATATGACGCCCAAGAAGAATGTTATATACCTGGTTCTAAGCCATGGAATGCATGATCGGAGACGGGGGCAGATGAGTGGCGGCACGTAGGATTCGAAACCGTTACAAGATTGAGGATGATTGAGCAACGAATCAACGAACGAGACAGTTTTTTCAGTAACGATCAACCATGGAGATTCACGCAGCCCTGACAATTATCTGGATGTATTCCAGGTTGCCTTGAAAAGATATTGAAGATCCTGGCCGAGGGATCTAATTTGTCCGCAAAATTCGAAAGATCATCTCCCATGGACCTTCACGTAGCGACTCCTCAATGGCGCTCACCTTCCACAATTCCAGAGTGTAAGGATGTTCATTTTTAAGGTATCTAGTTCTCGCTTTCTTTGAATAACTTCCTTCAACTCGCTAACCTGAAAATCGCGGCCTGCGGTAACTGAAAAGACATTAGATTCGCGAGAGGGTGGCATAGCGGTTGGTGCCGGATGGAGAGTGGGGATGAGAGGGGCTGCGATGTGGACCCTGTGGAAAGGGTAAACATCGAAGCTTGTATAATAAATGGTTTGTCCATCACCAAGTAGTGGGCGCGGCGAGCCCAAAAGGGCAGGTCGGCCCCGCCACCTTCCCACGGGTTTGGAGAATTCGACGATCGCGCGAAAACCTCCGCGAACGCGTAGCCGACATCGGACTAGGTGCAACCACTATTGAAGCACGGCTATTACGATTATGGATAGTTTGTTCTGAAAGCGCGTTCAAGACAGCTATAGTAAGTTAGTGTTCGCAAAATTGATTACGAGAAGTCGATATGTTGATCTTGCTTAGCCTCAGCGTCGACGCTTGTGGTGACGCTTACAAATAGCGTTGAGAAGTTTAATCGCCATCGGACGGTAGTCCTGGAGGAATGCATTCTTGTCCAAATTGTACCTTAGCATTAGTGTACTAAGAGTACTGGCTAATACATAGGACGATACTATATATATATACACGGCACCTGATACTAATATACAAGCAGCAATCTATGGTAATCCATCTATGAATCATCGTCCCGACCAAAGCCTCCAACCGGTTCAAACGTCGCTTCCGTCGTATCCCGTTGCCATATCTTCCTGACCCCGTAAAAAAATGCACAGATGGCGGCAGTCCCAAATACCCCAAACGTCGACGGCGCACCATACTCTATCCACCACGATGGATGATACGGCATCAAAAGTTGGTCAATCTGGACAACACCCCCCGTGCCATCGCCGGTTGTTGATCTACCCCAGGACATCACGCGTGCCCAGTCCGAGGCGCCGTCTGTTCCGCGAGCTCCCTTGATACCAACGACAAGCTCCTTGCTGTCCTCTCTTTGACGAATTATAATGTCCCCGTAAAAGGACGATCCCGAGTACAGGGTTGAATACGTGGCAGAATCGACGAGAGGTAGCGGTTGGTTGTTGTTTAGCTCAGAGTCGAGTACGGTAGGCTTATTCTTCGGCATTGGAATGAGATGCTGGGCAATGATGGATTGCAAGTTAACTGGGTTGGCATACAGATTGTCGAGGTCGTACTTTTTGAACGCCTCGTCGGTGGGGCACAAGAGCGTCCAGCTTGCTCCCGACATATCCTTGTCAGCCCAAGGAGACCCTTCTGGTGGTGCCGTGCCATTTAGCATCCATTCAAAACCGGCTTTCACGACCAGCGCAGCCATGGTTGATCCTTTTGCGGCCTTGACCAGTTTTCCTAATGTTAGCTGGACCGAGCGTGGAATCATCACATCCGAGAGTTCATGGATGACACCGGTCTCGGTAAGTAGATCAAGGGGGAAAATTTCAGAATTCATGTCAGCCCAGCCACCGCTACCGCTGATGAAAATGCTTCCATTCTTCGTGCGATCGAATTGGACGTCGGTCCCTTCCAGTGTCGCAAAGGTGTGCTGCGACCCGTTTGTGATCGAGCGCGCATAGTAGACGTCCCGTATTGCATGATGTCGCACCACATTCTCCAAGTCCTGCTTGGCAGTCGTCGATAATAGATGGTTGCTGACGAGGAGACCCAAACGCTTGAAAGCAGAATTGCGGGGAATTAGGAGAGTCGTCCTAGGTGCATTTCGTAAAGTGTCGGCTTGCGACGAGGAGAAAACGGCGGCGATGAACGATGACAAATCAAGGTGCGGAAGAGCTGTTTCGAGTGGATCGGCAGGAGGGGTGAGAGGACGAGAAATAAAGTAAATTACGGTATTATTGACTTCAACTGAAAGGATTGTCAGATTTTGACGTAATACAACCAAGGGAGCTCTTACTGTGATCACCGATGACTCCAGCGCCACCGAAATGAATTGATGTAGATGATTTTTTCCCATCCGAGCTGAGGTCAACGGGGAGGACTTGCTTGCCACCGGCCAAACCTTCTTCATGTAGCATAGTTTCTATGAGGGATCCGTTCTCGAGCTTTGTCGGAGTGAATTTGCCGGAAATGAAATGATATTGTAACAGCTTTTTGAGTTCGGGGCTACCTTTCTCGGGGAGATCAGAGTTGTTGTAAGCCTGCAAGACCTCATCACGTGGAGCAAGGATGGTCATCTTGGCCTCCGTGTTATTGATGAGGGACCGGAGTTCGACAGAGCGCAGGAGAGAAACGAATTTAGTGCAGTTGAGCGCCAAGAGATACTTCTCCGGAGTCAACTGGAGAGCACCTGGCGGGATGAGGAGGGAGGACACGAGATGTAGGACACCGTTGGATGCGTAAATATCTGGTTGAACTAACTCTGCGGAGGACACCTTGGTTTTTCCGTCAGATACCTGTACTTCCAGCGTCGTTCCGTCGAGGGTGGTTACTAAGATTGTTCAGTTGCGGAGCGCGTTGCAAATACTATGGTCATACGTACAATTTGTCGAGGGTTTCAAAGAATCGGACCATCTGACGCCTTTCTCGGAGACGGCATGCATGCTCAGAATGCGGGTGACGTCGTCTGTTGAAAACTCGCTTTCTAGGTAAAGACGTTCATATAGGTCCAAGTTTTCCCAAGCAGGATCCACGGGCAAGAATAATGTCAATGCAGAAGTACTATTGAGTGCCTTGCTGATGGCAGGGTTAGATTTGGATATCTTGTGAAAGAATGATAGAGAGGCTTGTTGCGAGACGACGTGAGCTATGAGGGGGGTCAGAAACGCGCGAGACGCGAAGGAAAAGAAAAAAAGGGCCGACCTAAGTTAGGAGGGGGTAGGAGCATGTCATCAATGCCGAACACTACGCCATTATCAGCGACTTTCTTTTCCTTGACAATCTTCACACCGCCTTTTGCGAACGCGTTGACGCCTACATACCCGTGGTCGTCCCTTGCAGCTATGCGCAGTCGCTGCGGCACACCTCCTAGGGTGCCTCCGGGTACTGGAATCCATGGTGGCGAAGGGGGTGGGTCATCGGTTGGATTTTCGAGGGGATTTGTGGGAAAGAGGAGCGTGTCCAGAACGTGAGGGGAGTCGTCGGTTGGGAGATTGTCTAAGGTGTAATTGAGGAGGTGGTAGAAGAGTTGCTGGCGAAGAATTTCGTGGATATTGTCGAGGAGTGGATCTAGAAGAGCTGCTTGCCAGAGAGGATCTGTAGACGCGTGTCTCTTAATTGCATCGTTTGTGGGAGCAAAAAAGGTTGTTGCGTTAAGGCGGTTGAGGGTGGGGATGAGACGAGCGCGCTGAAGGAGGTGAACGAGAGACTCGTAGTCAGGGTCGGCGTAGAGGATGTCTGACACGGTAGTCGAGGCGGGTCGAAACGGGACCTGCGACGCGGAAGCGAGAGCGACGGTGAGGGCGAGGAGAGGGAAACGCATGGAGGACGAACACCGACCACCGGAACTCGGACCGGTTGATATTGTAGCTCATCCAAACGACTACGCCGCCGCGCCCGCCCTCCGCCCCGACATGTTACAGCTCGCTCATAACTACGCCGCAGCTCCACCCGCCGCTCTACACTTCCTCCCTTCCCTTTTGCTTTATCCATCCCGCGATGCCGTCATTGTCCTCGACGCTCACAATCTCGCCCTCCTCCGCGTCCTCCCCTTCCACCAAGCCTTCCCTGCTACAACCCATTCATACTCCCCAATCTCCTGCATCGCTGTCGACGTAGGCATGAAACTTGTGCGCGCCTTTTCTTCTCCCACTTCTCTCCTAACCCTCTCCAGATCATCGCCGCCATGGCCTCCCGCGTGGCCGCCTGGTGTCCATCCACCAACGACAAAAGTTCTTGGCGCGTTCATTCTACCCTCGTTCTATCAGAAGGCGCGACAGTCACTGCCCTGGCCAGCAGATCAGGTTCGTCCAATTCGCTTCCTCCCCGCCTCCCCCTGACCCTTGCAGGACTACTCGCCGTCGGCTGCCAGAACGGCCTGTCTGTCTATTCCTTGATTCTTGATAACGATCTCCCGACATGGTCTCCGAAATGGACCGTCTCGTATGTGTTTTGCGTTTCTACATGTCCGTGGACCTGAACCGAATAGGACCAACACCCCCGCCCTAATTCGTTATTGTCCCACTCTCCAATTCATTGCGACCTCGTCCAACGTGCGTCGACCTGTTCCCTTCAGCTTCGTCTACAAAACGAAAGTAGGCAGACAACACCGTCAGATTGTATTCCACGACATCCGGCCGAGTGATCCAATCCATCCGTCATCCTCGTCCTGTCATTAATATCTCCTGGAGACACTCCCAGGCCTCCAGCCGGTCAGTTTCTTGTCCCTCGACTTGAAAGCAGCTGAACGCGAATAGGGACGATTTGATCCTCTACACCATAACATCAGATGCCACTTTGCGAATATTCATGCCCGTGCTCGATCGGCCAATGCATCTGCAGCTGCACGCGTCGCTTGACATTTTCTCTTGCGTCCCCTTCTCCGAGCTAGCGAATGCTTCAGATTCTGCTATTTTTTGGCTAGATAGAGAAACTATCAGTCAGACTCTCAACCACCTCCTTATGAAGACACCGCCCAAGGATGACGCCTGCTCAAGACGAATAAAGATCATTTAGAACAGGGATGGGATCTCTTTTTGCGCACTCTCGCAGATGGTTCGATTGTCGTTACTGCTGTTGCGGTCAGTTCTCAGGATCGTTCAAATCCCAGGCGCTCATTTGCACCATAGAATATTGATCGTAGACCTCCAACTCTGATACGGCAATTTACTCTGCAACATCTTCCTCCATCCACTCTTCACCCACCACAGTTACCTGTATGCACTACCAGGCTCTGATCCCTCGAATTTGACAATTATCACATCACCACCCTTGTCCACTTACACAGTCCAACCACTCTCCTTCTTCGACGCCCAGAGCGATAGTTTCCGCTTAAATAACAGATTACTGGACCGGGTGCCCGATGAAGAATCGGATATTGTACGATTTGTGAGGACACCGGAAGGACGCGGTGTAGCAGCCATCCGTACAAACGGCGGTGGAGATGTGTGGACAATTACTGAACATGAGGCAGAACTACGCCGGACGGGGCATTGGTGCGCGGCAGAATTTGTAGTCGTGCTTGACGAAGGTACGGTGTTTCGCCATTCAGCTGATCCATATAAACCCCACGCGTAGGCAGGAGCTTTGCGGCATATTCAAAGGTTAAAGGTACCTTGACTCTACACGCATCGCAATCCCACACGATATCCCTTCCACCCCTCATGTCCCTCTTTTCCTTGCCTTCTCAGAGTAGACACGAGAATATCTTTGCTATAACACCAGACTTTACCATCATTCAGGTTCGCGTAGAGGGAGGGCGCGAACTCTTTATCCACTCGATTTCCCAGCTGCCACTTTCTAGTCCACCGCAAAAGATTCTACCCGTCGATCCCATGTCATGGAGCTCAAATCAAGGGACTACGTCAAAACACGATGTGTTGCTCAGTTTATCGAGCACCGGCGAACTCGAGTTTTGGGTCCCGGAAGAGGACGAAGCACAACCATGGCGCCGCACCGGCAAGGTAAGAACAGGACGATTAGGAATGAAAAAGGGCTCGGTGTAGTTCAGCAAAAAAGACAGCGCTTAGTACGTGTTAATAGTGAATGGGGCACTTTACTGATAATCTGTTGTAGCTGTTCCCGTTAAGGATGGAGAGGAACTAACTATATGGGATTCTCAGGAATCGGAATTCGCCTCTGGTCTAGAATACCGCTGTACGTATGAGTAAGTCGACGTTCTGCTTTGTTTCAATGCGTTATTGATTTTGGCGGCAGCGAGAAGGTGAATGACCTTGATTGGACGTCAACACCAGATCAACAATCCATTCTCGCTGTCGGATTCTTGTATCATGTTGATTTGCTATGCCAACAACGAATGACCTATTTCGATCCTGGTCCCGGCTGGGCCCTTTGCTATAAAATAGAGATCGGAAGGTGACCTGCAATTTGACATGGTCATTTAACAAGATGCTAATTCTGCCTAGTATTATTCCTTATCCGATCAATGACTCTATCTGGTTGACTAATGGCTCGTTCATAATCGGTGCTGGGCATCATCTATGTCTCTTTGGCCCAACTGAGCCGTCCAAGAGCTTATTTGAATATGCAGCTCGGCAGAATGGACCATTGGAAGACTACCACCCTCAAATGCTACTGCAGTGCCTATTATGGGGTAAGCAGGGAAGAAGTTTTGTTAAGAAACACCATCTAACTATTCAAAAAGGAAAAGTAGAGTTGGTAAAGGAGATCATCGAAAATCTTGCACATGATGTTCGTAATTACGAAAAAGAAGGCAGCACATGGCATTGGACCCCTCTACCCGTTGAGAAATTTTACGAGTCAGATGGCATTCGTCCTATGGTACGGGTCTTCTTTCTAGAATTGGATCATATTCAAATTACGCTTACAGCAAAACGGGATCACATTGAGAAAGAACTACACCTCGTTATTTAATGGGAAGGACGAACAGGACATGTGAGATTATTCTATTAGAGTACAACCGATGCCTCACGGGAAATGTAGTGCTGAAGATGTTTTCTCACGTCCACTTGTCACCCGTCTGATTGATACCCTGGAAAACCGACCTATTCCACATCTAACTCCGAATGAGCAGGCTCACCTGCTCGTTCTTCTTCAGACAACGCTTGAAGTAGGTCGCGCACTGCATTTAAGCCATCATAGCTCATCTACTCACTTAGATTGAAGAACAAAGACGTGCACTGGATGCTAATGGACTCCGATTCCTAATATCAACGAGGTCATTCTACATACTGAATCGTCGAGCATTGGCACCAGCCAGCCCAAAAACAAAAGGCGCTGTACCGAGACGGACTGAACGACGGGAAAGACTTCGGTTTCGCGATATGGTGTGGGCTTTCCACAGTGAAAGTCAAGGATTGCTCCTCGATGCAATCGTCACCACATGCAAGGGCAAGCTGTTGTGGTCAGATGCTCGGGCGCTTGGTATCCCTTTGTGGTTGAATTCAACAGATGAGCTGGTCAGTGTATTTATTATGTTGTGCCAGGCAGGTATTGTTAATGCCCTTCCTATAGAAAACGCAAGTGGAAAATATTGCACGCAATGAATATTTGGCAGGAGATAACCGCGATCCGATCGCTTGCTCCTTGTTTTACTTTGCTCTGGGCAAGGTTAAACTGGTTCACGGCCTGTGGAGGCAGGCGGCATGGCATAAAGAACAATCCGTTATGCTTAAATTTCTTTCGAATGACTTTTCACAACCGCGTTGGCGGACTGCGGCGCTTAAGAACGCCTACGCGCTATTAGCGAAACAGCGATTCGGTAAGCATACACGATCTTTATCTCCTCCCGCTTCTGAATATCGTCAGAATATGCTGCTGCATTTTTCTTGCTGGGTAATTCCCTACGCGATGCTGTCAATGTATGCATCAGGAACTTGGAAGACTTTCAGCTTGCAATCACATTAGCACGCGTGGTAGAACAAAGTAACGAAGGACCCGTTTTTTTGGATATCGTAAAAAACAACGTTCTTCCTGCTGCGTTTACCAACGGTAATCGTTGGCTCGCAAGCTGGGCATTCTGGCTCCTTTATAGGAGAGATCTAGCCGTGAGGGTGCTCTTGGTAAGTACTAAAAAAGTACCATGCATGTTAGGGAATTAACTTGCGTTGCAATGACAGACTCCGTTGCAGGATATTGTGGCAGCGTACGACATCAAGGTCGGCGAAATCGGTGAACCTCACTACGACGATCCCAGTCTTGCGTTGTTATTCTCACAGCTACGATCCAAGACGCTGCAAGCTGCCAAAGGGACAAGCGAAATTTCAAGTCGTTCTGAATTCAACTTTGTGCTTCAAATAGCTCGCGTATTCTGCAGAATGGGTGCGGCTGACTCTAAATCGATTCGTCACCACTGTGGAATCTGATCGATTGTTTGCTTAGGATGCCACGCTCTCGCTCTGGATCTCGTTCGATCGTGGTCTTTTGAGCGTCCGCAAGCTAGCTCGTCGATCATGCAAGTTCCGCCGAGCCCCAAAGCCTCCCGGAGCGTATTTGCTCTTGAGCACGCCTTTCGCCACAGGCCGTCGATACTGATTGACATGAGTGTGTCATCGCCACCAACGCCTGTCTTGGTAGATCGACCGTCAAAGGCGGTGGAAGATAGCGCAGACCTTCTTGCACGGAAGACTGGCATCGGTAATTTAATGAGAGCCGCCAAGAAGGATGTCGAGATACCCGATTTCGACATGAATGCATTCTCCATGTTATCGTAATTCCAACTGTACACTTTATTGTTATTTTTTTTTGGCACAAAAGGTAATGTTTGCTATCCGAAATGTACAGAAAGTCTCTTCTACTCTTGATATTCGACCTCGCGTTTCTTGAGCACAAGATCCTTGCCCACCACTCGCTGCCACACATCTTTTACGTCGTCAACTACAGTTTCAAAGTGCGAGGTAGCGTCATATGAACGAGTAATAAAGATGTTGTCTGCCTGGCCCGAGCTCGTGGGTGTATATATGGGAGATATGGTGACAAATCTATTTTAAAGTCAATACCCGAAATCCTCGACGAGCGATTCGAACGTACTTGTCATGTATCGTACCAAGAAGCTTAAGCCCAGGAGCAATTTCTAATTCAGGTTTATCTGTCTCGACGATGGTGCTGACAATAGCGACGTAAACATCCTTTGCGCAAACATTGTGGGTTGCAGAAACGATCGCAATGTAGATATCTATAATTTGTTAGTAACAGTCGTGCAATCGGAACTTGCGCACCATTTCTTCTGTTAACCTGGTTCTGAGGTATAATAATTTGAGCGCTGTCAGCGTCATCTGTTCCAGGGATGGGATGTTTCAGAAGACAAATGGCCCTGATAACCTTTCCTTCTTCGATGACCCTGAGTTTGCCATCCCCTTGAGACAAAAAGTAGCTGGGATCGCCGATGACCTGCTTCGCCTTCACTGTTTCCCCTCCACTAGTGACACCGACGAACTTGCCGTCGGAATCAGTCACAATCGCCTCGATCGGCTTGTCCAACATATAGGTACCCCCATAAATAGCGCTCAGGCGGGCGAACGATTGAGGGAGTTCACCAAGGCCATAGAGTGGATAAATGTAGGGTGACTTGCCATATCGCGCCATAGAGCTGGTATAAAGAATAATGCGGTCATACGTCGGCCGCTGCGGCCTTAGTGATATAACTGCCAAAGTTCCGATCATCAGCCGTTTCGACGGTTGAACAAGATGATCTTACTCATCATCGAGATAAAGTGCCATTGCATGGCCAATGAAGTCCTGTGTGCCAGGTTCCAATCCAAATTTCTCGTACACCTGCTTCATAGAATCCTTGTCTAGGTTGATTCCTTGATGCGTGGTCGGATCCTCGTCCTTCCAGTTTTGGAGAAATTCAAAGAACTTCTTGGCTCGCCTTTTCTCGAACAAGCCCATAAGAGGGCTCTTAACAGCCTCCATTTCCGTGCTGGGTACTTTGGAAATCCTCCCATCACGATAGACGAAACTACCGGCAATCTGTTTGAATTCAAGATAACGGGTGACAGTCCGTATGGACGAGGATCCTGGTCAGTTCGCCGGACGCGATAATGAATTTGGGTACAAGGTCGACGGCATAGTCTCTATCGCGGCCAAGCTCCGTGGGGGGTGCCTGATCAGGACGGAATTTGCGGTACAGCTGTGATAAATGAAGATATGTTTAGAATCTGAGACACTAAGAGGATATGGTGATGGGATGAAGGCAGCACCTGAGTTAAATTGAGACTGGCGCTAGTCCCCACCGTAATAGTCATTGCGATCCATGTGAAGGACCTTCTTGCCTTCGACGGAGAGTAGACCAGATAGAATACATTCCGTAAGGCCAGTGCCTAGGACGATGACCTACAGGCAGTGAGAGAAGTAAAAGATTATGCGCGGATGGCAGTTTACATCGTATTCTTCGTCCATGATGCAGGTGGAAGGAAAGAAGAAGCGGAGAAAGGAACAAGTGGAACAGTTGCTTTATCGATTCCAGGCGCGTGGCACGTGGTGACACTACTACTTCCAAGAATTATAAGACAACCGCACAAATACCGACGGCAATCCCAAGATACTTTAGAATCGGTTTTTTAACCTCCCCTACTGCGTTTACTCCCATCGTCGCCATTCTCCTCCATCTCTTCGTGCTTTCGTTTCCAACGCGGCGAGTTGCTAGCCCACGATGGCCTTGCCCGCCGGCTGTCGATCGACCCGTTTGATTTCTCTTGGCGGCGAATTTTGCCTGCAAGCCGCTTGATGGCTGTCGTTCGGCATTAGTCCGTCACCCATAACCAGAATATCTAATCTTACCATGCTCGTATCTGCGATAATATTCGGTCCAAGCTTTCGCGGACCGTTGCGGATGCTCGTAAAGTCTGAGTGGTGCTTTTAAATAAATCCAAAAAACTTCACTTACTAGTTCATTATATGGATCCCATCGTTCCCGTGCGGTGACATTCTCAAAATCGGGGAAAGATGCCACGTACTTGGCGGTGATGTACAGATCGGCGTCAGTGAAAGGTGAGCCTTTAGTTCCCATGTCACTTTCGCTATACACCCGGACGGGCCCATCATCGTCATCGTCTTCATCATCTTCTGAGCTTTCTCTTGCATCATCTACACTAGTTGACAGCCTATCCTCACCAGAACTTATGCTGGATTCATAGTATTTTGGTCGACGCTTAAGCGGAAACTCATCCTTGTCGTCAGCTGATGATTCACTTTCGTCCTCATCTTCAGAACCATATGCCTCGCCGTGCGCCGCAGCTAATATTTTATCAGGAAGATCATGATGATTCGACCAATAAGATGCCCATGATTGTGAAGTATGGTGTGGTGCCTTGACACTGTCATTACTAGAAAAAACCTACAAATTTGGGCACTAACCTTTTCGGCCAGTTGCTCGCAAAGGTCTACCCGAGTTAAGCTTGGGTTAAATTTGAGGCGCCAGGAGATAAACCTAATGAAAAAATCTCTATCCTCCGGTGTGTACTTGTTTCCTCTGCCTTGTGGCACGATGTGCCGAGGAGGACTGGGTGATCGCGAGGGCGGAGGTGGAACACGTACTTCTGTATTCGGAGGCGGTAAACGGTCGTCAAAAATGGCTGTAGGTGCAGAAAGACTATTTTGTGTTCTTCGACCACCCTTTGGAAAGTTGAGTGGATGAGGCGGCGTTGTGGAGTCACGTTCTCTGTTCTTTTGCTTATATTTAGTAGCAGGTAGAGCAGGGGATGACTTGGAGGCCAGTAATGGCGAGGAGTCGGATGGCTTCACCACCACGGGCTTTTTTGTAGTTGCCGTAGTCTTTTGCGCGTCAGCTTCAATACACATTGCAATCCAGGCGTCTAGACGATCTTTGTGTTCAAGATAATAGTCTTTCCACAGGCTAGCTGAATGCCCATTTTTCTACCAACGCATTCAGTTAGGTACACGTCAGAGAGGGAATTACGCACCCCATGTAAACTGTTCAATGCATCTTTGTACGTTTCACCTTTATTACGACTAGAGAGAATAGCTTGGACTAAGGTTGGTTCGTCGGCGGCCTCAACTGGCGCTGACATGGCTAGAGCGTCATGTATCACCTGCTGAGGAATGAACGGAAAGTTCATTGGGTTCATGCCCTGCATCACATTCGGATATGGGTTATGTTGCATCTGATTAGTCCAAGACTGTTGATGAGGAGTATTGTGAGAGTAAGCAGCTGGATTAGAATGACCCTGTGATGACCACTGAGATTCCGACGGTTGATGCATTAAATGTGAACGATGTTGCGCTGGCGCATTGGTCGGATAGGCACGATAATCTGCCTGGTTTTGAAATGTTGGAGGGTATGGACTTGAGCTCGACGACGCGACGTTGCTGGGATGGTAGCCGTTGATCGACGGTGTCCTCAGCACATTTGAGTTCATTACGAGTCGTGTCGCGTACCGTTTCCTGCCCCAATCCCTGGGCCGCAAAAATACCGTTGCACCGTGACAGTCACATCTCCCGGATGTGTGACGCCTCACGTGACCGATTACGTTTCGCGTTCCGGGCCTCGGCCCAGGATCCGGCCGCGGTGCCAAAAATATTACCCCGCATTTACCCTCCGCAACGTCAACGTCATGCCCATCCAACGATTTCCTCGCTTGCGGCACTTGCACATACGTTCGTTCTCCGCGTCTCCCCATCCAAGGGCCTTAAATGCGAAAGCATTACCACTTGCTGAGAAGATATCAGCCGAATGGAAGGGTACCAACGCGACCGGAGGTACTACCAAGAACTTCATTGGAGGAGAATTCGTCGAGAGTAAAGCTAGCCAGTGGTTTGACGTCCTTGACCCGGTAAGAAGTGTCTCCCCATCGTATGATTGATGACTCACAAGACCAGTCTACACAAACATTAGTTACTCGTGTGCCTCAAACCACTGAGAGCGAGTTTCAACAAGCAGTGGACGTTGCATCTGAAGCGTATAAATCCTGGAGCAAAACCAGTGTCATTTCAAGGCAACGCTTTGCACTGAAGTAAGGTGCAACGTTTGGGACAATTTCCTCCACCAACATACGCACTGCAGACTTCAACAGCTCCTCAGGGAAAATGCAGAAGCTATTGCGAGCAGCATTGTGCTGGAGCAAGGGAAAACACTTCCAGGTAATTCCTGAACACAGTCGAAAGATTTACTGAAGCTCATCGTTTACATAGATGCCCATGGTGATTTGTATCGTGGTCTTCAAGTTGTCGAAAGTGCGATTGCTGCTACGACGAATCTATTGGGTGATAAAATCGAAGGTAGTAGATCTTCAGCTTTTTTCTGATTCTAAGGCTCATTGAAGTAGTAAGCAAGGATATGGATACCTATGTCAGAAAGGTGCCTCTCGGTGTTTGCGCGAGCATCGCACCTTTCAATTTCCCTGCGTAAATCTATTATCTGGAGTACCACGTACCTATCTTATCTCTATCCAGGATGATACCACTTTGGACGATACCCATGGCGACAGTTACAGGTAATACGTTGATTGTTAAACCATCAGAACGCGATCCCGGCGCAGCGATGATAATCGCAGAGCTATGTCAGCGAGCGGGTTTGTTTGCATTACCATTTGCTAAGCCATGGATGTTTAATTTATCCAAGGATTACCGCCTGGTGTAATAAATGTCATTCATGGCGGAGTGCCAACAGTGAACGCCATCTGCGATCACCCAGAAATCAAGGCTATTAGCTTTGTAGGTGGGGACCGTGCCGGGAAGCATATCTTCGAACGGTGAGACGAATTGTCAAGTAGCTGAACTCGCTTACCTTCGGTTATAGAGGAACGTTGAGTGGGAAGCGTGTTCAGGTATGTTTCCGTCGGGGTTCCTTCTCCAGTCCTAATATTTTTAGTCAAATATGGGTGCAAAAAATCACGCTATTATAATGCCCGATGGTTAGTTTGATTATCTCTTGCCATATAATCTTATTCTCACTTTTGAGACAGCCAACAAGAACGAAGCATTGAAGGCAATAGTCGGTTCAGCATTCGGCGGTAAGGCTGCTTAACTTCCTACCAGTTGCCATAATCAAATTTGACAGCGGCTGGTCAGCGATGCATGGCGATATCAGTTGGTAAGTCCCTGCAGTACTATGACTTTTTGCTCTAAATGTGTGATTGTTACATCTTATAGCAATACTTGTAGGGGAGACCAGAAATTGGGTACCCGAGTTGCTTGAGCGAGCCAAGAAACTCAAAGTCAGTGGCGGATTTGAGGAGAAAACGGACGTGTGCGTTACGGCGATAGTTAATTTTTCACCATCAACTTACCTCGTGTTAGGGGACCACTCATTTCTCCTGCAGCAAAAGAGCGAGCAATTAGACTTATTAGTTCTGCCGAAAGCGAAGGCGGTAATGTTCTGCTGGATGGGCGCCGCAGGGTGGTGCCCGATTATCCTGACGGTAATTTCCTTGGGCCCACGGTGATTGATGCAAACACTTCGATGCAGTGTTACAAGTAGGTGTTCTGCACCTGTATACGTGTATATCGTACTAAATGTGATAGGGAGGAGATTTTCGCTCCAGTCTTGGTTTTACTACATGCCAATACTCTCGACGAGGCTATCGACATCATCAATAACAACCGATACGGGAACGGAGCTGCGATTTATACACAGTCCGGCTCGACTGCACGCAAATTCGAAACGGAGATAAATGTTGGGCAAGTGGGCGTTAATGTGGCTATTCCAGTTCCATTGCCGATGTTTTCGTGGAGTGGAAACAAGGTTAGCATGAACTGTGTTGCTCTTGCCGTATGTCATTATACTTTTATACAGGGAAGCGTGCTTGGCGACATAGGCTTTTACGGCAAGAGGTACGCAATATACGTCTTCGTTCAAACACGGGTCCTGACATACTCAACTAGTGGTATTAACTTCTATACTCAAAACAAGGTGCGAATAGGTTATTCTCCCTCGCTATGATCGCTCAATTCATGTCCATCTTAGACGATTACAAGTCACTGGAATGCGGAAGATGCCATTGCGAGCCAATCTTCAGCTGTGATGCCTACATTCCACTAAAGTTAATGTCGTGTACCTGAATATTCAATAGACAACTGGTATCTAGTTCTTCAGAGACGAGCGCTCCCGGTAACCTGGTCCAAGAATGCATTTGAGAGCGCTGTACATTGCTTGTACACCTCTTGGAAACTGTCCTGCGCACATGATAAGAGAGCAAGCAAAGTTACTAACGGTCGATTGTACCTTTCCTCCGTAGTATGGATCTGGTATAGCTTTTCCATCTAGATAAGAACCCCATAATTGAACTTTAGCAGTAGTCTCCTTGGGCATGATGCGCTCTAAGTTCCGCAGATTACTCCCATCAGAGGCTAAGATGTACGAGAACTCGGTGAAATCAGACGTCGAAATCTGGCGCGCCTGGTGCGAGATTGGGACGTTATTCTGTTCACTCTACTGTCAAGCGTAACTTAAAGGTGGGGTGGGACTGCGGCGCTTGCCTTCACGCAAACTTCCACGGTCCTGAAGAATGTGTCAATGCTTCGCATCTCGCTTCCGTGCAACGGCGTAGCATCCACCTCACCGTTCATCCGGGTCTTCACCTATGTGATAATTTGATGTCCCGCAGCTGTCGACCGTTATCTCAACTCCGCGCTTTGCCGCAACGTGCTTGAGGACTGCTTCGCCCATGGGCGACCGGCAGATGTTCCCTGAACAACTATTGAAATAATCTGATATCCCTTAAAGATTGCAGACGCACCCAGGCATACGACGAGGACCTTGAGAGATGGTTCGGACATGGTAGAAAGGAGAGGATCAGTTATTTCCTAATTCGATCATTGGATCAACTATCCGCCATTACTATACACGATGCCTTCTCCACCTGTATCTGTGTTTCTGACCACCATCGCTTCCCAACCGGCTTTAAGACAACGCCAAGGTAATCTGACCAGAGCATTAGTCATTGATTATTGACGCGAGACTGCAGAGTACCTGTTGCGGATCCTTCAAGTGAAAAAGATCCCCTTCTCTTCTTATGATTTAGCATCCGACGAAGACGCGAAGAGGCTTTGGAAAAGGAAAGCTCCTTCGGGTACGATGCGTGGCAATGAATAATCTTAAGCATAATCGTTCAAGTCTGGTGGTATAATGTATCTAGATAAACAGCAACTCCCTGGAATCCTCGTCGGAGGCCGATTTCCAGGTGTAAGCTTGCATCTTCAACTACAACACCAAACGAACTCATAACTTCCTTTACTTAGACTTTTGCAGAGTTGTAGGTGCACGTCTGGTTCACCATTAACATTCATTGAATGATTTATGTAGCGAAGATGCCGTCGAACACGATGAGCTGGATATATTTCTACGGCTGAAAGAATCCTGGAATCCTGACCGGGATCAGGACCACCCTGCCATTGAAGTCAAACCTGTGGGCGTTCCAGGCGTCGCCCTGCCCCTGCAAATGACGCCAGATCACATTAGAACCAAGATACTGGCTCAACAAAAGTCGTTAGCAACGGGTAGTACGGACAAAAAGCAGGTGCCTGCCAATAAACGTACAGGAGAATTCGACGTTGGAACAGAGCTGCGAGGTTATGGTTTGCAGGGGGTACATGCCACAAAGAAAGAACTCGAGGATCTTGTCAAAGAGCTTGGTCTGGAGGGGGATGACGCAGGGGATTTGGTCAAAGGTCTAGCTGGAGAAAGCTATTCAAAGGAGGAGGAAGTCGAAGAGAAGGGAGTTACGCAAGAGATAGGTGGAGAAAAGACGGCTGCTGATGGCAAGGATTGACATAATTGACAACATGCGTATTCTTATCTAATTCATACCGCTCATAATTTTATTCTTCGTTCCATGGCTCTCAGCTTTAGACCACGATCAGAAACCAGCCAACCGCCATCTACGGTTAATGTGGCTCCATTGACGTAGGCACCGGATGGGCTGGCTAAGAACAGCACCACGCCTGCAATATCCTCTGGCTGGCCAATTCTTTGCAAAGGAACTTTGCTCGCTATTTCCTCTTTCTTCTCGGGCGTATTCAATGAATGCTCCGTCACTAATCAACGAATGTCATTATAATACACCAGGAAACAGAGCGGTATCACACTTTTACTCTCGAACCAGCCAAAAGCGATCGTATTAACCGTTATACCTTCCCAACCCAGGCGGCTTGCAAGGTGCCGACTAAGATGGTGCAAAGCAGCCTTTGACGCCGAGTAAGCATAGGTTTCGTGAAATGGAACTCCTATCCCTTCAACTGAGCCGATCTGATAAAATGGTTGATGAGTACTTGGCAGATCATATCGGCTAAATCGCCAGTGACGGGTAGAGTTGCGCACGTTGATGATTCGTGCAGGGTCTCCGTACACGTGGTCCTGCAGGGATGCCACGGCTGCGGCACGTAATAGCGGAAGTAGCGATTGCGTGAGTGTAAACGCTCGTTGGATATTTAGGGTCAAAACTTTGGTAAATGCAGCATCCTAGTTTAGGTGTGACATGTAAAGATTGCCAGTGAGTGGACGAGAGTACTTAATATTAGCTCACGATTCGCCAAGCGTCAAATAAGGTATGGGTACGTACAGGAAATTCGTCCAACGGCGCATTCCACGCCGCTCCCGCATTATTAACGAGCACGTGTAACATTACTTCTCTTGCTTTCAATTCTTCGGAGAGTCTTACGACCTCGTCATAATCTTGCAAATTGGCAGGCAGCGGAATGCATAAACCAGGACCAAGGGCGTTTAGTTCATCAGCGGCAGACTGCAAATCCCGTACTTTTCGAGAGGTAATATACACCTGTTTTAACATATCGAATTTCCTGCGAGAGGTTGGAAGAAATATCAGATACGTACTTTAGCCCCATTCTGAATGAGCGCAGCCGCTATCTGAATAAAGTGGCGTTTAGACAGTTAAGATGCGCAAAGCAGATTGTTTCTTGCCGTTTTCCCAACCCCTCGACTTCCCCCGGTCACCAGGATCACCTTATCCTTCACAGTGAAGAGTTTATTGATGAGGAGCATATTGAGGGCGAGGTAAGCGAAAAGAGAACTCAGTAGAGCAATCTATATGAATGAGCGGCTTTCAATTAGGCTTCTCTAGACATCGGGCATGCAGATTGGAACAGTTGACGTTGCCGAAACCTCAAAAGCAACTTCCACGGTACTTATGGTGATGCCCACCAATGCGGATGTGGCAGTGCTTGTGCAGCAATGACTTGTTGAGATAATATAAGAGACCACCAGCTCAGCAGGATCTTCAAACCGGAGTCTGATCGGAGTGGCGTTCGGCTAAAAGACGACACTACAAGAGGCGTCCTCACACCATAAATCAAGGCACCAGAAAGCTCGTGAAAGTACTTCACCAATCCCTCGGAAGAAAACAGTTTTTCAACTATGTCCAGAGACGAGGATAAACGGCGGCTGGTACCAGACACCCTGCTGTTAACGTCAGCCGAACATGGGCATCCGTACCTTGTCAAGGTAAAATAAAATATTGCCGCGGAGATCATGGTGACTAACGATCAATTTAGTAGTAGTATCAGATAGCCGACGCTGAACATGTGCCCGTGCCTTTGAGGCACAGTGGTCAAGAGTAGAAAAAGATTTGTTACAACTGGAAAAAGGAACCATTGCCGTAGCAAGATACATGATTTTTCACAAGTCAGAGTCTGATTGTCTCCCCGTACGTCGTCGTCGCAATGGTTTCGGTTCGTTGTCCGCTGACGGTATCGGATCTGTTTCTTCCTCAGTCTTAATCCCCTAAAACAAACGTCCGGCTTGTCATGGGAGGTAAAAAATAATGCTATCAAGACGTACAGCCTGTGAATGTTGAGATCTTCGTACTCTCCGAGTCCTAAGGGAAGACTTGTCCTCGCTATCTGTCCCGGATTCATCGGACTGCTCATCCTCATTCTGTTCGTGGGGTTGAGCAGTATCCAGCTCCGACTCATGGTGTCGATGAAGTACATTTGGCAGAATGCAGCCGCTTAGCATGACCGATAACATTATGAAGAAGCCAGCAGTTGATAGAAGCCCTGATATTAGTGGGAACCGCGATACGAATCCCCTGAAGAGCTGATAAATAACTGGCCGATAAATAATTGAGATGAAATGTGTGACCTTATGCCATGATACACAATTGCACCCTGTATATGCGCTGCTAGAATGCTCACTTCGCGTCCTTCACCTCCACCGAGGCTTTTCCATGCATCTTGTCTGCCAAGCTCGACAAGTGCTATTAGCTTGGATGTTCCCGGTAAATAGGCCTTCAACAGAGGCACATCAAGTTTGATTACATTGGACTTGATTGAAAAGAAAGAGGTTTTCGGAGCAAGTATGAATGTCTAGTGTATTCGAGGTAGAAGAAATTGAAATCCGGTCTATATTGCTACAACTTCAATGCTCACTGGCCGGCGCACAGATAAAAGGGTCTTGTTCGTAGGCGTGGAGAGAGACAGACTGGTCATGAAATTACCGAGTGCAAGATTTGATTCAGTGAGAGGTATGTCGAGCTGCACCGAGATATCGTATCTCTGTTGCAGTACCAGGCTAGGCAGCCAGACTTGAGCATATGGCTGTGAGCCATCACTTGCAAGGAGTGATGAAGGACGTCCACGACAAAAGAGAAGAAGGTGCGTACCCATATTGTAGGTAAATGGGTACTTCCCAGCTGACAGAGGCATTTTTCCAGACGAGCCAGCCGGCCAGAAGAGATATGACAAGAACAAGTGGAATAAGCAAAGTGCACACGATGAGAGGAACTATTTGTGGCGCGTAGGCTCTGAATGCATTGAAACTCGACGTTAAAATCGCATTGTAAACAGTCGACGAATGTTGGGTCGCGTCGTCTGTAAGCTGCTCCTTGTCGGTCATGATGGCATGAAGCAGTGTCACAGTCACGCGTCATGACAACTACTATCCAGTCCTTGCTGGGCTTGCACCTGTCCTCGTCGATTCTTTCAGATTATATTGCGTCCCTCAATGCCACCACACCTAATGTCAAAGCCTTTTCAGATGCTGTTTATCTTAACTACTTTCCCCTCGGACTGAGCCTACTCTTCACTCCTCAGAGTGGCTACAAACCAAAGCCAAACTCCGATATGTCTGATCTCGATCAAGATAATCTTGTCCTTGAAAGTATAGACATTTACAATGCTCCTCCCACATCGCGCCGGGCCGAGCCTGCATTTTCGACATTCGCTTCATTACCCCTAAGTTTATCACTCGTGGCAGAAGCCAAGGACAATGATGGAAAGGTGGTTATTAGACCGACCACGCTCATTGTCAAACCAGAATCGACTGGTAAAGACTTTGTTGGGACTCTACATGAGCCAGATCGGAAGGGGGGTGGAGCGGGGCCATCGTCCGGATCAATAGGGATATGGTGCGAATGGTCCAACGACGGTATCATGGTTGAATTTGGCGGAGAGGGAGCGAGGGGTCCACAGGCTTGGGAGAGGGGAAAGGATGCAACATGGAAAGTGTTGACCCTTTTCATTCCAGGAAGACGCGTGTGATTACATTTGTCTTCCTTTCCACCATGGCTGTTCCACCGGATTTCACCATTCTTAACCTGACGGGCAAATTTCAGCTAGTAATTGCAACATCTACCGTTAGTTAATTCTGCCTTACACGTATTTTAGAATAAATCCTTGAGCGACGACACTGAGGAGATCCTGACCTTGCAAGGAGTTTCATGGTTCATACGCAAGATGATCGCATATTCTACCATCACCTCTCGACATCCGTCATTACAAAGATGATGATGGCGAGGAACGTATCGATATCGTGCAAACACTCAGTGGTGGTATCAGCAGCACTGAGAACAGAACGCTCTCCTGGAAGGAGAGGGAAATTCAGGATCGCATTTTTGGTGCAGTGGTTGGCAAATCGAGGAGATGTACGACTGAGGAGCTCAACTGAGCTTGAAGAATATTTGACCAAAGGTTGGACCGACGACACGTATCAGCACGGATAGGTGCAAACCTGGTCAAAAAGTGACACCCCAAAGAGCGGAACGACTTGGACCGCCAACCAAGTGAGTGCTCTAGCACGATTAACACCAGGTCTGACGAGAGATAATAGGCTTGGGGTATGGAGAACGTTGGCGATGAACGACGATATACTAGACATGTTTATTTCACTGGACCGAAGGATGAGGTCATCAGAGCTCGTATGGTGTATGATTATCGTAAGTTCATACTTGCGACAGTCTTGAAAATGACGATAAAAACTTTTCGTAGTTGGGCAGTCCTGAATATCGAATAAATAGAGTAACGTGGGAATTCAGACATGTTAGTTAGTACTTTACGCGTCCGACGGCGTAAGAGTTCGATGGCTCCTGTTCTCCCGTCCTCTTTGAGCCCGCATATCTGTATTTTAGTCATCGCCTGATTTGTCAGAGCTCTTAGCTTCCTCATCGTTGCCACCATTACCTCAACTTTTCCAATCATTCTCTCCTCTTCCTAATGGCATGTTATTCAATGTTAATGTATAACCATTGATCTCATTTTTAGCCAGTAACTACAAGATCCACGTCTTTGACCTCAATACCTCATAGCTCCTTTTCCCTCCGCTTCTCGGATTTAAGGGAAATTGAAGTCGCGTCTCGTGAAGATGAGGATCAACGTGCTGTACGGATGTTGGATTGGATTGGTGATCGAGTGAATAAGGACTGTGCAAAATGGGTTCACGACTTTGAGAGTTCCCCCGAAAAGGAGAACTTCAGGAACACCCTGGTGGGACGATCTTAAGCGTTGTGCGGAGGGTGAATACGTTCCTTCAAAGACAGAGGGTTGGAATCATCCCGTAGCTGGTGCGTTCATATGTGGCATAGTTCCTCGACATAATCAGGACCTTTTCACAGTTATTTTGGCTGTTTCCACTACCTCACCGAATCCTCTGCAAGCTATTACTGCGTTGCACTCCAGGGCCTTGGATTTTCCACTATGGGTGGACTTCAACATTATTCCGGTACACACTCATAATTCATCCTCAGAACTCCCCTCTGTCAGACGAAGAGTGTGTCAGTATCCCACCGCGTTTATCTCTTGTGCTAATCTGTCATCAGAGCAGGAGCTCTTTTCAACGCTGTCAAGAAGCAGTTCGGTCTTCATAGCTATCTGCTCCCTCTCAAGTTACCCTTGCCATCCCCTCCTCCTGTCCCTGTCCCTTTCCTTCTTCCTCGCCTACCGTCTCCTGCGCCAGAGTCTTCAACTAATGTCAATCGAAACCTCGCCAGCGCGTCAAATTCCAATATCAACACATTAAGACTCTCCGAAGGTGATATACAGCAAACAGGAAAGTTTACGCGTGAATTTGTAGTGATGAGTCTAGTTCCATGGATGGAAAAATGCGTCTTGGAATGGAATGAAAACGTGAGATATTTGAACTTGGCGTAGAGTGGAACCTAATGAGCATTCTAGTTTTCATCAACGCGCAGGTTGCCGTCGCGACTATTCTCATCTACTCGACGTCTATTTGGCTCTCCCTCCCCTTCGCCGGTTCTGACCCACACTGCATCGTCCTCCGTTGCCTCGCTGTCCTCTCGGTCGTCGGTTAGTTCCTCGGCTGGACAGGTAGGGGTAAACATGCCTCCTCCCTCTCAGCAGCGTCGCCTAGCAGAGTTTGCCACAATTCTAGGAGATTACAAATTAGCCATCACGGTCTGGGAAGCATTACGAAAAGACGGGAAAGGTGGGGCAGTAAGTTTGTCCGTCCAGTCTTCTTGAATCGGTCACATTATAGCCTATAGGACATATTACCCATCCTTCTTTCTCCCTCTACTGCGATTCCATCTTATGTCTCAAATGCGCTGTCGATCATTCATCCCCCAGCTTCTGAACTTTCTCCAAAAGCACTATTACGCGGCCTCATATATGCTGCTCGATGGGAAGGTGGAATTCCTACGTCAGAGTTTCTGGGCGATATTCTAGGAGGGGAGCGCTGGCTTGTGTGGGCTGCGGGAGATGTAAAACTTTCAACCCTTTATGTCTATACGATCATTGATAACCTGACAGGCAGAAGAACTCCCATCGGCTCTGTTAGTCGCACATGCTGCGTTCCTCTGTGCAAGGAAAAGCTCCAAACGCAGGGCAGCCTTCTGGTATCTTATTGCCGCCAACAAACTGGAGAAGCTTGGCATTGTCCGTTTCATGTCCTCACATTTGACACGAATGAACTGACAACGTCAATTCAGAAACCGTTAACAATACATTTTTTACGCAGAGCTCACGAATTGTACCGCGCCAAGCCGACAAAGTTGCTTTCACCATCATTTTGGGACGCCTTCGACCAGTCATCTAGAGAAACGAGTGGTTTTGATGCGGTACTAGCTGGTATAGAACACCCATTAGGCATGTATCGCAGCATTTTTTATTTCACCATTTAAGAACCGCTGCGCACATTCAGGACGATTATTATATACAACTGGCGACATTGCAGAAGCCGTCAAGCTGTTCATTGGGCTTCTTAGAGGACCAACGTCACCGTACGCCTTACCGACAATAAGTACCGATTCGCAACAAGATATAGCTCCTGACAAGTTGTTCCTTGAAGATTTCAAAACTGCTTTCAGTGTACGCATGGCGATCCTATCCCAAGACCCGAAACTGATATATTCATCAGCATCTCAAGTCAACGATAACTGACGAATCTCTCCTTGATCAGCTGCAACTACCGATTAAGATTTGTCAACCTCAACATACACGTTTGAGGTTGTATGGGGATTATTCCGAGCAAGGATGATACTATATGGCAGACACGCGAAGATGCATGGCAGTCTTTCCGTAAAAGTCGTGGCGGCAAGGAAAGGCTGGAGAAGAGTGGCAAGGCTATGGTTGGCGGTGAGAACAATCGGTTAATGCCTTACCCCAACTATTCTCAGGCGTGAATTAGAAACCTTCTGGATAGATCTGGTCGTCGAAAACCCATTGAGTGCAGACATCAACCTGTCCCACTTCACCGTCATTGTGCGGGAAGATACGGAAACACCTGCCTCTGAACCCCTTGCCGATGTTGACGTCCTTGAAGTGACTCTAACCGCAAAGGAGAAAAAAACCGTAAATGACATTGATACCGCGGTGGCTTTCGCTGACGATAGCTTTGCAGGTATCAATATCGATCACACCGCTGGGGTCTGCCCCATTGGTAATAAGTCATGCCATCTACAATTTTTTGTCTTTGTTGCCATCAAGCGAGTCGCTATCGTATCGAGGACGACGACTGCATTCTGCAGTGAAGCCTACCTATGGTCCTGATATCCATTTGAAAGTCGCTGTCGTGGACGCGGACTATAGACTGGCGGTCAACTTTATTGAAGACGAAGTTTCCCTACTTCATGGTGAATTCAAGGATATGAGGGTACTCTTGTCAAACACGGGAACCAAACCTATTAGTGAGATCTGGATTGTTTCAGATGTTGGGGATGAAATATGGTTGAGTGAGCCACGAGACGACCATGACAAAGGTAGGCCAATGCTAGTCCGTGTACAACTTGCTTAACGATGAGAAGATGTTTCAGAAAGCGAAATTGTGCATTCCGCAAATTCCTTGGTTTCCGATGTTGTCTATCGCGTTCCGGGAGTTGCGACAGAGGATTTGCCACTCCTGCCAGGAGACAGCAAGGAAGTAACCATCAAACTATGCGCAGAGGGTCCAGGGAGAAAAGACCTCTCATTGTTGCTGCCTTACCGAGGAGTAAGTTATTTAGCTGCTCGAATCTCTCCGCTAACAAGTGATTCAGGGGAATGACATGACGTTCCAATCAGTAAGACTTCACGCCGAGTATGAGGTGCAAGAGCCTTTTGAGCTCGCCGCCACTGCTCGCCCTTGTGAATCAACAGATCACTCCTACATTATTGACTTCGAAATTCCGAAATAATCACCCTTCAAATATAATCAATTTAGTCCAGGTCAGCACATTAAGTCCAACGTGGGATTGTACCTGCTCCAAGGCAAGGAACAACGTAAGTTGGTACTTGGCCACTTTTCTTGTAATTGCCACTAATCAGCACAAATCACAAGCCTCTCTTCATCCATCCCAGTCGTCGCGCATTACTAGTTAATGCATCTCCATGGGGTAGTACTCACGGCGTGCAAGAGACGCTTGATTATGTCTCTACGGCATTCGGGGACATCGTCGGTGGTCGCGACATCCAGAAGCAGAATTTGCCTTCAATAGGACTTGCTATGCAAGCATATTCTGAAGGTACAGTTTCACCGTCTGTAAGGTAGGGCGAGATTTACAACGATCAATAGGCGGATGATATAATTTCTATCCGGAGTCCCCATGATTCATCACTTCGTCGAGCACAGACGGCAACAAATCGTCTCTCAGAATATCGTCCAGTCAATCCCTCACTTACCCCCTCGCTTGCATTCATCCGTCTTTCCCCTTTACAACCCTTTCTCTGTCGACGTTTTAGTATTTTGGAGTATTCCCCAACAGCACCGTTTTGGGCTCGCTATCCTAACAGGACTTACGCTTGGGGCGCGACATGCAGCAATGAGCGAAGTCATTGAGAATTCTGAGAACACCAAGATCAAGACCAACCGTAGCATGTATGCCGAGACACAGAGAGAGAAAGCGGAAATTCTGGGCTCTATGAGGAGCAGTGAATGGAACGCTGAAATGGATCCTTTGTTTGTTGCGATACAGGGCCAGTCAATTTTCATGCACGATTTCTCACAAGGGTAGGTTTTATCATCGCTTCACGCCAGACAAGAGAACCTAAAGATCCTTCCTTGTTGCCAGGCCGTATATTGCCCAGCTTTCCATCACTCTCCGGAATCATTCTCTAACATATCCGACCGAGTTTGTCCTCAAATTTCCGATGGTGCAGAAACATTCTTCGTGAGTAATGTTGTTCGACCATTATCTATTCCATTGAAAGTCCGTTAGAAACTTGGCTCCGACTTACATGGGTCGGACAACCTTTCGCGGTAGTTTGGAACCTTCTCAGTCTACGACCATCAAGCCGAAAGTTTGTATAACGCAGCCAGGTGTCTACGCTATTGATGGGTGGAATCTCACAACGGAGGTCTTTCGATCATCAGACTCGGGTAAAATACCCTTCCGACGATATAACCGGCAACCATCACCCGAAGAAACAACTCGCTTGACGATATGCGACATCCAAACAGCATAATATTGCGTATATATATTCTAGAATTACATAAAGCTTGGCGCACCTGCGTGAACACTATTTCCTATCCTTATCCTTCTCCTTCCTCAATGCAGCTTGTTTAACACGCATGTTGAAAAATGTCTGACGAAGACTGGATAAGATAGAAGACGCTACCACATTGATGGTACTTACTCCAAGTGTGAATTGCACCGCATTGAAAAATGGGACCCAAAGCTAGAAAATATGAAAATAGTTACAGCTTCAAGCTTCAAGACTCACTTCCACGGGTATAAAATTCTGCGCGATTAGCATGGACAATGGAGAAGCAATCCATTGCACCTGTCAAAAATCAGTCAAACTTGCGGTATAACGCATAAGTCAAGGCTCACCTTAATTACGGGGAAGAAACCTTCTTCGACTGTCTTCAACACATCCCTTCCGTTAATGATGGCCATTGAGGCCAGGTATGCTTTATAGACATTGCTTAGAACCATAAATGTCATTTCAGTTACTCGGACTTACCGGAGGTCTGGATAGGTGTGACAAAAAGGTTGCTAGCGAGGATTTGAGCAACCCTGGCGCCCTTGCCCGTCTTTCCTGAGAACACGCGCTGAAGCAGACCAACGAGGTAATGCGACAATGGTGCAGACACGAGGAAACCGTATAGTGCCATCTTCAACGCCTTGGTACTAAGATGGGCTCGGGCGAAAAGGTGCGTTACGATAGATGCATCGCGAGCAGGCTTGCGCACGGGGATCCCAGCGAGGTGACTGCCTGACACTTCTTGTAGGAAAAAAAGAACAGCTAGAGGACTTCGTCAGTATAATACTGGTTCGAGTATACACCAAGAGCTTGTACCCGTCGTCAGCGCCTTCGTCCGCAGTGGATGCAGGGCAAGTTCGCTCAGGTACTTTTGGAGCAGGGGATGCAAGCTCTTCTTTGCAGGCGAGGCGCTCATCTGTGCGGGGAGCGTGAGGCAATAGTTTAAGGGTGGGACCAGGGTCTGCAACGTAACACTCTAGTCCCTAGATCAAGGACGTGCACACACGGTCAAAACTAATTCAATGGATATTCTAGTCCAGTATTAGGGAATAAAACTAATTGCTCTACGGGTATGAATAGGTATTGCCCATCTATTTCCCTTTTACCCTGTAAAATAGATGAGAAAAACTAGAAAGGCAGGCATTCAGAAGAATACGCACCAAGCTTTAACATAATCGGCAAATGAAACCATGCAAACCGTCTGCCAAATGCCGAGTGCAATACGAGGGGTTACTCCTCTGTATAGCCCTTTGATTCCGTTTTCCTTGTATATGAACTTGAGGGTGCTAAAGATGGTCAGTTTTGCCGGTCGATTGGGGTCCTTAGCCATAGATTGCATCTTGGAAAGGTAATTAGAAGATGCCGAGCGCTGTCTACAACCGACCGTACCTCAACGCGGACAACTTCTATAGGCTGATTCCATGTTGCCAGAGCACCGCCTATAGAAGAAGCAAAGATTTTGTCCATCGCAGCCAGATTGTCACCTTCGCCTTTACCTCTCACTTTGCGGATTCCCGACTCAGCCAAACG
This sequence comes from Amanita rubescens, assembly GCA_015039365.1. Taxonomy (NCBI): domain Eukaryota; kingdom Fungi; phylum Basidiomycota; class Agaricomycetes; order Agaricales; family Amanitaceae; genus Amanita; species Amanita rubescens. The sequence continues at coordinate 261,557 of WION01000004.1, forward strand.
AGCAAATCCCATGCTGATAGTTCCAAATGTTAGGTTTCGGGGAAAACCACAAACTCTAATCATACCGAGAACCCCAATTTGTGCACTGTCGCATGGCGACAGCATTTACTCCCTTATTTACACCGGCAAGACCTTCGCGACGATAGATATCACCAAAGACGGCCCAGGTCGACGGCGGCTTGACTCCTGTCGCAGCAGTTTTATGGCGCGTGATCTCAACAGTCTTCATGCACGTCGTAAATCCTGAATATTGGTTTAAAAAAATCTCATACAATCGAATGATCGCGCTCACCCATAGTAGCATAAGCCTGAGCGACACCACCCGTCATACCACCTAACAAACCGGCGAATCCTGGAGTAATTCCAGCCGCAAGACTCATGGTCTCTACTTCCGACGCAGTAAACATGAGAACACCGCCCTTGGTTGAAGCTTCAATCCAGGCCTTAAAGCAACCTATCAAAAAACAAAACAAAATCCAAGTATTAACTCAAACACCGACCCATGGGATTAGGCCTTGGTAAAATCCAACAAAGCCACCACGAGCCCAAACCGCTCTTAGAGCTTGGAACATGCTCTGCGACCGGTTGGCTGCCATTTGAGTCTTCAATACTTCAAGAGGCTGCCCCAAGGTCGTAACCTGGACAAGAAGTCACTTTCGAATTCGTGAGCCTAATGTTTAAATACTTGCCTCCTACGGGCAGGCAACGTCAGTACAAGTGGAGTGAAATACGCGCTGATGACACTTACGAACTATATTTGACGATGCGCTATTATCAGTCTTTCCTCGAAATTTTGAATAAAACGTACCATGTTCATAATAGCACCTTTAAAGGTCAGACGATAATGGTGCGGCAAGAAGCAGTAAACTTACCGATGGCTATGTTTGACCAGCTGAAGCCTTTCTGACCAGGTTCTCGTTGGACACCCATAACGACAAGGAGGACGGAACGGATGAAGGGAAAAAGAGAGGAAGAAAGGTCGAATTACTATAACTGTAACTGCATTTTTTGGGGCAGTACGCAGTTCGGCGTTATCCGATCAACGGGGCCCTGGTCGCGCCGTTCCGCGTCCAACTCCAATTCGCTCATGTTATATTATCTTGCTATTGTTTAACCGGTATCAACTGTAATCCAACGAAGGGTATGTATCCTGAATGTGACAGCATGTACAAATCCGAATATTGTGCCATAAACGATTATGCATGGAAAGTTTAAAGACGGTATAAGGTAAGAAACCCATTATCAACAGCTGCGGGCCAGGGCAGTAACCATCTCAGTGCGAAAAGGTTCCGTGAGGCTTTGAATCGCCAAAATTAATTATTCTCCTGCGGTGCCACGGCTTCCAAATCTTCTTTCAGTCTAATAAATTAAAGAACATGTTAGAACATGCGGAAGGTAACAGAATGATTAAAAGAGGTTCCAAATGACGGCGAGCGTGATGGTACTTCCAACAAAGCTCTAATCCCGAGGAACTGGACGTACCGAGTAATCTGTTCTTGATTTTCTTCCTGGTCCTGTTCCAAGTACTGTATCTCCATAGCCTTCCGCGAAACTTCTTCCTGAAGTTCTTCCGCCTTCGCCTGTGAGGCCTTCAATTCCTCCTGCAAAGCTTTAATACCTCTGTCATGCTCCGCCTGGAGATCGTACATCTTCAGGCTATGGGCTTCGTGTATACGTTGAAGCTCTTCTCTCGTCACACCTGTGGAACCTGGAGAAGGAGGGTGGGGGGCACTGACTCCATTGCTTTTCGGATGATCGGATGACATCGAAGCCTTGAGCGTTGCCAACTCTCCTTCTAAATCAGAGAGTTTTATGGACAACTCCGATTTTTGGACGGCAAATGTTGTAATGTCCGCGTCATGTAGAGCGCGCAGTTTCGTCGTCTCTTCTGCACGTGCTTTTGCGACCTCTTCGAGCTCTTTTCCATGATTTCTGGACATCTCGGACAGTGACGCCTTGGTCAAACTAAGCATGTCTGTCGCCGCATGAAGGTCATCTTTGGAACGAGACAACTCGCTAGTCAAGCGAGCTATCTCTTCTAGATGTTCCGGTGACGCTTTTGGAGTGGCAGCTGCTGTCAACGCTTCATCACGTTGTTTTGTCAAGCTTTCGGCCTCGGAGCGAGCAGCGTCTAATGACGCCTTCGCCTTGGACAAATCATCCTTCGTCGCTTTAAGCTCCAAATTCAAGCCGTTGATCTGCTTTTCCAACGCCTTGAGTTGAGACTCCAAAGTCAAAGAATGTTCCCGCTTGAGATCTTCAGTCCTGACTTGGTTGGCGGCTTGAAGCTGCTCAATCGTAGAATTGGAACTTGCACGGAGGTTTTGTAACTCTACGGCATGTTCCTCGCCAGCTTCGATCTGGTAGACGATTAGCATTGACCTTATGAGATCAGGAGGGTCCAACCTTAGCCCGTTTGAAAGTATCTTGTAGTGACACCTCATGTTCGGCCTTGACTGCATCAAGTCGCGAGTTGTACTTCGCTTCTTGCCCCTGATTAATAATCTCTTAGCAGCTGCTCCTTTAACGATAATACATAACAGACCTCGAGTTCTGCAGTTAACCTTTTGATTTCCTCTTCCAGTCGAGCTTTCTGTTCCAAGAACGAAGCCTCTGCCTCCTTGAGTTTCTGTAGATGGCCTTGAGCTGCGGCCTCCGCGTCTTTCTGTCCTTGCTCATGTTCACGTTGTGTGGCTTCAAGTTGCGCTTGGATGGTTTCGAGCGTCGCTACAACTTTAGCACGTTCGTCAGCAGCATTCTGCAGCTGTTCCGCGTGCTGTGAGCGCAAATCAGCAACTCGGGCCTCAAACTCGGTTGCCTTGGAGCGTGCTCCCTCTTCAGCTTGTTTGGCAGCGGATACCAGGGAGTATATCTGCTCTTCTAAACTTTTCACTTTGGCCAGTACAGTTTCGCGGTCATCTTCCAGCGTCTCCTGACTTTCCCTCAACTCAAGAACCTCAACCTCTAGTTCCGAAACTTTGCTCGCATTCTCCTCTCGCTCGGTCTTCAAATTGTTTATCTGTGTCTCGAGCTCTTCTATGCGAGATGCGCCTTCGTTCCAAGTCACGCGATTTAGAATTCGTGGTCTCGGTTGCTTGAGTGTGAGCAAGTTTTAAAGCCTCAATTTCAGCGGTCGTCGCTTTCAGGTCAGCTTCCGCTTTTAGAACAGCTTCCCGCTCCGCCTGGGATGCCGAAGCTTGAGCATTGCGTGCGGCTTCCAACTTTTCTGTTGCAACCAACAATTCATCCTCCAAGGCAGATCGTTGCGAGCTAAGAGACTCGATCAACTCTTCCTTGGCCTGCACAGCGGATTGCAACCCTGCGACCTTTAAGAGAAAGGTTCAAAAGTGTCCTATAACATATATTGCATGTACCAACTTTCTCATCTGCTGCCACCAGCTGGGCTGCCGTTGAGCTGCTCAATTCATCTGATTGTTTACTGCTTGCATCGAGTTCGCCTTGGTATTTGACCTCCAAGTCCATTTTGGCGTGTTCCAATTCTTGTACAGAGGAAGCCTTCGCTTGTATTTCTGCCTGAGCTTCAGCGAGCAAAGTTTGTAGTTGCTGGATTCGGCTTTCGAGGTCACTGGCTACCTGGGCTCTGGAAGCCAACTCTTCCGTAGCATCTTTAAGCTACAAATAAAATTATGATCAGCGACCTTATGCAGATCAGCAACTAAGCTACCTTATTTCGCAATTCTTCGGAATCTTTCCCACCTTTAATCTCATGGATAGAGCCTATTGAACCACTCGGCCCCGCAGCTTTAGTGGCCGCTCCAACGGTGGATGAACGTGAAGGAGCTCCCTTGGTGGTTGCCGTGGTTGCCTTGGTAGGAGCACTAGATGCTGGTTTCGTGCTAGTCGGAGTTGCGCGTTTAACTCCTTCAGAGACGGACGGCCGAGGACGATGGGAAGTGATGCCTGACTTCAACGATGCGGCAGAGCCGGATGGCGATACGACAGAATGACGAACAGGAGCAGAAGTTACGGTCGCAGACGCTGGTTTTGAAGCAGTAGGTGGCACACTCGCCTTTGTCGCGGTAGAAGTAGCCGTCTTTGGTGGTACTACGGATGACCTGCGGCTTGGGGGAGCAGCAGACGTTGGTGCCCGTGAGCTAGCCATTGTTGGTTTGGACGCAGCAGACGCGCTACTGGATTTTTTCAGCAGGGGGGCTGCAGCAGGCTTCGTCATAGCTGCAGGGACGGATGATCGAGGTGTTGGCTTGACTGCACCAGAACCAAATGTACCAGAATTGATTATCTATTATGAGGCGTCAATGACGTTAAAATATTGAGACGCAAAAGCAGCGAACCTTCTTGACAAGTGGAGTAGGAGGGGCACTCGATATCTTGCCCTGGGATGGCTTGACAGTGAGTCCGGACTTGGACTTGCCGGGTGATGCAGGATCCTTGGTATATGGGGCTTCATGGTGAGCCGTTTCTTCAGCTCCGGCAGCTTGCGGCGCGTCGGCGATAACATCAACGTCTTCCGGTATCGCGTCATGGTTGACGGGCGTGTCGGCAGCGTGTTCCAAAAATTCGGCGCCCTCGGCCTCGTGCTCAACATGAAACTCGTCCTGGTTGGACAGCGTGTTGTCAGGCTGCGACAGGGGATCCGAGCCCGAAGGATGGACGTAATCCTGCAAATCAGCGTCGGCCATTGGGCAAAGAAGTAAAGAAGGAGAGTTTGAGTGAATAATTCTGTCACACGTCACACTGTTTTACATATAACTCCTCTCAGAACTGAACATTCAACACTTCCAACACTCTCTCCGCCCCTTTGTGGCCGTGTCCAAGGACGCTGACCTTGCTTTCCTTGAGCCGACACGCATATATATAACCGTTACACACTTACCGATGCAGTTCCAAGGTTGAAATGCTTCCCTGTCAAGCTGTATAAGTTGATTGATTTCATTTGCGCATAACATACCCTCTGCGAGTGGAAAGCCAAGCCAACGCGTGATAAGAACACGACCAAAATGTCCGTGCGCGAAAATAATGACATCCGGCTTGTCCGAGGTGCTGTCTTCCAGATATTCTTGGTGCCATTTACACACCTTTGCTATGACAGAATCTACGCGCTGCTGCATTTGCTCAACCGATTCGCCACCTGGACAGCTGATACTATGAGAAACGCATATCCACCTCTATACCAAAAGAGATCTACCCATCGTTCCAAATATTCCACGCGGGATTGATTTTCAATATGTCCGCGGTTACTAGGCCGTCGTAGTCGCCTGGATACGATACGTCATTCACTTCATCTCATAGGCGCCAGCATAGCTCGAATTTACCATAATCCCATTCTCTGACATCTTCCGAAACTTCGTGTGGTGGCTCCTTGGTGTGTACGGAAGGCCAGATGAAAGGTTTTCTGTGCTCGTTGACGGGGAGATATGATGGCCCTGAGGCATCGCTTGGGGTCAATGATGACTAGACATCATCCGTAGACTGCAGTGTTATGATTGAGTACGGTGATTACTGACGATCATCGCCCACGAGGCGCCCAGCACCATCCTTGACAACTTGCTCCCCCTTAGTAGTGAGCGGGATGTCGCTTCGACCTGTCTACATGATAGCTTCAATTTATGCGCGCACTAAATAAGTCAAATGCATACGTGTTGACTGCACCTGTCGGGATAGAATCTAGAGCAAGAGGAAAGTCACATACCCATGTTATAGACCATTCTGTTTCACCATGGCGAACGAGGATGAGACGGGGACAAGGGCGCGACATGATGGACCGATGAAGAGGCAGGCTACTCTTTTAGCCTTATCAATGTACTTTCATACGATCCTTTCGCTCTGATTCGGTACGGGCCGGGAGTGCCGAACCTAGTTGCCAAATTAGGAAACGCGGCGGAGGTTGAGCACGACGGTCACCATGTTCGACGATTGTAAGCTATTCCTTTTCTCAGATTAGCCCTCTCTGCATCTTTCACAGACGTCGAGCATGCTGCTGGTGCACAGGCTGTGCCAAAGCCCATATCTCTCCCACCTCTCCAGTACGAGGGCTTTGAGCCTGGTGATGCACGTCATGACCAACCTGTGCGTAGTTCCCTATCCGCTGAACTACTCTAAAACTCCCGTAAAGGAAAACGAGCCAACTATATCGCCCACGAATGTCCCAATATTTGGGCTTGGTCGCGTCCAGTACACATTTCCTGCCACTCTCATCGCGTTCGCCGTTTCCTCCGACATGCTTGCCATGGGTTTCTCCACCAATGCGATTGTCCTTATTGAACTTTCTCACTCAGATCAAGTAATAAAAATCCAAGTTCCCTGCCAAGCCGACTGACATGACAATATATAAACTGTTCATGGATCCATCTGGGCGTCATATCGTTGTGACATCCACACAGGGTCAGAACTGGTACCTATACCGAACATGGAAGAAGCCTAGGCTACTCAAAAGTTTTAAAATGGTCATTGAAAGCATCGCGTGGAACAAGGCGGCGTTGCTCTCAACCTCTCAATCAACCTCTACGCGGGAGATCCTTATTGGAGCAAAGAATGGCACCATTTACGAAGCGGTTCTCGATGCTGAAGAGGATTTCTTCAAGTCGCAAGAACGCTATCTTCAATCGGTGTTCACCCTACCTGAGCGACATCCTATTACCGGGATTCGGTTCGATTTCTTTCCGCCTTCCGAGCAAAGAAAGGCCTTGATCGTCGTAACTACGCCAACACGGATCTACCAGTTCATTGGTGCTCCTGATAGAAAATCCGAAGAGGGCGGTAAAGTATTTTCATCCTTGTTTATGTCGTATCGCGATAATGTTCCAAGTATGCAAACCACATCCACCCTTTGACAGAGTCTAATGGAGCCTAGAGATCCTTGAACTTCCGGGAGATATCGAAAGGACTGAATTACAGTATTTTACCCTCCGTTCGGATCAGCCGAGTGCCTTACCAAGGAATATGGCTTGGTTGACAGGTGAGCAGCCTTCCTAACCTCGTTTTCCTGGCTTATATTTCCACCAAGGACAGGGAATTTATCATGGAACTTTGAAATTCGATCTTGAGTCTGAAGACCAGATTGACTCTGCACAACTTTTACCTTACCCTCTAGAGGACGGATCGAGCACCGCTACACCGATATCTATGGCCCTCACAGAGTTCCACTTCCTACTGCTATATGAAGACAGAGTAATTGGCATATGTAATTTGAATGATCATGTCGTGTATGAAGAAGCAATCTCTCTGGTATAGTCTAAACTATCCTCGTTTGACGTTATTTTCACGGTATTAATACAGAGCCCGAACGAGACCGTGCTGGGCTTGGCTGCAGATCCCGTTCGTAAGACATATTGGGTTTATACAGACCAATCTTTGTTTGAATTGGTCGTGGCAAATGAGGATAGGGATGTCTGGAAATCGTATTTGGATAAAGGTAATTACGAAGTCGCGTTGCGCTATGCCAAGGTTAGGCGATTTTCGTCTGGTCAATTAGATGGTACTTATTTGCGTAGAGCGCAAATCAACGTGACGCTGTGTTGGCGTCGCAAGCAAATGCTCTTTTCGACGAGGCACGCTATTTTAACGCCGCACAATGTTACGCGCAAACATCGATTACCTTTGAAGAGGTCACCTTGAAATTTCTGGATGTGGGGGAGCGTGACGCTCTGAGATCATACCTTATTTCCCGACTGGAAAGAACCAGGAAAACGGCATGTGGTCTAGTCATCGATCTTTGTTCCGTCGATAACGCCCCTGCTCTCAGGACTTGACCCAGCGAATGATTTTGGCGACGTGGCTTGTTGAGATATACCTTAGCAAATGCAATGAGCTGGACGATGCAATTGCTTCTCAAGCTATATCAAATGACATGGATAACTTTCAGGCTGAGAAGGTGTTGATCGAGGACGACTTGAAACAATTTCTGGAAACGTACAAGGTGAGTACCATGCTATTTTTTCCTGTAGCTTTTGGTGAAGATTGGCAGAATCACCTGGATCCTACGACTGTCTATGACCTGATTCAAGGCCATGGTCGCACGGATATATACCTCTATTATGCGGATGTAATCAGGGACCACGAGCGTATAATAGAACATTGGGTTCTGGAGGAAGAATGGACCAAGGCGATAGAGATCATTAGCAGACAGGTACGTCACTATTTTTCCCGAAAAATTCAAGACTCCCGATGTTGTTAGTCGAACCCAGATCTCTACTACAAGTTCAGCTCTGTACTTATGCGCCACGCTCCGAAGGAAACTGTTGATTCCTGGTTACGCCAGTCATTGTTGGATCCCGTTAAACTCGTACCCGCGCTATTGCAATCACAACATGCTTCCCGCGATTCTCCATCTCCGGACCACGCCATCCGGTACCTGAATTATGTGATATTCGAGCAAAAAAGCACGTCCTCTACGATACACAATCTCATAATTTCGTTCTACGTCTCTCCCTCGTCATCAAATTCGCATCCAGCAACAGATGACGATGAACTGCTCCTCCGGTTCCTTGCGAATGCTCCGACAGACCCCCTTTCAGGGAAACCTTATTATGATCTTGATTATGCATTAAGACTATGCAAGCACGCGGGGAGGACACATCCTTGTGTGCATATCTATTCAAAAATGGGCATGTGGGAGAATAGCGTGGACTTGGCTCTGGAGAAAGGTGATCTTGAGCTAGCGAAAGTCAATGCTGATATGCCGGAAGAAGACGTAGCGTTGCGCAAGAGACTGTGGCTAAAGGTTGCACGGTACGTTGTGCAGGATAAGAAAGACATCAGATCGTACGATTTTTCTCTATGCAACCTGTCAGATCAATTAATCACTTTTTTGACAGCGCCATGCATTTCTTGGAAAATACAGATCTTCTCAAGATAGAAGACATACTACCATTTTTCCCGGACTTCGTCGTGATTGACGATTTTAAGGAAGAGATAGCCCACGCATTGGAAGGCTATTCGGCTCAAATTGAATCGCTAAAGAACGAGATGGATGAGGCAACGCGGACTGCAGAGTCAATTAAACAGGATATTGCCTCCCTGAGAAATCGTTTCATCACTATCGACTCTGCGGAACTATGTTCGTCGTGCTCACGACAATTACTACTCAGGCAATTCTACGTGTTTCCGTGTCGACATTGCTTCCATGCAGATTGCCTCATTGCTCTAGTGAGTACCCTCACAATAGTTTCAGAAGGAACCAAATTGATGATCATGACAGGCGAAAGAGTATCTTCCTGCGCATGCTTTGCGAAAGATTGTCAACCTCCAAGATCAGTTGGTAGTCAAGTCTGCCGTTCCCACGATAATACCTCTGCAGAGGAATGCACCGACGCCCCCGATAAGGCAAGCAACAAGGCAGCGGACGCTTTTGTCAGCAAATTTTGGGCTGCCGAATCCCCTCCAAGGCGGTGCGCGCGCCGCCAATTTGTTGGGCCGTAGTGTGATCTCAGCTGGCGATAAGCTCCGTGATCTGATCGTGCCAGACGCACTAGCGACTTTAGTCATGGCGCCAGCGAATTGGATTCCGGGCATGGGTGGCGGACAAAGGCCTATGAATACATTGGATGAAAGCAAGATGGAGAAACTCCGTGCTGAACTGGAAGACATTTTGGCTGGTAGTTGTCCTCTATGCGAGAGCGTCGTAGTTGGGCTTGACAAACCATTCATTACGGAGGTGGAAGTGGATACTAGTTGGACAGTATGAGAGACGCCACCATCATATATTACACTACATGTGCTCCTGTGCGGCCGCGCATGTCCAGATGGTGCTGCCCATTTGAGTTGGGCTGACCCATCTAGTATGTCGGCTCACTAATGATTAATTTTCTTTGTTTTTCCGGCCCTGCGTCGCAATCTCGCAGCTTTGCGAGCACCCATCTTGGTGCAAAGTGAACATAGACAGACTCGCAAGAGTCTTTTCCACATACCTTTGCCTTTTCTTCCTCTATACGTCTCTTTTCTTCCGCTGCCTGCTTCCGCTCCAAGGTAATCTCCCGTCTCCTGTAGTTCACATGTGAGTTGAATTGCGGTATTCATATCCGGTAAGAATCCACAGACCGCCGTTTTTCTGCATCCTTTTCTTCTTTGAGCTCAGTCTGCAGCTTCTTGACGGCCGAGGCCTTTTTGGTTTGCTCCATCCTTTTCTCCCAGCTCTTGGATTTCAGGCCATCAGACATCTGGGATCTACTGCATGCATAGTGTCAGACGGTAACAATAAATTAGATCAAGGAGTTATTGATATACACTGTGGCTAATTTCCGGGTTTTCCATGATTTTCCGGAGGTGCGACCATGAGCCGAGGCGGCGAGTGGAATGGGAAGAAGGTCCATGAATGTATGAGAAGATGGACGCCGGAAGCGATCAAGGAATGATCAAGCATAGTTAGACTTGGTTAAACCTGTGATGGACCCACGCCTCAATTTCAATTGGTAAAACACAAGGAGATTTCGGTTCGGCTGCGAAAGGAATGAAGGAGATGGGACATCAGGGCGGTGGTGAAAAGCCCACGCTAGTGTGATATATGTTTTTTTTTGCGGCAGGTGAAGTGCGGATGTCCACCTGCTCGCTCTGATCGTCCTCACGCTACTCTTTTCCTTCTCCTGCCAACGTCCCCCGCCACGTCCTCCAGCATGCCCAGCGCTTCTGTGACCGGACAGGACGTCCAGGACTTCCAGGATGATTATGCTAGGCAGCAGTGCGATCAACAATCCGCCTTACACGCTCGTTTTTCCACTTCCGATCTTTCCGACACTACTTCCGAGTACAATCACTCTTTATTTTCTACCAATCCCGCCGATAGAGGCGAGCCCCCGTCTCCTACCTCCGCTCATTATCTCGCTTCTCACGGTCATATACCACCCATCTCTATCGCCGACCGTGAGCGCCTAAACGATCCTTCTTGCAGCTCCCTTGATTTCGACGACGCTTCCGATGTTTCTCCCCCTGCCTCCTTATGCGATGACCAAGAAAACTCAGACCGGCTCAGCATCTCCTCGCTTGGTCCCAAGATGCGGTTTCACTCCCGCGCGCCTTGGGAAATGGAGGATACCCCGCACGAAAATGAAACGACTCATGAATTGACTCGTACCTTCACGAATAAGACCATGGCTCATGCGGCAAAATTATTTAATTTTGGCCCCTCTAGTCCGAGAGTCAGCAATTTCAGCAGGCCGAGCGGTGAATCCGTCCACCCTGAGATTGTTAACAAAAAATCCATGGATAGCAGTGCTGGAAACGGAAGGGGTACGGTGTAGTAAGTCAGGCGTTATTGTATTATTTCGTGAACTAAGTTCGTTCAACAGCCTGCATAAGCAGGGGGCCGTTTCGAATGTGTCATTGGGCAGGTTATCCAACGACACATGGTCCGATCGCATCTACCGACCATCTTTGGGCCCACCCTCTCCTACGTCCATTAAGTCTTTTCCATATACGACGTCATTAAGCTCTCGTATCTCCGTGGATGCGAATCCTGCGAGGCTCAAACAGTCGTCCTTCGACTATGGTTACCGTCGTGAATCAACGGACAATAGCCGGATCTTCTTTAGCAGTCCGAGTCCGTCGGAATCACAGCAGAGCTATCACCCTTACGCAAATCCTGACCTGGCAATTTCTCGTTCACCGGAACCATATGCACATGATTCGTCGGATTCTCTCCCAGTGTCTCACGAGATCGCTAGTAGCGGATCAATAAATACCGTTACTGAATCCTCTACCTCCAGCTCGGGATCCGCTGGTGCAGCGACCCTGACCCCCGACTCCTCGACGTCATCAGTCGAACCAAGTAGTGCCTTACTCGGACGGGAAATATCCAATCCGGTTCCACTTGCGGGTCACGGCTTGCCAAGGAATAAAGACTCTGGCGATCCGCGCTCGGTTTTGCCCTCGGGTGTCCATAAATTGCCTGGTTGGACAGAAAAGGTCACACCTAGCTTTGGGCTTATTTCTTTGGAAGAAGCAAGGGCTCGGCGAGCGCGGAGCGCTACGCAACCCCCTAGTAGACCGTCAAATGTTAGCCTAGATGGAGCGTCGATACCCGAGTTCGAATCTGGCACTATAGTTCAAGGCACACAACTTCTGCAAGAACCCGATAGTGAAAAACCTCGTTCCCGCTCGTCCAGTGCCGGTGCAAAAGTTAAAAGTGCTTTACAGAGCGTGAAGGGACCTCAGCCCAGAGCTGAGACGCTTCCTGGACCCTTGGGCTCTGTCTCAGGAAAATCGTTGAAACAGAAGAAAAGTGGTTTCTTGCGTTTGCTGATTGGAAGCAAGGCGCAAGGTCAAGAGATCCAGCCTCCACCTGTTCCGGCATTGCCCGATACTAGGGCTTCTAACGGTCTTCAGCAAATAACCTCGAGAGGACATCGCGTACCAGTGCCGAAACTAACTGCTGTCCCGGGTAGCGTTGAGAGTACACCAGACCACGACGACAATAATTGCACTTCACCAACCAGGCTTGTCGCAAGCCCCAAACGTATCCGCCCCCTATTATCTATTGGTACTGAACCTCCACAGCAACTGCCTACATTAGCAATCAGCGAGTCTCCTGAGATGCAAACCGTGACGGTTGATACCCATAAGCGGCAATGGCTGACAGACAATGCCTCGCGGAGTGCCCCAGCTAATATCCATAACTTCCCGCCTTCCATCCCACCTTTGCAACTCAGGCCTGTTTCAATGTTGTTCAGTTCACATTTCGAAGAACACCTGTCCAAGGAAGATTCGCGCCCGTCTCTGGAGACGGATACAAGTACTCTTCGCTCTCCCAGTTGTTACTCTCCCGCGACGCCTCGTTCAATTGGGCAATTCGGCAACGAGAAAATCCGGCAGACCGAGAATGACGACCAATCTGCGCTTGTAAAAGCTTTGCAAGAGCAACTTACATATTCAAATCATGCATGGCAGAGACAAGTACTGGAGTTGGAGGGTCAAGTTCGCGACCTTAAAGCTCAACTGGATGAGTGGAACGGAAACCCTTGCGAGACCTGCGGCAGAGGTTTGCGTCCGAATGTTGGTTTTGACATCGCGCAACAAACCAAGACCAGCATAGTTAGGTCAAGGACTCGAATGGGCAAACGGACTTGTTCCGGAAAGTCTACCAACTGAAATCAGTCCCTTTACACCTCTGTATTCTCGTAATTCCGTCATGGTTATCATTCGTATTCTCGATCTTGGTAATTCTTAATCACTTTCATGGTCAAGACCCCATGTTGTACTCACTTTAGTGGTCCGTATCACACCCCCTGCTCTTCTCACATCTTTTTCGATTACTATCTCTAACGAAATCTGGTCACCAGATTGTTTTAAATTTGTATCTGTCGTTTTGTCACAGAATACCTCATATCAATAGCTAATATTCCCAGTAAATGGCTAGCTTGGTCAATATTCCTCGCCTGTACCTATTAACCATCCAATACCCTTGGATATGACCCTACTAGCTTGAGCTGATACCTCATCTGCGTCAAATCCTAGATTACGACTACTGCTACGTGATCCTTTTGAATCCGCATCTGATTTGAGCGATCTACCGCGACTACCCACTGAGAATGGGAAGTTAGCCGCAACAGTTTTAAAGGTCTTGCTTGCCAATGCAGCTGCGTCGGGTGTACTGAGAAGAGGTGGCGATGGCATATGAAATTCTTGTAACCGGGCGCGTAAAGAAGACGCGACATTCATCGACAGGATGTCCTCTCTGCGCTTCTCCGTGCTAGCCGCCTGCCCACCAAGGCGATGCGATAGTCGCTCTTCTCGCTTCTCAATGTCCTCTTCACCGAGTCGTCGCCAGGCTGTAACAATTTCTGGCAGTTGATCTGCGGGGCAAAACTCGAGTGCATATCCAAGAAGGGATAGCTTCTTGTCCAACTGGTCAAATTCGAGCTGCCTCCCTAGTTGAAAGCATGCGACCCAGCAAACTTCCTTTGCTTCTACAAGTCTGGGATCCTCGGAATTTCCGGGCAGGGAGTCACGGAGAAGTGCTATGCTTTTGACCATTCGTTCATTGACTTCGAACGCGCGCTCAAAATCTTCCGATTGGAGAGCAGCATCTCCGAGCATAGCTAACACCTTGATTTCTGCAACGATATCGTCGCGGAATCCTAGCTTGTGGCAGAGGTCGAGAATGACTTCTGTATGTTTGTAAGCATCACTGTTGCTCGATAAAACACGAGATATAAGGGATAATCGATCCTTAGTGAGGCGGATCTCGATTGGTGAAATGACAATCCCAGGGTCGAGACATGACGTTAAAGGAGCATATTCGAGAAGTAGCTTCAATAAATTCTTTCTCCTTGATGATCCTTTCCTGACGCAGGTGGCACATCGAGGCTATCCGCATATATTGAGAACGTTAATTCACTATGGAAGCTGGCAAACCCACCACTCGTACGCGAGCTTCATGTCACCAAACTTATAGTTACCTGAACTGGCATTGTCGTACAGTTCGCGGGAGCACGATAGACATATATCTTCTATAACCGTGGAATTCAAGGCAAGTTTCTTTGAATGGAGCATACTCTTGGCAATTGCGAAATCTGTGTTGATATTCCTAAATGTAGCACAAATGAACGAAGAAGACCATGGGAACTCACTGCCTGTGCTCAACAACCCGCTCATAAATATCTGGGCTACTTCGTCCTGAGATAACAATCCAAAAGCGCCTCTTAAGGCCATGTCGCCATTTCCTGCCAGTTTTAGCATATCCTCCAACAACCACTCCCAGTCATCTATAGGTTTTCAGCTGATCTTCAGTTCCTCCAGCGCGTCGTGCCATCCTATTAGCCCATGCACGTTGTTCGTGAATAGTCTGAGCTACTCCGGAGGAACCACCGTAGTGGCGCTGGGACGCTCCAGCGCGCCAATATTTCTCCAGATTCCAAGTGTACATCCAGAATAGTCAAGTGCTCGTGAAAGAGATGATACGTGTAAAGGTCTGAAGAAGATCAAGAGATCCTGAGCAGTCACCTCCGGACGCGTCGGTGATGGCGCTATAAACGCTCCTAAGGAGGATATAGTAGTGTCAGCTGCATCTTCATCAGCACTCTGGTCGTCTTGGATATTCCAGGCCGGTAGGCACTCAAAAACGCGGCTCATAGTCGACCATTCAGTCAGACTATTACTTCCGTAAAGGCATGCAAGTGCAAGACGCGCCATGTCTTCGTCAGTCCCGTATCAGACGTTGAGCTGCAGAGAGAGTCGGTTTGGAAGCTTCAAATACCGCAACAGCCATCTCGAGAGGGGCGGAAATGATATAATCATAGAGAAGTCGATTCGGGAGAGATGGGTCGGGACTGCCGTCACGTTCCGCGCGAGCCTCGAGCACGAAGAGGTAAGGCATGACGAGGTGTGAGATGTCATGAGGAAGAGTGATAGGAGTAGAATGCGCCAGATACGCGCGGACGATGGATGGAGGATCCATTGAGTACCACTTGTCAAGTGTCCAGTCAACCATCTCTGGAATATTTTGGGAGTGTGGTGCATCGTACACAAGACGCGAAAGTAGTGTCAATTCCTCTCCCACCTCGTCAAGTCCTTGTATACCTTGGGAAGCACCATGTTGAACAAATGTCAAAGCAACATCCACCATTCCGGTGCCAGTCAAAATTTGGTCCACTCGCATTTTGTACCATTGCATGAGTTCTTCTGCAGATAGTAGCTCAGGGTGAGGTTGACTGCCCAACATAACTTCGGTAGGAGCGATCGGGAAGATAGGAATATTGCATTCACTGAGTGCCCCGCGCGTCTCCGGCAAATCAACGAAGTCAAGCTCACCCCGCCAGCTTTTGTGAGTGATGATTTGTTCCATCCCCGTATTATGGTCGAGGGCAGGAAGGAGCTCGCGGTATTCCAAGGGATGGACATGCTCTGGTATTGCGTCGAAGACTAGGAAGCGGTGAGGATGAAGCTGCGATGGGTGTTTCTGTAATAATAAAAGCACGCCTCCAAACCATTGTTCTGTTGCCAGTTGGCAGGCTGAGGAAAGTAAGGCGTCCGTTAAAAATGTGGAGAGTGTCACAGGAGGACTGGCTATGGATGGTTTGGCTTCGGTTGTTCCGTCAGCCCAAGGGTCGTCCTCCCATTCCTCGAGATCGTCAGTCGGCTGCTGTCGAGTCCTTGGGACATTCTTTACAAAGTTCCACGTAGGTGTTGAGGCGATCGAGTCTTTCCAAGAGGACGGTACGCACGTAACAAAGCCGCGCGTCAGATTCCACGGCACGGAAATAGCGGGACAAATGGTCCTTATGATTCTGCCAGGTTGGAGAGGTCGAGTCTAGTTCGGCCTTGCAACGTTCAACAGCATGGTTTGTACGTGCTAAGCCGACTTCAAGCAAAGTCCTCTGAACGCCGACATTGTTCGAGATTCTGTCGACGCAAGCGGCAGCGACCCAAAGATCATCTTGAATGGGTTCTAAGTGTTCATGGATTGCCTCTACTGTGAGCTCGTTGTCAGGGATGCTGGGCCAGGCATTGGTGGAGGTAGATGCCATTTACGGAAGAGCGAATGACTATTTACACGTGTACAACAATATTAACTGCGACGGTACTAGGGAGGAAATACGGATATAAGCGCTTAAGCATTAGAATAATGTTTCCTGTATGACTTGTTGGTCCTTTTTTATTATTTGCGAGGTTCTTAAAACACTCACTTCATCACGCAAATATTCACCGACATCCGCCTGGTGGAATACGATGATGGCTGTGGGGTCCAACTTCCGGGTATCAATTGTGGACCGCGCGGTGACGCCAAAACCCTGCATAAGTATTAAAATGAGGCGAAAGCAAGAGTGGGTTTACAGCGAGACATACCAATGGTACAGTCGCTCATGCTGAATATGACCACACCCTGGTGTTCAGGTGTATCTTCCGTTATTCTACCCAAGTGTGCTTTAAGGACATGGTTGCCGTATAGGAAAGGCATCTCGCCATTTGGCTTTATCCAAACCTCACCGAAATCACGTTAATGTTATCAACGTCCTGCGACATTGAGCATACCTTGTACTTGGCATATTGGGCCAAGTAATCCAGAGCAGTGACGTGCAATTTGAACTTTCCACTTTTCGAGAATTTTCCTAAACATGTACCCAAACTGACAAGACTCGACTTTGCAACAGAAATGGCTAGTCGCATCGATGCTTCTGATACGTAGTACACGCGATCCTTATGCAGCCTGAAGCAGTAGGGTTCATCTGGTCGGTCAATGAGATGAACTAGATTTTTGCCCTACAGCAGGTGAGCAATACGTTTGTTCATTATAGTGGCGACATACAATGTAGTTTGCGATCTTTTCAAAGACTGCTTTTGATTCGTCTTCAGTCAACGGCCGCATTGCAAAAATCTAATCGAAGGAGCATGCGTTCTAAAAATATTTCTGGTTTGAATATGCGTTACGTAACATTACCATTCATATGCCAGCGCCCTCAGAACAGGGTTCCAGCGAACACACAAATATCAAGGATGAATCCGACGGACTTATTCGCCGCCGCAGAAAGAAGGACGAGAAGGCACTAGATTCAAGTGAAAAAAAGAAAAGGAGGAAACTAGACAAAGAAAAGAAGAGGAAGCGTAAGAGAGAAGATGCAGAAAGGCCTCAAGATGCATCTAGTTTGAAAGTCCCAGATGATGACCCTACATGGCGTCTTTTCTATTCAGACAGAAGAGGAGATATGCTTAATATTCAGTTTGGTGGCCTTCATGCAGGTGATATACCAAGGTATCACCTGGTCAATGGTATATTTGTTGTTTAATTCGTCCAGCATCTGCTCATGATGAAGTAGGTGGGAGAAGTGTTTTAGGTCTTTCCGGTGCTTGGATAGCGCGAAGAAATAGAAAAGGCGTAGAGATAGAGATTCGTGGCCAACGAAAGGTATGTGTAGAAATACTTATTGTATGGCGATGCCTCACCTAACACTAGTTACTAGGACTCACGGATTCTAGTTCTCGAGCTTTGCTTGCAGCTCCACCTACGCAAAGGCTGCTTTCAGCTGGCGACGTCTACAAGTACCAAGAAGTTGATGGTTACTTGCCACTCCCTTCTCGTACCCGCGATAGTAATCAGCCTTACCGGTCCATAACCCAAGACCAAGCTGGTTCCGATTCTGATTTAGCACCAGAATCAATGCATGAAAGCGCATCCGGAGATAGTGCTGAGGACGAACCCATTTTGACTTCTCATCACGAGGCACTGAAGTCATTGGAGCAGCAGTTATCTCGTAACCCAGATTCTGTAAACCTTTGGCTCTCATTGCTCTCGCAAACTTTATCCACGGTCCCGTTGCTATCTAAAAATGCAACCAAGGCGCGCGCTGAAATTGCGCTTGCAGTCCTTTCGCGAGCAATATCCGCCGATCCTCGAAACCTGGACTCTAAAGTCCTACGTCTCAAATTTCTAAAAGCAGGAGAAGAAATATGGCAGGAGAGCAGAATGCATGATGAATGGGAGAGTGCCCTAAAGGTGGGAGGAGTTGAAATATGGATAGAATGGCTTGAATGGCGGATCAGGAGATGCAAGAAAGGTATGGAAAGCGTCGTGGAAGCTGCCGTGCGTGCCATGGGTGCCCTTGGCTCAGACATCGCTGGGGAATTGGGTAAAGTGCGCATATTTTGGCGAACGGCGGTTGCGTTTCAGAATTCAGGCTACCTTGAGCGTGGAATGGCAATGTTCCAGGCACAGGCAGAATTGTCAGTGGAATTTTATTCTTGATTTTCGCGTTGTCTCACTGCTCACAGGACATTCAAACCGCCCCGCGCCTTGCATAGCGACTCCTTCGATGCACTGTTGGATTCCCTGGACGCATTTTGGGAGTCTGAAACGCCACGCGTTGGGGAACCAGACGCAAAAGGCTGGGGCGCATGGATACAGTCCGGAAAGCCACAAGGGATCGCTTCGCTTCAAGTGCCCACTTCAACTGTGCCGACGGAGCTTGATCCTTTTAGGCAATGGGCTGCAAACGAGACTTCCGCAGATGGTGCATCATTTTTACCAAGTCGGTCGACAGACGAGCGAGCAGATTTGGACCCCTATTCAACTGTGTTGTTTACCGACGTGCGACCACTGTTGTTTGCTTTGCGAACACCGAAGGCAAGAAATGCATTCCGTCTTGCGTGGTTATCCTTCATCGGTTTAGTGGTACCAGGTTTCTCCAGGTCTCTTTCCGGCGCCGAGGGAGAGGACCTGGATAACTGTTGGGACGACAGGTGGTCCCTCACTCACCTATGCAAACCTTCATTCCTAAACGCTCTCTTCCCCGAGGCACTTGACGTACAGACGGCAAGGACTGATGCTATAGCTGGTGCTCTTGTGGGACGCGAGAAAGAGTATGCGAGTGGATTTGGGCCAGTGAAGAACTGGAGCTATGGTGTTCTTGAGCCGTTGCAAGCGGTGATCGGGAGAGTCAATGAAACAGGGAAACGGAAAGAAAAACAATATACCATGTGGCAAAAAGAAGATATTGAAGGCATCCATGAAGATTTCGTCCGGAGGGTCTTCGTGCAATTAAGGCTGGGAGGGGGCGATACTGAGTGGGATGTTTTTGCATTGGCTTTCGAAGCAGCTCTTAGTGTGAAAGGGTGAGCATACTAACCAATTTAAAATACTTTCGCATGACATGAAATTTCAATTTAGTGCGATTAAAGTATCGCGACAACTTCTCTCTACCACGCAGGACTCGCTTTCTCTATGGGCCTCTCATGCTCAGTTAGAAAGGTTGCGCGGTCGTCTGGACGATGCCAGGAAAGTATATCACACAGTACTTATTGCATCAAGCCCCAAGAAGCAAGATGGGATAGCCCAACTTTGGTGGATGTGGGCAGAAATGGAATGGTTGGCGAGCAGGCATAAGGAAGCCCTAAGTATCATCCTTCGATCGGCCGGCATACAGGGACAGGGTGAGGTAGTAATTCTGCGTGCGAAGCGTGCCTTGGACGACGCATCTGGGCGCAATATTCGGTGGCAAGAACGCGTGGCGTGGATTAGGCTCAGAGCGCTACTCGAATTGTTGACCACGGCAGATGCCAAGGTAGCCGTTGGACTTTTCAACTTGGATGTTACAAGCGAAGGTGGCGCTGAGCACGAGAGTCTGACAATTGCGTCCCTGCTTATGCTATACTATCATTCAGTCATCTTGCAAAACCCTATGGCACCTACACTATTACGGCAGCGCGCGGCAAGGGCAATCGAAATATACCCTAGCAATTCAATAATACTTGGTCTATTCCTCGAAGGAGAGAAGGGGCAGGGCGTATGGGGCCATGTCAGAGCGAACCTTGGCGAAAGTGGAGGAAGGTCAAAGAATATTGCACGGAGAGTAGAAGAAGTGTGGATATCAAGCTGGGAGAGGGGAAGGTGGTCGAATGAGATGGAGCGAACGAGAAGCGGGTTGACTGCTGCTGTTGAACACGACAGGTAAGTCGGCGTATTAATTCTTGCGTGCACTGCATTTTACTTTGTGTCGCATTCAGGACAAGGGCCAGTCCTGTGATCTGGCGGATATTCATCGAATTTGAGATCCGAGCGAAAGAGCTTGGAAGAGCAAAGAAATTATTATATCGCGCGATAGGGGAATGTCCAATTGTTAAAGGTGCGGAACAAGCAATTTAGGATTATAGTACAACTAAGGATGGAAGTAGATCTCTATCTCATAGCATTCGGGCCACTGAGGAGCGTATTTAGCTCGCAAGAATTGGTCAATTTCGCTGATACTATGGCTGAGAGAGGAATTAGGATGCGACAGGGGCTTGAAGAAGTATTAGACGGTTGGACAATGGGAAGGGTTGAAGGAGAAAGGGACGAAGAGAACAATAAGTTGGACGAGATTGAAGAGGACGCACAGGAATTGCGGCGGCTGATGCCATATTAGGAAGTCACATATCATTGAGTCACCTAGTCACGCTGTCCGCGTTGTCCGCTTTTCACGCTGTGCGGCGTGCCCAATGTCCTACTAGTAAACTCTCCGCCTTTATGCCTTCTGCTCAACTTTAACCTCTGAGCCATGGCCACAATCCCAGCACCCACTTCTATCACATCGCGTGAAGAGTGGCCCGACGCCGATTTCGACCTACCTGACGGCATACCTTTCGATGCGCCTTCGGATAAGGAAGAAGATTGGGACATTGAATTCAGCTTCGGCAGGACCGGAGCTGCAAGCACGAAAGTCACCACACCCAGCCCAACTTCGAAACCAGAAACACTAGTCAGGTCTTCCGTGCAGCCGTTTATCATACGTCCCCCGATCAGGGCAAACAACGACAACGAGGAAGGACGAAGAAAGTGTTTCTACAATCAAGGCCGCCTCGACTATCAAGGGGGCCATTTTTCAGGAGCATGCCACCAAAGCACCCTCATTCACAATTGATGAAGACATCGAAGATGCATTTGACCTTCCCTCGAACTTGTCACGACTCTCTTTAGCTCCTCAACCCCTATCCCACCGCTCATCTAAGAATTCGCTCGAATGGGGAGACAGGGATCAAACCACCTCATCTCAATCTTCCGACGCTTTTTCGACTTTAGGCCTCGCAGACTTTGATCCTTCCTCAAATTCCGCGTCTTCAGCTTCATCGGTGTCGTTACCAGAAACAGAAACAGAAGATGAAGACGAAGGCGAGTTGGAAGGCTTGGTCATACCTTCCGCTATCTTTAATTCGGGACACGGCGTTCGTCAACTCGCCATGATACTCGAGATGAAAAAGAAGGCACAGCATCTCAACAGCCATGTTAAGGCAACTAGCCCCGATCCTGAAGAGGATTTTGAAGCTGGCCTTGTCCTTGACGGCGACGTCGATTTGAGTCCAAGTCGTTTGCTGTCCCAGCAACAGTCCAAACGACAATTCAATCGCAGCAATAGTGTTCCCTTTAACAAACCTACCGGATTGTGCCCACCACCTGATGCCCGAGCAGAGCATTCTAAATCTGCCATAAACTTTCCTGCGTTCTCTGCTCGTCAATTGCAGAAGCAGCGACAAACTTCATCATCCTCCTCCAGCTTTTAAACATTCGCAGGCATTTCAAGCTATATCCACGCTCCCTTCAGCCCCAACATCTAATTTCCCATTACCCAAACATACTAGTCTCCGCGGCCAGAAATCACACTCGGGTCTTAAACCACCATCTCCGACAGCGACGCGCAAGCTGACCAGGAAAGCGTCGCTATCTTGTCTCATTGAAACCAGTCATGCACAAGAAACGGGCGCAGCATCGTCCAATAAGCCATGTTTGTCACGGGCGGCTCGTTACGAAGAACCAACGGCCGCCTCCCGTGCAAAGACGCATAAAAATACTGCCAGTCGCATATATGACATGAGGATACCTCCCACTCGACCTCCTACGCCGTCATCAAACCCAGCCGCGCTGCGATTAACCATGCCGACGCAATTACGCATAAAGTCCCGTCCATCGCTATCTTCTGTTTTTAGCCCCACCAACTCCTGGATCACCGATCATAGCACCCACTCCTCCGAGACCACCTCCAAGCCACTCCAAGCTACCAGCTACGAAACCATCGACACCCCCTGCGCCGAAAGTATTACGTCGCCCCAAGCGTCTTCCGACGTACGGTGATGGCACGGAACTTGACCAATTTGCAGACCTTCCTACAGATCGCGAAAAGGAAATCAAGTACCATGTGCAGCCCAAAGGTCATGGCAACCGTATACCAGGCGCTTCCTATTCCGCCGTTGTGAAGTCTTCGGAAAAGGCGCCAGTCCGAACGAAGGGAAAGAGCAGCACTGGCCCATCAATTCGTTGTCTTGCACAACCGATAGTTAATACCGAAATAGCAGAACCTTCGTCAGGTTTGTTGCGGCGAACGACCGCTCGCATAGGTTCACCCACATCAAGTGAGGTACTTCCAAAGAAGACAAAAAAGTCAAATGCTACCCGACGAAAACCCACCCTTATTCGTAATCTGAGCGGTGCTATTGCCCCTAAAGGTCCGTAATCTTGTTTGCTTCAGACCTGATGAGTTACTAATGACTTCGGGTTGATAGTCGTTGGAGACATGAAATGGAATCCACAAATACTCCGCTGGGAAGGCAATGATCAAATGCTCCGCGACTTTGACGCGGCTATAGGCACATCCACACGTCCAGCTTTAATCACCCACTTGACAGGGTCATCTATCGGCTCACCTGTCAGTTCGTTTACATCTGGGGCACGTCGAGTGGGCAACATGATTTTTGACCCGGCTTCGATGCGCTGGATATCAACGTTGCCTCCTGAGGAGGATGAACCAGACGTGTTCGCAAATCTTGCAGATGACGAGGAGGATAGCGATTGTTGGGAGAACAAATGTGGAACCATCCGGGCGTCATCCGTGTCGTCCACAGCTAATTCAAGCGCTTCTAGTTCCCAAGAGTTACCAAGCCCAACGCATTCTCATACCAGAACCATTTCTGAATCTGGCAGTGATCGTGGATCTCGCGCATCTCTAGTGGTGTGTGACGTGGATGAATTATTCCTTGAACGTTGTCGAGCCGCCGAGGAGCGCCATCATACCGAGATGAAGGGTTGGAGGCCATTACTTTCCAGACCTAATGCATTTGGCGAATCAGACAGGACGTACCTATACGAGATCCGGGCCCTCGCCACACGCAAATACTGATCCTTACTTTTCTGGGGCATAAGATCGTCGTGCGTATAATTTAATCTTTTCGTAAAAGCCTACAACAGTCCTTTAATTTATTGACTTTGAAACTTGGCTCATGTTCTATCAATTATCAATGAAACCATACCATACACTCCCTCAGCCCTCTCTTTCCTTCGATGTTTACGTGTACATATTCTGGATAGCGACACACTCTCCTTGTGTATTTGTCCTCCTCATCATGTGTTCTAATAACTAATATATGTGACTAACGACGCCGAAACACTTCTGTATTACATACGTTGATCAGCTGGTGAACCGCCGAGATTTAATGTACCAACCGATCGTCTATCCCACGACAAGCCATCCGAGGTCAGGCGACCATATGAGCAAGGTTAACGCGACTGCGCTAATGACGCTCTGAGTACACAAGGCCTGCAGCCCTTACCCCTTACCATCGGATCTTCTCCGTATTCATCCTTTAAATACGCTGGCCGGAACCCTTCCTGAACCATCGTTCCCGTCCATCGGAGAAATGATCGAACCTCACTTTCCGCCCTCTCAGGTGCCAAAAATACAAGCAGGCAATGGACGAATTGCATTATGCGCCCAGGGGCGCAGTGTTGCTTTCTCCGAGCTCTCAGCTGCATACCCATTAAAACTATTATCGCCTCGAGCCATTCAAGATAATGTCGCGATTGTATATGTGTTGACATATGGAGGAGGTTTGGTTGGCGGAGATCAACTAAAACTCCATGTCAATATCGAGGCCCACGAAGCAGTTCTTGTATTACTTTCCCAAGTTAGTACTATTTGTTCTCACGTCCCATATCAAACTAAGTCTCGAACTACAGGGTTCTACCAAAGTATTCAAGACGCGACCAGGACAGCGCCTTGCGGACGTGTCCCGTTCTCTAAGCGCGCCAGCAAAGTCTCTTCCTCCAGAAGTCACATCCCAAATATTCAATTTTGATGTGGCGTCTGGAAGCATGCTAGCCCTACTGATGGATCCCGTCTCGTGTTTCCGTTCCGCCTCCTACACCCAAGTGCAGACATTCCATCTCGAGGATGAACGGGCCTCGGTGGTGGTTCTCGACTGGATCACGTCGGGGCGTAAGGTTCTCGGGGAAGAATGGGCGTTCTCGAGATATTACAGCTGTAACGAAATATGGGTCGGTCAGAAACGCGTCATGAGAGACATCATGCTTCTGGAAGACGATAGCAAGGTGCAGGAGAACGTTAGCGTACCGCACCAGTCGCTCCTTGAGCGACTAGCCCCATACTCTTGTTATGCCACTGTCTTCTTCTACGGGCCTATGGTGCGAGAAACCGTCTCGCAACTATCACGGGACTATGAATCTATCAGCGTCTTCAAAGCGGACTGCGCCGAAAGAGCTGCTCTGGTCATTGAGTCCGGTTGCTTCCAAGGACGGATCAGGTGCCGTACTGCGCGTGGCGGCGCTAGAGACGGAAATGGTCAAAAATTGGTTATCAACGGCATTGAAGGGCCTCAAAAACGTCATCGGCTCAGATGTTTATCGGCGAGCATTTGCTTAAACTCGTCTGCGATGAGCTGCAGGTTCTCTCGTCGACAAGATGCATGCAAAATCCATATCAATCTTGAAGCAATGTGAGATGCCCTTGGCGCCTTGATGGACGTTTGCGTCTAGCTGCCGGTTGCATTTCTTGTTGAAAATTAATATTAAGCCTGGTTTGTTGACACACTTGTAAATTATCAATAAGGCTTGATGGTGTATTCCTACATTAATGATGTTAGCAAAGGTCACCTTGGAATATATACACTTGTTCGTGAAAACCGAGAATCTCAAAAAACGTGCACGATTCCTTGGTTACCTACCTACCGTAAATAAAAATCCGAATCCTGATAAGTGTCGGATTAGTGCGTCAACTGCTGACCAGTCGTATGCACGGGAGTGGGCACTCAAAGACAGAGTGCTGCCATCGGTTACGGAGAGCATGGAGGTACGTTTATGTATTCAGCTTGCTTTTATTACGCCGTATGTTTCGCGTTTTCCTTAACTTATGCCGCGTATTGAGTTCGAGTGGCTTGTGACCCAGTATATTTTACAAAAGTCAGCGCCCTTTGCGTTTGCAGCTTGGCGTTCGCGTTGACTATGCCAGATAAGAAAAAGTACACTTGTTCTGTCCTACCAACCCTCCGGAATATGATTATGGGTCCGTCATACTAATGTGATAGACATTGCGGACTAGGTTCAGGCTGAAGAAAAGGTGATGCATTGTTGAGTGGAGTGGATTCAGGTATACACTCTGATTGATACATTAGTATAATAAAGGCTTTATACCCTGTTGCATGAATACCACTCTCTATAAAAAAGCTATCTGGAGGAGGGTACTACATTAGTGCCAACAGATTCCCAGTAACACCCCTGGAGGAATGATTAGTAGGCTGTTATGTCCTGCGAATATCGTCGTCCCATGTAATCGGTTTAACCGCTGCAGCGGGCGCTGGCATTGGTTCATCGGGTGGCAGTTCCACACGTTCAAGAGGAGGCGGAGCACTGTTTTCTCCACGATTATTGTCAAGCCATTTATCCATGTCATCTGACCGGCTGAATGGCCGTTTGCCGAGGAGTCGTATCATGTCCTCCCTTGGACCACCGTTCAATGTGACATATAATCATTGTAGGATCTTTGACGTACCGAGTGATAACTTCCTTCTCAAGCAACAGCTGAGCAACCTTCTCAACGTCATCTTTATGTTCTGTCAAAAGCTTGCGCGTCCGTTCATACGCGTCCCTGATATTCTCGTCAAGTCTTGCTCGATGAAAAGCATAAAATACACACGTAATCATTCGTCGGACCTCCACATCCAAAGTTTCGGCTGTTCGCTCGCTGAACGGTTTTGTCCAGCTTTCCCTGGCGCCACGATCGCCACCGTAGCTGACAGGTCCTATGACATCGTTCATGCCATAATTAGCGCATGCTTCAAATGCCAAACGCGTAATCTTTTGTAGATCATCCTGAGCACCTGTTGTTATATTTTCGGGCCCAAAGAAGATTTCTTCAGATACGCGACCGCCTAGCGTCATGCAGATACGATCGTTCATCTGCGGTGTCGATAAGAGATACCTGTCGGCGGGTAAATACTGCAGAACAATGAGCAGTGGCATTGATCGCGGGTTTTACAAACCTACCTGTGCATAACCGAGGGCGCCAGCTCCACGAGGGATGATGCTGACCTTGAGAAGAGGATCTGCGTGCTCAAGGAACCAGCCACAAATAGCATGACCAGCCTCATGGTACGCAACAGTCTTCTTCTCTTCGACACTCAACACTCTGCTCTTCTTCTCCAAACCAACAATGACTCGCTCAATCGCCGTGTCAAAGTCAACGGACTCGATATAGTCCGCGCCTCTCCGTGCCGCACGGAGAGCAGCTTCGTTACATACATTCGCAATGTCTGCTCCGGAGAAACCAGGGCAAAGAACTGCCAATTTCTGTGCCAGATTTTCGAAATCTTTTGCAAGGTCCTCTCCTAAGCGGAGTGGACGAAGATGAACCATGAAAATCCCTTTTCGCCCGGAAACATCGGGCCGGTCGATGACGATATGCCTGTCAAATCGACCGGGTCGTAGAAGAGCAGGATCCAGAACATCAGGCCTGTTCGTTCCTGCGAGGACCACTACCTGCTCATTGGTACCGAAGCCATCCATTTCGACGAGTAACTGATTGAGCGTAGATTCTCTCTCATCGTTTCCACCGACACCTCCACCTTTGGAACGCGATTTGCCGATGGCGTCAATCTCGTCAATGAAGACAATACACGGAGTATGCTTCTTGGCCGAGGCGAAAAGGTCTCTCACACGAGAAGATCCGACACCAACGAACATCTCGACGAATTCGGAGCCTGATACGGAAAGGAATGGGACGTTTGCCTCACCGGCTGTAGCTTTAGCCAGTAACGTTTTACCCGTTCCAGGCGGTCCGGAAAGAATAGCACCGCGGGGAATTTTGGCACCGAGCTTCTCGTACTTGGTGGGGTCCTTGAGAAACTTGACGAATTCTACAATTTCCTCCTTTGCTTCGTCCATGCCAGCCACATCCTTAAATTTAATCTTCACATCTGCATCCTTGTTGAACATCTTCGCACGGCTCTTCCCTATGTTGAAGATACCACCCGCTCCGCTGCTACTGCCACGCTTCGACAGCCAATACAGAAAACCGACCATGAGGACAGTTGGTGCGAAACTAAGGATGGCTTGGAATGCGGAAACTTCATCGTGGTATGCGACGGGTATGCGTTCGTGGCTAGGAATGTTGAGCTGATTCTGGGCCTCCTCTAGTTTCCGTTCAAAGGCGTCTACGCTTCCTATTGAGAAGTAGAATTCCCCGGCTAGAGGTGTAGGGTACACAGACCCGGTAGCGTTGGGATGCAGCTTTACGCGAACCCTGTGGCCGTTGACTACGACTAGCTTCTCGACAAGGCCCTTGTCGAGGAAATTTGTACGGAATTCTTGCCATGTAATTTCGCGGGATGTAGACCCACCCGAATTTGCGTAGGCAAGATAAGAGATGGCAGAAGCGATGAGCCAGCCCAGCTGGTTATTTGTAAATCCATTATTGTTAGAGGGCTGCTGATCTGAGCCTTGACGTTTGTTGCCCTGATCGCGATTGGGCTCGGAGTTGGATGACTGCTGGCCCTGCTTTTTTTGCTGAGCCTGCTGCTGCTGGTACTGCTGAAAAAAGCCCTCGAGAGCCTTGGGGATGTCAGGTTTCTGGGGCTCCTGCTGCTGAGAATCCTTGGGGTCTTGTGAAGGCGGCTTCTCGTTTCCGTTGTCTTTAGGAGGAGGTTGGGCTGCGTATAGACGAGTAGCAGCGAAGAGGGGTCTGCGGGCAGCGCGAGTCCAGCGCGAAAGCATGACGGTCAGCAGAAAGAGAGGACGCGGAATCACACGGCAACTCGGCCACTAAACTTCTTCCTCTTCCGCCATGCCGCCAATGGCTTTCCAAGGCCTCGTCACCAAGGCCGGCTTCATGAACAAGACCGCTACCGTCTCCGTATCAAGATGGGTCTTTCATAAGATCACAGGAAAGGTTCGCCAAGTCTCATTTTCTATCCCAGCTGTCCCACTCATACTCCTTCAGCGCATCGAGCGAACTAAAAAATATCTCATTCATGACGAGAAGAACGGTGCGCTTCCTCATACAACTATTATCTTATCTAATACACAATAGAGCTGCGTATGGATGATCTCGTCATTATCCGCAACTGCCCTCCCATCTCTGCCTTGAAGCGCTTCAAACTGGAGAAAATATTAAAAAGTCCCGAGCAAGAACGGGAGTTGCTCAAGGCGAGCTTTAATGCACAGTCACAGTCGAGCGAGTCCACCCCCCTTGCCCAGTTATAATTCATGCTGCCGTTGTCGCCTGCGGTTGTAGGGTCGCTTGCAGTTCCACTATCTGTAATACCAGCATTAGCAAAATAATATGTGGTTTAATAACATAGAACTATACCTCCTGCTTCTTTTTTTCTTGTCCTGACTGCAGTTCTTTGAGTTGCCCTTCGACTCTTTTGCTGTCGTTCCCATCACTTAGCGAACAGCCCCTTCTTCAAGAATGAAACAGGCATACATCTCACTTTTGATAAACTCCAATCGTGTTTCCACGTTATTTTTCGCGTCTGACTGGTCCTGCTTCACAAGTACTGGGCCTATAAGCTTGTAAACAGTGTTATCCGGGGTCAGCTTCTCGAACTCCTGCGCAGTGGTGATCAGTGGCCTAGCACGCGTCCGTGTAGCATCTGAGGCACCTTCTTCACCAGCTCATTCTCTGAAAGCTGTGCTTCCAGTTTCCGGCGGGCTTCTACCGCATTGGAAAGATCCAACTGGAGCTTTTGGAAGTCAGTGGATGCAGCCTGAAGTTTTGCCTGCACCGTAGACATGCCAGAACAATTGCGTGTTATCTAATAATCTAATCAGGCCAATCATAGCCTATTCTGTAGCCGCGAGCAACCCACATCGAAAATCCATTCAAGCATGTGGAAAGCGGAACGCGGAGGCCCGCGCTAAAACTACAAGCTTGGCATCCTACAACCATGTCCACAATTAACTGGAGCAAAATTGGCCAGCCTGACTTCGTCTTTCAGCGCTTCCCGAGTAGAAGGTCAGTCATATATGGCACCAAGGGTATGGTATCATCTTCCCAACCGCTTGCAACGGAAGCTGGCTTGGAGATTTTAAGAAAAGGGGGAAATGCCGGTACGGTGCAATATATATTTGTCTAGTTGAAGTATCTCATGGACTATAGCTGACGCTGCGGTTGCCGTAGCTGCGGCTCTGAACGTTACTGAGCCAAGTTCCTGTGGTATTGGCGGGTAAGTGCCAGGTGGGGCCAGAAATGACGGCTGCCATTTTGATCCCTAGTTAGGGACGCATTCTGCTTGTTCTATGATGCAAATACCAAGGTCGTCAAAGCTTTGAATGGATCGGGTCGGTCACCGGCCAAGCTGGATCTAAAGTTTGCTAGAGAACTCGGATACAAAGACAAGATACCGCCGACAGACGTCAATTCTGTCACAGTTCCAGGTAAGCATAGGTTATCAACCGCCGCCGAATCGGTGGTATACATATTTTTGCAGGGGCTGCGGCAGCATGGGTGGATACCGTCCAGAAGCTCGGAAATGGGAAAGTAACTCTAGCACAAGTCCTAGAACCAGCAATTAGATTGGCAGAAGAGGGGTGCGTCGCTTATTTTGCACGAAAGTGATCTAACAATTGTCCAGCGTACCCGTTTCTGAAATCAATAGCTGTGCTGTATGCTACTTTCTTTTACGGTGATTCTCCTGCTCTGACTAGCTCTGACTACGCCAGTGGCAAAGGGCGGAGGTTTGTATTCAGAATCTATGCCATTCTCACCATTCTGACCTATAAACTGTAGGATACTATCAAGGATGCATCCCCAAATGGCAACGAGATGCTGCTGAACGGAAAAGCACCCTTACCAGGAGAAGTCATCAAGCTTCCGAACTTGGCGAAGACGTTTAGAGAAGTAGCGATGCACGGGAAAGATGGATTCTACAAGGGCAGAGTGGCGCAAGCAATCATTGATCTCATACAGAGCAAAGGGGGTGTCATGGAACTTGAAGATCTCGCAAATCATGAAACGGACTTCGTTGAACCTATCAAGTACACCTATATGAATGAAGTTACAGTCTATGAGGTACGTTATCAAGTTGGCTGACTCCGAGAATACGATTGACGCTAACCAAGTGCCCGCCGAATGGACAAGGTCAGCCTCATATCTTTCTTGAGGCTCAGGTGAATCACATCGATTACAGGTATCACTGCCTTGATTGCACTTGGCATATTGGATAGCCTGCAAGAACAGGGCATCATCAAGCCCCTCCTTGAAATGGAACACAATTCCCCCGAGTATTTACATGTACTCATCGAAGCCTTGCGGTAAGCACGTTTTATGTTCTTAGGCTAGTCCAAATTATTGACGGGCATTTAGTCTTGCCTTTGCTGGTACGAATCCTTGTCACCTTGTTTCGACAACTTCTGAAAATATCCACAGACAGTAAGTGGTATGTGGCGGATCCCGACGTCCGCCATGTTCCCGTAAAGGGTTTATTAAGCAAGGTTTGGAAATATGATGTGGCGCCTTTGATTAGCCTGACTATCATCCAGGATTATCTTGCGTCACGGGCCAAATTAATTGACCCTCGTCGGGCTAACCCCGAAGCTGTGCATGTATGGCTTTTTTAAACCTTGCAACTGTAGCTGGGCTGAGTGTATCGTAGGGTAATCCCGTCTACTCTTCCGATACAGTCTATTTCTCTGGTGAGCTAGCTTTATGGCCATATGCATCGCTTACCTATGCGTAACATTAGTAACCGATCGGTGGGGTAATGCTTGCAGTTTCATTCAAAGTAATTATGGAGGTCGGTGCACGAATTTCTGAATAGATAATCTCGGAGCTTAACATGTAGGTGGAAATTTTCAAGGGTTCGGGACAGGAGGTCAGCTTTGTCATCTATTTCAAATCCAATCTCATCCAGTCCAGCAATACCAAAGGGATGCGGTTTTACGCTACAGAATCGTGGCAGTGGCTTTGTCCTCCAGGAAAACCATCCGAATGTTCTCGAAGGTGCTAAACGTCCTTACCACACCATTATACCGTCCTTGGCTACTAGGAAGGATGATTTATTCTTATGTTTCGGGGTAATGGGAGGATATATGCAGGTACGAGGATTTTGGTACGCCGTTTACTGTTCTGACGAGGCCTATAGCCCCAAGGTCATGTACAAGTCCTCCTCAACATACTACGAGGCTTTACTGTTCAAGGCGGCCCTTGACGCGCCACGTTTCTGTATATCGGCGGCGCTTCCCGAATTTGCTAAATCCTTTAATAGCACTGGTGACGTTAATAGCGAGGTTTATTTTGAAGACACCTTCCTCCCGGAAACCGTGGTCAAGCTCAGAGGCAAGTATTATCTGTCCGGTTGACAAGAGTATTCTGAATTTGTCTTTTGAAGAAATGGGGCACGATGTTCAGGTTCTCACGGGCTTTGATCGTTCCATGATGGGCCGAGGTCAGGTTATTCAGAAAATTAACAATGCATCTGGCAAGTTCGTCTGGGCCGCAGGGTCTGATCCCCGAGCAGATGGACATGCTTCAGCGCAAATCTAACATGGTATAGTGTATTGTTAACGTGATATGAATATATTACATGCGTTTTTGTCTCTCCGACCCAACTGATTGTAGTTATCAACTAGTTGAAAAGAATCTATGAACGAGAGCACTCACTCGCTTGCCGCCACCTGTATTCTCGAAGATCTTTCGATTTATCAGGCCCAGTTACCTTTCCCCACCCTGCGAGTGGCACAACAATAGCAGTAGCATTATCATCTCCTCCCAAGTCTTGGGAAAAAGATATTATTCGCTCAGCTGCTACCTTGGGGATCCATCGTTCCTCGCGTCAAATCAACGACTTCGTCGTCAGAGAGCATGGAAGATATCCCATCAGAAACTAGCACCAAGAAGGCCCAATCGGAGCCTGTGAAGGACTGAGCAGGACTAAGGGCAAATAGGAGTAGATATGTACCATTGAGCAACTTGGTTCGAACCTCGGGCTCCGGCGTTACACCAAACTTCTTCCAGCGCAGGTCACCAAGACTGTATGACATTCATCTCAGTTTTGAGCAACACGCACGATGCTAGTGTTACTCACCATCTTGTATTAGCCAACGCTCCCATCCATCTGTCGTAACCGTGAAATTTCATGCATCTCACGAGCTGTGTATAATCGAACTTACCGGTTTTCTCCAAACGAATCGGCGACCATGGATGTACCCATCATTCTACGTAAGCGTGTTGATTCGACGCGTGCGTCTGGGTGGTGATTTTCGGTCATTGGGAAGACTTGGCCCCCAGCGGTTGAGCACAAAAGAACCCGAGTGTCTCTGGGCATAAATAAGATAACGTCGGGTCAAAGGAGGAGTTTTACATACCCACAATGAGCGACCGTTAATGCTAGGGTTTTAGCAGAGAAGAACGGGGTGGCAGGAGCATCCAGACTATGGAGGATGACTACCGAGGCTGTCGCACCACATGACTGCGCCATCTCATCAGAGGATAAATGTCTATCAATCTTAGCAAGATATTGAGAGACGGACCAGGGATTGTAATGAAAAAAAAACTCTACCTCAAAGAAAGTTTGAGTTGCACGAGCTTCAAGATCCAAGCATGGTGTATCCACAACGCCATGGATCCACGGTGTTAAGGCACCTCCTTTAAACCTTTTGAAATAACCGCCAATCTCTTTAGTCCAGGTGTAGAGTTCAGGGATTGAAGCTTTATCTGCTGATTCAAATAAACCATGTAATTCTTGCCGTAAATACTGTGAAACGCCAGAGCCCCCGTGCCTTGAGAGGAATTATGATCATCAGACAACAGGCAGAGAAGATGCGCCCAACCCGTCATAAATGCCAACGAATACGACTTGACGTGAGAAGGGTTCCCCGACAAGATTTGGGTCCCAGTCAATGCCGTGGTCCTTCTTAACGCTAAGCCGAAGCTCCTCTGGGTCCAGGGATAGTGTGGCGTATGCGTAAAAGTCTTCCTGATGGCTAGTTCTGGATGAGCATAACAACAATATGATGTCTGTTGGTTTGCTCACCTTCTATTACCGCGTGAATTGGCTACCCCAATTATTTTTGGAGACCGAAGAGGCACTCGTACAGTGCTATCTACGAAAAGTGAGTTCGTGTAGTACGTGTTAATAAACGGTCAGATACATACTTCCTGAGGTCTGGACACGTATGTAATCATGGTATCTTGCATTTTGGGGTATTGAGTTTTGTTGAATGGCCCGGGGGACAGAAGATATTCTGAGATGTCGGGGAAACCTAAATGCCATCCGCAGGCTTGAGATGGTCCCCGTTCATGTCCCGGGTGAAAAGTGAATGAAGGAAGTGAGAGTGAAGCGATTAGTATTCAATTGTGATGGCCGCTTTTGTCCTTGTCCTCCATGTTGGCGTTGCTCTAGCATGGGTGCAAAATCATCTGTACCCAAGATTACTGCACAAGACCGGGCAATACTAGAGTTTGTGCATACTGTTCATGCGACTGGGTACCTCTAATCTACATTCCAGCCTCAAACTACAACGGGACAAGTTGAAATTATATCAGAAGAAGGTGCGTTACTCCTCTTCATTGTCCCTTACGATCCACATTTATTTCTTCGCATCGACGTAGATACAAGGTGTACTAGATCGCGAGCATGCTATCGCCAAAGCACATCTAGAGTCTGGTCAAAAGGATAGAGCTGCCACCGCATTACGGAGGCGCAAGTACCAACAGAGCTTGCTGGTCAAGACAGACGCACAACTAGAAAACCTGGAGCACCTTGTATGTTGTCTAGATTCAGGCCTCGTCCTCCTGCTAGAGTTCTCTAGGTTTCGACAATCGAATATTCACTGGTAGAAATATCCGTCCTTCATGGCCTAAAGCAAGGGAATGACGTGCTCAAAGAGATCCACAAGGAACTGAGCCTCGAGAATGTAGAGAAACTCCTGCAAGAAACACATGAAGCCCAGCAGTATCAAAGAGTGCGTTTGTCTATTCCGTGTCTAAGGAGTTTCTAACCAGAATGTAGGAAGTATCAGAAATGCTATCTAATACGCTGTCTCTAGATGAAGAAGATGCTGTTCAAGAAGAGCTTCAGGCACTCCAGGCGGAAATTGTTAGTCGCTCATCATTCTTAAGGCATCTTGCTCAAACTCTCAACAGCTCCAGGAAACCCAAGCAGAGGAAATACACTTGCCAGACGTACCTACGGCGCGACCCGTCTCGCCCATTCAAGTAGAAGGCATGTCAAAATGTTCTAAGCTGTCTTTAAGTGCTGACAATGCATCAGAGGAACGAGTACTCGATACGAATCAAGGCAGACAGGCAATACCCGCAGCATAGATCTCATTATACATACACTTTGAAACTAGTGTAGTAACTAAATTCACCACCCTTCGAAATTCCCAAAGCCCAGCTTTCGCTTCTTTTTGGCCTCCGTTTCGGCGGACGCTACAGGCTCTGAAGGTCTTTTGAGCGATAAATACTTGCCGACACTACTACCAGTGTCTGACTCAAATATTGTGTCTTTGGAACCAAGTTTTTCTCCGAACCAGTTCATGTCATCTCGTTTATCAACCTCAGTTTTATCAGGTTGTTCGGCCTCAGCTCTCTTGGCAAGTTTTTTTGCCCGACGATTTTTGTATTCTTCGAAAGGATCTTGATAACTAGTACATGTCTCATTCAGCATACTTATAAGCGAAGCGGATGATAGGACGCACATGATGACCTCTTGGATACGAATCGGCTTAGCGGGTCGTTCTGTTCCATCCTTTAACGGCAGCTTCTCAAGAGCGTCGAGCACGTCTTCGCCTCCAACTAACTTGCCAAATACTGTATGTTTCTTATCAAGGTGTGGTGTAGCTCGGAACGTGAAAAAAAATTGAGATCTAACATCTGTTGAGTATTAGCAACGTATAACATCTGTTACTCACCCGTTTGTTCCTGGCCCTTTGTTTGCCATTGCTACAACACCTCTGCTGTCGTGTTTCGCTGCACCTTTCAGATCATGCTCATCTCTGAACGGGGTTCCCCAATATGACTCGCCACCTGCGCCAGTTCCCGTTGGGTCGCCAGTTTGAATCTGCGACAGGTTAGGGCAAAACGTCACATTGTGGCACCCACTCACCATGAATCCAGGGACAAGGCGGTGGAACAGACAGTTGTTATACTTGCCAGCGCGAGCCAACATAAGAAAATTATAACATGTTTTGGGGGCCTAGAACATTACTGAATACTGAGGTTGCATTATAGGAAAAGACTTACCTTCTCACAGAAGAGTTCCAAATTGAGGCTACCGCTACCAAGTGTCGTCACGACACGAACATATGCTCGACGCTTTCCGATGTCTTTCTCCTTGCCCTTGCCTTGGGAGGATTGGCGATATCTTCAAACATGAGTTCCTCCTACGTGAACTTTAGTGTCGAATGACGTCGATAGAAAACGACATGCCTCATCCCAAAGAAGCTTTGAGGTGGCTGTATGTGGATCCACTGATGTAGAGGTTAGTGACGCGCCAGGCATGCCCGTAGAATATGGCGAAATGTTCCCTGAACGGAAAATTAGCTATACTCAGTAACTTTCGATGTCACATACATGGGACGGCTGCTTTGGTTTTCGTTACTGCTGTTGGAACTAACTTATTAGTTATTGCACCCTTGTTCTCCGGAGGAGCAGAAGTCTTGGACGGTGCTGGCGGAATTAGGAACAGATGCTGATGGCTGTCCATGAGGGTTCTGGAGCGTAATGATATCAGTCCTGAATATGATAAGCCTCGTATTGTATTGGAAGAAAGAAAATGAAAAACAGACTTCTTTATAGATATGTCCGCCAGTAGATCTCTACCTCCCTTGACGCTCTCAGCTAAGTACACATTCCCAGTGGTTGCGACAGTTACGATATGAGAGTGTTCTGAGAATGGTTTGAA
This sequence comes from Amanita rubescens, assembly GCA_015039365.1. NCBI lineage: Eukaryota > Fungi > Basidiomycota > Agaricomycetes > Agaricales > Amanitaceae > Amanita > Amanita rubescens. The sequence goes on from WION01000004.1 coordinate 298,121, forward strand.
TGATATTGGGTCATGAATTTCTCCAGAAGCCTCCTTCCGAGAGTAATGCAAGGTAATAAGATCACTTGGAATAAGGGGAGCTTTCGTGATGGGGTGGGTATTATTGTGTTGTCTGGCCAGGTCAGGCAATGAATTACTCAACGATGAATGTTAGACATACTTTAACCATGGTATTATGTTGACAAGATCGAACACAGTGCCGGTACCATCTGCATTGCGTGCACATACTGGATGGGCAAATGGTTGGAAAGAAAGAGCGCAACAGTCGAATGGCGTCTTGGCTGTTTGCGGAGGTTCCTGGGCCTTCCTGCAATGAATAAAATAAGTTATGTTCAGCAGAAACTAAAATATCCATACCCCTTGTATCCCGTCGAGGAAGAGTGAGAGCCATAGAAACCCGAGTGCTCGGCGTGTGTGATGTATAGCTTGTTAGAGTTTCCGTGACCCATGATTCAAATTCACAAAGGCGACGTTGGAGGAGCTCATTTGTGTTCCTGTGCTTGTTCTGCGTGCCTGAAGACAACATGAACAAACATGCAATGACTAAAACCTAATTAGTAGGGTAGCATTAACCACTGATGCTCCTCAATGTCGCTCGAACACGAAGTTTCGCACCATTCGATTCTCATGTCTTGCGTCCACGTGCCAGAAGATCTAGCACAAAATTTCCGATGAAGTACGACTTGCCCTACTCCCCCATTGTGGAGACAATCAGAAAACGCATCGCTATGACCCATGGCCTCAAGTCGGGAGTCCTCTCGGACCCTCAGGTCGACATATTTAATAGCACCCTCATGCGTATCCGCCAAGCAGTCAAGGACAAAAATGCACATGCCGTTGTCGACCACTGGCTATACCTAAAACAGAATAATCTTCTGCGTTATCTTGGAGCTGCTCAGATTGGGAAAATATCAGAGCTGTTAGCGACAAACTTCATGCCTGGTCCCGGCGAGCTCAAACATTGGAACAAAGCTACGCAGGACATGGTGGATAACATTGCTTTTCGAGCTGCATCACTTTGCTGCACAGATAGCCTTGCTAAGCTCATGCTTCTCTATATAAAGCGCGACGACGCAATGACCGTCATACTTCTTTATGAGAAGTTCACAAATTCGCTTGGTGAAAAGAACGCGTGGGAGGAAACCTTGGGTGATGCGGTCAAGAAAATTGATGATTTTGTGGCAGAACTGCACCCAGACAGCGATCAACATCCTTTCCATTCGGGACGTGTTTCGGTATTACTTGCAGTGACAGCCGCACATGCCATGAAAAACTCGTTTCAGGCTGCTCTGGACACATGTAATGCCACGAACACCCGCTTCGATGCATTTTCTATTGCTTCGTTCCTGACGATGCTTGACCATGACCCCGAACTCCAGAAGAAAATGCAAATCTGGGTCCCGAGGCTCAATATTGCAGTTCAACTTTCACACCCATCGTTGCTGTCACGGCGGATTGCCGCGCTTGCAGACAGAGATGCTTCTCGTGGCATCGAGAAACTCTATAAGGCTGTAATAGACGGCATTACTGGGCCAGACGCATTCATCGCCGCGCAGCCGTCTAATTTGACGCAAACGAAAAAAGTCTCTATGAATACCATTTTATGGACTTCATTTTTGGGAGGATTTATGAGGTGCCGGCGGCGAGACTTGGCTGCGAAGTTATGGGATGACATGGCCACCTTTGGGATACAACACGACGTTGCGTTATGGACGGCAATGATAGATGCATACGGCAACATTCATGCCACAGACGATGCCCTGGCCTGCTGGCGTATGATGCGCACACAAAATGTCAAACCAAATGCCCTGGCATACCGTGCCATAATATCTGCTCTCTTCAACGGCCGTAAGCCAGATATAGCAATGCAAATATTCCACGAATACCAGCGCGAATGTCGAGACGTTTCGTTGGAGGATCCTGACCACCAACTAATCGTTTATAATACGGTCCTACATGGCCTGCTTCTGATGCATCGAGTCCAAGAGGCCAAAGACCTGTTGCGAAATATGCGGCGAGCGGGTATTACACCTGACCGTGTGTCATACAATACACTCCTGGCTTATTATGGTCGCCGCGAAAGTTTCAATGAGCTGGCAGATGTGGTAAACGAAATGGCAAGTGCCAATCTTACTGGGGATGTTTTTTTCTTTTCCACGATCTTGTCGGCGCTGTTGAAAGCCGGACGGGAGGATGCACCGGACATCATATTCAAGCTGATGCGGAAGCAAGGCGTAGAGCCAAACGTAACCACATATAGTGCAATCATTGATCACCAGATGCGCAGCGAGGACGAAAAGAGTGTACGAGCAGCACTGCTCATGCTTCGGAAGATGGAACTTGAACCGCATATTCATCCCAACGAAGTTACTTACACCTCAATTCTTGGCGGACTCCACCGGAATAAACAATTGCCACAAGAGAAGGTCCAGGAGTGGACAAAGGACATTACGCAGAGGATGAAAAAGCGAGGCATTCAACTTGGACAGCCGGGATACCATATGTTAATTAAAGCGAGTCTGCTAAACTCGCAACCAGAGGGACTAGGGAGTGCAATGGGGTATTACAACGAGATGAGAGAAAGGAGAATCCCTATGAGTCATACGACGTGGTACATTCTCCTGGCGGGTTTGCTGCACAGGGAAGAATGGAAAGTTGCGGGCGATGTGCTGAACGACATGTTCAAATCTGGGACGCAACCGGCTGGATCGGTGTTGGAGCTAGTCAGTAAAATTAGAAAGCGCTTACCTAGAAAATAAATGATTTTTCGCCGAGAAAGAATTGTATTCCTAGACCGAGCTTTAGGTAGCGTGCGTATGCTGGAGGTACCAGTCAGCTATAATGTCTCGATAGCAGAAGATAATTACCCCAATAGCTCCATCGTCTGCCTATCCATTTACCAAAAAAAGGCAGCAAAACAGCCGCGCAAAGCTGCTGCAGCTGGATAAGGCTCTCTTCCCATTCCTGCTGTGCTAGCCTGTACTGCTCATCGTCCTCAAATGAGCTATCGGAGACACTATCAAGGGAGTCAACGGATCTTGCCATCACAGTGGTTGCTGCGTGTGAGCTGTGGAGTAACGAACGGTTATTAGGCGCAAGACACGCAAACATGGTAAAACGACCTTGCTCTCTGCCAATGCATAATGTCCGACGTGGTCTCCCCACCCAGGCTCGTTGGTCAGCCTTTACTCTATGCCATCTCAATATTTGCCAGTCTAGGCGTATTTCTCGTCCGTATTCATCTCGATGTTCCTCGCTTCCCCTATCTGACTTATCCAACAGTTTGGATATGACCAAGGGTGTGCATAGTACTCGACCGTTCTGCCCAGGCTCACACGAGGCATAGTGTTATGAGTGGAATCATTACTGGGCCATACTTCCGCAACTTCTTCAATTTCCCTACTGCCCTAGAGCTCGGAACGATGGTAGCCGTACTAGAAGTTGGCGCATTCAGTGCGTGGATTTTATTTCGATTATTACTGACTCATTTAATGGTCGTAGTTACCTCCATCGTGGCTGGCCGAGTAGGGGACGGAATCGGACGGAAGGGCACTCTTTTTATTGGCGCTTTGGTTTTCACAGTTGGAGGTGTTGTACAGACATTCACCCTTGGGTTTTGGAGCATGGTTATCGGCCGGGTCGTCAGTGGCTTCGGCGTTGGGTTACTCTCGTACGTTGATCATATCCTTATTTCAGTGCTTCGTCAGCTGTCTTGCAGGACTATCGTCCCAATCTACCAAAGCGAAATCTCTCCCCCAAGCCATGTATGTCCTCTGCAAATAGTGTCTTACTTGATCTTACATCATCTCATAGCGTGGTGCACTTGCTTGTATCGAGTTCACGGGCAACATAATAGGATACTCTTCTTCAGTGGTAATGATAAGATGAAGTCTTGGAAATACGTTTATCACTGATATCATGGTGGAACAGTGGACGGGGTACTTCTGTTCATTTATGGAATCAGATTACTCGTGGCGTGTCCCCTTGTTTATCCAATGTATCATAGGTTCCATTTTGGCAGCCGGCTCTCTTCTTATGCCAGAAAGTCCCCGGTTTGTGCAATCGTCTCTTTCGGTTTTACGGCGAGCTTAGTTTTAGGTGGTTGATCGATACCGACCGAAATATTGAGGGCATGCAGGTCATTGCTGACCTACATGGCGGAAATCCTGATGACCCAACTGCAGTCGCAGAATACCAAGAAATCAAAGATAAAGTGCTGGAAGAAGTGCGTGCTACTTGTACGTTACTCAAACGATCTAATTTGCAAACAGCGAGAGAGTGGTGAAGGCCGATCATACCAAACAATGTGGAGGAAGTACAAGCGGCGTGTCTTGCTAGCCATGTCTTCTCAAGCTTTTGCTCAACTTGTCAGTATTCCTGTTATCCCGAGTCAGTCCGAATCTCACTTTCGAATGGTAACAATAGAATGGCATCAATGGTGATTATATCCCTTTACACGCCAAGCGCTGTTAATTCGTTTCCTCCACAGTAATATCATATTATGCTCGTGAGCCCTCACTTTCTATCCATATATTGCGCTTAACAACAAAATGATCTACAGCCCGCGTGTTCGAAGGTGTGTTGCGGATAACGATTATCTGTCTTTGCTCATTCCGCAGAGGCTGGCTGGATTGGTCGGCAAGCTATTCTTATGACTGGGATCAACTCAATCATCTATGTGCTCAGCACCGTACCTACGTTCGTGGTATTCCATCGCTAAGACACGCTCTGACTGGCCCGTAGATGGTACCTCGTGGACCGATGGGGCAGACGAACAATCTTACTCACAGGGGCTGTCGTCGTGCGTATATCTTCCGATCACTGGCCCATTGTAGATGCTGAAGTGCTGGAAGATGGCTGCAGCCTTGGTTGCAACCGGCTGGTGGATGTACATAGATGTTCCACAGACTCCGAACGCAGTCGTATTGTGTGTCATCATATTCAACGCTGCGTTTGGCTACAGGTTAGGCGTTCAAAATTCAGCTATCAAATGAGATCTTATGTCTCGACAGTTGGGGCCCCATTCCGTGGTTGTACCCGCCCGAGGTAATGGTGTCTTCTAATACATGCTTTCCATACTGAGCGTTTCATGCCAGATAATGCCCCTCGTATTCCGCGCTAAAGGCGTTTCGTTATCTACAGCTACTAATTGGTGTTTTAACTTCATGGTAGGTGAGATGACACCCTACCTGCAGGAAATCATAGAATGGAGGTTATATCCGATGCATGGCTTCTTCTGCGCGTGCAGCTTCATCCTTGGTGAGCCTTTCTTGCACTATTCGAATCTTTATTGACGTAAAATATCAATAGTCTATTTCTGTAAGTTAGCAATTATTGGATTCAGCACACACCTAAAGAGTAGAAAAAGTGTATCCTGAAACTAAAGGCGTCTCGTTAGAGGAAATGGACGCGGTATTCGGAGAAGGCAAGGGGAGTCAGTTCTAATGGGCTTTGAGCTAACGTGACCACTTTCAGAGGAATTTGAGGAGAGAATGGAAGATGAGGAATCAGAGCGCGCGTCTTTGACTTCAAGTATACTTCCTACATCTCGACACAGGGTACCCGATGCTGAGGGCAGCTGGTTCAATCACCTGTTTAATCTTGGCAGGAAGTATACGGGTTATGAGGCCATTGAGCAACGATGACTACCATAGCTCAATATCACCTTCTAATACCGCGCATGGAGATCTAAGCCTCTACTGTTGTGTCTACGATGGTAGCTAGCTCTAGTTAGCACTGCATGTTGAATGTAAACAAGTCAACCCAAAGCCACGTGGCATGGGCATGAAGCTTGCTCTGTTTTCCTCAAATTTAAAGCTCCAAGCGACGTACAATAGCCGAGTCAAGGATATACAGCTAGCAGGGAGACGCATCCGGAGAGTTATCCACAGTTCTGCGCTCAATGACAACAATACCGTGCACTCGCCTTCCGCAGGCTCGGAGCCGGTGAATTTCGAAGATTTAGGACTTCACGCACCGATCGTGACCGCGTTGCGGAACGCTTTTCCTAGTCTCGGCCGTCCAACAGAAGCTCAAGCTAAATTCATACCGGCCGTTCTAGATGGCAGGGACATATTACTTAGAGACTCCACTGGTTCTGGAAAGTGAGTTATATTTCCTGCTCACGCTCGTGCAAGCCGTTTATAAAATTAAGATCATTTGGTCTCATGATAGCTCTGCTAAATAAACCAAGATTGAAGACAAAAGTGTTGAAGGCAGGAAAGTCACAAGTGCTCCAACACATAACGTCTCTCGTCGTTGTGCCACATAGAGACCTTGCATATCAATACTTGCATTGGATCGAGCATATAGTCACTTGCGCTGCTGTTGACTCTCCCCCTCCTCTGCTAAGCTCCATAGCCCAGATCCTGGTCCGTGATAGGGGGGCACATTTAACGACGGGTCTAGATTTATTACATGAAATATCGCCGCATATACTCATTGGAACGCCTCAAGCTTTAATGGACGTGTGGAGCAAGGACCAGCAAGCTCTTCAACTATCCTGTCTATCTACGGTCGTCGTGGATGAAGTTGACTATCTTGTGGAAACATTGCCGAGGAAAGATGCAAACAAGTCGTTCCGTCCTGCCGTGGTGCAAGCAACGAAGCGGCTTTTAGCCCATCCTGGCGTGACTCGCGAGTTACTAGACACTATATATGGGAAACGGAAAGAGTTTTATGAACAGCGAAAAGACGAGCCTGGTTTGGTGCAGCACAAGAGACGAGAAAATCAGGAAGGGGAAAATCTATCGCCTTCCTCGATTCCGTTGCCTCAGCTGATCCTATGCAGTGCGACTCTCAGGGGTCACCTCAGGAACTACCTCTTTCAAGAAAGTGGTTGGCTAAACAAAGACAGTCTTCTGGTTTACAAGGGGACTGTCATGACGGGATCCACCTCGTCACAATCTCAGGGAGGGGACGACGTGGCTAAGAGCAAGAAAATAAATGTCATCGGAGGAACCGGGGTTTCGCATTCCGTTCTTATCGTTTCTAATGAAGGGATTACTAACATAGAAGGCGCGCTAGCGTGTCAACCAGGGGAACAGGATATTAATTATAACAATCCTGTGACACCCGAGGCGATATTCGGAGCCGGAACAGAACCTGAGGCACCAAGTTTAGACCAAAACTTGGTGGAAAGTAAGTCTGATTCGCAATATATCACGTCTTTCGTTGACACGTCGGTATTTAGAATATGCCAAGACTCCCTCCCCATTCAATCCAAATGCATTGGAGGCCATAGCGACCGCATTTGCACTTGATGTACCGTCAATTGCACTGCTCGTCTTACCAGCATCCGCTTCCGTTCAACGGGCAGTCTATGAGCTGCGAGAAATGGGAGTGAACGCCCACAGCCTCGACTTATTTAAGGACGAGAAAGGGAAAAGGTACTTATTGCATAGCGCATCCGCGACACAAGAAAACCCGACGCTGCTGATATCTACATTGGCGACAACAAGAGGGATTGATTTGCCAGAGCTCTCGCATGTCTTTATCCTGGGAATACCGGAAGGACCAAAAGTGACTGCACGAGCAGTTGATGCATATCTACACATTGCAGGACGGGTGGGGCGGTTTGGCAGAGGAGGCAAGGTGATCACCGTTGTTGAGAAAATGAGCGGGACGGTAGAAGAGACGGAGGACGGTGAGGACGGAAGTAAAGACAGGATGGGAGTCAGCGAGGCATCGAAGATGCTTCGGATATTGCAAACGATTGAGGTCACACCTGTACGATTTGAGCATTTTGATTAACACAGTCGTCAGCGCCGGGTTGGACGGAGAGGAAGAAGCGAAACAAAATGTGTTCAGTAATTAGATGTCGTAAGGGTGAGACAGATAAATAGGCGAGGAGCCGAGAGGGTTACGCGAGGGGATGCCAACAGCTGGCGTGGCAGGAAGTTTGATTTTTTTTTTCGTGATTCCTTGTTGCGTCGCCGCTGCGGTTTTGTGCGAAATCGCTCCATCCTCGGTCAGCGCGCCCGGTATGTGCTGATCTCTCCGGCTCATATATAGTGTAGGCCTTCTTTCCCGACTCCCGCTCTTGCGTTGCCCCTCCCGTCATGAGGCTCTCCGTCCTCGTCCCCTTTGTCCTCCTTCCGCTCGTTGCTTCCCAGTCTTCCACTAATACCTCATTACGGGCCACCATCACTACTCCTCCTGCCACTCTTTCTTTGACCACCAGCTTAGAAACCTTAACTCTTGCGACTCACTCTGGCAACCAAACCATTCAACTCGTAACCGTCATTCCCATCGTTTTTAATGTATCTATTACTTCTACGACCTCGGCGACACCCACGGCATCATCAACCGCCCCCGCCACGCCCACACCCGCACCCATCATTTTGGTATCTACTCTCTTCCTCCTGCTCCAGAACACTACTCAAATCCTCTACAGGACACTAAAATCGATCCTGCTTTTGCCGTCTTGGGTGTCCTTTTGATCCTGACCGGAATTCCATCCGCATTTTGGGGTCACAAGAATCGATGGCAAGTGTTTCCATATATTCATATCATATCTAACCGACGTTTACGATATAATAGGACATCTTTCTTTCTCACAGGATTTTATACATTGGCATTATGTTGTGCTGTCCTGATTATCCAATTCGGGGTCATCCCTGCCATCAATCCGCCAAGTAAGACATTGCGTGGGATGTTCGTCCTTGCTTCCGCTATTGCTGGAATCGCAGGTGGAGCGATCGCGATCTTCTTTTGGAAGGCAGCAAGGTACGGCATCGGTGCATGGGGAGGTTTTGCCCTGGCCCTTTGGGTTCAGTGTTTCCATGATGGTGGCGTGATCACGCCAATTGGATTCAGATGGATTCTATATATAGGTTCGTCCTCGTGCCTCACCACGCACTTGGCTCACTGGCTGCTCTCGTAGGTTGTGCGGTTGTAGGTTTCACCCTGTGTACGATACCTAAGGTAATCAGAGTGCAGATTAAGCATTTACGAACACCAGATCACTAATGACGTGTAGATTCATTACCACGTGTTGTTGTTATCGACCTCGTTTATGGGTTCGACTGCATTTATGTTGGGGGTGGATTGCTTTACCACGGCAGGTCTAAAAGAGGTGAAGTTAATTTTCATATCAAATAGTTAATCTGTCATGTGCTCACTAACATTCATTACCAGTTTTATATGTGGAATCTCGGCTTTCGTTCCCTCTTCCCCAAATTTGCTAATAATGGCATTGAATTTCCGGTGTCACAGACCATGGAGATAGAATTAGGTCTGATTGCCGCCATGGCGCTTATGGGCATTGCGCTTCAATTCCGCATTTTAACTGTTTTACAGAAGAAGCTGTTCGAAATTGCCCAAGAGCACAAAATTCTTGCCGTTGATGCAGATGCGGAGGCTGCAGCCACTGAACGCTTTTCGCGCCTCGGTATGGAACGTGATAATTGGGAGAAAGAGCATCCAACTCTTGCCCAGTTCGGCCGCCAGGATAGCACCACCACGAGCACGCCTCTGCTAAAGGAGCGGGACATTACGTCTTCTCCAACCCCAGGTGAACGTCGTTCGTCGACTCACACATTGGTTGATGGTCGACCACGTTATCATTCCGGCGTTTCCGATCTTAAAATTTCACCCCTTGTTGAAGATGGACCAGCCAAGATTTCATCACGTCAGGCTCCGGGGGCCTTGCCTACACTTGATCTCGGGTTAGGTATTGAAGAAGATGTTCCAGATAGCTTTATCACCAAGGACGGGTTAGTCAGGAAGGTAGCGACACCATCGGAGCTGGACGACTTGAAGCGCAAGGAGGATATCATGGCTGAGATACAAACACTTCGTCGATCCATCGAAGCGTTAAAATCAGAGACGCCTGCACCGTCATCATCTTCTGAATCGCGACGACCTTCATTGACGTCCCGGAGGACTCTGAGTATTGACGCTACAACGGCCCTCCAGACTGCGCCCACTCATCTGCGCCCACCACGCGCTATCGATCCTCGCTCCCGCGCATATTCCATGGAGTTGACATCATTTGGCCGTGCTCGATCATTTGAGAATGATATGTCAAGACCGACCGGTTCTCCTGATGAAAATTGGGATGCATACATACAGGAACGCAAGCTTCTACAACCTCCTGCAGGAGTCACAGCGCCCATTGCAACAACACCTATCAGCTCAGCTCCTCGAATATCGATTCCTTCAGCGGTTCACGACGCTCTGACCGAGCGGAAACGAAGAGAAAGTGCTTTTGGCATGATCGAGCGGCAGCCTAGTTCTTCAGATGATACCCCCTTGTCCAAATTGGCCTTGCACAAGAAGTCGCACTCGGGTGGTAACGTGCCAGTGACGAGCCAGCCTCTTAAGAAGCCGCCCATTGTTGCATCGACTTTCCAACGTCCGGTAGCTACGCGTACCCTCACTTTTGAAGAGCTGAATGAGAGGCATCGGGAGAGGATACGAGATTTGCAAGCACCATTGACCCAGGCGGAGAAGGAGCATGCAGCCATTTCGGCAGCTAAGCAACGATGGGAGAGAGCCAGGGCAATCGAAAAACAGGCAGTAACACGCCGCCAAGCGGAGAAAGCCGCACAACTAGAGAGGAATAAACGCACAGAGGGTGAAGCGGACAAGAAGAACTCGCCACCCCAAGACCAACGACGGCGTTCGCGTTCGCTCAGTGTAGACAAGCTTGGCGGTTCGCATTCTCGCAAGCTATCAGTAATGAAGGTAGAGGATTGGCGAAGATATCAACAGGAGGCAGAAACAGGACAGAAGGCGGAACCCTTGAACAGTGGGGAACAAGCAACGAAGACGGAGAGTATACCATTCCCCGACGTGAGCGGTAGACGCAAGAGTTGAACAAAGGATTGTACTAGACGACATTGTTACGTTCAGCTTCACGTTTTTTGAACAATTGGCATTCATGGACACAATACCTACTGTAGCACACGGACTTGAATACTAGGATAGCCACGCATGTACATATGTCAACACGAGTGTACGTTATGGACCCTGAAAGAAGCAGACGCGTGAGAATTCAGGACCCCAGCGCCACCCGTGTGTTTCCGGGGGCCTGTGGGATTAAAAAGAGGCAAGACTCTCACGAATCGCCCATTCGTTTTTTCCCACTTACCACTCGTGAGACCTCTGCTCTCACGCCTTCTAATGTCCATCGCCCAAGATCCCTTCTTTCTTAACCATCATCTCCAGATGGCTACTGTGGCCTCAGAAGGCCACAAACAGCTCACTTCCCCACTAGCTTCCCGTTCTGCGACTCCTTCGCAGTCCAATGTTAATTTACTAGTAAACTTCGTCCATATTTGCCTTGAGTTCTTGACCATTCAATATCGGCAATCCTCTAGGTCAATAATCGCACATCTCCTCAACCTGCAACTTCCAATGACAAGAGCAACTCTCCTCCGCCTACCACTCCTTCCTTGCCATCCCCTCATAACACCATTGCCGATCCCAATGCGTCCATTCAGTCCATTCTAGCAGCTTCCAAGAAAGACTCGACGCAGAACGGCCAAATTCCGCCATGGAATGCGTCCTCACATGATGATCGCACTGGGTCATTGACTCAGGTTAGTCCGTTCCCTAATTCGACGCGTCAATATACCAATATCGCGACATGAACAGACATCCAGTAAGCGCAAGCTCGAGGAACTCGAAATGGACGATCCTCATAGCAAGATACGGCGTATTGTCCGTGATCACGTCTCACACGATCCTGCTCGTGTAATGCCCATGACAACTGTGGTTTGCCTCCATGCTGCTGTAGCACAGAAGTCATATGGAAGTGAAAAACGATTTTTGTGTCCCCCTCCTGTCGTCCACATCGAAGGCCCTGTTTGGCACTTGCGTTCTCAACAGCTGTCGATGGCTGTCGTATCCGAGAGCGGAGAACGTTCTTTTGAACAGAAGGCTCCTCTAGATAATAATATGACCGCGAGTTTCAAGTTCCTGCATGTCACAGGCACGGCAAAGGCCAAAAGTTTCCAACTATCGCTTGACATTGCCGAACCGTCACCTCCGAATATGAACAACGAAGGCGGCGAGACTCCAACTGGCCGGATCTGGGCGTCTTTCGATTCCGCACCCGTCACCATTATATCAAAACCATCCAAAAAGACCGCTAAGACTCGCAATATCTCGTCCTGCATACTCGCTGGCGGTCCTGTTTCGCTCTTTAATAGGATTAACTCACAAACAGTACGCACGAAATACATGGCCATCGATCACGCTCAGTTATGTGCGAGCAATGTTGCATGGTCTGCTTTCAATGTAAACGTTATTCGCCGGCCCACAGATACACCTCCCATTGGTATGCATTATCCAAATGGAATAACTTATGACTTACCAAGCTTTGCTTTACATATAGCAGGCCCACAACCCGTGACTTACGGTTGTGAGATTGTATTGTCTGACACTCTGTCAGGCATATCCACGGGACCGCTTGTCATTCGCAAAGTAGATAAAGGAAAGGTCTCTGCGGACGACGGTGGACCTGTCAGCCAAATGCAAAAAATCGCACTGCAACGAGTGAATCCTGACGGTACAAGGCATTATTTGTCAGCTGCAGGACCTATGCCAGGTACACCTGGTGTCGTTGCACCTCCTGCGCCAGGCATGTCATCGCAGGCTGGTACGCACCCTTTAATCTTCCAAACACCTCGTGTTCGGGATGAAATGAAAGATGGCGTCCGCATCATAACTGATGAAGTTGACGATTACTTGTGCTGGACCATTGTAGGCATATGTGCGTGCTCTTATAGATGTGTGGTTCACCTGTCTAATCTCACTCAACTCAGCGAAATTTCAGTACACATTTTTCGATGCATTTGGCCGGAACAGTACGATACCGGCCATGCCAATTACGCCGTTTCCGACTCTTTTCACTGCGCCAGTTTACCGACCAGCAAACAATACCATAGAGTTGACGGTATCTAATTTCTTTCATGAGCATCCTACAACACACCAGCAGACACCACTTGATGTTTACCTCGGCAATCTTGGTCCGCTTCGTCATCGTGTGTATCAAGCTACTCCACCGGGACCTCTGACCAACATAGCGCCGTTTGTTCCTCCCCTGTCCGCTCCTGGCATCGACGGTTCTCCATCTGATCCTTCGGGGACCTCTACTACGTCAGGGATCACTGGGCCACCTCGGTATATTCCAACTGGTCCACTACATACGATTGTCATCGTCGAGATGCCGCCTTTAATGGAAGTGATCAAAGCGCTGGAAGAGGATGCTCTACCACCGCCTGCCGAGGGACCGGGAAACAGCAATCGCCATACGCCAGAACGTTCTGAGTCCAGGCCTAGTGTCCCACAACATCCACCTTCTATAGCTGGTCGAAGCCTCCCCCTTCTGTTTATCCGTTCATCGGATGGCGTGGGCTATCATTCAGGCAGAACGATCACATGCGAAAGCGTTTTCCAATCTATTGATCTTGGTAGCATGGGGGCCCATCCATCTGCAGCGCCGGGGACATTGGATACAAACTGGCTTGCAGCAGCACAAGCTGCAGCCGTAGCAACAGAGGGATCCATCTGGACTTTACGAGTAATGTGAGAGCGAGGCGCGTTTATCCCATTATTTATCAGAGGGTTTGACTGTATGTAAATATATACTTGTCGTTTTGCTTTGAAATTAATATGTACATTCACGAGTATGCCCATCGAAAACTCTTAAAAAAGCAGTAAGGACTACAATGTAATTAGCATGAGATCAGAAATCAATGATCTTCTCGCCGTTGGATTACTTTGCACACTTCATCCTTATCTAGCTCAGATATGCCCATAAGCTTCACCATTGTTTTGACCCACTCTTCTTCAGACATGTCCCGCAGCACAGTAATTTTTATGCTGACCCAATCCTCTCCCTCGAGACCAACGAGTCTTCCTGCTTGCAGTAGCCTTAGCCATGGCATCTCCACCCTGTGACGTCCACCACTCAATCGTCCCGCCAATGCAACATTGCAAGTCTCGGCCCAAAGCTCGCACTCTGCAGTGATAACCTTGCCTTGCTGCAAGTTAAACTGTCCACGATACAGAATTCGACGTTGTAAGATATGCTCCGCCAACCGAGAAGCAATGCGCCTGTATAAAATCGTCAAAGTGGATTGAGGAAGGATAGAACGGATAAATGTCAAATGCGAAGAGAGTAACGCTATTGGGATCAGCAGACTTTGAGATATAGCGATGTCGCTCGTTTGTTCTGTGTCGACCCTATACGACGCATTAGGCCATTCATCTAGGCGTGTTCATGGAAACATACGAAGTAACGGCGTTTAGGTGAGCCCTGAAATTGCTTTCAACCTCGCCGCATATTTGTTGAACAATCATGTCTTCGGCGCGCACGACGACTTTAGTATAACGGGAGATCATTTCCTCGAACACGGTACTTGTGGGCACATCCTCGGCCTCCACAACCAGTTGCGGCAATAACGGAGACTTTTCTACTTGTCCTTGCAAAGTAGGATCCGAGTTCATTTGAGTCCATAGATCAAGGAAGAACTTTGAAATAGTGATAGTCAGCGCAACAAAGGAAAAGAGGGGAAAGAGACCGCTACCAGCTCTTCGCTCCATCCTTCTAAAGCACTTTCCATAAAAACAGCACTCAGGAAAGCCTTGCACAATCGCTGAACACCGTCAACACCGCCAGTAAGCCTGCGAGGATCTACGCTGATGCCTCCTTCCTCTCCGCCGCCGAACGACACCGACAGTGCACCAGGGACCGCACGAACAAACGCATAAGACAGGGTCTCGTACGCGTCAAGGGAAGACATGATACGATCATGATATAGATCAAGTATCGGCAGTTGCACCGTTGTCAAGAAATGAGCCCGTTGCGTCACGCCTGGTAGCGGAGAGTAACGATCTGCGTTTCAAATTTAACGCTTCCCCACAAAGGCTAATTTAAGGTGCACCAAACATACCGGTTATCTGCTCGATCAATGCCTTCAATCTCCTGGCAGAAGCAGTGGGCTTGAAATCCTGACTCTCCTCTTCGGCAGCATCATCGACAATAGTCCATGCTTCCGGTGCATTGATGATTGCATGATATTGGTCTTCGGTAAATTTCTGTTCACCTCCTAACCAAGCCTCAAACCATTCTTGATTGCCGAGGATCACGTCGCTTATTCCAACCCACGAGTTAGCCTCCGGAGCTGTTCCGCTCCCCCCTTCAGACGAGGTTCCCTCAAGCTGGAACCCTTGTTCCCGTATAGCCGCATCGAACACTAGCGCCTGGTATATGGTATGGGCCAATAATGGAGGATGTAAAATTAATGAAGCCATGGAACGCCTCAACTTGCGCGACAGCAACGGAAGCAGTAACAGAACGAATTCTCGCTGTAGCGGTTGAGTTGCGAGGGATACGTTACTTAACTGCGTACTTACCCATGAATTGATTCTGGCATACTCGGTGGAGGATAATAAACCTTGGATTACTGTCGCCATGAACGTTCGGTGGTCATGAGCGATGTTCTGCACATGAGCAAAGTACCATTCTGGCTGGAACCAACAAATCTCAGACGACTAATGTGCAAGCTAAGTGCACCCTACCTTGTCAAGTCTATTCGTTTGGCGAGTACCCTCGAAATGATACTTGAATCGCAAGGAGATGGGCTGTACCAATGCTTGAAGAGGGTACAGACCGTCCTTTTCTGTTCGGGGCTTTGTTACATTTATCGCCTCCCCTCTACTCTTCTTAGCTGCGGATACGGGACAAAAGGGAAAACACTAACAAGGCTTGGAGTCTAAGCAAGTTATGAAAAGCATTCTCAAATGCGGTTCTATCCTCCGGTGCAACTTTAGCATAATTCACTGCCGTAGGCCAGCCAAACTTCTCCGAGGCAGCTAGGAGGACTCTGCGATAACATTTTTAACCAAAGATCATTCACACTTTGAAAGTGTACCTACTCAAATAGGACATCTTTCATCCGTGTCCAAGTTCTGGACTCCAGGTCCTCTAAGTAAGTTACGAGGTGAAGTGGTTGGGGCTCGGGGTCATTTTCACATGATTTACAGAAATCTCTGACTTTGGAGACAAATGCCTGCAGCGTTTGGTATTCTTTAATGGATGCGGGGGTTAGAGAACTGGATGGTCGCAGTTGCTTAATAGCATTTTCGCTTTATTGACAGAACCGTGAGTTTGAGTCGGAGTAAGCTCTCTGCACGTACCTCAGTGACAATGCGTGTTCAAAGATTTGGACATAGCTTCTGATGCTAGTTAGATCCTTTAGATTGCGATGGAGCGTTTCAATCTCCTCCAGCAAAGTAGGCTCCTTTTTCTCGAGCGACAAATCAGAAACGAGTTCCCTTGACAATTCTGTCAAGTCATCCACGACACTGTGCCGCAACAGTGACAGCTCTTGTGCTGATTGGAGATGAGCATGCGCCTTGGTTCGTGTATCCAACAACAACGAGTCTACTTCCTTATGTGACACGGACAACTGAGCTACCAGTTGTTGAGACGAGACACGTACAGAGTTGAAGACACGCGTACCTTGGCCTGGAGTTCATCGTGACGACAACGGGCTTGTTCCAGCAAGTCATCGAGTTGGAGCATGTTCCGCGTTCTGAAAGTGTGAATCCAATTGTGTAGTAGCATCGCTGTCTGCTTTTGCGATGTCTGGATGGGATAATAAAGATGGCATGGACGAAGATGTTCCCACAAGCTTCGCCACTTGTCTCCCAGGATGTCCCTCACAGCTGCCAGATTAGATTCTCTCGAGATCGATTCCGTTACTCTGCACGAGGCGGCCGATGCCTTACAGGCCCTCGCAGGTATACCACCGTCAATAACAATTAAGCCAGTTATCGCGATAGACCTGGACGATGTCCTTAGTCAGACTAATAGAGCCGTAGCTAAATGCAAGTATGCTAGCCTACACCGTCTGAATTACATATAACACCCTTATAGGGCACAATCACCAGTATGATACAAAGATGGATTTGTCTACCTTTTATTGTAAGGTGTCTCTAATTGTCGCTCATCACTCAAACAAAATCATGAACAGACTACTACTACTGGAAGGTGCATTTAATTGAATGAATTATTACGAGCGGGTTGAGCTTATCTGACTGTAGAATCCGTTCTGGGGGCCACCCAAGGTAACGATGGAAAAGGTAGCGAAGTTTTATTCCAGAGATTGGACACACGATATAGAACCCATGCCTGGTGCAAGGGAAGGATTACAGGCCTTGAAGGATATGGGATACAACTTAATTATAGTCACTGCCAGGACTAAGGACAATACCGAAAAGACCCATATGTGGATTGAGAGACACTTTCCTGGTGAGTGACGCTTTTGAAGCGCCTGGTCATGCGAAGATCTTAGGACCCAATAGAGCTCGTGGACCGGGTCATTCTCACTGGGCAATTTGAGGATGCAGATAAGGAGGGGCATGCAGTCGTCAGCAAGATGAGCAAAGCCCAGGTAAATTAGTGACGGTCTATCTTGAAACCCATGGAATTAACAGGAAGGTCACGCAGGTATGCGCGGAACTGAATGCTCGACTCCTCGTAGATGATTCTGCGGAGAACGCGATGCAATGTGTTACTGCATCGCCAGCCGTGCCTGTATTGTTGTTCGGAGAGTATGAGTGGAACAAGCGGCTGTCAAGCGCTGAGGACACGAGAGAGGAAATGACATACGAAGTTCGGCTTGCGGCGAGCGGGGGACAAATGTTTTGGGAAAGCGAACAGTTGGAGATACCAGATGGCGCACCGCTATGGCGCGTGAAGGATTGGGTAGAAGTTGTACGCCAAGTACAATACATGACGTAATCGACTGTAGATCACACTTCAAATTCACGTGAAAGAGTGCAAGATATTCGCTACTACCGCTAATGGCGGTACAATCCTCTCTGCGCCTCTCGCGCTTCGCCAATGCCTATGCTACTCACAGGCCTTTGGTTCAAAAAGCTTTAAACATCGCTTTTGTATTCTATGTCTTAGCTTCGACCTACCGTAGCTATGCAGGCAGACCTGCCCCTTCCTCCAAGAAGCACCGCGATGGAAAGTCAACTCGTGTTGCGGTCCGTATTCTGTTTATCTTGTCCCTGAAGCACACTGAACGCTGGCTGATCAGGTGGATGCAGTCTTCTATCAACGTCTCTCGCGCATCCTGCGTATTGTTATTCCTAGCATCCGTTCCAAGGAAGCGATGCTTCTTGTCATGCATTCAAGCCTGTTGATCTTCAGGACAGCTATCTCTCTTTACGTTGCCGCTCTGGACGGGAAGTATGTCATTGTCTCTATGCATCTTTTGCAACGTATTCACCCCACATCTCCAGAATAGTGGCAAGCCTAGTTAGAGCACAGCCTCTTCAATTCATGCTCAACATACTGCGCTGGCTTTTCGTGGCAATACCCGCTACATGGACAAATAGCTGGCTTAGCTATATCCAGAACAAATTGGCCATCGCGTATCGCACTCGCCTCACGCAAGAAGTTCTGAAGCATTATCTGGCAGAAGACGGTGATGACGAAGGAAAGATATATTATAAGCTATGTAGGTCTTCCGTTGACCTAGTCTTGGAGTATCTCTGATTCGTCACAAGCCAACTTGGATGACAGGATCAAGAACCCAGACCAGTTAAGAATCTTGCCTGATCTCCGCGGGCTGTCGTTGACGGGTGTATAGAATGATTACACATGACATTCAACGATTTTCAACACATCTTGCAGCAATTTATTCTAATTTGGCAAAACCAGTTTTAGACGTCATATTGTATAACTACCAACTTTCAAGAAATGTAGGAGCAGAAGGACTCTTGGGCCTAACAATCTCTGTACAACTTACAGCGTCACTATGTCAGTGGATTTCATTATATATATTTACATCCAGTCTCATCCCCCTTTAGTGCGCTACCTGACACCGCCTTTTGGTTTATATACCGCTCTTTCCGCTCAACTGGCTGGCTCGTTGAGGCACACACATTCAAGACTAGCTGAATTTTCAGAAGAAATTGCCTTGCTGGGCGGGGAACAGACGGAAAAAATGCTCGTCGAGCGCGAATACGCGAGCCTTATCAAGCACGAGAATAGAGTATTACGACGTCGTTGGTGGTTCGGGTGCGTTGAAGAGGGAATCATCAAATGGCTGTGGGGCAGTTTTGGCGTAAGCATCATGTTGATTGGTTTTCCTTTGCCTTTTTTTAATCTGGTTCAGTTGGTTCTCTGTGCTGTGCCCGTTTTCTTCAGAATTCCCGGTGTTTCCCAAGCGGATCTAGGTAGCAGAACGGAAGGTATTATTCATTCATGATGCGCGGAACGGAACTTTAACAGCGTCCCTGTCTCAGGCTTTGTGACTAATCGAAGATTATTGCTATCTTCATCTGGTACTCGTTCACTTTGTGCGAACTGAATATTTGTCTGATGACTGTGCAGATGCGTTTGGCCGTGTCATGTATTCGTACAAGGATTTGTCTGAGCTTGCAGGCTACACTGCTCGGGTCTCTCTGTTGCTTGATACCATGGAGGAAATCAAACGGGGACAGTATGAAAAGGCCCTTGTTAGCAGCGCGAGTTCTGGCGACCATGCAAAGAGTCAGCTTTTTCTCGATATCTGACTTCTTTTGTTGATAAATATTTCAGCTCTCGAAGGGCGAGGTGAAGTGATTGAATCAGAAGACATCGAATTTCAAAATGTTCCCATTGTCACTCCCAATGGCGATGTACTTGTTAAAAGCTTAAGTTTCCATGTCAAACCAGGAGTTAGTTCCTTTTCCACCCGTGTATACAAATCGCTGAATTGTCGTGAAGCAACACCTACTCATTGTAGGACCAAATGGTGAGCTTACCTCTATCCACAAGACATTTATGATCAATGTCCTTCAGGTTGCGGGAAATCTTCGCTTTTCCGTATATTAGGCGGTCTGTGGCCGGTGTACGGAGGAGTCGTGCGCAAACCTCCCGCATCCTCATTCATCCTCATTCCCCAGCGGCCGTATCTCCCCCTAGGTACATTAAGGGATCAGGTCATATACCCTCATTCAATAGAGGACATGACATCGCGTGCGTGAAAGCGTCCTAGGTATCGTTGATAATGACGATATATCAAATTAATATAGGTGGTATTTTCGATGATGACATCCTTAAGATCCTTGAAGTGGTTCAAATGGACAATGTCGTTGAAGCGAGAAGGGGGCTGGGATACAGTTCGGGAGTGGCGAGAAACGTTGAGTGGAGGTGACCAGCAGAAGATTGCTTGGGCGCGGTTGTTCTATCATCATCCTAAAGTGAGTTCATGTTAGATCTGATTGCTTCGCGTGTTGGTTGACTGGAGGACGGAAGTATGCTGTATTGGATGAAGCTACATCGCTTGTGCCAACAGATATGGAAGGAATGATGATGGATCATGCAACGCATTTGGGTATCACGTTATTAACTGTGTCTCACCGACCGTCGCTTTGGAAATACCACGCACTCATTCTCCACTATGATGGACAAGGTGGCTATGTTTTGTAAGTCTTCCTTTTCCGAGCTCATCGTGAGGCTGGCTTACGTTGCGCGAACGAAGCACTAAGCTTGATGCGGAGAAACGTCTTGCATTGCAGGAAGAGAAGCAGAGCCTAGAATCGAAATTACTAGATGTGTAAGCAAAACCATGGGCCGCATGCTAACGGGGCACTCATTGGCATTATTAGTCCAAAAATGAAAGCACGGCTTGCAGAATTAAGAACATTAGCAGAGGAGCGAGATGCCTGATCGGGTGCAGCATGGGGGTGTAGGTTACTACATGTATTACAGTATACGACACCAATGGATGTCGCAAGGACGGAAATGGTTTGAATCGAGATTTGCAATTAGCTGTGTAATTACTTGAAGTCGTCTAGTCTACAACCCCGTCCTTTCATCGCGGTCTGACGCTCCCAAACTTAATACTATCCAAAGCCCCATTAATAATCTCTTCATCACTAATTTTTTCAAGCCTAGCTAGCTCCCTCCTCATATACTCGACCATCTCCAACATCAACTCTGGGTATTTGACATACTTGTCGACTTCTTGAGGTGGAAAATCATGCACACCCGATCCGTCGTCTTTGAGTTCTTCTCTGTCCACGTCAATCTTGGCGACATTGACAACTTCACCGCCGACAAGGTTAACGGCGCGTCTGTAGGTTGGTGGTTTTGTGCTCGATGGGTACGCAATTCCGCGAGCGCCTCGGGCGCCTAGAAGGTTCCGCCAGATGGCAGCTGCCATCTCCATATCGCCCTGCACAAGCGCGAGGTCGAAGGATAGACCTAAACCCATCCATTGTTCTTTGAAAATTTTCATTTGGCGCGTGACAAGCAGTTCTGGAGTGCGTCCAAGCGGTTTGGATTTGCCGGATGACGAGGTCGGGGGTGCATTTGGATTGACGTAAAATGAGGAGACGAATGTGTATGGTTCGGTAGGTTTTGACGACTGGTTGGAGAACGGTCCTGATCCTATCTTCAATGTCGATGAAGAAGTGGTCTACAAGTGCCTGGACGTAGTGTTTCCCGAGTGGGGGAGGGAGAGCGCGGAGTCTACACGTCAGGAGCCAGACATGGAGGTTGGTTACGGTGAACCAGGATTGGAACGTCGGTGGCAAATGGCAGTCTGTACAAACGTTAATAGAGCGTCATTTCAGAGTTGGTTGCATACCACTCTGCCAAAACGCCTTGTCTTCATCCGGCCTTGGCGCGCACACATTTTCGTAAAGCACAAAGGCACGTCTACCAGACATCTGTCTCGGACTCCCATATCCCAAAGATTTTGCCAGTGCCAGGAAAACCTTCCTAGCGAACGGCGACGTTTCGACTTTACGCGTCAGCCAGTTTTTTTCACGTTGCAGCGGGGAGGGTGGTTTGCTGTTACTGGCAGAAGATGAAGATATGCATCGTATGAAGGCCCTCCTGCACGGTCTTAGGTGATGGAAGAGAATCAGTTGGATGGGACGCCGAGTGCTGGCCATCCGTTCGCAAAATAGCCTAGTTACATCGCGTGACCAAGATTTACAACCGGGATTCTCCGGCCGTCTTCTTGCGTCTTCTGTCCGATTTGATAAAGGTCGCTGGCTGTGTTTCCGACTGCGACGCAACTCCCTTTGCCACCCCGTTGGCCCCTTTCTTCTTCCTCTTCTCTGTATTTTTCTCTCGAAGTATCGGAGCATGCATTTTTTCTCGCAGACATTCAACTATGAGTGAGTACTCCTCAATTTTTTTTACCTCTTTTATAACAGGTTTCCAGTCATCCTTGGTCTCATGTCGTTATTGGCATGTGGCGAAAATACCCAAACCCTAGATGCTCGCATGTTATCAGTGTGGACGTGGTCGATCGTACGGTGGACCCAGTAACTGGGGTCATTAGAACGGAGAGGATTTTAGGGTGTAAGCAGAAGGCTCCCGCGTGGATCGTCAAAGTGAGTTCAAGTGAATATTATTATAAAATGTTCAGTCACTCACCTCGCAAAGGTATTTGGTGGTTCTGAAGACGCTTTTGTCCGAGAAATTTCATTCGTTGACCCTGCAAATCAAAATGCCACTATGACTTCGGTGAACCTATCACTATCGCAGTTCGCCACATGCTTCGAGCAGGTACAATATTCTCCTGCACTCCCAGGACGGACATCATTCTCGCAAACAGCAGAGATCCAAGCTCGAATGGCCATGTGGAGGTCTGCTGCCGATGGTCTTGAACGGTGGCTACTCCAAAGGTTCGAGCAAAATGCTCATCTTGGGAAACTTGCCTTTTCAGACGTTCTACGGACACTTTGGGAAGAACGACATCGAGACCTTGCATAGTCTGTTATTGATATTGTCTTTGTGTCTGCACTCTTACTGCCATACGCCTACATTACTTTAATCGGAGCACATAGAACCCGACAAAACCGTCTTGTACGGACATTCGACACAGAGATACGCTGTTATTGTTATGTTATGTACTAGAGTTATTCTTGCATTGGACTGAGACATCGTTGCATTATTAGCTGTGGCGTGCGTGAGTCACAATGTCACAGCAGAAATCTTATCGGTCATAAAAGAGTTGTGCCCACTTCCTGGACTCACAGGTCATAGCTGGTCCCATCGAATTACGACCAGCCTGAAATGGACGAATTGCTACATCATTGTCTACGAGAATTGTCATTTGATGGTGATCTTGGTAAGCTCCGTCCCATCAGACAAACATTTCAGCGTGCGGGGGTTCGAATCCCAGTCTTCGCGTCAATTAGTATCACTGAACGAATTTATGCTCATTTCGACTCTTTAGGTTGTAGTGTAACTCGCCTCAAAGATTTTATCGTCGGGTGCTCGGAGTCATCCATTGGCCGAAATCCGGATGACGCATTCTGTGCATTTGTGTGGTCACTCATAGTTCAACATCCAACAGTCCAAGTTGGGCTCAAACCGCCTGATGTCACTTCCGAAATATGGATTGCGCCGCAGGCAGGCGCAAAACGCAAGTTGAAATCCGAGGATGTCCAAGATATTTTGCCGTCGAAGCTCATCCCCATCACAAACGCCAAGACCAGACCACTGGCAGACCTCATTCAGGAATATGGTGATGACCTCAGGATTGCCATCGAACCTCAAGCAATCTATGCTGCCATCACAGGCACGCATGTCCGAGTTAGTTGTGAATAATCTGCCTTTTTTAATGTGCACTGAGATCTTTTTTTTAGTCGTCAAAACTAAGTCCTATGGTTTATACCGCGCTGCAAACCATCACCCGCGGCAGAGACAATGGTGTTTCTGTTGTCGAACTGGGTCAGCAGACGAAATATGACCAGAAAACATGCTTTTATCTCGTCAAACAGTTAACTGAACTTGACTTGGTGTACGCAATGCCACTCATATTCTTCTATATCATGCTGACTTTCTGATGAAGTGTTAAGGTCAGACGAGGCGGTGTTGGCACTCATCTGTGTCTGCACAAGTATTTCTATGAGAGGAATCCGTCGTGGAAAGCGATACGTGAGGAGGAGGTCGAAGCAGAAGAGGGCAGAGGAGCCGAAAACAAACAAGTTAAGGATATCGGAGAGGATCACTCAGAAGGGACTGCCTATCCGGGCTTTACTCCGATTGACTCTCGCCATCTGTCTAGCCTTCCGCTTGTTCGTGCTCGCGTGGTTAAGCTGTTACAAGCGTCGAAGAATTATATCCATCCCTCCAATAATATGCTCGTGACAATCGTGAGTTCCCGTATAGTTTCATGATCTTAGTCGTTTATTCTCACATTGACACACAGGGTTTTTCCAATCCTACCAAGACCGATCGCCGCTTTTTCCAAAGCAGGATTCGTGAATTGCTCCAGCAAGGTGTCATCGAGAAAGTCGTTGTACCAAGTCGGAGACGAAAACTAGGCAGCACATACGTGAAATGTTTTCGCCTTGTCACCGATGACAACCATCGAGTAGATGGTGAGGCCATATTGGCGCCTGAGATAGACGATGAACGAGACGAGGGTGAGAGTTTAATTTTGTCTACGCAAATGGTTTTCTGAATTGGTACCGCGTAGTTGAGCAAGAAGGCGTCAAAGTCAATGTTACTATTCATAGGCAGATAGTCGACTTGTTGGAAGACGCCGGAACAGACGGAATGACATTGCAGGTTAGGACACTCTGATAATGGTAATCTCAATCTGCTAGACAGCTTGAACAGGATCTCTCCACGGCTCTCGGCGACTTCGATAAGAGAACGGTGGAATTAATCTTGACACGTGCCGAGAAATATCCACCGCCCTCCCATCTCAAGGATCTAAAAATCATTAGTCTAATGGAGACAAGTGGTCGTGAACGACGGCGCCGATATTTCTCAACTAGGGCTTACCTAGAACTTCTCAGCAAAGAAAATTTCGAGGCGCCTGATATGCTTACAAGCGACGACGCTACTCTTGCTGGGTTTTTTTCTCAGCTTGAGGAGACTGCGTTTTATGCCGAGAAGAAGGCGTTGCATATCTATCAAGACAGTTACAAGGACAAGATCAATATTGAAAAACCAAGAAAACGGCCGCTTAAAAATCCCATCCTGCCAGATGGCCGTGTCAAACTTGGTAGACCACGCAAAAAGCCTGCAGATCAAGTTGCAAGCTCCGAAAGTGCTGCAACAGGGCAAATAGGATCTGATGTCTCGCTCTCGAAGCCAGCAGTCTACAGCTACATCACCTCCAGCCAAAAAACGACGAGTAGACGAGGTGTCTACGGCCGATAAGAACGAAGGTCCGTCATACTAATTTTTTAGTCTGTACGGAGATTTTTGACATGTAACGAATTAGCTCCGCAGACTCGAAAGCGAGGGAGAGTACCGAAGGCAAAGCAAACACCGTCAACAAGTGTCCGGAGGCCGAGAAAACGCGCCAGATCCGAGGAATCTAATCAGGATGACGGACACAGATCGGTCAGCCGAAAACGTGTCAAAGCTTCAGGTACAGAAGTTTCGGTGCAAGATGCGACTCTAGCGGTTGAACAAGAAAGAAGCGTACAACTTGCTGAGTCTAATGAGGGAAGAGTTGGCCCCGAGAAGTCATGTCAGCAGAATGAACATGAAATGACAGATGATACATCGAGAACAGCCGATATTAACATAAATTCCGGGGGAGATGCAGCGTCTGCGGCCCCCGTTTTAGGTCTATCGGGACACGCAGCTGGTGCTGCCGAAGAGTCAGCCAGCCTTGTACCAATTGATCCGGAGCTCTTGGAGAACAGTCAGGTGAGGTTTCCCGTCAATGTGTCATTCTACTTACTCATGATGAACGAGAAGCCGACGTTGACTGAGGTCAAATCTCATAAGCCACTCACGGAGACTATCACACCTTCTCGTGGTAAAGTCAATGTTTCACATCTACGTAGAGAAAATGAAATCCACCGTGTCCTCGTCGAACAAGGGGGGATTGTCAACATACAATCGAAGGAGTTCTACAATGCTCACAGGATGCTGATCGAAACTCTTGTCAATGGCAGGCGAAGCAACGAGTGCGCCCATTGGGACCACACTAGATAAACGGACGCTTGCAACCACGATAGATGGCCTTGAAAGGCGAGGACGTATCAAACAACTGAAGTCGTCCATCACCGGCCACACTGGCATCAACAGGCCGGTCTGCATCGTCTATCTGCCCGACGTCCCGCAGGAGAAGTTAAACAACTTCCTTACTGATCTATCCCGTGCACAATTTCCGTCGCTGCCCTCCGAATCATATGTGAAGATTGATGAGCAAGTTGAATTCGGCACCAATATACCGTCGACCTCTCGAAGCACGCTTCCGCTTCAACTTCTGCAGCTGGAGCAACCTGGAGATAACAGGAAGGAGCGCCGAAGCAAGAATGCCGCTAGAGCTAGGCAGTTGTTTAGCTATGACGACGATACGATTCATAGCGTGCTGCTTACGGAACGGACTACCCTATCCCAGTGTTACGGCTGGATTGTAGGGAAAGCGGCTCGCGCACGGCGTTTACATCTTTCGACCTTCAGTGCCTTTGAGCTTCAAAGAGATATCCCAGGTATAATATGTCCTGAGTGCAAGATCGTCGATTTATCTTATTACTGCCATGAAATACCCCTTGAGCTATACTGCTCATTAATATCAGTCGTATCTTATGACGAAGACTTACGGCAGTTCATTCGTACCCCAGAGGGACTGAAGACCTCTGTGCGGAGTCTACCTCCTCGCTTGTATTCGTCCCTGCAAGTGGGCAAATCCCGTGCACGATCGAGGTTTTTGGAGATTCTTGAAGTCCTCTGGTTGCTTAACCTAGTAGTACCCTTGAAACCTTCTACCCATGAACAATCTGCGGTATGTTGCACTCATGGGACCGAACAGCAGGTATTCCAACCAGTGGCACTGGATCCTTCAAGCAACATCAGCACTTCGAATGCCCACATCTACTGGCAGTTCCAATCTCGCGCACCTATTTATATATGGGCATTGTCGGAAAGCTCTCCTCCTTTGTGGGAGCACGTACAAGTTGTTGCTGAAGCACAGAGGGACGATTACTGGAGAAAGTTGCAGGAGGCTTGCACCAACTCACATATCATTCCATCTATACACTCGGAGAGCTGCGCAAATCTTCCCGAATCCCGGATCAGTCTTGGTCGATGTCTTCGTCGCACCTCGTCCTGGACGTCTGAATATGCCTTCACTTGGCACCAGACCCAATACATGAAACAATTCATCGATGTTCGTACGGGCAGAACGCCCTTGCAAGAAGAGAATGAAGTGCACCGTAGCGCTAACATAAGCCGTATCTCATGGGTAGCCAGCGTCCCCGAGGAACGTGTACGACATTTTTATTCAACTAGCAACAGCAAGTTGATTATGGAACTTGAAAGGGCAAAAAATAGATCAAAAGAGAAGTGCTCTGAGAAAAAGACGAGAACGACAACAGAGGCGAAAGCATTGCTCGCGAAAAAAGTTGCAGTAGCCAAGCAACAACGTGAACAAGATTGGGAGAATTTGGTATCTCGTCTACACCCCTCGCCAATCCCGGCTACCGCTGCGTTCCGGCTCAAGCGCATACGCACACGGTTCATACAGGCAGTGACGATTACAGATCAGGAGAAGTGGGAAATCGAAATAAAGGAGGCATTGCGCGAAGCAGATCTCATCGCTAGAAACCTTTTGAGGTCAACTGAGAGAACCGCCATGCAATCCTGCATCTACGGAACCACGAGCTTCTTTGAATGGTGAAAAATCTGTTGATGTGCTTATTGCACAGCAAGGACCTGCTCTGTCGGTCCAACGAGTAAATGGAAAAAGAAAGCGCAAAGGTGGCGAAGATAATGGTCAGCTCCATTTTACAATCTCAGCTGTAAATCTCAGCTGACGTTTCCAAAGGTGGAAAGGAACTCAAAACTGTCCAGCGTAGACAACGTTTCCTTTGGAACCATGACTATGATGAGCTGGCTCGGGATGCATCGGCCATTAATCAGAGCTCGGTGTCGTAGGTTATCGCGGCTAGATTGGGGAGCATTTGAGCAGGTGTTCCCTTCTGTACCTCGGAACACAGTTCGTCAACGTCTCGCCCACATCCGCGAATCACCCGGTAATGAGGCATATCTGAACCGCTTAGAAGAGCGATGGCACGAGTTATGGCTACAATACAGGGGAACATCAGCCTTGCCAGACGACGATCCGTCAAGTCCAACTAATTTCGATTTAGCAAAACACATCGACTTCTTGAGAACCCACATTGATAAAAATGCTCTGTTAGTACGTTTTTCTTCTCGGCCGGTGCAAGTCGTTGATCCGTCGCAGTCGCGTTGGCTTTGCCCAGTCGCGGGAGAAATCGAACCTGATAATACCTTCTTCAACTAGCGAGTTGCAAGCCAATTACATTGTCACAGACTCGACTCTTTCGGCCCCTCTAGTTCGACTTTATGTGGAACGCAACGGTGGAGGAGGGCAGGGAGAAAAGACTGATGTACCAGTCTTTTACCCACTATCCTGAAGACGTATCAAATTTGAATTTATCCTCAGATTCGATCAGTATAGCAGAAGCAACGCTCAAGGTGAGCACCTTGTCGATGCCCACCGTTTGTACTCATCCAAACAATTAGATGGTTTCGGGAACTCCTCATGAGAATTATGAGACGGAACGCGCTTCAAATATGTTGAGAAGCGCTGGTGAATCCGCTATTGACTGCGCAAGAAATAATTTATTGGCCCGTGGGGTACTGTCCAAACTTGTTCGCGGCTCGCAGAAGCAGAAACCTGGCAGGCTGCTCAAGATCTCTGAGGCGTAAGTTGACTTTTGACAGAACAATAGCTAAGCACTCATCGATCGGCAGGAACCAGAATGCCATCGGAGGGCCGGTTTCTCGGGATACATTCAATGATGCAGCAGCCCTTCAAGAACTTCTGCGCCAGGAACACTGATTGGCGTGAGTGGCCTTTATTAGCAGCGGACGGGGATGCCGCTGCATTAATGCAAGCTATCTCTAGCAATCAGGTAAAGTGGAACTAATGTTGCTTCGAACACTCTTAATCATGATGTAGGTGAAATTCAACATTGACACGTCTCAAGCTCAATACGCCCGACCCCGTCTGGATTGGAACAGCAAAAAGGCTGGTGAGCAAGCCTTATCTGGATACGAGTGTTTTTTACTTCATATTCATTAGACGATGACCAAATCGAAACGGCTATCTTCGTTAAGTTTGATCTACCAACAATAGATGACCCCATGTCACCCGATGATTCGTTGGTAGAAGCGCCCCTCGAACCTCCAAATTCACATCCATCAGTAACCAATGGTATTCAGAGGTGTTGTAGAGGTCGGGTGGCGAATGGGTTAGTTGATTGTGAAACATGCCTCCAGGACGAATGTATTTCAATTTTCGAAACGATCGAAGAGGAAGAAAAAGAAGTAACTCGACAGATCATCGAGATTGTTCGGCAAGCTGGTGCTGAGGGAGCACCAAAATCTCAGCTGAGGGTGCGTCACTTGATTGCGACAAGAAGAAAGCGCTAACGACTTTCGACCGTTAAAGAATTTACTTCCCTTGGAGGATCATCAGCTATTCGCCATTATCCGCCGCTTGACCGATGGGGTGCTTCCCATCATGTTCTGGACTGGTTACAGTGCCATCGTTCTTGTTCATTCTGCATTCCTGGAGAAATGGACGGTGATTGTCTCAGAGAGTCCGTTGACAAGGTCACACCCCAGGCGGTGGGACGACATTGAGGGCCGGAGGGTACCAAATTATTGGGAAGCAGCACTGAGATCTGTGATGGGTGTGGTCATATTCAGGCCGGGTATCACTCAGGTGTGTGATGCATCAAACCAGGAAGATATTTTATGCTGACAGCCGGTCTAGTATGAGTTACGATGGCGTCTGAGGACAGTCTATGACAGGCAAGAAGTGAATGAGATCCTGGGTTGCCTTAGAGATGAAGGATACCTCCACACGCGCCAGAAGGATAGTGCGCACTTCGTAGTTTTACCTCTTGATGATCAAGAAGAACAAGACGTATACTGGTTTGTATCTGAGAAGCCGTGGTACCAGATATGAAGTAGTTGTATAACGTGTAACATGTAACACGAAGAGCGGTGAATTTCGCCAGTTCCCTGGTTACTCTAAATCAAAACAAACAAATGCCACATGTGATGTAGCTCAGCTTGATGCACAGCTTGCCTGGTCAGGTACTTCTTTTTTCCTTCTCATTCACGGCTGGTCCGTAGTTACAGCCACTCTTTAACTTGACTGTTGAGGAGTATTGCCTTTGCCCTTGCCCTAGTGGCTGGTACAATAGGTGAGTTGCATGCGTTATTGTCTATATATTGCATATCCTTATCTTCATAAAAGCTGGACTTCGGATAAAATGGACGACTTTGCTGTGCAGTCGTGGATTACCACTGTGGTAAGGGTGAAATTTATTCATCCATCTGCGCTCACATGGATTGTTCAGTGGAATCGAATTACGTTCTCCCGTTTGACAATCATCTACTTTTGCTTTTCGGTTCTGCACTTCGTGGCTCAAATCACTTTACAAAGCAGGGCGCTTATGACTAATGATTCTGCCTTTAACAACTTGGCTGGAATGGTGACCAATAAAACAGAACTCTCTAGTGGTTTGCCGATCTTGCAGGGATCCACTCTCAGGGTTTGCACATTTGTCCCTTACAATATGCAGACCAACACCTCCGGTTGTACCGTCATATGGGATGCTGCAATGTCAAATTCTTCCCAATTGCTCAGCAACTTTACCTCTATAACACAGCAAACCTCCAGTGCTACGCAGTCAACAACAACGGTGTCCCACGTTACTTTTACAACTCAGCAGACATCCAGCGCTGTGCAGTCAACGACACCATTGTCCATTAACTCGGATGCCGAGCCTACGATTGTGTCTACTGCTTCTACGACGCGACATATCTCCCCTACCGCACCAACGGCGACATTCCCTCAAGTCAAGTGCGGCACAGAGCACACCGACGTTCCATGCAAAGTCGACTACAAGTTCTGCGCCCTTCCCCTCTTCAACCCATGTTGTCACTTCAAGTGTCTCGCATGGAAGTAATGGTACCAACCCGACGCAAAGCGCGAACAGCACGGATCTGCCCATTAAAAGTCGACAGCTTGCAACCGGTGCTATGCAGGAACTGAGAGCCAGGTCAAATATAGACAGCACGTGTCAAGCAAGTCTCGCCTGGCCGATTTCTGAGTACGGACACATTGCTTTCACAACGAACTGCTGATATGACGAGCTATATACAGGCTTCGCGATTCACAACGTGAAGACATTGTTTTTATAGCATTTCAATGTTGGATACTAGGCGTGTCTATCGTTGCGTTACTTAATGAATCCATCCCGCATATCTGCGCGTCCATGATAACCCATTTAATGGCAACCTGTTGGGCTGCCTTTCGGATCTACGACACTGCGGTATTCAGGTCCAACTTCAATCAAGTCATTGTACATGGCGCATGCAATGGTGTACAGAATCTGTCCCATTACTGGGACACACGTTTTCGTGCTGAGATTGCAGGGTTAATCATCAATGTTGTTGCAATGCTAATTTCGGGATATTTGACCTGGAAAATGTTTCAGGTAATTCAATTTCTGACCGTCAATTTCACCTCTAAAACAATATAATAGTTGTTTGGTTGGCAAACCTTCAAGCGCGTCGGTGCATCATTGGTCATTAATCGGGTTTATCGACTGGTCCTTGTTCTGTCAACCGTGATCCAGTTGTCTTTTTTCTTCATGGTCACTACCCTTTCTCTCTGGATCGATCGATTGGTTAACAGTCCAATCGGAGACTTGGCCGACTTCCGAAAGTTGTATTTGGCCACTTCGGCTATCACTTTACTCGTAAGCATAAGCAATTTTTGGCGATTTATGGGCCTCACCTCCACAACTGTTAGCTGCTTACACCCTGGCTGGCCACAGGGATGGTTGGGCGTCCGTCGCGAGCTGAGACTACCCATGTTTTTCTTCCTGTTTTTGTCGCTCCTTTACCTCGGTGGCTGTGGTGTCATGTTCTTCTCCACGACATTCCTTTGGACATTCATAACCTGGACGTTTTTTGCCATCATGACCTGCGCTTCCGTTTTCCTCGCCTCCTTCTCATTCATCGTGGGCACCATCTGCCGGTACAACTTTGGCAAGGGCTTACATCGTCATCGTAAGTTATGCTTCGTGTCCAAGACTTACTGAAACTAATGAATCGTAATAACCCAAGTTAACGACTCGGATTATGACATTGAAAAGCCCAAGCTCCCGAGTGATGAAATGTTTGACCCTACATCTCCCAAACAACCTAGGACGATTCTTTCCCCAACGCAATTTGAGGGGACTGTTCCTGCTTGGCCACAACGAAGCAATTCATCCGCGTCCTCTTCTGGTGACAGTCAATCCAAGGTTAATTCATTTGATACGCCTGAAGCAGGTGTCCGTCGTTGGTCTAGCTTGAATTCTACAGCGTCTGGTGGGACTCAGGCAAAACGTTGGGTGATAGAATAGCCCAATATTGGTTTTTGGCCAAATCTACCTATTGACTAGCACTACATATTGTATCATTATTCCTAAGGGCAATGAGAAGACAACAACGGGAAAACGTTCAGTATTACAACGATAGTACAACAAGCCTTTATCTCGAGGGTCAAATGTATATATCTGAAGATGGTGATGTCAGTGCAGATGGCGGCGTCATAGGAGACCTGCTCTGCATCATTTCGACTTCTCTTTCCTGGATTATGGCAGCCTGACGTGCGACGTTCGCATGTTCGTAGTTTTCTTCTGGCGGCATGCGGACCGGAGGATTGTTCGCAAGCTCTGCCTCTTCATAACTAAGCAGAGCTTCTCGGAATTCTAACATCCAAGGATGATCTATGAGTTCCGTCGCAGTAGGCCGATGGATTGGATCAATCATCAAGCATTGCTTGATGAAGTTGATTCCCAACTCGCTAAGTTGACTGGGTTCAGGTAAGGGAGGATGTTGCGTTGCGACTCCAATATGGAACATGATTGCCCTAGCAAGTCGGTAAGTGGCCTGTAAAAAGGGGATAGTAAACCAAACGCACCATTCGTTGTCAAGATTGCTCCATGGCTTTCTACCCGTTGCAATTTCAAGTACGACGCAGCCCAATGACCATATATCCATAGCACCGTGTCTCCCGCGTTTGTCGTTTTTGATGACTTCGGGAGACATATACATTGGGGTACCTGTTAAACCATTGCTCATGACAGCTACGCCCCCATTCATGCTCGGCATCTGGCTATAAGACGACCATTCAGTACCACGACGAGATCGTTGAATTGATCGCTGATTTTTGGCCAGTATCTTAGAAGCGCCAAAATCAACGTATTTTATGACGCCTAAATGATCCAGTAGAATGTCTGGACGAGTAAGATCATTCGATGGCTCAATCAATTGATCTGGAATACTCACTGTCCGGTTTTATATCTCGATGGACGATCCCTTTGGAATGGAGATATGCTAGCCCTTCCAGCATTTGCATGGTATACACTTGAATTATACCTTCATCTTCGATCCTACCATGCTCCAACAGCTGGCCCAAGCTGCCTCCCTGGCAATACTCCTCAAATATATAGACGCGATCACGGTGGACCTCGATCCCATAATATTCCACGACATTAGGATGGTGCAGCATCTCCATAACGCTAAGTTCATCTTTAATTTGAGTATAAAGGTTTGGCATGCCTGTCAATTCTTGGAATTTGATTTCCTTCACAGCCATGAGAGTCCCCGAATCCAAGTTAACGGCCAGGTAAACTGAGCCAAAGGCACCAGCTCCTATGAATCTTCCCTGTTGCCAGCGGATGGATATCGACGAACTTGCAGATGCCAAGAACACCAATGACCTATCTTCTGGCCTCTCATCGTCCAATACACGCCCAACTTTGACATTTTGCGCTCTTTGCTCCTCGCGATCGTGTAACAGATGCGTAACCCGCTGCCAGAAGGAACGCGTACTTGGATCAATGTGCGCAAATGCACTCTTTGGATCAATGGCCGAAAAATCGTCTTCGTCGTCGGCTTGCAAGCTCGAGATGCTTCTCCTTTTCCCGCTTGGCTTCCAACAAAGATTTGGCACCAAGGATATCGAAATGATTTATCAAAAGGGTCATGCATGTTGCTACCTTGGCACGTAACATCTCGAATTGCTCATTAGGTAGGTGGAGGATGTTTCGTTTGGTGCGATGAAGCGTAAATTCGAGGGCGTTGACTGCCCACTTGAAAGTCTTTCGGTCGGTGGGCTCACAATCATCACAGATGAATGACACCCAAGAGATCGCTAGTTTAACAAGGAGTCGATTGAATTTGAGTAAAGAAGATCGATCCATGTACCGCTGTGCCTGTTGTCCGTGTTCCGACGCAAACAGGTACCAATTTTCCATAAGTTCTTGGTACCCTTGCGCCGACCGCAGGGCGCTTCGTACAATATGCACAGAATCAACGACAGATTCCGCAAGCCGTGCAGCGGATCGCCCTATTTTCCTGAGCTCGCGGTCGACAGAAGGAAAATGGGCCTGAGCTTCAGCGATGCACGGCGGTGATCTGTACGATGGTCGGCCATCTTCGTCTATCAGTTCGAATGCATCTTTGAAGACCTGTTTAGCGAATGCCAAACGGCGCTGAGTCCCATCTGCCACGAGCCGCACCCTGTCATCCCTTGAATCGAGCTCCACTCTTTGCATGTCCAACGTCATGACTCTACCATTCCACAGGAAATGGTTCCGTGGAGAGAAAACAAGTAAGTATCGGGCTTCTTCCTCTTCGTCCAATTCATAATCATCATCAGGTGATTGGCTCTCCTGTCGCTCTCTTTCCCCGTTCAAGTCGTCGGCTGAGTATGCTTCGGTGAGGATCTGCTGTATAGCCTCTGGACGATCGTAAAGAGATATTGGTGCGACGATGTACACGCCCTCCTCTTCCATAGATCTGGTGTAAACTAAGAAGTGATCAGTGGAGACTAGAGCGTCAATAAACTGATCAAGTGGATAATTTTCGATATTGTACTCCGCCGAATTACTGAATCGCTGAGTTAAAGCTCTGTTAAAGTATTGTGAGTGCCGGCAGAAGTTACGCGTTGAAGGCATACCTAGCAAAACGTTGCAGCTTTCTGTAACGAAGCCGCACGCCGTCAAGCATCTTTCCATACCAGCTGATAACTTGGTCGGGCGCCATCTTTCCGCGATGAGATCGTGGTACGGTAGCATCCTCATGTCCGCGGTCATTGTGGCGCGCAGAATTCCTTGCATGATCACCCTTATCCTCGCCAATTGGTACACGGACCTGGGTGTCGAAGTAGTTGGTCATCCTTATCATCAGCTTGTTCACCAACGAGCTATAGGATGCGTGAGTAGACAGCAGTTACAGAATCAGGCGAAAATGTACCAGAGATTTTCCGCGACTACACCCGAGCCGCCGTTGACAGCAGAACTGACGTCGTTGAGGGTTGCCCACTGAGCTTCTAGCACATCAGTTTCCTTGACATACACGCCTTTCGAGCTCTTGAGTTTCATATGAAGCAGTTTGAAGAACATCGTAAGCCCGTCGAGTATCGTCGCGTCGTAATCGTCAGATAGACATTCTGGTACGGACCAGTTGCTGCCAGGTTCAGGTGTTAAAAAGTCGTCATATTGTCTCTTGAAGGTGCAGGCTAGCCCCAACCCCAGTTTAAGGTCATCCATCGTCTGCTCGACGATGAGCATGTCGGGTTCCTTGAGCTTCCTGACGTACTCTAGACGCATGCGAAGACAAGCCTGGGCTAGTTTAGTAGGAAAGGATATTAGAGGGACGAGTTCCTTTTCGAACGTAGGAAGGTTCATCATTTCAAACACGGGTAAAAAGTTGCTTTGAGCCTCGCGTGAGCTAACGACGAACGAATGAACGGTGACAAGAAAGCCCTTTTCAAAAGTGCGCTGCAGCGAGTCTTCCTTTAACACTCGTTCGACGAAGCTTGTGCCGTCAGAAGCATTGACGTTTATTTTACTCGACGGCTTGCGAGACGATTTGATAGATCCCTGGCTGCTAGTTCGTTGCATGACATCTAACGAAACACTTCCGGTCCAGTGCTGCAATAATCGAATTTGAAACTTTAAATTATAGAGCGTATTTAACCACGTGTTCAATGCATCTCTGCGTTGTTGGAAATTCTCGGTCGTTGAGATGGGCTTGTCGAGATAGAAGGCCTTTAAACTCGGATAGAACGACTGTGCAAGATCGAGTCTGCGGAGAAGTGCCGATACGCGCTCGATGACGGCCTCCGTGTCGTTATGGATGTCATCTGGTACACGGAAATAGAGTACCTCATCAAGGACAGCATTAGCGATCCGAATCCGCTTGTCCTCGACCTTGAGTCGCTCCTCTCGTTCGGAGCAGCCATGGAGTTTTGCCCGGAGACCCAGCCAGATATTGACGTGAAGATTTGTCTGCTCGTCGCCTAGTGATTCTAGGGCGACGGCGATGCGGGTCTTTTCAGACTTGAGGACATCACCGCCCATGACGGAGGCGAACATAGTCTGCCACTCGAGACGTTCCCTTTCTGCCTGTGAAGCAGGGAGGGCAGATGCTTCTGATTCGAGGAGAAATGATGATACGCCACCATCGTTGGCGAAAGAGAAACGACCGAGGTCCTCGTCGTCACTATGGTCACCAGCATCTGTGAGTTGACCGAGACCTCTCTGGAAGTAGTGATTATCAGGATCATTACGAGGATCGTCCTGACGGTTTGCGGATCTGTAACGCCTAAGGAACTGTGAATAGATGTCGGAGTATTTTGTGCGGGATATGTTTGGGGATCTGAAAGAGCGGCGGGAGGGTCGAATCTGTGGCGAACGGTCCCAGTCATCGTCATCTGGGTGGTCGTGCTCAGAGAGAGGATAAAGGGTGGGAGTGTGCCGCCGCATTGACCGCCGTGCTCAAGCCAAAGTCTCAGCTTCCCGCCATGGGCATCGTAGAAAAGGTCAGTTCCCCCTTTTCCCCTCCAACCCGTCCTCACCCGTCCAAGATCAAGGAAATAGAGGGTTTGCTTTCCCGAATCACCCCATGTTTGCTTACACCCACCAGATGAGATGGCCAGGACTCAGAAAAATAAGGCCACAGAGTATCATCTCGGCCTCCTCAAGGCTAAGGTCGCCCGTTATCGCTGCTCAGCTCCTTGAGCCTACTTCAAAGTCTGGCCCAGCAGGTGTAGGCTTCGACGTCCAGAAATCAGGTGATGCTCGTGTCGCCCTGATCGGCTTTCCATCTGTTGGCAAGGTACGCGTCGGTACCTGGTCCAGGATCGCATTATGTATTCAATTGCACTAGTCTACCCTGCTCAACAAGACAACGCATACCATGTCTGAATCGGCTGCGTACGAATTCACAACTCTTACCGTGAGTCTTCAGCAGTCCGTGCCAGAATACACCACACTGCATTCTAGGCGATTCCCGGAGTCATCGACTATAAAGGCGCTCGAATTCAACTTCTCGATCTGCCAGGAATCGTTGAAGGCGCGAGTCAAGGCCGTGGCCGCGGCCGTCAAGTCGTCTCCACAGCCAAAACGGCAGATCTCATCCTTATCATGTTAGACGCTACAAAAAGTGACGAACAGCGCAGGCTGCTCGAGATTGAGCTAGATGCTGTCGGAATTAGGTTGAACAAGAAAAAACCAGACGTCGTGTTCAAAAAGAAAACGACAGGCGGGGTGAATGCGTCGATTCATAGCCTTGCCGGGTGACTGACGCTCAATTGCTAGATCACCTTTAACACAACTGTCAAACTAACCAGAACAGATGAAAAAACAGTCAGGAGTATCTTAGCAAGCTGTGAGTCTCGCGTTCAATGAAGAGATCACTCTTATGCATAGTTAGATAAACTGCATAACTGTGATGTCATGATTAGGGAGGATGTACGTATAATGTCTTTCTTCTGTTTACGGTCTCATGTCGACCCGACAGATTACAACGGATGAATTCATTGACGTGCTGATCGGTGGGACATAGACGCACTGATGTGTCCATACGCTCACGTCAACGCAGGGACGAGAAAATACATCCCATGTCTCTGTTCGTGAAAACGGGTATTTGCAGAATGATATCCTCTCATCCGCCGATAGATGTATACAACAAAATTGATGCGATCAGCCTGGAGCGGGTCGATAAACTCGCAAAGGAGCCACATGCAGCCGTTATAAGTTGCGAAATGGACTTGAAGTAAGTAGTCTATCGAAAGCCTTTGTTCTCTCGTTCATGGCATGTCACTTAGCCTCGATTATCTGATTGACCGAATATGGGATGAGCTTAGCCTTGTCAAAGTGTATACGAAGAAACGTGGAGCTCATCCTGATCTGGATGACCCAATTTGCTTGAGGAGAGGTGCAACAATAGAGGTGTTATCAAGAGTTACATGAAGTACCATGAGCTCGTTTTAACACATGGCCCGCAGGATGTCTGTAATGGCATACACCGATCGTTAGCTGCCAACTTCCGTTATGGACTTGTTTGGTGCGCCACCTATCCCTAATGCTGATACCTGCGGCTAACGTTACAACAGGGTAAGCGCCATTACTGAATGATTGGAAACTTACAATGTCCGTCGCAGGGGAGATCGAGCAAATTCTTCCCGCACGCTCAGAAGGTGAGCTTGGCGCACCAAGTACAGGACGAGGATGTGGTGTCTAGTGTGTCGTTTCTTTGATTTTATTTTTCCACTTGAACAAAGGAATTCCTATTACAGTATTCACGAAATGATCGATGATCGGAGTACATCAATTCTCACGAGATGGACGGGCCAAATTTAACTCTTCCTCGTACCTCTTGTTCGCTTGTAACTCCGTCAAGTTCCGAATAAATAAGTTTACCGCTGAATCCCTGGTTCACGAAAGCTAGAGCTTCCTGAATCTTTCTGGGCACATGGTTGACGCCGCAGGAGATGCTATTGAACTAATCTTTCTCGGCACTGGCACATCATCAAGCTTGCCTCACGTTTCTTGCCTCACAGCTCCTCCGGAACTACCGCCGTGTCGAACATGCTTATCGACATTAACCCCCAAAGGCAAGAAAAACATTAGAAGGAATACCAGCGCTGCGTTGAGAATCAGAGCAGCAGATGGTCGTTTAGTGTACGCAAGTCACTCCCTTACTCGATTACAGACCATACTCAGCAACTTTAGGACGATCGTCATAGATGTTGGCAAGAATTTTCAGGCAGCTGCCGTCGAATGGTTCCCCAAGTACGGATTACGAAAGATAGACGCACTACTAATAACGCACGCTCATGCAGACGGTACGCCACCAACTCACCTTGCATGTCTATCTCGGGTCTGATAAGCTAAGCTAAGCTATGAATGGCCTGGACGATTTACGAGGTAGCGTCGAGTCACATCGGCCATTTCCTTCTCAGTCGCGCTTTTGTAGGTTGGACACTGCGTGGTGCAATTCAGCCACACATAGACGTCTATTTATCGCAGGAAACATTTTCAGAAGTACGACGATCGTTTCCGTACTTGGTATCCAAGCAATTCGCTTCAGGCGGAGGAGACGTTGGTAAACTTGTTCTTTCTCGAGAGCCACTGGCAATTGTTATTGCAGGTTCCCGAATTTAGATGGCACATCGTTTCCGATAAATTCAATTTTGAGATCAGTGATACAAGAATTAGCGTCACACCATTTTTAGGTGCGTCTTCTTCAACCTTTGATTTTTCAGTATCGTCTGACGAGGAAAGTTCACCACGGACGTATTTTTACGGATATTCCTCCTCCGGCATGCATGCCTACGCCTGCGGATACGACTCCATCAAGTCCAAGACTGGAGATCATTTCATTATCCAGCGAGCAAGACGGAGTAGGACTCGGATCGGACAGAAAGGAAGCATTGATCCAACCATACACCTGTTTCGGGTTCAAGATTCAGAACGAGATTGCATACATCTCGGACGTGTCGTTTATTCCCGAAGATGTGCGGCCAATGTTAGAATCTATACCTGTTCTTGTGCTGGACTGCCTGCGGCTGGAGCCACATACGTCGCACTTTGGGATAGCGGAAGCGGTGAGGACGGCGAGGAGATTAAAAGCAGGACGAACATACTTGACAGGATTTGGACACCACGTACCGCACGATGAGTATGTGGCTATCGGGGAAGTGGTTGGCGGCGCGCAACGGGAGGCGGAGACGGAGAATGAGCGGGCCGGCGCGGAGCTCATCGGTGCCGGGATGCCGGTGTGGATGCGGCCGGCGCACGACGGGCTGCGGGTATTTGTCGGGCCGAGTGGGGTTACTGATGATACGTATGACAAATGAGGGTAAATACAAACATCCTTGCTTCGAACTGACCAACCATCGCGACCAGGGTCGTTGCCCATGAAGTTTTTGACTCAGTCCTTCTTGTACGAGTGAGTAGTGCTAGAACCATGTTTTTTTACCCGGCCGACTTCGTGATAGCGATCCCTGGTCCATTGTTTCGCTCGCCTTCTTCCTTCGCTATCCCAATCCATACGCGGCACACGTCCTCTCCTGCGATGTCATCTCGCGTGTGCAGACACCATCTGGCTCTCTCTTGACCACCCGGCTCATCCTAAAAAAGGGATCGCTCCCCCGCTGGGCGCCAAAAGGCATTATTTCCAGGTCTGAGACGTGGGTTCTCGAGGAAACTGAGGTCGATCCTTTCGCCAAGACTGTCAAGTGCAGAACGAAGAATCTGGATCATGTCAAAGTGATGCAGGTTGAGGAATCCATTCTCTTTCACCAAACGCCCGAGGGGTGAGGTTCTTTGCTTATTACCTTTTCTGCTTACCAAGTGACACGTACCTTCAGTAAAACTCAGCAAATCACAGAGGCGAGGATTCGATCAGGTATTGGATGGGGTCTCACAAAACGGATCGAAAATTACGGATTGAACCGGTTCAAGGCTAACATGCAGAGGGTTAGTGTATCCTGTCGACTTGGGACTATGTTTGACATTTTTGCCAGTCACGAGAGGGTGTATCTCTGATTCTAGACCTGCTTCGTCAGTCTCGTCTGCAACCGATGACACTGGGAGGAGTCGAGTCTATGGGGACTCATGCGGAGAGTTCAAACCGCACCGAAAATGTTGGCCGGTCCACGACGAAGGCAGGTTTCTGGCACAAGTTGAGAACATGGCTTCAGCCGCCCCCTACTTGAGGACTGTGGTGAAAGCGAATGTACTTGTACGCGTATTTTATCATCCCCATGCCATGTCGTCCGTACGCGATCTGCATTGTACTTGTATTCATTAGTAATTACCTATTGCACTTGTGCATCATGTACTTTCCCACTTCCGCCGCGCGACGAATATCCACCGTCCCGGCACTTCCAAATCTACCGCCCGAACCCATCTTGTTCATCTGTCCAAGCCCTCGAAAGGCATTCTTCCTAACCCTTACTCGGAATGGTCTCACGATTTGGCGTGTACGAGTACGGACATTCTGCAACTTTACGTTTCGTGCAACTCATCACTCCACATTGTAGCCCTGTGCAGTCCTTGCTTATTTCTCCAGGACACCAACGTCCATAGTGGAGCACGGGGATAACGTGTGTGCTTATTGGTCTCCAGATAGTTCACGAATTGTCATTTCCGTGAGTCTGTAGTTCATGTTGTAACCTCCGCTTGACAACCCGTCTGCATAGACTTCTGAATCATTTTTGGTTCTCGTTTCGGTAGAGTACGACAGGGATGGCCTCGCGTACAAGACACAGCGTGATGTAATACCTGGTCCTGGAGAGGGTTTACCCATGCGGTCCGTCTCCCTACAATTCGAGGGCGTCATTCGGACGGACGGAACGCTACTCAGGTGAGCACTACGCGTACCGGGGGATATCTGAGAGTGATTGAGACGTTTGTCAGTGTCTCACCAAGGAAGCATCATATTGTGTTCTCAACAAAGAACCCTGCTTCAGTTCAGAAGATTCCTTGGCCGTCTGATGATAGCGATGATCAAGATGATAGTGCCAGCATGTACCTACGCCAAATTGGAAATGAAAATTGGCTGCTCGAGGGTGATGAATTCCCATGGCTGGTAGAACCTGATGGTAGGCTGGCTGCTGGATCCTAGTGCATGTCTTGAATGTTTTTTGCAGTGTCCGTTGTCGCTATTCAACACTGGAGAGCAGTCGGGATAGACACGTGGATTACATCCGATGGGAGAGCGTATTTTGTGCAGTTGCACGAGTTACAAGGGCGTGGCAGCTTTGAAGTCAGTGACCCATGTGATGATTCAAACGTATGTATATTATGTCACCTGGAGTGGTGGATTTCTTATCACATATAGAACATAGAAAGTCATTCTCAGCTGTCGACTGATGATTTGTCACCGCCATCCCTCTGGCAAGGAACCTGTATCCATGACTTCAAGACCCCCAAGTGGGTGCAGAAACGTCGGGCTAATGACGAGGATGGTCCAGTTGCGTATGATGAACCAAAACGGGCCATGGTTGTTGCCATGAATAACAAGTTTTCCGTTGTCGCAATAGGCCTTCGATGGTATGTCATCAATGTTGCTAGGACTCGGTATTGACAAGGTTACCAGTGGTGTTCTTGAATATGCCAACTTTCCTTCTACGACAGGGACCATGCCCAAGTCACACCATGTCTACGTACCCGAATCTTTCAACCAACACACCGGAGAAGTTTGCGCTCTGGAATGGAGTTCGGATGGATATGTTCTCGCTGTGGGCTGGAAATACGGATGGGGCGTTTTCAGCGTTGGGGGGAGGTGCCTTGCGTTGGCCTTTGGACCAGGAGACAATGTAGATGGTTCAAAGTCGGTAAATTTGTGCGCTTCAACGCCATCATATTCTCAGTCAATGGGCAGATTTCAAGATACTTTCATGTATGGGGTGCTAGGTCTAGTAGGTTCTTTTGACTATTGGAAAGGTCGATCCTAATATTTCTTCAAGTTCTGGGGTCCAGGAAATTTGGAGCTTTTCACGCTCGCATTTCCAGCATCGAAAGGTACGATCCTGAACTCGAGTTTAGTGTTCACAGCTTTACTAAACCACAAGCCCCCGACGGGCAATTATTCATCATCCCGTTTGCAAAGAGTGCTGCCACAGGACAACATGCCCCCGTACGTACTCATGTCAATATTCGGGGACCAGCAGTTTGATTCTTTTTAACAGGACAACACCAGATATGCATTCCTGCAGATGGACGACCGGGTTCTCCTATATCGAGGCGCAGATCAACCAGACATGAGCGTTATCAACCCTGAGGCAGACGTTTGGCAACATATAAAGGTAACGATTAATTGTTTGTTGAACGGAACCGCTGGTGAGATAAATGCAGATACCCCAAAGTTACCTGGCTAGCAACTGGCCAATCAGATATTCCTCTCTGAGTAGCGATGGAAGGCTTGTCGCTATCGCCGGTAGAAGAGGGCTCGCTCATTACAATTCAAACTCTGGCCGGTGGAAGTTGTTCTTGGATCGGCATCAGGAACAGGCTTTTGTCGTCAAAGGTGGATTACTCTGGTTTCACCACATATTGATTGCAGCTGTGGAAATGGGGAAAACGTACCAGGTCAGTTGAATGTTAATGTTGGTCATCTGGAATTGATATACCTCCACAGATTCGACTGTATTCTCGGGATGCGGAGTTGACTGCGCACAACGTGTTATATCGAGAAATCGTGTCTTCGCCGATTGTCGTCTTGTCACTTGTGGACAATTCATTGCTCGTGTACACAGCAGATAACAACCTTTATCATTACTTGGTTATACCTGGGGCCAATGGGTTCAAGCTACGGCGTTGTGGGAGTATTAGTTTTGAGGGTATCATTGCTCAAACGACCGCCGTGAGGACGCTAAGCTGGATGATACCTTCTGCACACAAACGTGAATATTCTCGATTTTGGGGGGTTTTTGGGCTCAAATGCACATCGCAGAACTGGGCGATCCGGTTGATGATCTTACCGTTGCGACCGTCTTGATGGTCGTGGGCGGGCAGCTCATTCTTCTTCGTCCGCGCAAAGTGAGCATGCATCATGTGCCGTAACAGGTCGTTTTCTGAATCATAATAGACGGCAGATAGAGACGTCAAGTATGATATCCAGGTGTTTGCTGACCGCGTCGAGTTCTGTTGGATACATTTGCGAGGGATTGGTGCTCTAGAAAATTCTCTATGGGCGTTCGATGGCAAAGGGCTACGCGTATGGTTAAACGCACTTGCCCTTGAATCACCTTCACCACGACAGAGAGCAAACGGGAACTCTGTCGACGTGCAAGAAAGTGTGAAAATACCTCTGGATTTTTATCCTTTATGTGAGTATGATGGATGTCTTCTCAATATGATCGACATAACGACGCTTGGACAGCGGTACTTATGGATAAAGGTATTATCATCGGGGCTGAGTACGAGATAACAGCACGATCCAATCTTCCGTTCGTTATGTTCAGACATGCAACCAGCGTCTGTATTTAACTCTCGTTTTCCATGAAGGTCTTCCTGACTTCTTGATAGTCTCATCTATTTATTCACCATCTTTTGTTGCACCACTTGGAAAAT
Organism: Amanita rubescens; assembly: GCA_015039365.1. Lineage (NCBI taxonomy): Eukaryota > Fungi > Basidiomycota > Agaricomycetes > Agaricales > Amanitaceae > Amanita > Amanita rubescens. The sequence goes on from WION01000004.1 coordinate 342,539, forward strand.
TGTCAAATAAAGGAAGCGGTGACTTTTGCGTCTCACTACCAAGAATTAGTCTTCTTTGCCCATGCACTGGAAATTCTCCTCCACACTGTGGTCGAGTCAGAAGCTGGTGACGATGTTTCTGACGAACACCTGACAACTCGTTCAGGGGTCATACTTCCTGCTGCCATTGAATTCCTGGATCATTTTGATGTTGCTCTCGACGTAGTTGTTGGGTGCGCTAGAAAGACGGAAATGACTTATTGGAAATCTCTTTTCAGTGTTGCTGGGAGCCCAAAAATTCTGTTCGAGGTAGGTCCTAATCATTCGCGTTCTCTGTAGTTTCCTAATGATGGTGCAGACATGTCTATCATCACAGCGACTGAAGACAGCCGCTTCATATCTTTTGGTATTACACAGTACTGAGCAGTTGGACGAAAATAGCGATGACGCCGTGCGCTTGTTGAAGAAAGCTCTAGATGCCAAAGATTGGCAACTGTGCAGGGATGTGCTCCGATTCCTTCAGTCTATCGACGACAGTGGTCAAGTTTTGCAACATGCACTCACTCGCGTAGGGATAACGGATGTATCTGATGTAGGTATATCACATGCCAAACCATAACTTATTTATTCTTTTGTGGTTCCATACGGTGGCTTCATACGGTCGGATCGTATTGTCATTTGGTGACAGGATGGGGGTTTCTTTGATATATGTATATTATGTAGACACCATGTCAAGATACATCATACGTGGCATAGTCAGCCAAGTGCACCGCATCATGCAGACCATAGAACATACGCCTGAGGGAGCGGTGACTATTTCGTACCCTACCCTTGTGTCATCGCCATTGTCACTCGGCAGCTCGATTGGTCAGTACTTCATTCGATAAACTACACTGATTTGCAAAAGTAGCTCATATCTATCGGCAGATAAGGCGTTCGGTTCACATCCCGAGTCCCTGGGCATTATCGTCGTCCGCGATTTGCCTGCTGTCTATACTTCCTATCGAGAACGCTTGTTGAAACTAGCCTTCAAGTTCGCAAAACTTTCACCTGAAGCTCGTGAAGAATATGCAGATCCTCACAGTCAATACAGGTAAGCGTATAAATCTGATCAAGTATATGGAGATTTTCTCAATGCGCAACGCTAGTTTCGGCTGGTCTCATGGCAAGGTGAACTGTCCTTATTAAAAGTGGACCTAGTTTTGGTTGTTGACGAAACGATCGCAGGAAATCATGAACGGGAAACCAGGTCATTCCCAGTCTCCTACGATTTTTTGTGTTCGGCTTATGTTGACACACCTGCTCCCACAGATGTTCTGAAAGGATCATACTATGCAAACCCATTGATTGATGTTCCGACCGTTTCCGCTCAGGATGAAAAGCTATATCCAGAATACTACGGAAAGAACATATGTGAGTGCACCGCGATCCAGATGGTGGATCTCACTCAAGGTCTCCCAAGGGCCAAAGCCCGATGAAAAGGGCGTTGAGGGTTTCGAAGAAGCATTCAAAGATTTAGGAAGGTAATTGATGACTTTATTCTGTAGGATTGTTGTGGCGAAACACATCTTTAAGGTTTATCTTCAATGTCGGATGCCAGTTAGCAGCAGCATGCCAGCCTTTTGGTACTTCAACTTATTTTCTAATGTGGATGATGAACTAATGGTAGATCAGCACTTCCCCACCTGTCTGACTCACGCTTGTCACTGCCCCAGCTTATCAGCACATCCCAGACCACGAAAGCGCGGCTTTTACACTATTTCCCTCCATCCGAAAATGTCAGTCCAGAAGAAGAATCTATCGACGATTGGTGTGGATTTCATCTTGACCATTCCTTATTAACCGGATTGTGCTCGGTAGGTTGGCTTCGTTACTAGCTGCCTGTTTCGAATGATGCAACCCTTGCTAGGCTATGTATTTGCGGGAAAACCCTGCTGGTGATCCTTCTGTCGTTCCACCGCCTTCTTCCGCATCGGGGCTTTATATTCGAACCCGTGGCGGTAAGCTGACTAGGGTCTTGATCCCCCACGATTGTCTGGCCTTCCAAACGGGCGAAGCCTTGGCATTGGCAACGGGAAATAAGCTCCAGGCAACACCACATTGCGTGAGGGTGGGATCAAGTGACCCACAGCAAGCCATTTCTCGCGAAACCTTTGCATTGTTCATGCAACCAAGCACAGACCAACCTTTGACACCGTCGAAGAGCTTCGGGCAATTCAGCAAACAGGTATTTGATGAACATTACGAGATTTATGGGTAGTGGTACATATGGCAGAGTAGTCTAGACGTGTGATGGTCCAACTCAGCTACCAGCGCAAATGTATCTAGATGCAAAAACAGCCAAACGATGTGTATCATAAAGGTCGTGGTGGTACAGATGAAGAACGGCGCCGTGGCGAGCTTGGTGAGAGCGATTCGGGCAGGACGGATAGAACAGCGGCCGTCAAACTTGCACGTTTAGACGGGCCATCGCGCGTCGCGAAACCATCGCCATGCCCTGAACTGACGGAGGAACGGCGATCGTCTGGGTCGGATATCACGCTCCAGTCTTCACTAGGTGCTCGTCTAGATCCACTTGAGCTACGAGGTGAACGAGAACCAGGTGCCCGATGGTCGGCACTACGAGCTGCGGAATCCTGACTTTCCCCCTCTTCTTGCACGGGAGACTCTGCTAATGGCAGTTTTATCAAGGATCGGGCGTATTCTAGATCGCGATAAATTGACTCAATTGCAGTTGCGACGCCATCCTCCTACACAAGACCAATGAAAAAAGCATTTCGGAAATCCACCAAAGACTTACTGATCGAATCTGTTCCCCGAGAAGTTTTGCGCGATTAATTTGCCTGCTATCGGTGGTGGCGGTAATTAAAGCATCCGTCAGCGCGGCAACCGTCAGTTTTCTAACGCCGGAGCCGACGCCAAGTGCCTCTACCCTGTCTGCCCATAAAAACTGATCGCCGAAGAAAGGTTTGATGATGGTGGGTATGCCAGCTAAATTTATGATCAGGGAACGAGCTAAAATCCTAGCAACTCGTTCTCACCTCGTAAGCTGGCGCCCGTTGTTCCCGCTCCTCCATGATGACAAGCAGCATCAATACGCTGAAACAACCAGTCATGTGGTATCGAAGAAACCGGATAAATCTGCGATGGAAGAGGTAACTCTTCTGACGCGTCACCATTTTTGCCCTGGAGTCTGTCTGACCATCCTTTAGATAGAATGGCGTGCACTCCACTCTGGATCACCGCCTCAACGACGCACTGTGTCATGCCCTTTGGGTCTGAAACAACAATACTGCCGAAACCTATGTATACGACTTTCTTGTTCAAGGCATGTGCGTTATTGATAAAATCGACGAGGTCAAATGGTGGTGTCCATTTCTTGGCACTAACATCTGCATCGTCCAAAAACCAATAACCTTTTCCGCGGCGGAGAATCTAAATATGCATATTGTTGATATATGACCGCGACACTCACCTGCAACGTGAATCCACTCAGGCCAGTCGAGGGGAGGAGGCACAACGTGCGGGCTGAAATTGTACAAGAATGGTATTCTGTGAGGCTCCATTTTATCTAGACTTGTACTGTCGAGGTGCAGAATATTGCGCCTCCAGCGATTGATTTGACCTGCAATGGCCCTCCAGAACACTTGTTCAAACATAACGTATGACTTCCGAGCAGATCAACATCACGTAGTCAACGTAGGCCATAACATACCATATAATTGTAACCTCCACCCATCTAGAGATCGATGTTCAAGCAAATCATTCGATTTCTGTTAAATTTTGCTCACCTTTCTCTCTGGCACCGCGAAGGCATGCGGGTATGCCCTTTGAATGGGGAATTGATAAATGTGATTGCTATTACTTCTGAATGTCAGCACACACCTGGTTCGAGTCCAAGTCATCGTAAACGCCCTAAAATAAGGAATACGCAATGCTTCAGCGATATGGTATCCAGCCATAGCGCTAGGGCTCTCTATCAAGACATCCGTGCCTTGACATGCATCCCAAGCGTTCTTAAGAAGGTCATCCAACCAATCCCGAAACTGAGTAACATGTTAGCACTCAAGTTTCTAGCGCAGAACGGAGGAACTGACCTTCAGAAGGCCCTCCTTCAAGAAAGAGACCGTGAATGTGCCGTTCTCGACACATATTCGCATGAGTTCTGCTGGATCGCCACCAACGTACCCGAATTCGATCCCATGCTAAGCATTGAAAGTAAGCGGTGTTTTGAGGAAAGAAAACATCACCCACCGACTCGATCCACGCCTGGAATTCTCCGTGGGTGGCTATTCTACACCGATGACCATCGGCCATAAGGCCTTTAGCCAAAGCAATGTACGGTTGTACGTCCCCACGAGAGCCAATGGTCAAGAATGTGAAATGTAAGGAATTGCTGGGCTTAAATGTTAAGAACGTTGAAGAAGCGGATGTGAACATGACGGCGGGTAGCGAGTCTGTCATATGTTCTGGAACAGTGCCTGACAGGTCACCTTCGTCCCCGATCGTCCGGCGCCCGAGCTCTTCTAGGATAAGTCCGGCACGTTTAGCTGCGTCTGTTTCGGTCTCTGCCTGATTTGCCTGTCTCTTTCTAACTTCTTCAATCTGGCGTTCCAACAGGGACACAAAGGCGTCTCTTCGATCTTTTGCTCCGAATTCAAAAAAAAGTTCTTCGTGCCCTCTTATAATAACAATTAGCCCATAATGACCGAATCGTGTAGCCTTTGACTTTTCCACAGCAAGGATATCCCGAACGGGAAGAGCCATCTGGGGAAATATATCAATATACGGACGGGTATACATACTTATGCAGACCTTAGTGCGAACTGCAAGCGGGCCAGAGGACTTGAAACAAAAGTAGTTCGTCGAGATATACAATCGTCCATATACAGGGAGTAATCTGAATAGATATCCGGAAAAGTCTAGCAAAGAATAGGTTAGATGAGGTTTGTAAAAGAGTAGGAAGTTGATAATCACAGCCCAGGAGATCCTCCTTCTCGTCATACGCAAATGCAGCTCGAAATTTCTCAATCGTGTCGGCATCCACGGACATATCTGGGCTTTCCATTATGCTGTAAGTCGGGTCGCAACCAACAAGTTTTGTTGGTGTAGGCGCCATTGAAGAATAGATCTCTCGCACTCCGGCGACCTCCGAGCGCCCTGATAATCCCGTTCCCGACGTTGAAAAGCTGCCAAATATGCGACGGGAGGGTCTCAGCCAAGATGGTACGCCAATCCATGAACTATTGCCATCTCTGCTTGAGGGAGGTTGATCTAAATCGTTAATTGGACGGGGGGTGGATGGAGGATACGTGTGACCGGAGGGTGATTTACCAGCAGTTGTGTCTCCTTGGCGCAAACCACAAGGACGTGGGTAAGGAGCTTGGTCGGTCGAGATAGGCGAAGCAGTGACGGGTATAAACGAAGAATTAGCTTGCTTTGTGACATGAGTAAATTCTTCTTCCATTGTTGCAGCTGCTGTAGTGGGGGAGGACTGTACTGGTCGACTGAAAGGGATGTTATCCGAGAAAGGCCTCAGTAAAGAGGTCAGTCGAAAACCCGTGCCCATCTTGGAGATCGTTGACCCGGTCGGCACACTGGCAGAACGCTCGATCGCTGAGCCTGGTATAGAACGTGATGTTGTGTCAATTAACGACTGAGGAAAACCCGCTGTCGGTAAAATGCGATAATCGCGCACAGCGTCACGGATCTGTTCTAGAGCAGCTGACATGTCACGGAAGTAAGCGAAAAAATAAGAATCGACTGAGTATTGCTCCTCTTTGTCAAATACTTTCACTTCGATTGTTTCACTGAAATCCATGGCCGATGACCTCTCGATGTCAAGAATGAGTGAGTAGGGTATGGCAATCTGAACATAAGTTAGCCCGTGCACACCATACAGAGAATGGCCATACCTTTACACTGTCCCCAGAATTCTGAGCTTTGAATGTGACCTTTCGGATGGCCTTAACCCATTCATCGCGGCTCGGGACAGAGTCAGCTGATAGAAGCACTGTCTTCTGGTTTGTCCGCAATCGAATATCCCTTTCCCCTGTTGGTTCGCAAGACAATGCATATCGAAGGTCAACAATCCCATGGGGAAAGTAGGGGTCCTATGGAGAATCTTAAGTTGCAGATGTCCTTTAATAATTAAGGGTGGCTTCTCACAGATGACGACTGGTACCAGGATAGAGCATCATTCCGCAATACAAACCAGTGCTTGATCCAGCGCTTTGTTCGTTGAGCCTTCTTGTTTAGAAATCCAGATTTAAGTATTTGATCCTGTTCGGGAATGACTCTATAAATTGGATGTGATATTGAAGTCCTGTACAAACCTCCCGAGATGGCATATGAGCGAAGAAGCATAAAGATGAGTTTGTTAGGTACATATAGCCCTGTAGAACTAATAGAACTCTGTATTACCACGGGACAGTTTCATACACTGTTGTACTTACGAACAGAACGCAATAGCCAGCAGGGTAACTCTGCAAGATACATGATAAAAGAATCATGCCTCAAACAATGATCGACATACCGGCACGCACTTCTTCAATATCGGGGAGTTCGAATACTTCTCTCAATTTCTCCGCCAAACGTACCCTGCGCTGAAGCTTGATGGTATTCAAACTACCGGTCCTAGAAGAGGGAGGTCGCAGATAACTATGGGATGCGGAGGGACTATGAAATGCGATGTTATGCCCAGAAATAGCTACTTCTGGCGATGAATCTTCAAAATCCTCTCCTTCATCTGATTCAAGTGGTTCTCCTGGGCCAGGCTCCTCAACTACCAGCCCACCTGTTACAAGAGCTGTGCGACGAGCTGAGGATATGTTGTGGCGACGTGAACGGGCAACTGGGCGGTAGATGGTATGTATTGAGGAGGCAAGACGATTCTCTGCGCAAAATGAGTCTTTTTCTGACTGCAAGAAGCATATACTAACGTCCTTCTTCTTCGCTGTCGGAGTCGGCTGGATTGCTATGATCAGATACTTCATCAGAGTTATCGGGCTCGGTCCAAGACAATGCTTGTAGTGCTTGGATCAGCGTCTGCGTTCCAACGCGCATCTTTTCCAAATAAGTCAGAGACTCTAATAGCACTGTGAGTGTATCATACCGATAGATTACCTCTGAATGGAATCAGAGATGGTCGAAGGGGGGGTGAAGGGGGAGAAATGAACGGAGAATCGTCGTGAACGCCACCTCGCCCATGCAAACTTCGTCGCCTAGTGGAGCCAGATGTAGTCACATCCTCTGAGCCTGCAGAGACAAGCGGCGGTTGTTCTAAAAGCTTGAGGATATACGAGTGTGATCTATTTCGTCAGACATGGCATACCTTCATTTTCCTGCACTTCTCTATTTCTGTGTGAGATGGAGAACATCCGTCGGCGAGTAGGAGATGGGATAGATATAGGATTGGTTATTCCTGATACGCTCTTGCTCAACCTGTCTACTGTCTTCTCGACAGCACGCTTGACGGGGTTGGTGTTTGAGTCCCTTTGAAAGAGCTGAGACCGGGAACTACGTATAGGGCTGTTCTTCTGTGGACTCTGAGGACGCGGCGCATCTGGCGTGCTCGATGGGTCGGACATTGGAAGCTCAAGGTGGTAGAGGGACCTAGGAGAACATGTACGTATTGGAGCTGGTGGCTGTGACACGGCCGTTGCCGAATGCATCAAACACGTTTTTGTCGCGTTCATTGCCCTGGGTGCGGGCGCCATCCTCCTCCATAACCATGGGCACCATGCGCTTGCGCGGAGAAATTTGCATCGGCATTGCGTCCCTTCTATCGCAAGTATTTCTGCAGAGCAATTCTGATATGCTGACTCTCTTTAACTAGCTTGACGACACTACTACTTCTGATTTTTGTTCACGTACGACGCTGCGTCATGTAGCGCACCATCATCAACTAACTTCAATTCTTTCGAAGGTTGGGCAAATTAATACTTCTCAAGTCCCAAGGAGTATAGCTATGGTATCTCGTTATCTTTCGACCCGTCCCTACTCTAACTTCTGATCGATCTAGGTGAAGGTCAATGTGACAGGCTATGGGCAAGTCGTACTTCGTCACAATAAATGTGACTAATATATTGCTCATGCAGCGCGGCCCTCGCCAACGCAACGTTCGATCCTATCGAAGGCCTTAATACCACTAATGGGACTGCCCCGTTGCAACAGAGACTCGGCTTGCGACAATACTATGAGTTTGGTCTTTACAGCTACTGCGGTTATATCAATAGCACAGGAATCTGTGGAAATCATACCGCTGCCGCACCGTTCCATCCCTTTCAGGCCATTACGGGTGACATGGCAACAAATTACTCGAGCCTCACCACAGTTATCCTCTCCAACACAACTTTAATAGATTCCAAATACCTTGGGCAATCTTCCAGCGCGGCATACTATCTGATATTACTCGGCACGATACTTACTGCTGTAACTTTCTTCACGTACGTGTGACGACTAGACTTTCGGGTTCTTTCCTAACGTTAGCAGAGGTTTTACGAAGCGCAGCTTTACCTTCGTTATATCTGGATTACTTTCCGTTGTGAGCACGGTTCTGCTGCTCGCTGCCGCCAGTATATGGACTATTTTGGTGAACAAATCAGAGAGTGTGAATTCTCTGACCATTGGATCCCAAAACATGCCGGTTGGTATCATAGTTTCTTCTGGCAGGGGATTGTCGTTGGCATGGGCATCATTTGTATGTTCGGTCATCTCAGTTATTCCCTACATGATCAAGTGAGTTGCATGACTGGAGACCCTGAATAGTGTTGACGTGATTTAGCTGCTTCACGTATCGTGGTTGAATACGAATAACTGGCCACCTCGATATACCTTTATACCTAACGTTCTGTAAAGATATTCACGGCACCCCATGTGATTTAGAGTAGTTACTCGGCGGATCCGGCACGCACAACATAAATGATTTGTAAGCTGCCTTGTCATTTGTACGACTGCGCCCACAAAAATACCCATACCTTTTTCCTTGATCTGCTTCTCACTTTCCACCAACATTCATTTCAGTTGAGCTTCCGTTTATGCATTTCAGCCTCAGAACCACGCTGCTTCTTGCAGCTTGGGCATCGTACTGTTGTACTGTCATAGCCATCCAACAGGTATCCCGAAAAGGGCCGTACCTTTATACTGGGCAACAAAATAGGTTTTATATTGTAGGCGTTGCATACCAAGAGCAAGGTTTCTGATTCATTCCGTATTTTGTCGCGAGCATTTCTGACGGATGGCGCTTGCAGGCGCTGGCGCAACCAACAGTTTCGGCGAGCCGTCGACCTTCACCGACCCGCTCGCGCTTGGTTCCTCATGTAGCCGTGATCTACCTTACCTGCAACAATTGGGTGTCAATACCATAAGAGTGTACAGCGTCAACTCAAGCTTGAATCACGATGACTGCATGACGACATTCAGTAATGCTGGGATATACACAATGTAATGTGGCTTCCATTTGAATATCAAATTTCCCTGAATTTTTTTTTTGTTTACAGCATTGATCTGTCTCTTCCTGTGAATGGTTCTATTAATCGTGATGCCCCGGCCTGGTCCACGAATTTGCTCGATGAGTACATCGCTACGATCGACGCGTTTAGCAAAGTACGACAACGTTCTTGCCTATAATGTGGGAAATGAGGTAGTCCTCTCAAATAATACCCAAATCTCTCCATATATCAAAGCCGCCGCACGAGATGTCAGGGCTTACTTGTGAGACTCGTCTCTGTTACGTTGGGTCTGCAGCTGTGCTGATGATAATTAAGGAATTCGAAAAAATTATAGTGCTCTAGTTGGCTATGCAGCAATAGATGGCGACTGCAGACTTCAGAGATGTCCTTGCGGATTACCTATCTTGTGATCCTTCAAACTCAGACTCGGGTGCGACTGCAATTGACATATTTGGACTCAACAACTAGTACGTTGGAAACAGCTACTTTCTCGGTTTTTACTAATAATTCGTGAAGTGAATGGTGTGGCAATGCAACCTACGAAAGCGCTTATGCTGCCACGAATGTGGATTTTCAAGGGTATAATGTTGTTGCTTATTTTAGCGAATTCGGTTGCATCACGAGCGGTACTCCCCGACCATGGACGGAGGTTGCTGCTTTGTATGGTTCGCAGATGACACCCGTGTGGTCTGGTGGAATTGCCTTCAGTTACTTCCCTGCAGAAAGTGCACAAGGAGAATTTGGCATGGTCAACATCTCTTCGGATGGCTCGACTGTTACGACTGGCCAAGATTTTGTAAATCTCAAGACTCAATATAGTCAGATTAGTCCAGCCAACAGTCCATCGCCTGGTAGCGCATCTGCCACCTACCCCGCCTGCCCTGCGTCAAACAGCACGTTCAATGCTTCGACCATTCTACCTCCTACACCGAATGAAGCTGCCTGTGATTGCCTGCGAAGCACGCTTGGTTGCCTCTTCACACCCGACACCACCAACTATAATGTTATACTTGGTGAACTGATTAACACAGCATGTAGTCTCCTTGGTCAAAAAGGGGAAAATTGTACAGCTATTAGTGGCAACGGTGCAACAGGCGTCTATGGACCAGTGGCAGACTGCGATCCAAGTACGTTTTGCTGCACTTTTAACTATTTTACTGACTTGTTGTTAGCTATACAATTATCATACGTCATGAGTTTATACTACGAACTGAATAACTATAATCCTCAAGCTTGCAGCTTCGCGGGTAATGGTACTGTCAATCCAAGTGCGCCAACCAATGCGTCGTCCGCGAATGCAGCCGCCAGCTCCTGCATCTCTAATCCTAGTGCGACTTTCATACCGACGGGAGCAGGGACCAGCACGTCTACCGCTTCGGGGAGCAAGCACAATGCTGCCATGTATGCCGGTGTTGATAGCCACGCCTTGTACGGCATAACAGCGATGGTGATAGTTACATTGGCAAGCATTGCCTGGACATTGTTTTAATACTCTTGTACATTCTTTAGTAAATAATTGGACATGGTAGTTGTAAATCGTGCACGGGCCAGAACACGCGTGGTGACGATCGGAGTTCAAAATCAAATTTCAGCTTTCTTTCCGCTGACACAACCACAAATTTTGGACGCGATGGCTGCCGCTCCTGAGGAGACTCAACGACGGTCCGACTCTTGGAGTGTTCAAGACAGCCAGTCAATGGTGCCGGGAAGCAACTCCGAGCCTGTCAATAATGCATCCTTACCTGCGGACGATCGGGTTGGACAGGACCACGACACCACGGAATACACTCGAGGTGATACGGGTGATGTTACTATAGCAAGCAATAAAACCGACCCATACCGAGGCGAAAAGCAAGTCAAGGTGCTTAGGTCTCTTCTTGTCTATCTGTGCCATCTCCAGTTCGCTTCATTATTATATGCTTCATGCAACGGTAGACGGAGAATCTCGCTCCAACTGGCCTTCTAATGCTGAGGCAACTGTTCCTTTGAGCTATTTCCCCCATGCTTCTCCTAATGTCTCGCTGCCCGTTGTCTTTTGGGAGCCTTACGTGACTGGAAGCTGCTGCTCGCACAACTTCTTATGCCGTTTACTTGTCGCGACTGGTGTTTACTTTCTCCTGTGCAGCCGAACAAAGTTTACATTGGTGGCCTACCCGAAAACACCCGTCAAGAAGATCTACAGAATTGCTTTGGCAAAATAGGCAAAATAGTTAATATTGAATTGAAGTACGATAGTTCCGTTTTTCTGCACTCGTATTGACACTAACAATGCTATAGAGTAGGCTACGGTTTTGTCGTATGTATCGATGCTTGAGTCGAAGTACTGTTTCTAATCGTCACGCTCAGGAATTTGATAATCGTGAAGCCGCGGAAGAAAGTGTTGCCAAGTATCACGAGGGTTACTTCATGGGAAACAAGATACGAGTAGAACTCTCACGTGGCGGCAGAACTGCCAAGTTTAATGGTGATCCTGGTGCCTGCTTCAAATGCGGCGATCTGGGTCACTGGGCTAGGTACGTTGTTTTCTGCTTGTTGGTACGGAACTTATGACTCGTTTGATAAATGACCAGGGAGTGCCCAAACAACTCGAATACGTGCGTTTCTTGATTCACATCTCAAGTCTACTCTCAATTAAACTAAGCAGAGATCACCAACGTCGTCCTCATTATGAGCCTCAGTTGCTTGACCGTATTCAACGTGACTATACGCCCAATAGAAGTGCCCCTTCTGCTCGGGATGACTCTACTCGTTATCCTCCTCGGGATGCTCGCTATGACTATCATCCTCCAGCTCCACCTACGCGAGAAGCCAGGCGACCTCCCTCTCCAACAAGAGACTACAGAGAATATTCTCAAGCTCCTCCTCGCACGCGGGAATATGACGATTACAGACGTGGAACCACTTCTGACAGAGATCGATATGGCCCTCCACCGCAGTCAGATTACCGTGGTCGGCTCGCACCCCCAGCTGAATCTCCTCACCGAAGTTATGGTGCGCCCGCACCCCCGGCCCCTCCTGCATCTTACTACGATCGCTATGACCGAAGACCGAATGAGAGGTACGCCGCCTATCCGCCTCCTGGGGGGCGTGCCAGAACGCCTCCCAGGGCGCGTGACGACTACGAGCGAGAGAGATATCCTCCAAGGTATCCTTCTTTGTTTTCAATTTGTGGATAATTTCAACCAACCGTTGGTCTCAGAGACTACCACCCGGACTTTCGTGGACGTCCTCCTACGCCTCCTCCTGCGCGTTATCCGGATTACGTTCGGACTACTACTACTGAACCTCCTACGTCAAGGTATAGGTGAGTAAGAGTCATGAAGGCGCAACGCATAATGAAACATGATTGTCGTCAGACGAAGGTCAGAGAGCCCACCCCCGCGTACTTCAGTGGCCTACGATCAAGGATATTCAAATGGTTACTCGGGACGTTCTCCTGCACAAGTTCATCGTGGTAGTAACGCTCGTGACTACCCCCCTCCCCGTAGCGGAAGGGAACCCTTGGACGTTCACAGCAGCTATCGTCGACCTTAAAATCTTGGCTTTTGTCCTCATGCTTGGTTCTGAATCTCTGAAGGAAGCTATACGGTATTCAGACACATCTTTGTAAACGTATATATATGAGCTCTTTGTCGGACATGTCACTGCGTTGTGGAGTAATAAACAGGTGGTGCTCGGGGTCTTGCACGCCAGGGCAAATTAGTTAAAATGCGTTAGCGTGTAATTACCAGAACATGGATCAACCTGTAACGTCCAGGGCGTCCATCTCGGATCCCGCCTATCTTACAAACAGCCCTGTTCCTATCTTCGATGCCCACCTTCGATACTTGAACGATTCCTATGTTTACTTCTTTTTAGAACGGTATGCCGTCATTCCCATTAGAGCTTTGAAAATATGACAGATAACAATACCAGGAAACGCATTGAAGAAACATAGTAGACTCTTTTTCTTTCCAATCAACTAATTCACTAAGTACTTTTACAGCATTGATTCTTTGCTCAAGCTACATCGTAAGACAAAGCAAATCGACGCGTCGTTAGATGAACGCGGTGCCCTTAGTACCACCCGAAGTGCATGGGGCGAAGTACGCGATAACGTGGAACGAGGTACATATCAACGTATTCCTTCGAAAGCTTCTGAAGTGTCTGTAAATGTAGAGGTTCAAGCGAGACTGGCATTCTGCGCTGCCCTCACGGCGGATGTGATAGCGCCGCTCACGACGTTTAAGGTATCCGCAAGCCACTCAACTCTCTAGGTCCTATGACTTTTTCCATGAGCAGGAAACGCAAGAGCGCACCCGCAAGAGAATTAAGGAGGACCTGAAAGAGGCGATTCAATCATACAATGACTACGCAGATGGCATGCTGCCGAGGTTGAAGACAAAGTATTATAAAAAGTTTTCCGAAGTTGAGGTATATTAAATACTACGTGTTGTCAAGCTGTTTGTGCTGATCAACTGCCAGGAGCAAAAAAGAGCGACGGCAGCTGGACCCTCAACTACGCCACCATTGCCATCCTCTTTGAGTGTTGAGCCATACCATCAGCTTAGTGTATCAAGGTCAAGCCCATCTGTACCTGCCAATCCATCAGTCACTGGCCAACAACCGCTGCGTTCATTGGATCGACGCCCGTCTGGAAGCGCCTACAGCAATCGCAATAGGTCTCCCTCGTCATCTACGCCTTTTTATGACTTAGCTCACCAAGGTGAATGCGATGTGTACAATGTCACTGTATAGTAACCTCTATCACTCGAAGGAAAGGGGCGGCTGAATCAACTTATGGGCCTACTGGACAAGGGAGGTACCGTAAAGGATTCGCTGACAGGTACACGTGAGAATCAGGCATTGAAGACTGCCCGTGCAAAACGGGAATGCCGACGATGCAGGTTTGTCGAACGGCATGATCTATATCCATTTTTAAGATTGTTTGAAGATAAGGAATATCGGAAGGGCGTTCATTGGCTCGAAACCCTCCGTCGTCGAAGAATGAAACTTCTTGAAGCCGGTTACAACGTATGAAGCCTTGATCAGACATTTGTACTTGCGACTAATGAACGATCAGAGTCTAGAAACGTTCGTAGGGGAGTCTACCTCTCTAGTGAAGCAGGTTCTCGAGAAGTATATGGATAACATGACGTATGCTCATGATTCCTACATTACGCCTATCTGACAACAGGTAGGGCTACAACCACTACCCAGACGCAGTTATCGTCACATGCGCGCGGGGTTCTTGCAAAGATTTCGCCTGAAAAAGATGTTACGAATTTGAAGTCACTTATACCCCGTTCTCTAGCTCACGCAATGCCCGAACCTATTTTATACCAGCATGGGCAAGTGGGCCCTTGCAATGACCTAATATTCGGTTTCAGTCTAGTTGACTACGCCACGACCAAGGGACTGAAGGATGGTACGGTTCCGAAAATCGTCCGCATTTGCATTCAGGAGATTGATCTCAGAGGGCTCGAGAGCGAAGGTATATATAGAGTAAGTAACTACTGCAAATTCGTCCATGTACTCATTCTTGATGGATTTAGGTGTCTGGGCGACATTCCATTGTTCAGGCAGTAGGAATGTTTCATTGTGAGAAGATCTATGCTTGACTCTTTTCTTAGCTGCAGCATGAAATAGAAAAGGATGAAGCAATCTTCGAATTTGATCACCGTAGGGACGACATATATGCAGTAGCCTCTCTTTTGAAGGTCTGTCGACTTTCATGTTACAGCGACGCACTCGTTAACTGTTATCAGCTGTATTTGCGAGAGCTTCCGGAACCCGTGTTTAGAGTTCCGTTGCACGATCGCGTCCAACACTCAGAAGACCTTAGTAAATACTTCAGATAACACTTTACTGAACACTTACCACCTCTCCAGGCGAACACAAAGCAAATCATTTCGGATTGCTACGTGCAAGAATGAGAAGATTACCACCTGTCCATTTCGCTGTGCTTAAGGCTGTCATCGAACACTTAGCTCGAGTGGCTGCTTTAAGTGAGAATAAGATGGATGCTAAGAATCTGGCAATTGTATTTGGTGGGGTTATTTTTGGCGAAGATGAATTGCCCAAGGGAGGCGATCTTCTTAGCGTACAGACGGGGAAGGTACGACAATCTCGAGTTGATTTGATTCCAAAACGAATAATTTCACAGGATACTTTACTGGAAGACATCATCTCCAATGCCCACATTATCTTCAAAGAACGCCCTGCTCATCATTCCCCGCCCCTGCCCCCCACTCCGGCAGGTGAAACAGCGAATTACTCGTATGGTTCCAAGACAACGAAAGTCGCGACCATGTTTCCAATTTCTAGCTCTTCCAGCGGAGCCGAGGGACCTCCACGATTAAGTCAAGAAGATTTTACACCTCGACTGCCTGCGCGCCCTATTAGTAGCATCCATCCATCTCGCATATATGCTGAAACAAGCAGGCACGGAACGCTGTTCGACTCGCCTCAAGATGAGGAGCATATGAACCGTGAGGAAAGGCAACGAAATGATCGACCACCTCCTACGTTAGACATCCCTGCGTTCCACGACGTGAATTTACGACTGCCTAATGACTCGACAGATGATCTTGAAACATCTTCTTTGGATGACCTATATGGAGATTCTCCCTAGCTGTGTTGTTAAATTAGTTTGCCTTGGCAATGTAACTTTCCATCGATCATCGATCATCGATCACGGTCATGTGTGTGACAAGCGCTTCTCCACCTCCTAATGCAGGGTCGCGCAACAACCTTGGCTCGCAAGTTCATTCATAAAGGACTATGACGCGTGGACGGGGACAGAAATATTATGCCGTTAGCATTGGTCGGGACGGGCCGATGATATATTTGACCTGGGATGAGGTATGCTTGACTTCGGCGCTTCAATTATATTGGTTTTTGACTACTTTGGAAGTGCAAGGCTAAGGTTCGGTGTCAAAGTCCATCTCGAGGAATTAAAAAAATGATACAGACTTGAAAGGTGTCGAGATTTCCTGGATCCGTCTTCAAATCATTTTCGTCTCGACAAGAAGCAGAGCAATGGTTGACAAGTGCGTTTGAACCTTTGGGTTTTGATGCCATCCTTTAATGTGTCCTTAGCGAGGGCTCCCCACAGCGATCCTGCTCCCGAACCACAAAATCAATCACTCTTAGATCCTCCATGTGTACTTCCAGACCCGGAGCCATCCTCAACTGGACCCCCGCCCAAAGCCGAAATCGCATTGTCGCGGGACCAACAACGAATACTGGATCACGTTAAACAGGGCCGCAGTGTATTCTTCACCGGTTCAGCAGGTAATTCTGTTTCCTCTTTCATGTTTCGTGAATGAAACATTTGCAACCAAGGAACTGGTAAATCCGTCCTACTTCGCGCAATCATAGATAATTTTGGAGGAAGACCTTCACAGAGTCTAGCCATCACTGCGTCTACAGGTATAGCGGCGGTGAACATTGGTGGTTGCACCCTCCATTCTTGGGCTGGAATTGGGCTTGGGAAAGAATCCGTGAAAAACCTTTCTGGCAAGTTCTTATATCAGATGAAGTACGAACCCGTCAAGCGCCGGTGGCAGGGCGTTAGAACGCTCATCTTAGATGAAAGTAAGTTGCATTTTGGCACATATTTCCTGGCATGTATTTTGACGCCTTTAGTTTCTATGATCGACGGGAAACTATTCGATAAGCTGGTGAGACTCTGATTGGTACCACCTTTTCCTGCGATACTTAATTTACTCACATAGGAGGAACTTGCTCGTGTGATGAGAAAAAATGATCATCCTTTTGGTGGCATTCAGGTGCGGCAACAAAAAGCTGGCAAACCGAACACTGCTGAACATGTGTAGCTTATTTTATCCGGTGATTTCTGTCAACTTCCTCCCGTTCCGGACCGCGGCCCTAAGGGAGAAGAAATTCCGGCAACGTTCGCATTCGAGGCCATTTCATGGAATGCTTGCGTTAGTCAGCCAATGTGCTTGACGCAAGTTTTCCGTCAGAAAGACCAAAGTTTGAAACTTGACACTATTTCCATGCCGATGTTGATAGTCAATTCTAGTATTTGTTGACATGTTGAATGCCATTCGCTTCGGGAAGACGAGTGCGAAAACGACACAAGCCTTTCGGCAACTCTCCCGCACGGTCACTTATGACGACGGGATAGAACCAACGGAGCTGTGAGCACCATTATGGTCAGCTAGCTAGTTTTTTTAACACATCCCTAGATTTCCAACCAGATCGGAGGTCGAATTCTCAAACAGAACTCGGCTTGAACAGTTACCCGATAAAGTTCGTATCTACGAAGCTAGGGATTGTCCAGGAGTTGACTCCAATGGCAATCGTGTGACAATTGCGCATATGGAACGGTTACTTGACCGCATGGTCGCACTAAAATCGGTCGAGTTGAAGGTGCGTTGCCGCTAGATACATTGAGCTTATCTGTCTGAGCTGCCGAGCTGTTCAATAGGCCGGTGCACAGGTCATGTTAATCAAGGTATTTATCCGAGATTTCACTTTTCGATACTCGTTCTCACACGAGACGATGTCAGAACTTAGTACAGGGCCAATTAGTTAATGGTTCACTTGGGAAAGTGGTTGATTTCAAGCCACTAGACTCCAATGATGGCCAGGACCGTTCCGCTTACATTCCGCCAGGCGCGACTTGGCCAGTTGTGATGTTCACAAATGGGATGAAGATGACAATTGCACCTGAAGATTTCACGGTCAATAATGCAATGGGAGAGGTTGAGGCGCGGCGCTCACAGGTTATTTCCATTACAACTGTTTAAAATCTAATTCCCTGATCTTCGGTGAAAAGGTTCCGCTTATTTTGGCCTATGCCCTGAGTGTGCATAAATCCCAAGGCCAAACGTTGGAGAGGCTTAGAGTCGATCTCAGACGCACATTTGAAAAGGGTCAAGGTGTGTGCTATGCTAACAAACATTTGAATCTAATGATCCTACGATGCGGCAGCGTACGTTGCATTGTCTCGTGCCACCACAATGGAACGCCTTCAAGTTCTCAACTTTGATCCGACAAAGTAAGCAACGCTCCGTCTTTCTATGTAACTGCCACTTACCGAATTCTGTAGAATTGTCGCGCACCCACGGGTCCTGGAATGGCACGGGATCACTGATGATACAAGTGAATTTTATGACAGTTTCTATGACGAGATGGACAGTTACGATGCTATCACAACATACTATGATTCCTAACATCTATTGGTACATCCGTATTCGGTACAGCCTAATGTATATAACGGATAGATCGGACACCCAGAGCCAAGCAAACTACACGACTTCCACAAAATTAGCAGGAAATATACCACTTCTATTTCCTATTTTACCTGTCCACCTGCACGGAATCAAGAAAAGGTATGAAAAATACGGCGCGTGGACTCACCAATCATCTGTTTTGTCACTCATCTGGGTAACGGTGATGACCTCGCCTTTAAGGAACGATAGATCTCCGGGCTACGGATTTCGTTAGAACGGCATCGAAGTAAGTAGATTCGAATTCGCACCTCTACTGCCTGGAAAGTATACAACGCTATGGCGCGGGGGATACCTTCGTCAGGAATAGGCCCTACTTCGCCGCGCAATGTGGACGTCCGATACGATCGTGTCCCGAAGAGGGATTCAACACTATGGTCATTTGATGAAAAAGGATTCAAAGAAGTTGGTAGAGTCGAAGACCTCGTATGAGAGGGCGAAGAAGTAAATGGAGATGCGGCAGAAAAAGACCGGTCATGGCGCGAATTGTTGTACAAATGAGGTTCTGACGATGATCCCCTGTCTGTCCTAGAGCTTGGTTCGAAAGTGGTTTCAAACCCCAAGTCTTGATCTAGAGCATCATCATAGAAATAAGATCCAGTATCAGTTCTGCGACCCCATGAAGCAGGTGGAAAAGCGTCTTGCTCTGGCTTCTTCTTCTTGAGATAAGAGCGAGACTTTGATGTATTTGCGTTCCCCACGGAATCGGACCCCCCAAAGGCATAATCTTCATCTGAGAAAGTCGGACGTGGAGCATCATCTACCCATTTGCTGTATCTAGGAATGCCAGTGCAAGAGTCGAGCGTTCTTATCAGAGAAGCAGCCCATGGTGGTGAATCTACCATCCCGCTAAGAAGAAGCTTGACAGTTACTGGTGACTTGTATGCGTTTTGATTCGCGTCCTGCCTTTCCATAATCACGGAACCCTCCAGCGAGACGCCCCCGAAAAGTCCCCGAGTTTTGGAGTAACTGTACCTATGAGAATTGTCAAGCAATAGAAAAGGTTTAGCCACTGGCAGTACTAACATCGCAGCAACCTTCCCTTTTGTATTTACTGATCCAGATGCTTCCCCATTCCGCCCAAGGGGACCCAGAGCAATGCTAAGATTTCCGCCAAGCGACAACGATCCCGCAGCCATGAATGATCTCTGGGTAATGTATCATCAAAATTTCACAAAATCATGTGAAAGTATAGCGATCCACCCACAATTGCCTGGCACGGTTAAGTCAGAATTGAATAGGCCCGCTGATGTCGCATTATGAACCACTCACAGATTGAGAATTGAGTACAACAAGAAAATCGGTCATCTCTGCACCGGCTTGTCCACCTACTCCGACCCCCCCTAATCCTATTGCGCTCGGAGCGGACCACGCTACGATTTGTCAGGTTTAGCCGGCGAAGCAGCTGCGGAAGCTTACAGCCATCGTTCAGCTTTGCGATGACAATGCCACTGCCAGCTCTGGCAGACAATAGAAAGCCAGCCTTGAATACGGTGAAGATTGCAAAGCCCCGAGCATGCTCAAGGACATGCCGAGGAATGACGCCGTCAAGACCATTATGTGCACCATCGACGAATGACTTGACTAAGTTGAGAGTAAATGTCAATACAGGGTGTAACGTAATGAAAGAGGCGGACAGATTCTAGCAGCCTTTTCGCATTCCTTTGGAAGGGACTGAGGTATGGGGTTATTGATCTTCATGACGGTAAAGGAGAAAGCAAGCAAATGACGTCCGCGGTAATCACTGATATGGTAACTCGGAACTACTATTTTTAACTTTGCCGGTTATAAATATAACAGCCGGCTTCAAACGTAAATATGATGACGAACTATGGACCTGCAGTGAAATGCACCCCAATCGGACATGGCCTCCAAGTGGTTTCGTTTAGAAGTTTCCATCCAGGAATAACGGACGGCGCATCGGACACGGTTTCCGTGTTGCCAACTAACTTCTCAGCATGGCTAAAAGCTTGGAGCATACTCAGTCGCTGGTCCATCACGTCGATATTTTGAGCAGTCCACTGATAGAAGTTACATTTCAGGACAAACGGAAAGCTGGGTAAAAGGTGTGCAAGACGCACAGAAGCCGCTGATTGGCTGGATGGGTGAAGAAGCAATGTCGAGAGAGCTTGCCAATCCGGCCTTCCGTCACAGAGTCTCAAAAGCAATTCCCGGGCTCTACGGAGTCAAATGGTCAATAGGCTGACCCAAGAAATGGGAAACCAGATACTAACTCGAGCATGGGATCTTTGTTCTCACTCAAACCGTGGCCAAGGGCTTGCATGAGAGTCGTAACTACGTCTCTTCTCAGGTCGTCAGAGTCCCAAGCCTCAACTGACCACATGGCCCAGCGGGCCAGGCAGGTCGTGAACGTAGGGTCACCCCTATTCTTGGGGTCACTGCTTGTCAGATATGATACTATGCAATTGCAGAGCACGTGTGGCAGATCTGGATGAAATCCGTGTAATTGGTGTAACAAAGGGCTCCAGATCTGGACCGATGAATTTGGAGGGGAAAACGCGTCCGCAGGATAGATTCTTTTCCTGAAATGAGGAGTCAAAAATGTCACAGAAAGTATTATGAAGAACAATGGGTACTTTTTCGAGAGAGGAACAAGTGCCCCCTTGTCCAAAAAGCCATCACATAACTTTTCTAATGCCCACCGCTCTCGATACTGATCGTTGGCATCGATATCGTCCGACACTTTTCCCGCTTTCCAATCGAAGTCTCCAGCGGCGAGATTTGCGGTGACTTTTGCTTCGGAAATCCACCTTTCGATGTCCCTAACTAGACTTGCAATGACCGACTTATTTTTTGTCGCTAACGAGGCGTCACGGACTGTTAGCTTTTTTAGCGTTTTGTATTGCTTTAGCAGGGGCGCCACCGGTCGAAGAGGATTTCTTTGTGATTGTGCAACAGATGCGGGGTTAAGCGTCGGCAAGAAGTAATTATGGAGCAGCCATGTCATGGACTAAAAAAATGTCAGGGAGAACAAATCGCGAATAATGAGGCATACCTCATTCGCCGCTTCTCGCAGCAGTTCAAGACTTGGCAGTTCCTCGTGCGTGGAGGCATGTCGTAGTTCTACCAGCCATTGCGGGAGACCGAGTTGATGAGCGATGGATGCAATTGGGCGGGCATATGCTCCATATTGCAACGGATCCACGAAACCGTTGACGAGGCGTATTATTGCAGCTGCATATGCCTGGCGAAGGTATAGCGACTGTTGTTTAGCATCGTCTTGAACAAGGATGACAAGGAGTGAAAGTGTCGACTCAAGTGCATGCGGGAGGAAAGTAATGGCTCGCCAAGCGGACAACTATAGAGTATGATTTTTTTAAAACAGTGAAACGACTCGGTATGGTATGGAACGCACACGATGAATGGCACGAAGTCTTGAATCAGGGTCGCCTTCTTCTGCATAAATCCAAGAGCAAAGCAGCTCTAACTCTGAAAGTGAAGCCCAGGGAACACGACGAGGGAGCCTCATCGGCGCGCGAATATTCTTTCCGCTAATGGCATCCTCAGACTGAGCGCCTATTGCCTTGGCTATGCCTCTTCACGCTCGGGGTATAATAGCTGCAGTTCAGCTCGTTGTATACCTTCCTATCACTTTCATAACAGCCTGGCTTGTCTTTCTATATGCCCTCCGACGTGATGCTGGATGGGTATTTATCCTTGTCTTTTCGCTGAGTATGTCCTACTCTTTGCTGAGTCTGACGTATACACCTGACATTCCACAAAGCTCGGATCACGGACGCCTCTCTCGTTATAGCTGGCGAACAGTCTGCAAAGACTCAATCAGGCCTATATACCGCCGCATATACCCTGCAAGCCGCGGGTCTTGCCCCGCTCCTGTTGGCTCCCATCGGATTCATAGGACTGGTGTACGAATTCTTACTGTCCCTTCATGGTGCCTTATCAGACTGTGATAGCTGTTAGCGGCCGGCACACATTCAGCGAGATTCCTCGAGTGTCGCATATGCTTAGGTTTATGGGATTCTTGGCTGTCGCTGCACTAGCCTTCGCCATTGCAGGCAGCTTGCTTGGTTCACCCGTAGCTCCGTCTCGAGGAAGCACCGGTAACGGCTTGAGACGGGTTGGTGCCTGTATGTTTGGAATATTATATCTTCTCATCGTCTTTGCACATTTCGGAGCCTTTTCTTACCGATGGCAAATCGGGTCACACCGCTGGAAAGTGAGTATTTAAAGTCTAGACGAAAAGTGATGATGCTCAAAGCGTGTCAGCTATTGGTGGGATTATTTGTAGCATTGCTACCATTGGGAGCCCGCTCGGCATATGCTGTATTAGCGGCATGGTCCTCGTCTGATCTGTACGGACGGAAGTTATCAAGCAACGCGGCGCTGGCTAGTCTGAATCCTGTGACCGGAAAATATGGCTACTATCTCGGACTGTCTGTTGTCTGTGAGATTGCGGCCTGCATTATATACCTTGTTTCCAGCGCACATCTTACGAGACGACGACGACGGTGACGATACCTTGGTGTAGTTCGATCGAGCGTGTATGATATCAGAATGACGTCTCCCCTTGGATTGAATACAAAACTTGCTATCATGCTTCCTCGATTGCGCGCCGTCCTCCGCCATTTCCATCCAAGAATGTCTAGTACGGTTCACAACCCCAACACTGCTTGTTGTTCTATTCCCCCTGTTCACTCGTCTTATAGTCCCAAAGGCACCTTTCAAAGTATTGGCAATTTCCACAGGGTCTATGTAACTGGGCCTGATGTCTCTGAAAACGCCATCATCTGTGTATACGATATTTTCGGGTAAATGATTTCTATCATCTTTCTAGCCAACCAATTATGATTATCACAAAGCTATTTCCGGCAGACTCAGCAGGGCGCAGATCTCATTGCCTCTGCTCTCAAGACGACCGTATATATGCCTGACTTCTTTGAACCCCATTCGCCGTTCCCTGCTGAGAAATTTCCACCAGAGAACCCAGCAGAATTGGAGGCCTTTTTCGATGGCACAGCCAACCTAACAGCTTCTCTGAACAAGCTCGTCGCGTTTGGTCATAACCTCAAAGCCGACGGTAAGAAGAAGGTCGGGGTATATGGTTTCTGCTGGGGTATGCTTCTCGTATTTAATCTTCTATGTGCATAGTCATCTCAGTCAGTGTCCTTCAGGTGGCAAGGTTACTATTTTGGCGGGGAATGAGGATACGCCCTTCGCATCACTTGCTATAATTCACCCGGCGTAGGTTCAGGTTTGTCTCCAGAACTATTTTTTGACACACATCCTCAGGATGCTCTCGGCAAAAGACGCTGACAAGTTAACCATCCCGCTGGCCATCTATATTTCCAAGAACGAGCCTGTTTATCAGGTAACTAAACCTCATTTTACCTTTTCCATTGAGCTTAACTCGGTTTGCGTGTAGTATAACAACATTCTGCAGACCCTTTCCAATAAACCGTTCGCGGTTCGAAATGACCATAAGCACTACACGAATATGTGCGTTATACCAGTTTTCTCGTATTACGATATTGAATCAGCTGGCTTCTAGGTTCCATGGCTGGGCAGCCGCCAGGGCAAACCTTGAGAACGCTGAAAACAAGAAAGAGTGAGTTACCGTCTGTTATTTTCGGAATTGGTGCCTGATCAGACTAGGTACGAGGATGTTTACACCAGACTCGCAGCATTTTTTCATAAAACGTTGTTTTGATTTCAATGATCATTGAGCTCGTATATCTTGTCAAAAGTGTAATTAACAGGTAACAATTGAAAGATACGCAAGGTCGTTCCTGAAGGTGTGGCTGAAGGGACATGGGACATCCAAAAACGGCAGAATAGCAGTTATGTAATCAAGCAGCTAGTTACCACCGTGCAACCTACTAGTACTGCAGCAATATGAGGGTGATATTCCTACTCCATCTTTTACCACTAACCCTAGCCTTCCAATTCCCATTTACCGTACCGGGCATCTTCAAAGTCTACCCCTCTGTACCTGAGCCTGTGACTTCTCCAGCAACACCACGCATTGCGATCATTGGTGCCGGCGCAGGGGGTGCCTCTGCCGCATTTTGGCTTTCCAAGGCAAAAGAAAGGTTTGGACTGGATATAGGAGTAGACATATATGAACAATCTTCATACGTTGGTGGACGTGAGTGTCTTCGAACTACAACGTTCTCCCGCTGAAACTCGTGTAGGAAGCACCGTCGTCTACCCCTATGAAAATGAAAGCCTAATTCCCGTCGAGCTTGGTGCCTCTATATTCGTTAAAGCAAATAAAAACTTGTGGAGGGCGACGGAGGAGTTCAATTTGACGCGTCGAGACTTTAAAGAGTTGAATTATGAAATAGGGATTTGGGATGGCGAAGCTATCGTCGTTTCGGTATGTGTTCGGTATCCTCGTGTTAGCTCACTGAGCAAGCTTTTATTAGTTTGGGAATAGTTGGTTTGATACACTGAAGCTGCTTTGGCGGTACGGTTTCTCACCGAAGCGGATGCAACAATTGTAAGAGCTAGTGAGTCCACCTTGAAAAGAGCGTCACTGAATATCATGTCCATAGAGTCGATGATCTCATAAAAACAATAATCACGCTCTATGATCATGACTCGCCTAAATGGGACAGCATCGAATCTCTGGCGGACCATCTCAGATGGGGACCTCTCGTACAAAATACCACAGCAGGTTATATAGCCCCTATTGGTGTCTCTGAATCGTTTGCCCAAGAAATAATTGAAGGATCAACGAGGGTTAACTATGCACAGGTCTGCCTGCGTTGTTTGATGGTTGTACTTACATGACGGTCACCGCCCAGAACATCGACAACATACATGCCCTGGGAGGCACCGTGTCGATGGCTACAGCTGGTGCCACCAGTGTTGAAGGCGGGAATTATAAAATTTTTGAGAACTTTGTCAACAAGTCTGGCGCCAAGTTATTCTTGAATACATCCGTCAGTCTCCGTGATTACTCATTCTCCACATTCACCTAGTATATCTTCAGGTAACGAGCATCAAGTCCAAGTCTTCGCACAGCTGGACAGTCCACAGCAGCCGTGGTTCTACTGAATATCAAGCAGTTGTGCTTGCCGCTCCATTCCATTCGAGCCGCATTACTTTACCCCCTTCGCTCTCATCGCAAATTCCTCAACAACCTTACATTCACCTTCATGTGACGCTGTTGACAACTACGTCTCCGACCCCTAACCCAGCTTACTTCTCGCTTTCGTCTACTTCCGACGCGCCACGCGTGATACTTACAACCTATGAAGGCGTACGCAAGGGTGGCAAAGAGCCCGAGTTTAACTCAATGTCATACCACGGCCTCCTGCGCGAGGGTGAATGGATCGTCAAGATCTTTTCTCAACAGCGTATATCTGATGAATGGTTGCAAAATGTTTTCAACGGCCAGGTTGGCTGGGTGCACCGGAAAGAGGTATTTTTTTTGCCAGTCATTCATCTCCCGTTTATGGAAGTGTTTTTGGCATCTAGTGGGACTCTTATCCCATTCTCACTCCCACCTCAACGTTCCCTCCAATTAGACTTGACCGCGGCCTATTCTATGTTAATGCCTTTGAACCGTACGTAAAATTCGTGAACCCTTAACCGATCCTAACTTTTCTTGGCCAGATTCATATCAACAATGGAAACTGAAACAGTTGCATCGCGCAACGTGATTGATTTACTCCTTAACGAAGAGTTTCAAACTAGTTTATGTGGAGCAAGGATCTCGGGATCGGAAGAAAATGCAACGGTACAGGTACCTCTTCAAGACGAACAAGATTTTATATATGGATGGGATTGTTGAATATCCTTTTAATATGTGTACATGATATCTTTGACCTATACCATGACGGTTGAGAAACGCTCCAATGGCTACCATGGACACGCTTTGGACGAATACAAGTTTATGTGGTGACATCAGCTTTGGGCTCAGTGGTTTCCTTCACTTCTTGTTCCGGTTTTTCAGAGATAGTCTGCAATTGAGTTTCTTCGGGTTGATGTCCTTTACTCCTCGATCGTCCTCGCGATTCGGTTCTCGAACTGGGTTGACTTGGTTGATGCTCGGTATTTTCTGAAGGAACGTATTTTTGTTGGGGATAATCAAACGCATCGCTGAAATCTCTTCGAAGTTCAATATAGTCGGTTGCGAACTCTCCAATCTGTCATGAAATGTTAGATCAAAGAGGCGCGAATTGAGTAATAAACAAACCTCGACTTCGTCCATGCCGAGTTTTTCGGCTTCAGCAGTACTTCGTAAGTGTAATCCTGGAATCGAGTCCACCGCTTTCGCGATGACCGCAGTTACGACAAAAGAATATCCGCAAGCTGCGCAGACGTAAGCAAACTGAATGTATAGCTGCTTCCAATTGTGGTCAATCCAGCCACCGGCAATTGAAGTGGTGCCGTCTAATGCCGCGATGGTTTTTGAGGCGAAAAATGAATTGAGCATAAGCCCAACGATGCCGCCGATCGCGTGCTCCGCAAAAAGATCGAGAGCATCGTCGATTTGAAGAAGGGACTTAACTAGAATGCGTCGTTCATAAGAAGTAAATTTGAATGGAGAGCGCGGGACCTACGCTGTGTGGCAAAATTACACAGAGCGCCAGACAAGATGCCCACTATAACGGAAGCCCATGGATATATATATCCAGAGGATGGCGTTGCGGCTACAAGTCCGGCGATCGTACCAGAGCAGAAACCAACCATGGTCCACCGACGTTCGATCCTGAAATCTAATAGGCACCAGACAATGCCTCCGAACGCCGCAGCGATCATTGAATTCCAGATTGCATAGATTGCTCGAAGATTGGCACCGAACGCGCTACCACCATTGAAACCAAGCCAACCAAACCAGAGTATGAAAGCTGTGTGTTTGTGTCAGCTCAAGGAAAAAGACACAGGAAAAAAAAAACATACTTCCTAAGCTGACCGATGATACATTATGAGGTCGGAAATTGAGTAATTCTGATTCGCCCCTGCGTCCGAGGACCCATGCGTATGCTAACCCACTAACGCCGCTACCGATTTCTACAGGCCCTCCACCTATAAACAGCATAAATGATACCTATCACACGGTCGAGACAGTAACCCCACCTGCGAAGTCTACGACACCCCATTTGAAGGCCCAGCCATTTACACCCCAAGCCCAGTATGCAATCGGACAATAGACGAGGGTCGCCCAGATGAAGGTGAAGACCATGGCAGGTAGGACCCTTCCTCGCTCAGCCAAACCTCCCACGAGGATTCCTGCCGTGACACATGCAAATTCCATCTGGAAAAAGCTATAGAGAATCTCAGGGATCAAAGACGAGCCCGGTGAGGGATCTCCAGCCACTTTCATTAATCCGAAATTTCTAAGATTTCCAATGAATCCATTGGTGGCAGATCTAGAAAAGGCTAGCGAATAGCCCCAGAAGTACCATTGAAAAATGACGACAGCGTTGCTTGCAGAGACGGCCCAAATAAGCGATACTTCAGAATCCGGAAAAGGTTAAATTTAGTTCCCTGACATCACTCGGTGATAACGGACTTACGTGCACTTTTTCGTCTTGCTAAACCCGAATACAAGAACGCTAACATTTTTTTTCTGTCAGGAATTGAAAACATAAATAAGGAAGCGACTAACCAAGCCCTGGTACCATGAAAAACACCATGGCGCCAGCCACCATGATGAAGGCAATATCGCTGCGGTCATATCTGATAGAGAGTTAAACGTTAAACCCGAAGACACATCCGCCGATGGAAAATGTACTGGTTCGCATCTTGACTGGAAAGACCTGAAATCCTTAAACGTCGGGAGGGACCGAGACAGAGGTAGGACGTACGAGCAACTAACGGGCTGAACGACGCACCCAAATCCAACATTGCGGGGGCTTGCGGGGATGTGTGAGGAAGAGCACGTTAGGCAAATTTATGGTGCACTTAGGCGTATGCGTGAGATTGGGAACGCCGGAAAGGACTAGTACCGCTGTCACATGGATCCTTTGACGTTGTCCGAATTCCCCTGCGGCCGACAATGAACGCAGCTAAAAGTATCCGAGCATGCTGCATGCCGTAACACGTTGCGTCTGTCAAACTGTCTTGGGTCACGGTACTCTTACTCTAGGCGATAGATCTTTGCTCAAGTCCGATCCTCGCCGTTCCATCATTGCTATCGGCTCTGTCTTCCATGCACCGGCTTCCTCCGCGATCTTCTCCAGCTCCTGGATGGCTTCCTCCACCAGTCCTCCTCCACTTATATCCAACTCTATCATTTCCCTCTCGTAAATTCTCCCCATCGTAGTTATTAACGGTCCAACAACTTCTTCCATCGTGACCTCTCCCCGTTTTGCCGTTTCTATACTAGTTGCCTTTACATTGTCCAACCCGCATGCGACGATTTGATCGAACCACGATAGCGGCTCCTTTGTTACGTTCATTGCGAACCCGTGCGTTGTTAGTCGATGTCGCACATGTACACCAATACTCGCAATTTTAGTGGTCGCGCTTAAAAACACTCCCGTATGTTCAGACGGTATACTTCCAATGCCGTGGGCCTCTTGTAGATAGCGCTCTAGAGATTTTTGCATTCGACATACATAGTCTCGGACACCCATGGTGGGTGTAAAGCGGGAAAGATCGATTAAGGGGTATCCAACAAGTTGGCCAGGTCCGTGGTAGGTCAAAAGACCCCCGCGCGTTGCCGTTACAAAATCAGCACCTAGTCTCGTCAACTTCAAACGTTCGTCGTAGACCGAATCTTCTGATTGGCGGCGGCCTGGAGTGTAGACTGGACGATGCTGCAAAAGGAGCAATATGTCCTTATATGGCAACGATGACCTGCGGTTGGCGAGTTGAATAGCATGTATTTTTTCTTGCAGAGCCAACGTCGGACCGTAGGGAAGTGGTGAGCGGAAGTAGTGGTAGTAGACCGGAAGCTTCATCGTCACTGGTGTGACATGCGTGACCTTCGCGTTTGGCTGCTGGCATGCAGCGCTTCCTCCTGCCTAGAACAGCCGTTCTTGTTAGGCCGCGTTGTTTTCCCTCGTTAACGAAACGACATGTCCATACGGACTACGAGCTGAAGTATGCTGAAAAGTTACAGAAACGGGCAAACGCGTATGATCACCGTTTAGCCATTTGCTTGTCACGCTAATGTTGTTGGTGCACAGGCAAGGGCATCACCAGTGCAGGACCTGAAACATAAAGTCCAAGAGGCAGAAAGGGAAGAGAAGCGTCAGTTTCCCGAACAAGTAGCTTCAAAAAACACTTCGTTGGGCAAGATAAAGCCAGCGGACGACACATCTCACTCAACGCCGTCAACAGCCCAGAAGGAACGCAAAGATAGTAGCCCCATCAGGGTGAGTCATCACCGGGTCATCTTTGGCTAATACTTCATCCTCCATAATTAGGCACTGTCAAACATCTTGGACACTTCCCGCATTGTCGCAACCCCGCATACGCCCACCCAAATATCTGCCCTGTGGAACACATATCACCTCTCTCGCTCCGGTGGTACTGGTCGTGGATTCGTCTGCGCTTCGATTCCCGTGGATATGTATAAGTGTATGGCCACCGTGGCAACAAGATATCCTTCGTTCATTGTCCCTGTGCCCCGCGCCCGGGCCGACTCAGAGCCCCGAGGGGAAGGCGAGCGGGATTCGGCATATGAATTTTATTATCTTCAATGGGATTTTCACAGTGTGCCGCCTGTACCAGCTGCGACAGAAGATCCGTTCGTGGTGCCTAAACCTAGTAATAACCCCCCTATATCCACTGTCTTGTTTACGCCTCTCCAAGAATACAAATCACGAATGTCCTTTGCAACACCGTACCTGGTACTCACGCATTACACGGATCTTGCGGAAACTCACGGGATCGTTCTTTTGCGCGGCGAAATCACACCTAATTCGGAATGTTACTGGATCGGACGTAGATCAGAAGTACATAATGACGCAATCCGATGCGCAGTTACTCTCCATGGCTGTGCAAAAGTTCTATCTTCGGGACAAGAATGTCAGCGGACGGAGCGAGGGAGGCGAGTTGTTGAGGCAGTTCCATGAAGAACCAGCAAAATTTAGGTGGGAGGATCTGCTGAAGCATGGCAATCTGGTGTAGCGATAAATTATTGGACATGATTCTCATCATTAGTCTCACCTGCATGCGAGGAAATGAGAGGAGCCTTTCGAATCCATTCTCTTTTTCCTATTTCACTGACAACGAAGTCGGCAAACCCAGCCCTCGACAGGAAGATTCCAGTCTGCCCATCACCCACATATCCAGCGACCACATTTGTTGAGGTGTTGTTCGTCAAAACAGGGACGCGTACGATAGTCCAGTCAAGGTTACTTGATCGGACGGCATCTCCTATTGCTACTATGTCCTTGTATGCATTATGAGCAAGTGTTCTGACTCCGGAGATAATGAGCCAGAACTTCGTGCTAGGCTTATCATTTGGATCTTTGATGGAAGCGGTGCCCAGACAAATCAAGCGATGCACGCCTTGTTGTTGCATGGCTGAGATGATGTTTGCATATCCTTTTCCTAGGGGCGTATCCGAAGGATAGATGGGCCCGGTTGGTCCAAGTGATGACAAGACAACCTCGACGCCATCCATCGCCTTTACCAATACCTCGAAGTTGTAGAGTTGTCCCTCCACAACTACCACGGCGGGATTCTCCACGGTTTCACGGGGTAGTTTTCCAGGAGAGCGGACATACAGGACTAGGGTCGCATCTGGATAAATTTCGAGACATTTGCGGACTAGCCAATCGCCGCTAGGACCTGTTGCACCGAATATCAGAATCTTCATGGTAAGGATTTCGTCTGGTGCCAAAGCCGCCACAACAGCAGCATCAGGGTCATGACTTCAAGCGCCTGAAGCCGTGTGACAATTTTATGACATCTATCAGCCTGGTGCTCATCGACACATCCGGGAAGCAATTACTTTATTATTAGCACATTTACTTGTTTGCGTTGTCCCCTTCGTTTCACCCAACAAAAAAGTAGTAGTTCTGGCCGTATTAGGTTGATACATCAGGTCGCGCTGTTGTAACTTGTATTTTTTGATCTTGGCAGATGAAAGTACCCACGATGTGATTGGCTCCAGAAATTGAAATCAGTTCATGTTGAGGAGAAAGAAGCAATTAGTATAAAGTTTAGTCGAACCCCTCCCCGGAATTCTTGTCGCTGCTGTCATGGCCCTTAACATTCAGGACCACTCTCCTGTGGCCTCTGCGCCAATGTCGTCTCTATACAATATCTCAGTTCCTTCCTTTCCGGTTATCCTTCACGAAGAAACCCGATCTTGGCTCTACACTACCGCCATTATTCTACTCTCCTTGCTAGCCGTTGAACAAGCAGTGTACAGATATAAGAAACGTCATCTCCCAGGCGATACATGGACGATCCCGGTCATTGGAAAATTTGCAGACTCGATGCGTCCCACTATGGAAGGTTATAAAAAACAATGGGACTCTGGGGCTCTAAGTGCCATCAGCGTGTTCAATATGTAAGACACATTGCCTTGGCTATTCAAAGCGCTCATTAAATGTCCAAAGTTTTATTGTCATGGCTTCGTCCAATGAGTACGCACGAAAAATTCTCAATTCTCCGACATACGCCGAGCCGTGCTTGGTTCATTCCGCTAAAACTGTTCTTCGGCCTGATAATTGGTAAGAAGTGAACAGTGTTATGCGTAGACATCGGCTCACCTACCATCAGGGTCTTTTTGACAGGGAAAAATCATGTTGATTACCGCCGAGGACTGAATCATCTTTTTACCCATAGGGCACTCGGGTATGTGTTATCATTCATTGAATTCCACGGTTGCCATAGATATATTTATCATCAGAATCTATATTGGCATTCAAGACATTATTGCTCGTAAACACTTCAAGATGTGGCTTCAGGAGGCTGCTAAGGACCCGTCGTCGAAACCTATCATGATGACTGCGAGAGCCATGAACATGGAGACATCTCTTCGCGTCTTCTGCGGTCCGCATATTCCAGAACATGCTGCTCTCGAAATTAACGAAAAATATTGGTTCATCACCCAGTCATTGGAACTTGTCAACTTTCCCCTTGCTCTTCCAGGAACCAAGGTTTACAAAGCCGTGCAGGCCCGTAAGGTTGCCTTGCACTGGTTGGAACTGGCGGCACACAAGAGCAAAATCTCTATGGCGAAGGGAGCCGAGCCGGAGTGCATGCTGGACGAGTGGGTCAAGCTTCTTGCAGATCCAGGTTACAAGGGAAAACGCGACTTCAGCGACTTGGAAATGGCGATGGTCCTATTTTCCTTCCTTTTTGCTTCGCAGGATGCCATGAGCAGCGGCGTGATTTACGGATTCCAGCATTTGGCAGACCATCCAGACGTTCTGGCAAAAGTTCGTGAAGAGCAGGAACGCGTCCGCCAAGGCGATTATGAAAAGCCGTTGACAATCGAAATGATGGAGCAAATGCCATACTTGCATGCGGTTGTGAAGGAAAGCATGCGCGCCAAGCCACCCGTCACCATGGTAAGTTTCTGTACCAGCGGCGAACGTCAATACTCACCCAGTTGCAGGTCCCTTACAAGGCTACGCGGGCCTTCCCCATAACAGAGAACTACACCGTGCCTGCGAACAGTATGGTTATCCCGTCCTTTTACAACTCTTTGCACGATCCCTCTGTTTATCCCGATCCCGACTCCTTCAAGCCGGAGAGATGGATAGACCCGCAGGGACTTGCTACGCAAAACCCGAGAAATTATCTTGTTTTCGGCAGTGGACCACACAAGTGTATTGGCTTGGAGTATGCGAGCTTGAATATTGCTCTTGTGCTAGCAACAGCATCTGTCATGTTCGACTGGGAGCACGACATTACACCTCTGAGCGAAAAAGTCGAGTAAGTAGTTGCACCATTATGTTACATTGCCGTGGTTGAAGATATTGCTCCTAGGATAATAGCGACGATTTTCCCCAAGGACGGTTGTCGGCTCAAATTAACGCCTAGAGGGTACAACTGAGCTTCAAGTTCACGAACGCCACGTACTTGCAATTTATGAGATTCTGCTAATAACCCCTTGATTTATCTGGCACCCGTAAACATAGATCGATAGGTTACTGGAAAGCGCTGTGATCCATTAATATTATATATACCCATCTCCTACATTAATGACACAAGATCCTTCATACCCGTCTCACTCGTAAGGGCAGAGAACTTGATCGTTCACCTTTTACCCTGGGGCGGATTACGAAACTCTGGAAAGCCTCAATATCATGGTTACAAGAGAAACTAAAGTGGCGCAATAGAGTCGCGACCAAAATCTGTGTTACATAATGTTAGTAACTGCAGCTTTAGAAATTCAGCGTGGCACTGACCTTTATTTCTGTCAGCGCGAATGTTTTGCCTATGCACGAACGAGGCCTTATTTGGTTCGAAGTGAGATAGTATTCAAACGCCTGAGATTGACACCCAAAGCGCTTACCCTTCACTGAACGCTAAGAGATTTCGCCTAATATTGGAGCCCTGATCAAGCCAACGCTCGGGTCGGAATGATTTGGCATCATCTCCCCACATGGAAGGGTCTAGCTGAATGACATTGACAGGTATTGAAAGTACCGTTCCTTTAGGAATTGTCAAGTGTGAGCTCGAAGCCCCTGGAAGTGGTTCAACAAGGGGAATAGTAACAGTGTGTGCCGCCTGTAGGAATAAGCTAGTGTTGACCGGATGAGACAGGTAGTGGGTCATACCTCATGATGGTTTTCTAGAATGGGAGGATGCAGCCGAAGTGTTTCTTTAATGGCTGCATCGAGAAGACGATATCCCTTACTGAGCATATTTGAAGAAATTTCGCCAGCTTCCGTTACCTCAGTTCTCAGAATAGATTGGAATTCTGGATGTTTTGCAAGCTCATATAACAACCACTATATGATTATGAAGAGCGTGTAAATTTGTACGGGAATCACTCACGGATATGACAGCGGAAACGGTCTCATAACCTGCCGACACGGTCGTGCGCATCTGAGCCAGGACTTGTTCTTCGTCCATTTTCGCTACAGACAATTGGTCCGCTCTCACTAGACATGTATTTAGATCTGGCGAATGGGAACATAAATGCCTTACACATGTGAGCCAATAGAGTGTTGTCTCCAGTGTCCCCAACCATCTTGGCATCTCGCCACATCAGGGCTCCGATTTTTCCGAGTTCACTTCTTACTCTTCGAATGTTTCTGCCCTTCTTTCCGATCATCAAAATCGGAGGAAATAACCAAAATAGAGCACGCATGTAGAATGACGAAAGTCTGTCCTCATTATTAGTGAGGTCGTTGAAGGTCTCAGTGAGCGAATGCGGGTCTCCCGTAAGGCAACCGAGATCGTAAGAGAAAGCGGCCCTTGCCACAGTGTCGAGTCTGTTACTTGGTGTCGAGCCTTATTTCGATGATGCAAAGTATATACTTACGCGAAACGTCCTGCCCAATCCATGATGTCAATTTCGATTGAAGTGGCGCCGCTACTGTCAAATAAATATGACCATTGTGACCCTAATTTTGAAGATGTCTCTATTATTATTGGTACTAGGCCACGAACAGCTTGAGCGCTGGATGCGAGATTTAAAAAAAAGAGTCGTGAGGCAGCGAGGACGGCGGCGTACCTCAGAGCTGGAGCAATAATCTTCCTCTGCTCTTCGTGAGCTGCTTTGCCTGGGAGCAGGAGCAGTGTCAATGGTATTTCGTTGCCCGACAAATATTATTAAAAATACCTTCCACCCACAAGATGCCTTCTCCAAGTAAGGCTTTGAACCATGCCCGCACACCGTAGGGTTTCGGAAAGTTGTATGCGCCTTCACCAAGGATGAAAGAAATAGCGCGAGGGTCGGTTATCGATAGTATTGGATGCTGAGGCGTGTGAGTCCGAGTCGGCACCAAGAAATAGTGACGTACACCGAGTGCTCCAGAGAATTTGACTACTTTTCCATACCGAATATGCCACTGGAGATACAAAAGGCCAGGAATGCTATTGTAGAGGACCCATTCTTGTCCCCACAACTTAGACGGCGATTTTGGACCAGGTACATGCCTCAGCGCAACGCGGTTTGAAATGATATGCGCCAAAATTTTGGCCGCGACGAGGACAACAAAGCTAGCAACAAGGAGAGAGAGATTGCAGAAAGGATACGATAACATAGCGTTGGTATTAGCGTGCTTTCATCACGGTGGTGACGCTCTATGTAGAGGGGTTAGTTCTGATCGCGACTGGACCGGTTCAGGATTAATCGGCATTGAAAATGGAATTGAATCCAGGCGTGTCATTATATTGCTAGCATAGTTATTCCTAGAGTGATGGATTCGTATGTTAGGAGAAAGCTATGCCACGCTGCAGGACGACGCGTTGATTGACCACGTGTCACTATCACTAACCAATACTTTACACCAGCGTCGACCGATACCTGCGCGCGCGCTGAGACTCTTTCAGGAGTCGCTTGTATGTCAATACGCCGAAGTGAAAAACGACAGGCCAATCAACGCAAAACTTCTCCGACTCTTGGAGCGGTTATGAGAGTCACTGCAAGGGATAATATGGGCGTTTCTTCTTCCCTTGGCAGTATTCACATTTCCCCTCGGACACCAAAAACACCTCGCGCCGGCCGAGAAGATGATGAAGGCGTCGAACTCAGCCTCCTTGAAGAGGACGAGCGACGTGAATCAGAATTCGAGGCGTTAGAGCTGGATGAAGGAACACTGGACCTAAAACGCAAAATATCTGCGAAGGACAAGAGGGGTATGGTGCTGCTATGTGTTTTATGTGAGTCGAATAGTATTGTTTCTTTTTAAAAAACTTACTTCGTAACAGACTTAATTCAGGGAGTACCGGTATGTACATCTTTGCGCCATGGTAACCAAATCAAATCATCTAGCCTATGCCTTTGGTTAGCTGGGGCTCGCGTTAGGTTTGCTGACAAAACTATGACCACTGAACAAGAAGAAACCTGACAAAAACTAGGGTCGATACCATTCTTACTGAAAGAACATCTATCGTATTCGCAAATAGCCACATTTGCATTGGCGAGCTATCCGTATTCGTTGAAGTTGCTTTGGTCTCCAATAGTCGATTCAGTCTATTTCTCGTCTGTTGGCCGTCGAAAGTCATGGATCATTCCAATGCAGCTAATCGTGGGCACCCTCATGCTGTACATCTCTTTGAACGTTGAGAGGCTTATGGATGATGTGCGAACATATTCTCTATGATTATACCTGCTAATGTTTCCTCTACAGCCAAGCAACAATGTCGCCGAACTCACTGCGGTATTTACCTCGCTTGTCGCTTTTTCTGCTACTCAGGGTGCGTTCCAAAGTCCAACTTAATCTCTACGTTTTCTAAAGCGTAGAATAGACATCGCTGTTGATGGTAAAACACGTTCATGTGCCATCCATCGTTCAAACGTTCACTGATGATATAATTAGGTTGGGCTTTGACCCTGCTTTCCGAAGACTGCTTGTCTTATGCTTCGACTTGTCAGACTATTGGTCTTAATACTGGATTCTTTGCGTCCTTCACAGTATTCTTGGCTTTTAACAGCGAAGAATTCGCGTAGGGCACATTTCACTTCCTATTGCAACATTGCTGACCTTGTTGAAGCAAACAGTGGGGTGTACCCCAACTTACACTAAGTGGATACCTGCGATTTTGGAGCATAGTTTGTTATGCAGTGACTTGTTGGCTTCTGTTTTTCAAGAAGGAGGTAAGGCAACAGACTTAGCTTCGACGGATTAATACGAGCGATGTTCAGGATAAGGAGCGTGCAACCGATGCAGACATGAGCATCAAGGCGGTATACGCAACCATATGGTCAATTTGTAAACTAAAGCGTATGTGATAAGTACCCGCTTCTGAGTACCAAGTTGACGATTTCTATACTAGATGTTCAATTGCTTATCGTCATGCATTTATTCGCCAAAATAGGATTCGCCGCAAATGAAGCTGCTACTTCTCTGAAATTAGTGGAGAAGGGGTTCAAAAGAGAGGAACTAGCCATTGCCGTTCTAATAGACTTCCCATTCCAGATCATGGGAGGATGGCTCGCAGCAAAGTGGTCTCGTGGTGATCATCCACTTCGTCCGTGGATAATCGCATTCTGGCCCCGTTTTTTCCTTGCAGTTGTGGCCACGCTGATTGTTTACTGGTTCCCAAAGCCACCGATCACTCTTGGATTCTTCGCCTTTCTGGTGGTCCATACCGTTTTGTCGAGCTTCGCCTCGTAGGTACCATTATGCTACAGCGACGCGTCTGTTTTCACCTCTTTTCAAGGACTGTTCAATTTGTAGGGATATCCGCTTTCCACACGCGTATCTCGGACCCCTTGATTGGCGGGACTTACATGACGGTAAGTTAGTCGTGTTTTGCGATGTCACTCGTCTAAAATCTAAAAAAAAAGCTGTTAAACACTTTCACGAACATGGGGGGCACGTGGCCGAAGTGGTTTGTGCTTAAAGGTAATTCTCGGTCATCCTCTTTTAAAAAAAAGGTATTAAGAACCACGCCGCAGGAGTGGATCTGTTCAGTGAAGCCACATGTCATGTTTCTGGCCAGTTGGGAGAGCTGACCATCAAAGGTAAGTTACTTCACTTCCTGAGGAAAACTATGGAAGATGAGCGTACGATGGTCAGCAACGGAATGTGTGTCTGAACATGGTAAAGCCCGATGCCATGAGCTAAATGGAACGTGTGTCACGGAGAGGGATGGATACTATATTGTGTCTGGGATATGCATGGCGTTTGGGGTTGCATTCCTGCTAGGATACATTATACCCACAGCGCGGCGATTGCAGACGTTGCCGACGTCGGTATGGCGGGTGAAGATGTGACCTGCCCTAAGGTGGAGTGACGGACGTAAATATTTGACGATTAGAGTTCCTGTGTACACTGTTAACTCGCAGAGTAATTGACTTTTGAGCCATGTCTACAACCGCAATGCACTTTGGTCCTGAATGGATGCGCGCAAAGCAACATCCAACAGCCAGAGTACAAAATCCTCCCTCTCCTCCTCCCAACCATTCGTCTCTCGCCGCGCCGTATGAAAAGCGTGATGAACCCAACCCATTCAGGTATTCAAAGGAAGAGATACTCAGGATTTACAAGGAGAGTGATAATAGGGGTGCTCTGGGCTTGGATGTTGAACATTGGGAGGGTGTTGTACGCGAGGGTGCTAGTGAGCCAGTGAGCCTGCGTGAGATGGACGAGGCGGAAAAGAAGGTCGATCCTCTCGAGATGAACGTCCCCAGTTTGCTTACCGCCTGATCCAGCTCTTTGCAGGTTCCATTAACTCAGGCCCTCGTCGTCGACCATCTGGTGACTATCTTGCTCCACTCTCGACCGATCGCCCTCGTTTGAACTATACAAGCTCAATTGCGGGAACTCCTCTGCGCGAAAGGTTTGGTCCCCTCAGGCGACGAGACAGTACAGGTAATTCATGAATATCTTCGTGTCGGCATTTTACACATAGAGGTTTTTTAGATTCTCCCACTAGTCCTGCTCCTTTGCCTCGCAAGCAGTCCATACCCAGTTTACAAAATACGGGGATCCCTTCTCCACGCGATGCGGGTCTCCCGTCGCCCCACAATCGCGTTGGTACAACCCTCAATGTCGACGGTGGCGATTCCTGGACCGCCCATCGACGTGCCTCTGAAGTTTCGCTCAAGTCTGCCATTACAATGAGCCGCGAAGCTAGCAGCGATCTTCAAACTAGGGCAAGTAATATTCGGGAAGAGCAAGATGGTTTTCATGGTGAAGTAGAAAAGGTTCTTGACAGAGGGTCAGGCGGACTGTCTACGTATCAAGCCGAGTACGTAGCTGGTCAGAACTCCGGCTCAGCGCAAACAGATTTGCTTAACGTTAATCTTCGAGCGAATCACTCCGAAAATGCTGTCGATTACAGTGTATCTGAAAGAGTGCCGAGCGGTCCGCCACCACCACTTCAGGACCTGGCTAGTGTAGAGTGGTCTTATAAAGATCCTACGGGTCAGGTACAAGGTAAGGCACGTCTATCGTCGCATTCTATTGATCTAACTGTGGTTTCAGGCCCCTTCCGTGCCGACTTGATGCAAAAATGGTTTGACGGAGGTTTTTTCTCGCTTGATCTTCCGACGAAGCGTACTCATCTTGATTCGCATTGGATAACCGTGGAAGACTTATTGAGACGAGCGTGCGACGACAAAATTTTCCTTTCCGTTCCAGTCCCCCCTGCTCCACCAGGTCTCAAGCGAAGAACCGATTCTCCACTCCAATCATACCCAGGATCAACTGAGCAGGATGCGTATGCCGGCCTAAATCATCCATCACCTATCAGGACCCATCGAAATTCTACTTTGGATAGTTATGTCACCGCTGGGTCCACTTCCTCCGATTCGCCTTCATCTTTTGGTAATGCCCGATTTAGCAACGGATCCCCAGATTCCATTGGGCTTGGTGGTAGGGCTGCAAATTCTTCATACTACGTGGGATCTTCCGCGGATGGAAGAGTCGTCAATCCTTCCAATATAGTTGATACTTCTGCACCTTTTGTTGCTCGCAGGCCAGCTTTAAACGATGCAACGCTTGATCCTGCCTTGATGCGCTCACATGGTTATCCAAGTATCACACCCACCAGGACAGCAAGTATGGGGGAATACGGATTAAATGCCATATACAATCCGGCATCGTATCCGATACTTGATTCCGTAGCCTCCTCCCGCAATGCTGAGCCTCTGCCACTAAACGCTTATAACCAAAGTCCAGGGCTAGAACCAATGTT
The DNA here is from genome assembly GCA_015039365.1 of Amanita rubescens. Lineage (NCBI taxonomy): Eukaryota > Fungi > Basidiomycota > Agaricomycetes > Agaricales > Amanitaceae > Amanita > Amanita rubescens. The sequence continues at coordinate 382,935 of WION01000004.1, forward strand.
AAGCTACCACAATGGGCACGGTGGTTTCCATGATAATATGCTGAGTAATTCCACCTTCGGTCAACCGGATTATGGTCGTCTTGGACTCGTTAATGAAGAGATCTCGCCGCTTAGCCACTATAATGCCTTTGGTGGCATTGTTAATAACACTGTACATGGACAGGCTCAGTTTAGTCAAACGAGTTCACCCTTCCTATCGCATACAAATGCCCCAAATGCCCAACCGAATAATCTCGATCCACTGGAGTCACATCCTGCTGCAAATGTCGATTTACCCCCTGACGTTCAGGCTGAATCGGAATCATCCATCCAATCGCCTTGGCAAGAGATACCAGATGTGTCGGCACCACAGCACGGTGCATCCCTTGATGCCTTGCATCCAAGTCTTCGGCCACCTGCACCGCGAGCATCCCCTTGGGGCAACAAAATAGAGTCACCACAGCAACCAACCCAAGCGAAAGATGTCTCTCCTTGGACTTCTCAAGCTGCTGTATCCGATGGTTGGAAGGGAGATTCACAGCATGACAGACTCACGTTTAGCAATGTAGTGCAACATAATCAGCAGTACCTATCGAACGATGGCCAAGCTATTACAACTCCGGAATCACCCAACCCGCAACAGGAACAGATCAATGTTGTACACACGCCATCCATTGAGAATGGGCCTGCTGTTTCTAGTGGTTCTGTTCAGTCAAGTCGCGACGCAGTTGTTTCCCAACTTGATCAAGAGCGTAGGCCTGATGGAACGAGTGTGACGCCGGATACATCTGGTAAAATCGATACCCCTGCCCAAGCACCAGCTCCCAAGGTTGCATGGTCAAAGGAACCTGGCCCGTCGATCAGTTTGCGCGAGATTCAGGAGGCTGAAACGAAGAAAGTTGAGGCTCGCAAAGTAGCTGAACGGGTGACGAGAACGAATCCTGCCCCCGCAGAAGTAAAAGATGTCCAGCCTTTCACGGCGTCGTGGGGCCTGCCCTCATCGCAAGCTGGCGCCCGTTCGACCGCGCCGTTGAAAGAGGTAACTCCAGCGTCTAGTCCATCTGTGCCCGCTCCTCCGGCACCTGTTTGGACGAATACTGTCAAGTCCAATCCGGCAAAGAAGTCAATGAAAGAAATACAGGAGGAAGAGGAACGGCGTAAACGACTTCTCGCAACAAAGGAGCCTACGTTAGCTGCTGCTGCTCGGAAAGCGCCCCTTGAACCGGCAAACAAGGTTGGCGATCAATCTTGCAACGAAAAACTTGGTTACTAACATCCTCAGGCTTCTCCGAATCCAGGCGGCGCCTGGTCCGTCGTAGGACACAATGGCAAGTCAGCGACATCGGTAGCCATATCTGCTAAAGCACCCTCGACAACGGCCGGCTCCGCTGTGGTTTCAACACCTCCGGCTTCTCGCGTGAATGGACCTGCAAGGCCTGTCGCGCCTGCTGCACTCGCAAAAGCCCCATCTTCTACCCCAAAAATTGATGAATTCCCTGCGCCATCACACGACTTTTTACGATGGCTGACGGACTCGCTTAAAGGCTTGAATAACTCAGTCAATGGTGCGCGGACTCTTTTATTCTGACTGGCAGAAGGCTTAACTTCAAATCCCAGTCGAGGAGATAATGTCAATGCTTCTCTCTTTCCCGCTGGACCCCGATCCGTCGACAGTAGAATTAATATCAGACCTGATCTATACGAATAGTACGACACTGGATGGACGACGGTTCGCTGCAGAGTTCATCAGTAAACGAAAAAATGATGCAGCCTCAAGAGCTAAAAGCGCAGGGTCATCAGGAAAAAGTCCCGCGAAGCCCGTCTCGATTGCAGATGTAGTCAAAGCGGCACCCAAGCCAGCGCAATCCGAATGGAGCTTTAAGGTTGTAAACAAGAAAAAGAAGGGCGGGAGGACGTGAGAGTTGGCTAGACCGACTCATGGTGCACATGCTAATTTCTGAACATATATTTACCAGATAATAAATCATATGCATGTATAACAAGCACTACTTTATGATGGACGCGATGTTGATCAATGTATGTGTATCGTGGAACAATGCATTCTATGTAATGTTGTGCTTTACAATCTAATCATATGCTTCCATCGTAATACATTAAATAACGTCGTCAGTTGGTATCGAACCAAATTAATTTAGTTCAGCTCAGCCGATATATGTTTAAGCTGTTAAGCTCCCAATCTACATAAAAATCATGTTAGATCTAAAAAACCTGGGTAATCACAAGCAAGCTTACAAGCTTCAGTGAAAGCAGCACCATTAGCTTGAATAAATTCCGGACAGGACGAATAACCAGTTATTGCTGCACAGCTCTGGTCTTGACCTGGAATGCCAGTTCCACTCCAGACACCAGCAGCCCAGTCACCGCTGATTAGAGAAAAAATTAGTCCAGTCCAAATTATACATTCCGACGAGGAACGCACCATAATGTTGTATCAATAATTGCTGAATGATTCTGGAAAAAGGTAAAGGGATTACAAGTCGCAGCTGGCCACATGGCTTGTGGTGTTCCCCATCTGGATGGATTAGGTGCACCGGCAGTAATGTCAGCGGGTATACTACCTCGTGTGAAGTAGTACACGGAAACGCCTGTCGAGTCCCATCGCACTAGTAGATTTTCCATTAATGGCCGCAGGCAATGTCAGACAGGCGACGTACTTGCATACACGCCACCGCCGTTGGCATTGAAAGCCGCGCCGAACGAGTTATCGGTACCCGCACGAATGCCACATCCTTCATTGCCGGTCTCATAGGCGGCACAATTAGTTCCACCGATAACTGTACCCGTGATTGACAATGCAGATGAATTTGATGATGCGATGGTGCAACCGACGTTGGTATGAACAGTTGCCTGATTATTTGTATAGTTGTTCACACCCTCGATGATATCTATCTCTCCGGTTATCGGCCAGGTTGGACCTTGTTGGAGAGTCAGTGCAAATTGAAAAAAAAATCTCAGACCAACCGTTAGTCCAAAATGCACTACATCAAAGGTTAAGAACTGGTCAAACTTGAACATTAAAAAAACGTACGGCCATGTACCACAGCCAGTAGGCATATGTACTGCGTCCATAATAAAGAGACCACCGTTCCATTGGCTTTCGGTAGTTACGCGGATGCTCTGCCGGGTGTTCGTGACATTGGGCGTAGTCTCTACACGCATGACGGCATGGCCTGCACTGTTGATCTCGACTAAATTATTTTCTTGCTAGACGTTGTGTATAATTAGAATAGTGCGGCCCGACTAAATATTGTACTCACGCCAGTAGCCTGATTAACGTATGTGACAACACCTAATTCGATTGATCAACATGGCGAAGGACGAGAGTAAATAACGCGGCACGCACCGTTTGTTGGATCGGGCCCGACGAAGAAAGACCACCCGTCAAAGAAGTTAGCTCCTTGCTGCGACCCTAATTAGATTGCCAGCAAAACAAACAAGGTTTTGGTTACATACATGTGATTCAGCCAACTTCCACGGTGACGCGGACACCGTGGGACTCGGAGTCTGAGTCGAATGTGCCAGCACTTCCAGTGGAGGCGGCAGAGGTGGCAGGGGTGGCAGAGGTGGTATTAGAACCAGTGCTGCTATTACCTCCAGCCTTGCAATAAATAGCTTGTTGACTTGGATAACTTGAACGAGGTAGTAATTTTCCACCAAAGGCGAGACGAAGATCACGCGCGAGACTGTGGGTACGCGCCTTGGCTCTCAAGTGAGCATTGCGAAGACTGAAGTAATTAACATGGCTGGCATCTGCAAGAAGCGCAAGAAAGATAAAAATGACGACTGAAAGGAATAAAGTGAATTTCATGTCGCTAAAAGACAAGGCGCTGCCTTGGGAAGGTCCAGGACGTGGAAGATAGGAAGGAAGAGAAGAGAAGAGAATAAGAATGGTAAGGCTGCGAACGTCGGCTGGCCATTGTTTCTGGGTTATTTATGATGCGGCATGCGAGGGACGCGTGAGGCAAGCCAGGCACAGCAATTAGTATATTAACAAAACTAGAAATAATAGGCCACCAAACGAGCGAACAAACAAAGACAGGAAGCGCATATCTACTACATTGCAGAACAGACAAATCAATATATAATAGCTAGTAAAACCCCTTCTACTAAATGTCCATTCGGTGAATAGTGCATGTGCTAGCGATGCGATCCCGGTGCGAAGGCCTCGCGGACACTTCGCCTTAGTTCCTCGTGGTCACGAGTCGAACTGGCTATCGAGGATCCAGGTTGGATGTGTGAACCCGGGACACTTGAGGAAACGAGACCATCCATGTCCGATTCGACAAATTCGAGGATCCGCTGAGCAAGCAGTTGGATCTCGCTGTGACCGTCCCCAGTATCTGTGTCCTGATACGACTGACTCTGGGAGCGATGTGATCGTGGTGTGCCGACAGATGAAGCTGGAGTCGATGTCCTTGATGTTGCAAGATTTCGAACGTTGGGTATCAAAAGATTGGAACCGCGAATATTGCTCATCAATTGAGGATCTTTCATACGTCTCGTCAGATGTTAGCTTGGGGTGGTTGCATAGGTTCGCGTACCTCCCGACTCAAGCAACTGTACAATCGTCCAGACCGCGATATGCTGGAAAGTTGTGTCTGGACTGCTCAAAAATCGATGCAAGTAGCGCTGCATTCCACCATCTGGATTCTCCCAAACGTCGTTGAAAGCCGAAAAATCATCTGCTCCTGTTCGACCATCTGTAAGTAACAGTATCAGCAATTAACAAGAGAGTTGCAAAAACGCAAACCTTTGGATGACAGATTGCCGAGTGCTGCTGCACTGTTCCCTTGCACTTCGGCGCTTGGTGAGTTTGTCAAAGGAATTAATACCTCGCATATTCCCATTTCCAACAACTGTCCCTTCAACTCGTCTGGCATAGTCAATATACCTCACGCATAAAGCAAAATATTACGCACCACTCAGGGCAAGCACCGCTATACAGGCCGTCATCTCGCTTTGAACGCTTATGGGGACTTCTAGCACGAGCTCCTTTATACTTTGCACAGCACCGGCCTTTACGATAGCAGTCTTGTTCTTCTCTGAACTTGCCGCGAGGTTGCGAAGCGTAGAGATGGCATGGCATTGGACTTCTTCATTGTCCTTGAACGATAAAAGGTTGATCAGTGGTTGTAAGAAACCGGACTCGATGATGGGCGACTCGTTTTGAGGATGTATGGAGACGTTGCGCACGCAAGCAGCGGAGGAAAGTATAAGAGGGAGATATGTAGATTGCAATAGACGTAGTAGAGGCTGTAGACCATCAGCCTTAACTATTTCAAGCTGATATTTTTCTACACAGGTCTGAGACAGGGAAACCCATAGGATTAAAACCTACCGTCACTGGCCAAATTCCTCAGAGCCAAAGCAGCCTGGCATTGGACCTTGAGGCTAGGACTATCCATCAACAGCACCAGACTCGACACAAGCTTCGGCTCGGTCTGGGCCAGCTTCTTTCGGTTGGCACCTGACAGAATCATTAGATCGGAGAAGCTTGTTGTTCTGATTGCGAACCATCGACAGCAATGTTGCTTAACGCCGTTGTACAATAATATTGAACGTCGGTATCCTGCGAATTAAGAAGGCTGACCAGGACGGGAATTGCACCGGCATTGACAAGGTGCTGCCTGTTCTCATCTGATTATTTGCAGTGTAAGAATAAATGCGACATGCATGTTTTTGCAAATACATGCCTGAATGGGTCATATTCAACAGAGCCCCAGTAGCATTTCTCTGAACACGCATATCTTTTGATTTCGCAAGTCGTGTGAGAGGGACCAAAGCACCAGACTTGGCTATTTTTGTTTTGTTGTCATCTAACCGCTTATCAGAACGGGGGGAAAAATTCACAATAGGCTTGCGCATACCATGAGTTGCTAAATTAGTGATGCATCCAACAGCATTGCACTGGACTTCGACGTTGGGACTCAGCATTTGCCGGATCAATGGTTCGAGTCCACCGAGTTTTACTATCAGAAGCTTGTTGTCGGCTAATGGCAGAGTTAAACGGTAATTCACTACGTAAAAACGTGACCGCGGTAGCTTACTATTGACCGCTAAATTTCCGAGTGCAGCGCTGGCAGCCCGCTGCACCTCCGTGTCATGGCTGCTGAGGAGAAAGAGGATAGGATCAAGGGTATCCCTCCCGACGGGGCGCACCTCCTTCTCTGTGATTTCCGCAAATGCGAGTGCGGCGCTTCGTTGGAGGTCGACATTGTCAGAGAAGGAGAGTGTTGTGAGCGCAGCAAGGGGGGAACCAGCGAAGAAATTGGTAGTTGTGCGGTCTACGAAAACGGGAATCAACGGGAGAGAGCGAGAAACGCGAAGGCCGTTGGGCGTACTTTCGAGGAACTGAAGCAGGTCTGCAACCGCCTCCCGCTCGTTCTCGAGCAACAGGGGCTCGTACGACTGCGACCTGCGCCTGTTGACTGGAAAAAGGGTGAAGGTGAACAAAGCAGAAGAGGAAGTGAGAGAACGTACGACAGTAATCACAACAGCTTGAGATGTTGCCCATTGGGAGCAGAGACGAACGGGTGCAGCACAAATTCAAGGCGCTCTCTCTGCTGCTCCCACGTTGTTCGTCCTCACGTGCACTTCCGAGTATACTCGGATGATGTATGTCAACCTTCTTTCGACGGAATATGTCTCTCCTACCTAGAATCACCTCTATACGCCTTACGGATACAGAGGAAAACATCTGCTCTCTTCTCGATGCCTGTACTACTCATCTCAAACAACAAAACATAGCAAACGTCACTTGCTAGAATTGCAGGCGGTTGGGTCAGAGATAAAGTTGGTTACTGCTCGACCACTCCATCTCAATACTGACAACGACCTTCAGCTTCTAGGACTCCAATCCAATGACATCGACATCGCACTCAGCGACATGATGGGCCTCCAGTTTGCACAACATCTCACCACCTTTGCTAATAAAAAAGGCGTCGAAACCGGTACGATCAGCAGGATCGCTCAGAACCCTGACCAGTCAAAACATCTGGAAACGGCGACCTTGAAGCTCTTCGACCTGAACATAGATCTCGTCAATCTGCGGGATGAAGAATACGCTGGTGATAGCCGAATTCCAACACAAGTCGTCCGTATGTCGAATTCGTTAACTAAAACCGTCGCTCATCGACCGAATAGTCTTTCGGCACGCCGTTACAGGATGCTTTGCGGAGAGACATGACAATAAATTCCCTTTTCTACAATATACACACGCGTTCTGTCGAGGACTTTACTGAGAAGGTCGGGCAGCTGTTCGCTATTGCTCCCATTATATGCCGAGACCAGCTCTAGGGCCTTACTGATCTAGGCAATGGAACCATTCGTACTCCGCTTCCTCCCAGGGAAACGTTCCTAGACGACCCGTTGAGAATCTTGAGGTGCATCAGATTTGCGGGACGCTTTGGATTTAGTATGGTTTCTGAGATTAAAGAGGCTGTTAAGGATCCCGCCATCCAGGTAGGAGATAAAATTAATTACTTTCCTCCTTACTCAGGTCTCATGTGGCAGGATGCTCTCGTATGTAAAGTCACCAGAGAGCGGGTCGGGGAAGAACTCGATAAAATGTTAAAGGGTACGTTAGATCCAGTCAATTGACAACGAGTTGACAATGCGCAGGTCGTAACCCCTTGCATTCGGTCCAGTTGATCCATGATCTATCCCTCTATCGAGCGGTTTTTTCCGTGATCCCCGCCGAGATTAAAGCTGCATTCTCTGAGCCACCTTCCCCCGACACAAGTGCTTTGACTTCGGCTGTCATTCTTCACGCTCTTCTTACTGAATCTGATGTGAATTTGCCCCCCTTGCATTCGTCACTTTTTAGAGCAGTGAAAACCGATCCCTCTTGTGCTTCTCGCCTGTATCTTGCGTCTATGTTGAACCCTTTTGCACATATCACCTATATGGACAACAAACAACGAGTGCATTCAGCGACTGGCATAGTCCTTCGGGAATCACTCAAGCTTGGAACTCAGAATCACTACCTTGATGGCGTCCCACCTTTGTTTTCAGCAAATCAACTGCTCAGGAGTGCTCTTCATGGCGAAGTTCTTCGTTTTTCCTCGCGGCGTGTTGCGCTCGGTGTGTTACTGGATCTTCCATAAATTTTTACGGGCACTAACATGTCGATGATGTCAGGCAAATTACTTCGACATGAGACAATTCACAACCCGAACACTGGTTCCCATTGGACTTCCACTGTACTTTTTTCACTTGTGCAGGACCTCGTTCCTTTCTATAGAATTGATGAGAACAGGTTCAACGGTAGGAAATAAGCTTATTAAGCGAGATATGATTAATTGAAAGCAACTAGCTACCCAGGCTTCGGAAATCGTTGAAAAATACAACACGTTCCTAAGAGAGATCGAGCAACTAGACTTGGGAGATGTACCAGAGCTTAGGCCTATAATTAACGTTAGTCACTTTGCTTACTCTTCAATTAACATCGGTCTTAGCCCTTTCTAGGGTCGTGAATTATTCGGGTTGTTGGGTGTATTAAAAGGAGGTCCCTGGACGAAAGAGCTGTTGGCGAAAATCATAGAATGGCAACTAGATAATCCCGGAGGAACGAAGGACGATTGTATCGCATGGATTCAAAGCGAAAAAACAGCTGGTCGCTTACGCCTTCAGGCTACAGAAACTCTGGAGCCGGTCTCCAAACGTGTGCGGATGTAGTAGCATGATCACGGACAAGATATCATGTTTTGATCTCTCCAACACCCGCTATCGACACCCTTTTCTAGCTCTCGTCACATCTGTCGAACTGAAAATATTCGTCTAATTCAACTTCGCAGTCAAGATTGGTGACCCCCTCCCTACCAGCCCTATTCCATGTCTCAATGCGGGGCTCAGATTCTGGATCGTTCCGGCTATCTAGAAGTAGTTGATCTGCGACCTCGTTATGTGATACTACAGCATACCAGAATTGTAGCTCTGGTGTGTATTGCTCCAATCGAGGCTTATGACCAAACTGGAAGCCGACGGCATCAGCAATCAGAGCCTCGCCGTTCCAGTTTCCCTTTCATATGTCGTGAGCAGACTGTCAATACTCATGTGCATTAATCACCTTTCCTTCGCTGTAGAACGAAGGTGCGGGTTCATCTCCGCAAACCATGGCGGGCTCCCCCCGCGAAACTTCAGTGGTCCATTCGACGTCCTCCTTAACCAACTCTTCTGCGCCCTCGAAAGAATTCTGAAAATCGGTGTCCCTGACCACACGCCTCGTATTGTTCCGAGACCATTTGCCTCGCTGGAATTCTCCCATTACTTTGACGGCTAATCGTTTGCATCGTTCGTCCTCCACGTTTCCATTCCTCGCTGTCCGTCTTCTGCCTCTCCTTGCAGTTTCCTGGAGAGCAGGGGAATATATGTATTCGGGGTTTTGTAAGCGATGAAGAGCCCTGTGCTCTTTTGCTCGCTTCCGGTAAACTCCCTTTGTCTCATCATCAAGATTATTCCAGCAGATTGCTGCAATGCGGCTGATATCCCGATGATCACGCTCAATAGGTTCGACCTTGAGTTTCTCCCTCGCCCAAAAATCAGATCGAAAGAGCATGAATGCATTTGGGGGCCGCGTTGCGGGTGCTTTCTTACGGGTATTGTCAGGGGTCTGAAAGCTCCCCGGCGCTGCGTCGCCTTGCTCTGCAGTTGGATCTATCATTGATGATAACTGGGGAGAGTTATGGCCTCCTTTCCCGGGTAAAGATCCTGGACGATTCATGCAGAGAACGGGGCGTTGTAACTTCCATCAATACACATAGATCATTAGGGTACTATGAATACCTTTGTCAACTTGTAATCCTCGTTGTTCCTGCTCTGACAAACGTCGGGAGCGACGGATTTCGCCTGATTTCTGTGGAGGCATGGAGAGACGATTTCGCGATGTGGTACAAGAGCGACGGCTATTAATTCATACAGGATAACTGATGATGGATTATATATTAAAGTCACCGCCAGACTGACGATGGTTCGTGTACACCTCGAGGCTAAATCAGAAAACAATCCCTACTCCCACATGTTTCAGCATGAGATGTGAGCGATACTAGCTGTCTAGATATAATGTTGGGCAAACGTCGCCAACTACCTTCCAACGGGATCCATTAATGCATCGCTGGCCAAGGATTCGATATCGCTCATGTGCGACAAAGTCACACGACTTATCAGTCCTTTCGACATCACACGAGGTGCATAGTCAACGCTCCCCTGAGCCTGGCGTTGATCGTTCTTTCAATCTCTTTGATGCATTGATCATATCCCTGTTTCATGGTAGATTGAAGGTCGGATTCATCGCTCACATCCTTGAACCAAGACGCACCTTTTCTTGAGCGCATCCCGTTGCCCAATCTTTCGTGCAGCATTGACCATTTCTGGACGGCTGACTTTTCCCATAGCCTTTTTCTTCATCCTGGAAGGCTTTGGAAGCTTCAATATCCAATCGGGTACAGATGAACCGGATTGAGATAGAACCGTTGCGATCCTGCTTGGCATTAGGTAGAGATACAAGGGATGGAAAGAATCAACACACGGTTTCAGATAGGGGGCGTCCTCATCCGTAAAGTACGTGATCGCCTTGCCTTCTCGACCGGCTCGGCCAGTGCGTCCTAAAATAAAGCTTCAGTGGTCAAAGTTACCGCGAGAGGCACATGCAGACCAATTCTATGAACGTAGCTCTGGATGCTTGTGGGAAAATCATAGTTTATGACTTCACGTACTCCCTTGAAGTCCATCCCGCGAGCCATGACTTCGGTGCTGACCATAATCCAACTTTCGCCTTTACGCATCCGCGCAACAGCGTCCTCGCGTTCCTTGTTGGTCATTCCAGCGTGTAGACAGTCCACATTCCGAACTCCATTAAGGATAAGCTCTTCTGCTAATGATTCTGCACGAGGCTGTGTCGAAGTGAAAATAAGTAAAGGGGGTTCGAAGGGCTGGGATAGATGCATTATAAGACTTGGCAATTTTGACTGGTCGTCGGCAACGTAGGTCAACTTTTGAGCTATAAGAGGGAGAGGCGTATCCCTGGAAAATCGTCAGTAGAGTGGGAGAGATCATGATGTTGTTCATACTTCAAACCAACAACTATTCTAATTGGATCTCGTAACATGTTCATTGCTATCTTTTCGACGCCAGCAGGTAATGTTGCACTAAATGCAGCCTTCTGCAGAGTGGCATGGGTGCAAGCGGCAACAATCTCTTCAACCTGGGGCAAGAATTCCACGTCCAATAAACGATCTGCCTCGTCCAGTACAAGGAAGCGAACGCTGGCGAAATGCATAAAATGACATCCACCTGACATATTGTTCACGTACTTGCTCAGATCAATAACCCCGGACTGCAATGCTGCGACCAGCCTAAGCGGCGTGCTTATGATGATGTCTTCGTAGCAGGTAAATCCTATCTTCGGACAGCCGAAAACATGGCAATGGCTCACCTACTTTATCTCGGACGTTCTTATCGGCCAATGCATTAGCTGTTGCTTTGCTGAATAAAATGACCTTCCATTTTCTCCCCAAAGCGAGCTTCAAACATTCATTATGGATTTGATGGGCCAATTCTCGTGTTGGGGAAATTACAAGGGCCCTAACACCATTTCCAGAACCATCTATAGCACTTGACGCAGATGGAGCCTTCAGGCGCGCAAATGCGGGCAACAAGTAGGATAGGGTCTTGCCCGTCCCAGTAGGCGAGATGGCGGCCAAATCACGACCCTATAAAGTCATTAATCCAGTCACCGATGTACTCATGCACCAACTGACTTGTATAAGGACTGGTATACCGTGTGATTGGATACCGGTCGGTTCGAAGTAACGGCATTTGGTGAGATTGGCAAGAAGACGATTTGACACGGAATATCGTTCTTTCAATTCTTCGAAAACGTTGATTTTTACAGGAATATCAGACCCTTTAGCAGTGACTCTGTGAGCCTGCGAATTCGTGAAGCTGCCTTCTGTTTTGGTTTCTTCAACTTCTGCATCGGCATTCGGCATATCAACACGTCTCTTTTTGTTTTTTACTCCAACGTCATGCTCGGCCTTTCTTTTAGTAGTCGTCCCCTGAGCATATCGGAAGAAGTCGAGTTCGCTTGGCATGGTCTCATCTTGTGATGAGGTGGTACAAGCCGTGGGCTGAGCATTCTTCCCCCTCTGTTGAGTGTCAATCAAATCATGAATAGAAGTTGATTACTGCGACTTGCCTTGAAGAGGAGGACATCGTTCTTGAATTTAGTTTTATCAAATTTCGTTCCACCACGGGACAAGAGTTGGAACGCTTCCATGATTGTCCAGATGTACGACCACAGTTGGCAGTAATAAGTAAATTATCCGTTACGTAATCCAATGCCAGAAGTCAAATGGTAACGATGGATATAACTTCTATATGCCTAGTTCTATTCAATACGTCCTTGGATCCTCGGACGTATGATCTATAATGAAGATGGGTAGCCGCTTCCAAAATATAAGGAATACAGAATCAAATGTTGCTGATATATCGTATCATTTTATGAAGCATGCGTCTCCCAAGCGGCTTTCAATTGCTATCCAATATGATATTAGTGGCTGCCAGTGAAGTTATCCAAACACTATACTCACTTCAAGAAAAACAAAAAGTAAAACTGTGTTTGGTCCTAGGCGAATGAATGCAGGAGTCCAACCCTTGAAGAGGAATCTAGGACCTTCGTCCCGGAAAGATTGGCCCAGAACTTTAATGAACGTGGTGTCAGCAGACTGGTAGATCGGCTTAAGCAGAAACCCTGAATAAAACACTGTCATAACCTACTGATGCCATGAGGCGGGACCGAATCACATCAGCCGGGGAACAAACAGCTAATGGCCCGTCAATAACTAGCAAGTGGCGCGAAAAAAACAACTGACTCGTAGCAACAGTACCAGACAGGCAGCTTGCCATGACGTGTAGCAAAAGGTTATCCCGTATTTGATAATCAACGATTGGAAGACGGCGATGTAGGAGGGTTGACTTGAAGAAATCGTAGCTAGATTGCCGAATCAATACAACCTTGAAGCACAAGCTAAGGATCCACCCACGATCCAACTTGTGACGCCTAAGAATTAACAATCAGCATCAGGAGTTTTGATGGTAGGGCTGTCTTACATTCATGAGTACCGCACGGGACTGATGGTTGGAAATTACAGTTAGTTATACTGGGACGGCGCGAACTTGTTGCATTGTTACCATGTTGACACCCAGACCACGAGTCAGACCCTTAAAGCCTTCATCTTTTACCAGCCTAGACAGACCGACGACAGCATTGCGATAGTTATACCGTTTCTCAGGAGGCCGCACCGAGTCGCTGGTCATCCTAACTAGGATTATATCTATCTTACAAGTGAGACTTTCCCTTAGAGATGTTCAGAGTGGATTGACCTGCAGGATTGCCAGCCATCCCTCCTAAACCACCCGCAAAACTTGCGGCTAACAATAGGTGCGCGGTCCGTGGCTTGCCGTGCTGAGATATCTTCGCTTTCAACTTTTCGTAAGCCCCAATGCGGACAAGCGAATACGACATTTGTCGCATCAATGAGGCGGATAGTCCTGTGTAGAGACTTCGGAAACCGGATTGTACTATGGATGCTCGAAGAACTGAGACCGTAGATGCTCCTTTGCGTCCGGATGACAAGCCAAGTGTTTGCATGCGACTATTGGTTATTGAAATCAACATTCTCTGGTGGAGCTGAATTCATACTGACACCTTAGTGAGATCCAACGGATGTGTGCAAGAAGCAGCCACTAAAGCGACCTCAGATCCACTGACAAACTGGGTAATAGGAACATACTGGATGCCGCGACGCCTGTGTGAAGAGCATGAATTAGTTTTGCCCTCCCAAATTGGCTACGCGCCCTTGCTCACCTCCAAGCCTAAGTGAAAGAACAACATGTAATAAGCGTTGGGGTCGGACTCGGTGAAGTTACATATGGACAGACCAAAAGGGATAGGCAGTAGGCATTTTTCAGGAAGACAAGAGGGACTGCCCAGTCTGAAGGTCCTGGCTCGTTTCCAACCCTTACCTGGCGCCCCCACGCTGTTATATTTTCTACGCCCTCTTGCTAGCAGAGGCGGATGCTTGACTAGCTGGGTTGTCGGGCCTTGTCGGGTTGATTCACCTATATAATGCTATACGCAAGAAGGATAAGCCACTACCGATTCCGTGATGGACACCCGCAGACGGCTCAAATTGACATTTTGGAAAAAAATACATGTAATAATGAGAGAATTTCAAACAAATGTATAGTTGGCGAGTCACCTATGAACGCCCACCTATAAATAATGATTAAGAACAGTTTCGAGGCCCTCTGAAAAAAGGGTCCGTGCGAGAGTGGTTGTTTGGCTCTGGTTCAGGCGTCACAAACAGCTGGACATCCCTCTTCTCGAACATCTCACCTCTTCTTTTGTATTTCATCCCTGAAAATGAGTGCACACGACAACGAAGATCTTATTGACTACGAAGACGAACACGACATTGTTGCTAACGGTACCATAATATCTGCGACAAATGGGGGCATCGTGGCTGGCGTCGGTGATGACGGTGATAAGGACAAGAAAAATTTTTCTGGCATTCATTCAACAGGCTTTCGGTATGCGCAACCGTTATTTCACTCCTCCTCCTACTTATTCTTCGCTTAGTGACTTCCTGCTAAAACCGGAACTCTTGCGAGCCATTAGTGACCTGGGCTTCGAACACCCTTCAGAAGGTAGTCTCGCAATTACGGAAACCACATATCGACTAATGATTGCTCAGTTCAACAAGAATGTATTCCTCAAGCAGTTCTTGGCATGGACGTACTTTGTCAGGCCAAATCCGGTCATGGGAAAACTGCTGTGTTTGTTCTTGCAACACTCCAGCAGTTGGAGCCTGTGAATGGGGAGGTCTCTGTGATCGTCCTTTGCCATACACGTGAACTTGCTTTCCAAATCAAAAACGAGTACACGAGATTCGCCAAGTACATGCCTGACGTTCGCGTCAGCACTTTTTATGGAGGCACGCCTGTTGCCAAAGACGCAGAAATTCTTCGAGACAAGAATAGGTGTCCCCATATCGTAGTCGCCACGCCAGGGCGGTTGAATGCCCTCGCAAGAGACAAAGTCTTGGATGCTAAGAACGTGAAACACTTCGTATTGGACGAATGCGATAAAATGCTGGAACAGCTTGGTTAGTCATGACATCTGGCGCTCCTCCATCTTTTCTCGTTCGGTTGCACGGCCTAATTTTGGTTTGCCCCAATGATCGAAGTTCGTTACGGGATAATGTCGAGAGAGAAATCTGATGATTTCGTTGTTCGGGTGCGTTGCGTTGGGCGATCAAGATCACGACCGAAGGGACCATTCAAGACGCCTAAGCTGAAAGCGACCACCGTGGCCTCGACATCCTGCAACTGACGTTTCTTTCTCATTGGCACCATCGGTGTTTTGCTTCTCTTATTTTCTCCTGCCGCCTTCTGTCGACGAATTCATCTAATGACGACATCGTAAATTAGACATGCGCCGTGATGTACAAGAAATCTTCCGAGCTACTCCCCACCACAAGCAAGTCATGATGTTCAGCGCCACCCTCTCCAAAGATATCCGTATAACGTGCAAAAAGTTTATGGCAAACGTGAGTTTCATCCGTCACATCCAATCATCTATCCTGACTAGAATTGAATTAGCCGCTGGAAATATTCGTAGATGATGAAACGAAGCTCACACTACATGGCCTCCAACAACATTACGTGAAATTGGACGAAGTTGGCAAGAACAGGAAGTTAAATGACCTGCTGGACACCTTGGAATTCAATCAAGTAAAGGAAGATTCTTTCACATTGGCATTGATTCACTATTTACCAAGGTCGTAATATTCGTAAAATCGGTTGCCCGTGCCATCGAGTTGGACAAGCTTTTGGTTTCTTGCAATTTCCCGAGTATCAGCATCCACTCCGGACTGCAACAGGAGGAACGGTATGATCACCAATTTCCGATTGTTTCTGTGGCTGAGGATCGTGAATAAGCATTAATCGGTATACTGCGTTCAAGGCGTTCGAAAAGCGAATCCTCGTTGCCACTGACATTTTTGGCCGAGGCATTGATGTGGAACGTGTTAATATCGTGATCAATTATGATTGCCCGCCTGACGCAGATAGTTACCTGCATCGTGTTGGGTTAGTGTTATTACGGCCATTCCTAAATTTTTTGCTCAACCGTTCATCACAGACGAGCCGGTCGATTTGGAACCAAAGGTCTTGCTATTACATTTGTGTCGTCAGACAGCGATCAGCAGGTTATGTCTGCGATCCAATCCCGCTTCGAAGTCGCAGTACCAGAACTCCCTGACCGCATCGATCCCGCAAGTTATAGTAAGTTGTTTTTACGTCTTACCAAAAAGTCCAGTATCTAAGGCATAAATGAACAGTGACATCGTAAAATATGGATCGAATTGTCATTTACTTTCTTAATAGTTTGTTAGTGCATCGTTTGTAATCGTTAGCTCCAACGGCGGATATTTGCCCCTGTCTTCCATGTCGTCAGAATTGACGTCACGCTCAATTAGGAAGCCTACGTTCACAGCCAGTTGACTTCTTGTTCAAGTTGTGGCCGCAGACGACAGCCCTATACCCAAGGATGACACGCAGACCCTTACAGCCGATGATGTATTTCAGTGATGGTGCTCTATCTATTCCTGGCTACACCTTTGAAAAGGTCTGGTTGTTATCAGTAGCGCATTTCACCTAGTCTTAGACGCCGTTGTTCATGTTATAGGCTGTTCCATGGCAAGACACTGGCAGCATGACTATATTAGCGGAAGGCAGTAGTCTCAAGGATGGTTCGAACGTTCTAGCTAAAATTGCACCAGCCAACTCAAATGGGTCCATGTACTTGGAGCGGGAAGCTCACATGTATGTGCAACGAATCCTAGTCTTGTTTCCCTATACTTGAACTACCATCTGTTCCTCCTCAGATTAGGAAGAATAACGACTTCGACTGAAAGATACGGAACGGCGTTACGTTTGATAGATTTTTTCAAGATTCCCCGTGAAAGTGGCGACTGTGTTGTGCTTCTATTGGCTCATCCTGGTCTTAACATACTTGGTCGATATTTGCCTCCATCCAAGGTCAATGACCTTCTATTGGCTGACGTTGCTCGTGCACGGCCTTCGTCCTCCCTTGGCGATATTTACTTGGCAAGCATAGAAGGCATGGATCTCATGGAGGAAATGGAGATATTCGATATCATGGATCTAGCTACGTTTCTTGAGTAAGCATTTCCCGAAGCGTTACTTTGTGGATAAGCTAATAGCACGCAGGTTCGCTATACAAGCAACTCATTGTCTAGAGACTCTTCACCGGTAGAGTCGCATTTTCATTGTTTCTATGTTATTTAATCCTAGTTACAGAGCCGGCATCGTACACCGCGAAGGTATGTGTCATGTTCGAGATGTGAGATTCACCCAGTGGAACCGATATTACCAGTTCGAGCGAATGCATTCCACCTCAATTCACACACAGGTATCGTCCGGCTTGTTCATTTCGGAAATCGTGCCATCTCGCTGGAGAGTTATGGATCGCCATCGTCTCTTGTGTTAAGGGCATTCGAAGAGGTCGAAAAACTCAAAGTCAAGGAAGCCCTTTGTTACCTTGCTCCAGAGCAAACGGGTAGTATCGAGACCATGACGCAAGACTCCAGGACGGATCTCTATTCTCTAGGCATCCTGTTCTGGACCCTCCTGGTTGGCCGTGGGCAAACGCCGTTTGAAGGTGGACCGTTGGAACTGTTACATTCCATTATCCAAAAGAGGCCAATGCCTGTCCATGAAGTTAGGCATGACGTGCCGCAAGTGTTAGCGTTGATAATTGAGAAGGTTTGACGTTTTTAAGCATAGCTGTCGAATTGACTTATTTTCATTGGCAGTTGTTGTCAAAAAACCCAGATACACGCTATCAGAGTGCACATGGGCTGAAGACGGATTTGATGGAGTGTCAACGACGTCTTTTAGCCACCGTTTCGTCGACGTCTGAAGAATCTACAGAGGTGAAGAGATAAACATATTCAGAACCTGCATGCTGACTTTTGCCAGCTTATTCCCCTTTTTGAGATTGGACAACAAGATCGGTTCATGGCAAGTCTGTCTTCAGTTTTTTTGAGCTTAACTGACTCTCTGGATTACAGGAATTTACAATGCCCATCGCCTTGGTACGTGCTGCGACTGTGCGCTCTAGCCTATGAACCGACCATCCTCAGTTTGGACGGGACAAGGAACTAGAGTTGATTAGGAACGTCAGTAAGTGAACACTCTTCATTGCAAGTTGTTGGTCATAGAGTATTTTCCCTAGTTCGAAATACATCCACGAGTTTTTCGAGGCATTATTCATCGTCTAAAGGATATGTTTCGTTGTCGACGTCCGGACAAGACGCCAGCTTCGATTCTGGGGCAAACGATGACCATAGTGATTCTATGTCATCGCACAGTGAGTCTTCAAAACTTACTGGCAAGAAGAGCGACATTAGCCCCAAGCTGCCGTCAGCCCAGCGATCACCTGCCTATGATAGCTCTATGAGTACGTCTCTGCCACCTAGCAATGAATTATGGAAAGTGGCGCTACGTTCTCAATCGCGCGCTCCACGAACTCAGGTTGTTATCGTGGTCGGGCCACCAGGGTGAGTTTGGTAGGATTGAATATGCTGAAGCTGAAGATGCTTCCAGTGTCGGGAAAAGCTCTGTAATACTGGTTAATCAAGCAAAGTGGAGAGGTGAGTGAAGCACGTTTTTAGTATTACTCGTCATTAATTCTAAAATAGCACATGGTTTATGGGGTCAAGCCAAATTCCAAAGTGCCGATTCCGCCCCATTTGCAGCTTTGGTGAGAGTCGATCATTATGTTTAACCTTCGTGGAACTTACTCTCACTCACTAGCTGGGCTGTCTGTCATCAGTTCTTAGACAACTTATGGTCTTTCACACAGATTTACACCGATTTGTCACATCATTACGTGAACGCTTGGGACCACAGTTACAAAATGTCCCGTTACTGTTCCAAGGTACACCGGAACTGCAAGAGGTTCTTGCTCCTTTCGACATCCCATTGGATACTGCGCCGAAGGAATCATTGTCAACGCGCGAGTTGCGCGCCCGGTTTCAATCACTTGTCGAAACCGTTTTTGTTGTCGTAGCAGAAACTCGACTTTTTGCTCTTTTCCTTGACGATCTCCACGAAGCTGATGAATCGTAGTGTTATATATCGTACTTCCGACTAACTTGTCGCTGATAAATTTCAGGACATTGGACCTCGTTTCGACGCTAGTCAATTCAAGAAGTAGAATGGTAACTGGTTCAATCTATCATTTTTACTGGCGCTTATACATTTTAGTTGATATTAGCGACCTTGCGTTCTGACAGGAGGTTAGTGCGATGCAGCCGTCTTAGGATACTAATCCTCAACGTAGCAGCGACGTGGTTGAGCGAGCTCGGTCTATGTTTTCCACCAGGTCGCGTCCGACTTGGATTACTCTAGAGCCACTGTCATTTTCCTCGATATCAACTCTTGTTTCCAAAACTCTCCACCGATCGAGGGAAGATTGCATGTCTTTGTCACAGTTTATCTATACCGCATCGTCTGGAAATGCTTTCTCTGCGCGCAATATATTGACCACTTTGCAGAGGCAGCATCATGTGAGTATTTCAAGAAAACCTAGTGGCGATGAATACCAACCTGAGTATACCTAGATCACATTTAACTGGGATCTAAATCATTGGGTGTAAGTTTGAACTGCAGATCTTCGTTGAGCACTAATGCAGGAATTCATAGATATGATATGGCTGCAATTGAACATAGCATGACGAACCAAAAAATTTCGGATCCAACAGACTTGAGTTTCCTCATCTCCCACATGAGGGAGCTCCCTCCTGAGGCTCAAAAGTACCTGACTTGGGCGGCTTTCTTTGGAGAAACGTTTGTAGTAGTACATTTGAATGCAGCTCTCTTGCTTATGCTCCATAGTTTCAAAGTGACAGAAGTTGCGTTGATGATGGATTGGGAAGATTGGAAAGATCCAAGTGGAAGCAGTGGAAGCGATGATGAAATGGATGACATGTGGAATTTGCACAAAGCCGTGACGGATCTACAAAAAACAGGGTCCCAATGCCCGAGGATCAATACGTGGCCTACAAATGGCCCTGACTGAAGGATGGCTCATCCAAAGAGCGAGAGACATGTGCAGTTTTGCTCATGATAGGTATAGGCAAGCAGCGCAAGCAGAAGTAGATACATTTCCTGCGGATTCGATCGCAAAGATGTCTTTCAGAGTACGTCGTAACATGTGGACAAATCCCGTCTGAGAAATTTATTTTAGATCATTCTTATGATGTTGCATGAGGATCCGGTTGACGTTTATCGTATCGCAGAACATGCTAAACGGTGAGGACTTCCACTTTGATCTATAGTATGCAATGAACTGTATGTAGATGTCTGCCCATCTTGCGCGACCACCCCAAGAAAGAGGAACTTTTGAATGTGCTTATCGATGCCGGAGAATCTGCTTGGGCAAGGGGTGCGCATGAAGTAGGATTCCTTCTCTTTTGATTTTCCCAGTTAATCCGCTATCGCAGTTGGCGCTGCGATCGTTTGAAAGTGCGAGAAGCTTGATTGGAGATGACCCTTGGGTTGAAGACCCTGGACGAACATTCAATCTATTGTCAAGGCTTGCTGCGTATGTGCACAACAACTTCTTAGACGACTTCACTAACAAATTACTAGCTTGTTCACATGGAAAGGTCAGTTTAAAAGCAAAGTTTGGTATGAAGCTGAAGCATTTTAGGGGATTATGATATATCCGATAATATTCTGCGGGAGTGCTATGCCCATGCCTTTCAACCAGAAGATAAAGGAGGTCTTCTTCGATTGCGTTCTCGCAATAATTGGCTGCGAGGACATTTTTCAGAGGCTTTCAATGATACCTTGACAGCGTTGAAAATACTGGGCATTGAGCTCGATCCTACACTGACTCGAAGACAGGTGGACACTTTGTTTGAGCAGGTGAAGAATGAAATTCTCGCCGTAGGATTTGACACTATTCTGTCCATTCCACGCACTACGGATAAAAAAACGGAACTTGCTGTAGCACTCCTGAATGACGCTGGTCAGCCCGAGCGATTCCGTTCCGAAATTACGACTGACTGTGATTTCTATCCAGGCATTAATTCCTATTGGGGTTTATCCCGTTACGCGCTTACGGATATTATTGGTCTTACAGTATGTCTATCTTCCTCATAAATGACTTTTGCTCAAGTATCACCTCCAGACGATTCAGCTGGCACTGCGGTAGGACCCCATTATATTTTTTGGCTCTCTTTTTTGATTAGAATTCAGATCTGGAATAACTCCTGGTTCAACTCTCGGCTTTTTCTGGGCTTTAGGCGGTAGGACCTCTACGGATTGGCACTTTTTTGTTCTAATTATCCGTAGCTGCGGCAGAGCGACGCGAACTCTACAGGTTTTCCACAGATCTCGCGAAGCTTGCGTTGCGCATTGCCGATAAGCACGGTAATAGTGGCGATAAATGGCAAGATTTTCGTTTTGTTGGCATTGTCTTTTCCTAAGTACTCCAGCAGTCGAGCACAAGTGCTATTTTGTGCTATGGTTTCCGGCTTTGATAACGTCCATGTACGTGCAAACCTACCCAGGCTGGAAGAGGCTATCAAGCATGGAAGTGGTGCTGGTGACCGGTAAGTGAGATTTTATCACATGCAGATTAATTTTCCAAGCGTTGTTGCAGCATTTATACAAGTTTAGCGAGCATCCATGCGTTGCTCATCCGCCTCTATTCGTGTGAACACCGTAAGTTACCCTACCTAGAATATCAGCAGATCGCTGAATAGTACTATCAGTCGGCGAATTACTAGTCGCTGCGGAAGAGGTTTGCTCATTTTATCGTTAATTTGCTGTGATTGAACTGTGATTATACAGTGTGTTAATGATGTCCGATTATGGGCACCGCTAGGAGATCCCGTTATTCTAGCTATGGGTACGACCCCAGACATTCTTTTCGTGTGGTCGCGTTGAACACATCTAGGTGTTTTGAATTGTATACGTGCACTGGGCGGGCAGTCTCATGGTACGACTGCCGAAACTGCGTTCGATACAGATTCTTTTGTCGAGAGAGAATATCTCTCAAATGTTCGTGATAAAAACGGAGATATTGAGCTCGCAATGAATTGGTGAGAGTAGACTTCTCTATTGCGTGATATTTTTTTTAAAAAAGCATAATAATAAAAGGTATAACTCATTCAAAGTATTAGTCGCAGTAACTTCATGCGCATGTTATTCTAACATCTTCACAGCTTGTTGGATTGTTTTGCATCGGATATATTGATCGAGCAATTGAACTCGGATTTCAGGTTTACGAGACCAGAAACGGCTATCCTAAGTAAGACGGAAACATCCGCAGAAATCAAAGTTACTCATTTCACCGAAGTCACAGGCATGTCCGCTATGCGCTATTTTTCCATAGCCTCGCCATGACTGCGCGCCTCAAGAAAGGCGAAATATCTGATCATCGCCGCAACGTTTTGATGTACCCAGATCAATAAAAACCAGGCTTATATAAAGAAGTGCGTTTTTTGATATAAACCCAATAATGTATATTTTAAATCTTTTGAAGGTGGCTGTCTCCAAGCCCTGTGAACGTCAGCACTTGGGTAGCGCTCGTAGTAAGCTGCAGTTTTCCATATCTGTAATACAAGCCAACTCCGCGTAGGATGCTGAATTAGCGGCGCTTCAGAACAGAGCTGATGCATTTAAACTATATGATATAGCTGTCAAGTAAGCCTAAACATTTTAATCATGATTATTCTTATCACTGTTCTTCAGACTCTCCATCAACAATGATTGGTTGATGGAAGAAGGGTGGTGCTTATATCTGGTGCGATTCATGTCATTTCGGACGAGAGAAACTAGCTAAAGTATCATAGCAAGGGTCGCACTTTGTGAGATGTGGTGTTGAAGGGCTAGGAAGTGAGCTACAGAGGCGCGGCATCGCCAGGCATGCACAATGGGGAGCGCAAGGAATAGTGTTCGTTTGGCTGCTTTTTTCCTTCACACATTGTAAAAACGCTTTTCAGCAAGCACCTATCGTCCCTCGCCGGATATAAATCACCACCACCGCTGAAGAGACTTCTGTTCACGTCAGACATCGCGGTCCAAACTGAATCTATGTCTGATCTAGAATCCCCTGGGCAATCATACCCGGTCAAAGTGGATTCTGCGGAAGATCAGGAGTCGACGCTGAGTGCCTCAGATCTGGCGTCCATACTTAAATGGAGTAAAGAAATCTCTAGCGATATCAATCTCCCTTCAGGTAAGGTTACGCCAAGATTTGAGTGGTCCTTTTAATCGCCAAATAGCTTTGCAACGGTTAACCGAGATTGCAACTGGTATGCATGTCAGCGGTAATTGTGTAAGTCTGAAGTTCTGACACCAATCTTAGAGACCTCTGGCTCCCAAAATACCTGCGGTACGTCGAGTAACTAGTACAAGTTTGATTCTAACAGGATGGTCAGTTGTCATCGCACGGGAGGCAGGGGATTATACTGTTGCTACTAGCATGACTCCACCCGAGCGATGCAAGGTTTACGAGTAAGAATATTTTATGACGTTTGCAAATTACTATACCCATACCGGGTTTACTAGAAACCCCAAATCTGTCAGGACAATGGGTGACCCTTTGCAGAAGGCGATAATACAACACAGTTTGTTTCTGCACTTTATTTGCACCTGCGTTGAGAATGATCTCCTTGCAGCGCTCAACTCCAAGGAACGCGTTTATTACAGCGATGCTTCCTCAGATTCACGGTTTGCCTCTGAAGCTGGTCAATCAATGTACCGTTCGGTAGTCTGCCTACCGATATTCAGTAATCGAGGACAAACCTTCGGGGCCGTATATTTTGCATCCAGATACCCTTTCCCCCGGAACACACTAACAATACTCACTCTACTTTGCCAACAAGCTAGTATTAGTATTTCCAATGCCTTGCTCTTCAGGTCCGTGCAGACGGGAACGAGAGAAAATCTGAAAATGATTGCCGCCCAACGCGAGGCTTTGGAAGCCGCGCGTCAGAGTAGGGAGGATGCCCTGAAGGCTACCAAGGTGTGTTTGCCAGACTATAAACATATAGGGCACGTCTCCTAACCCGCGTAGATCAAAAGTAATTTTCTAGCGTCCATGAGCCATGAGTTGCGGACACCCTTCAGGTCGCATCCATTTTTTTCACTCCGGAATACTTTTGACAGACGTGTAGTTCATTTTACGGGCTGTTGGATCTTTTAGGTGGCACGGAGTTGAATCCTGGGCAGAGCGAAATTGGTATACTTTGATTCTCTGCTTTGCGAATATCTTTTACCTAATTTTACAGTGCAAACGGCGAAGCAATCCTGTGAACTACTTTTGAAGGTAATTGCTGCTTACCGTGGATATGGCGTTGCCTGTTGAGCCACGACTGTTAAGATAATCGATTCCATTCTTGATTATAGCAAACTGGAAGCATCTGGCAAGTGTCTAATATGTGCATCCTCATTCGCTCCTTACAATGCGTAGCGGTCAAATTAGAACCTACTGGCTTTTTAGTAGAAGTACGTGTTGTCAAGTTTGCAGCTCGATGATGTTAACAATCAACAAAGAACATTATTGCAGTTTGTATTTCTTGGATCCTCTACAGTCTCCTGCTCATGCGTGCAGGATTGCATGGAATTACTTCTGCCAATGGCAGCGAAAAAACTGGATCTTTCTTTCAACATTGAACCTGATGTCCCTCCATGTAAGTCGAAATAGTTGATATCGCAGTTTCAGCTAAAAGGCCTCGAAAGGGATATTTGCCGATTATGCGCGAATACGTCAAGGTTAGTTCATGTCATCCGTGTGGACCCACACTGAAAAGGTATAAATCAAGTCCTCATGAACCTCATTGGCAACGCGGTGAAGTTCACAGCCCGTGGCTTCGTTCGTGTAAATTGTTCAGTCGAAGAATCGGTTAGTGCAGAAGGAGAAGTGACCTTAAAATTTGAAATACGGTAAGTTTTGCGCTGTAATCGGCCTCGTTCTTCTCATGACCTCCTCGCAGTGACTCTGGAATTGGCTTGTCAGCCGCTGATCTGGAACAACTCTTTATCCCTTTCCAGCAAGCTGATGTGAGTATAGCGACACCATCTAGTTAAGAATCTTAATCTTCCATTCATCAGAGTTCATCCACCCGACGATTCGGAGGAACTGGCTTAGGACTTTCGATCTCACGTCAACTAGTGAAATTGATGGGAGGCTCAATAGGGGTTCAATCAGAACTAAATGTTGGGTCCTTGTTTTGGTTCACGGTCCCTGTCATGATTTACAATTCTGAAGAATCACACAAGGTACGCGAGTTATCAAGTACTCTGGTCAAATATTGAGCTGATGTGTTACCTGCGCATAGTCACTTCAGGATGTTGAGCGGCTGAAATCAGCGCTACTGGTACCCGAACCTCTAAACATTATCGTCTGTTCTTCATCAAGTGCTACACTTGCGTTCATGAAGACAATATTAACCGGTTTCCGAGTAACAGTACTATGCACTATCGAGGAGGTTCATTCACACTTCAGCTCGCAGAGTTCAGCCACTCATCCTCTAGATTTCATCATTCTTGATGACCAAACTGAAAGCCATGGAGACGATTTGGCTAAATTCGTGGGCTCTCTTGGTGGTGCGTTCCGGGAAACGAAAATTATTCAGTTGTATACTCCGACGATGAGTCGTGTTGGACACTCAGTATTTGGTAAAAGTTCCATGCCAGGAGTGGTCAGGATGACGAAGCCGCCCCGAAGAGCCCGAATTTTACAGACATTGGCGGGACTAAAGAACCTGCCACACGACATCCCGCCAAGTCATATTACGGATATTGCTAAAGCAGTAGACGATGTATCGACTGCTCACCGCACACTGAGCGGACATATCCTCGTGGCAGAAGGTTTGGCAATGTCTTGGTGCCTATCAGCTAGACTAACCTCAGACTAGATAATCCACTAGCACAAAATGTACTCATAAAGCAGCTGGAACGTTACAAGCTGAGTGTCACCGCGACGAACAACGGGGAAGAAGCAATCGCAGAATGGGAATCACACGAACCTGGATATTTTAGTGCTGCGCTGTTTGATCACCGTAGGTTGTATTTTCTGTTATGCTCAGTGATTCACAACGCTACGTTAGACATGCCGATCTGCGATGGCGTGGAGGCAGCAAAGCGCCTGCGACTTCTCGAGAGCAAACGGAAGTGTTCGGTTATTCTCCCTAGTGAGTGGTCGCTAAAGTGATAGCAGGATTTGACTCATTTTCTCCAGTTATTGCCTTGAGTGCCGATTGTCAGGAATCAACTAAGCAGCTGTGCCTTAGTGCTGGAATGAATGCATTCTTCAGTAAACCACTACGCAAAAGTATGTATTGACACTTACCAATGGCGGTGCCAAAGTTTAATTGTCCTAGGTGATTTACTTTCACTTCTGTCGATGCTTGGCCCGTAGTTAGATTATGAGTTGATATCATGGTGATAACGATGACCTTGGTTTAGAATTTTCCGCGGGAACTAGTTTACATGACAACATTGTAATGTTTGTAGCTTATTTCAACAAATCTAGTCCTTGAACATATGCAGTGTAACGACTAGGTCAGCGCCCGCTGTGACTATAGTGGGTAGTATGATGAACACCGGGATACACGTTTTGTGGCTGGTTTCTATTCAGAGCTTCACTGTACTCCCGAGACTCAACATTCGGAACGATTGGGGCACTGCCATGAGCAGCAGCTATAGGTGCCTGAGTAGCAACAGGATTATGCGCTATTTGTTGTGGTTGGGAATGGGCTTGAGTATGTTGCGGTTGGCCAAAGCCTGAAACGGGTGCCTGGGTTTGCGGGTGAGTGTTGAACAGCACATGCTGTGGATAGTGACGAGCATGGGCTTGCTGCTGCTGCTGCTGCTGATGGTGACCATGGTGATGCGGATAGGCGAAAGGAGGAGGAGGCATAAGCCCAGGCTGGGGCGTTGGATAGGGATTCGCGGCGGTTGTGAAATACGGGTGCGACAATGCATCCGCTGCAGATATGCGTTCAGCAGGGTCAAACTTGAGAAGACGCTCGAGGAGGTCAATCGCTATACCAGATTCAGTGATATGGGTCACTTGAGATCGTGACATTGCTTACCCTGTGGTGATGCCTTTGGAAGTACCTGTGAAAAGGCCATTTTAGGATAACGAGGACACGACTTTAATTGTATCTCGGGCTAATAATTATCAATAAGAATCTTGAATAGATCATAGAAGATTCATCCACGTACGGATTCCCGTTGCATCTTCTGAAATTGTGCCTCTGTAGGTGTTCCTATAATCCTCATGATATGCAACAGTTGGTCTTGGTTATCTCTGCCACGGAACAGTGGAAGGCCCGAAATCATTTCAGCAAAGATACAGCCACAGGACCAGACATCAATGGAAGTGCTATATGTACGTGAACCGAGTAGTACGTCCGGTGCTCGATACCAAAGGGTCACAACCTATCTCGAGCGCATATAGTTACTTCATACATTTGTCATGCATGGCTCACCTCATTAGAAAAGGTATTCACTGGAACACCAAACGCCCTAGCAAGCCCGAAGTCGCCTAATTTGAGCTCCCCCTTCCTGTTAATGAGAAGATTCTGAGGTTTCAGGTCGCGATGTAACACTTGGTTCTCGTGGCAATATGCAGTTCCTTTGAGGAGTTGATACATAAAGCTCCGGACTGTATTGGGTTCCAGAGCGCCACGATCCCCGTGTTGGTCCATGTACTTCTTCAAATCTTGTTCACAGAATTCAAAAATGAGGATAAGCTTTGTTTCGGTATGAATAACATCATGCAATCTGACGACATTGACATGCTTGAGTTCCTTCATCAACGAGATTTCTCGAATGGCGGTGGAAGGAGTGCCTTCTTCTGCATCAAGATGTATTTCCTTCAGAGCCACAATTTCGTTTGTTACTTTTGACCGGCCCTGGTTCGGAGGGTGAGCAAGTTGGGAGAGCAGAGAGGCACTTCTCACCTTGTACACCGTTGCATACGTCCCTTCACCTTTACCCTGGGATGAGTATGACACAGAGATAACACACAGCCACTCCACGTACCCAGTTTTTCCAGCTGCCAGGTTCATGATGAGCAATACGTAGAGACATCTGATATTAAATATACCTGGATGTATTTGGATTCCTTTGCTTTGAGCTGATCCATGGTGGTCAAGTAAGAGCGAGTCGGCGGGATCCATAACACCGAGCAAGATACCAGATCGGGATGCTATGATCGCAGACCACGTGACTATGCGCGCGTACTTGCCAATCGCAAAGAAAATTTGAGACGACTAACAGAAGGTAAAACCTGTCTACATGCAACGACTTCTTGCTTAAATTTCGGATTTCATCAGATGTCTGCTCCGAAAAAACAGAAAGCGACACGCAAGCATCCTCCAGCAGGGCGACCCCCCGCTACTACGACCATATCACAACCGACAGTAGAGAATACCGCGAAACAATCTATCAGATGTTCATTTTCTCCAGATGGAGATCTATTTGCGTTTCTTATGTTTTCCGTTGACAAGCATCGGCTACGCATCTATGACACCCACACAAACCAGTCGGCCGCGGAGTACATTTTTGAATCGGCAAGAGCAACCTCATTAACATGGGCAAACATAGATTTATCCGTGTCCGAAGATGCAGATTATCAACCCTCCACTAAAAAGAGAAGAAAGAAAAACGCTAATGCGACCGAAGGGTCCGCAAGCAACAACTTGTCCCGTATCATTATTTTAGGTTCATCTGACGGTGCTATTCTACTCTTCTCGCCTTCACACGGACGCGTTATTCGAAGGTTGAGCCATCCTTCAAGTAGCGCTGCCGTTCTTTCCGTGGCAGTCCACGGAACTGGCACTAAAACACTATGGGCGTCCGGCGCTGACAGCTCTGTTCGGATTTGGGATATCCAAAGTGGTAATATTCTTAACCACTGGAAGAATGAAGAACGCGTACCTTATACTTGCGTATCGTTACTCCCTGCCGCACTTAATACAGAGGATCAACAAGTTTTGCTAGCACACCATAGCATTCAGTTGTTTTCTTCAAGTACTGGGGATGCCGGGACAAGTAAGCCGGAACAGTTGGCTTTATTCACGGGACATGCGTCTCAGATCAAGAATCTGGAATGGGATACGTCAGATAGTCCACCGGAGCGGTTCTATTCGTCAGCAGAAGGAGATCGATTCGTATACATGTGGCAAATACCAAAAGAAGGATCAAAAGAGGGGAAGACACTTCTCTCTATCCCCCTCGAATCAGCCGTTGATACGTTCATGCAACTTCAGTCTAAGCCAGGGGTTGGCGGGCGGACGTTAGTAACACTCGGCGTTTCAGGAACAGTTGCCTTCTTCTATATTCCGAACGATATTTCAACTCTAGCAAGCCTGGGGCAGAAAGTGCCGACGATGGTATCTCGTTCACAGATATCCAAAACCGGTAAATCGATGGCCAAGATAGTAGGTATATCACCCATTCCAGGCCAGCAGGGTTATATCAGAGTCTCGAGACTCATAAACGGAATACGACCTGTATTTGATGATGTGGTACGCAAAGGTCACTCCTGTGAAGCAGATTGCTAACTAGTCCAAGCGCTACCTTGATGATGCTGGAGACTTTATCCAAAATATTGTTCTCGAAGCCGTCGATAACATCATTTCAAGCGAACCACCCCAACAGGTATGCTGAGCTTGAACCTATCATGACATCTCTGCTTAGTGCATGTGATGCAGACAACATACAGCAGGCGTTACGCTGAGGGTGCAAATTTAGCCGTAGGATCCGGTACCGAACTTGGTTTAGTGGACAAATCAGAAGGTCGACCATTTGATGGAGATTTAAACGTCGACATCGCCGAGCTTAGCCTGGGTCAACGCTTGACTGCCACCGCTGGAGAAGAGAAAACGCTTTCAGAATCAGACAAATCAGACAAAAATGACAGCGATAGCGGTCGAAAGTCTAAGAAGTCAGTAGAGAAAACAAAAAATGACGTGGTGCCAGCGAACTCATTGACGAGGACATTGATCCAAGCCTTACATTCTTCTGATTCGGGTTTATTGGAAACATGCCTTGCCCACTCGGATCCTGCACTCATAAGCAACACTGTAAAAAGATTGCCAGTTCAGTTAGCAATGCCTCTCATAACGGCATGTACGGACAGATTGGGGAGAGGTGCCAGGTCCGCCAACTTGAAAGGAAGAGGTGGAGGCGCCAGCTCCCAAAGAGGCAGCACATTGGTTGTCTGGATCAGGACTGTCTTAGCTACACATGGTGGTTATTTGATGACCGTAAGTACGGTGACATTATCCCGGCTGATCGTTGTGTATAACCCATCATAGATTCCCGACCTAGTTGCTAAACTTTCAGGCCTTCACGCGACCCTCACAACACGGTTAACCTTACAACAGAGTCTGTTATCATTAAGTGGTCGTCTGGAATTAATGCTATCTCAGATGCAAATACGTTCATCCGTTGCTCCGGCTGCTTTAGTTTCCAAAGACGAGAAGGTTCCCAAAGGGAGAGCGAAGGTAACAAAGTATGTCGAGGGTGAAAGCGAAGGTCAGGAAAGTGAGGATGGGGGAGATGACGAGTTGATGGACATCGAAGAAATAGACGACGATAACGGTAGTATTGAAGACGTGGAGCTAGGGTCCAGTAGCGAAGATGCAAATAGTGAAGAATCGGATGAGGGGGACGATTCGGAAGATGAAGATGACATGGACGTACCAACCGTAAATGGTTTCATCGACGACGAGGCGGAGGAATACAGTGAGGAGGAGGATTCCAACAGCGAATAGATTTACTTAGGAATACCTTCGCTCCTCTTTCTTTTGTGATTGCGGCTGCTGCTCCCTCGAATATCATCAGCGTCTTGATCAGTCGCTTGATTCTCGATTTTCTGTCAGTGGGGTCAGACAAGGAACGCTGTGGACCATCTCACATTTAGCTGAGTGTCATCAATGTCATTTATCTGTTTGAATTTTATCTACAAATGTCGCCTGTTGTATGCTGACTGAGCGCACTTACCATATTCGAAGGAAGTCGCTGCAGCTCTGCTACGTAAGCGGATGTCCTACCTCCAACGGTAACCCATTTGACGGTGCCAGGGGCGCCATCGGGCTATTTAAATGTCAAGATGGAGTGGGTAACCGAGCTTTAACAAGTACCAAAGTTAATGTCGTAGTCCCAGTTTTCTTCTTGCCTTTGCCCTAGATCGTTGTTAATCTCAATAGTAGGCTTCATAGAAATGCACTAACCCAACGATGCTTAAATAACCAATGTGATGGATAATGTTGACTGTCGGCATCGAGTGCGACTGCTGTCTCACAAATATTCGCCACAAAGTGGTGGAGGGACGAAATTTGACTATCAGTCAATGCGTTACAGCGCTGTCCAGGATATATCCTTGCATTGTACAAGATTTCGTCTGCGACCCAATTACCTACGCCAGCACTGAAGGACTGGTCAAGCAAAAGTGCCTTGATGGGACAACTCCTCCTCCGAACCATGGAAGAAAATTCATCAAGAAACGGCATGCTGAGTATTGGGTCGAATCCGAGTTCAGAAATTGGGGGTTCAGTTCTCGGTGACTTGCAAAGACGAATCCGGCCCAGGCGCCTCACATCTACGAATGCGACTTCTGTCACAACGTCAGAGCTTTCGTCGTCAGTTAAATGCAGCGTGAACTGTCCACGAAAACTCAATGATTTCTCGCATAGACCAGCAACTGACTAACTTTTGTATAACGTGGAGGCCAAGCTTTAGACGCGTTTTTGGGTCCACTTTGGTAGTGCATAGGTTCTTCGCCCTTGAACTGAAACGTGCAAAGTTAGACCAACCTCTAAGAAACATACATTCCATTTACATGTAACATGCCAGTCATCCCGAAATGAAGCACTGGCATCTTACCCTCGCCATCCAATTCCAGGTAAAACACTTTGCCTGCATTATGGTTAGTATGAGTGACTCCTTGCGGCTTGGCCGATCAGAATAAACCTCCCATATCTACAAACATTCTGTATCTTTCGACCTAGTATTTCTGCGGCCTTGTACAGATGAGTGTTAAGCAAACACAGCACGTGGGACTGATCCTCACGAATTGTTCATGAGTTGTTTGAGTGAAGACTATCTTATCCTCGGCAGTGTTAACCTTGCAGATTCTTTTCCCGGCGCCGACAGAGCGAAGCATTTTTGCAGCACGCTCGACCTCTATGTACGATGAGAGTAGTGTATCGGCGTAAAGGCTGTTCACTAACCTGGTAGTTCCGGCATAAGTGTCACGGTTATAATACCTCACAACACAGCCACTGGGACTGGTTCGAAATCTGCACAAAGAGCCTTCGAGAAGAGGGGCTGAAAATGGGTCATTAAGCGATGATCTTCTCGCATACCCAGCGGCGGATTGGCCAGGGTAGGAATAATGAACTTAAAACATAATGTACACATGCTGTGCCCGTAGCAACTGACGGAAATGAGACATCCAACAACATGGTGTAGGGATGATACAATTATTGCAAATTTACGGCATTAGACTGAGCTACTCGACCGCTCATCCTTTTTTGAATCACCTGTCAAGCTCACCACTCCGCGCAGGTAGAGACGTGTTTAGGGGTCATGGACGACCATCGCGTCCGAGAAGTTGATCGTTCCATTACAGTCCGTATTTTCCTTAAGGTACACACGCCAGACTCGCGTGTACCTTTCACGTCATTTATTTATC
Organism: Amanita rubescens; assembly: GCA_015039365.1. Lineage (NCBI taxonomy): Eukaryota > Fungi > Basidiomycota > Agaricomycetes > Agaricales > Amanitaceae > Amanita > Amanita rubescens. The sequence goes on from WION01000004.1 coordinate 415,750, forward strand.
ATCACCCTGTTTACACGCCCGGTAAATGCCGTAAGACGTATATCAAATTTTCTGCTGCATGTCACAAGTTCAAATGCGTACTCATGTTCAACGTCTTTTCATCACAGTTTGGACAGAACGGTGCGTATTGCACCATTCTTGCCTTCATTAGAGATGAAGAGCCTGTCATGTGCGTTAGATGGAGGGTGGTCCCTGACGGTGCTTTGTCAGTCCTGCTCGGAGTCCGCACTACGAGAGATTAGGACCTAGACGACGTCTGACATGTATTTACCGGCATTATGATGGAACAATCAAATAAGCCAGATTTATTGTATCCAAGAGGCTAAGTCGTGCCTGCCGATTGCAAGCCATACTTGTCAAATCTACAGGTATTTCAACGATGTTCTCTGATATTTACGATAAATCCAAGAAATAATCATACCACCTATGTGGATTCTTCCAGTATTTCAAGTTAGAGACCATCCTATGCCAAAGTTTATTTTGATACCAGGTCCGAAACTTCGTCCGAACCATGCCCGAGTAGTATTCTTCAAGCCGCCTAGACCGAGGATGCTCCTTGCGCCAGTGCTAAGCGTGCTTTTGACGCTTTCCATAGAAGACGCGCTACGGAGGCGGTTCTTGACTTGGGACGAAACTGGTAGTGGTGGCAGTGGGGAATCCTTCGTCCGTCGCGGTGGTGGTATACTAGGCGCAGGCGAGGCTCGATCGCCGGTAGATGAGGGATGTGCTGTACCCAATGCATATGGACCTGAGATAGCAGGCCGAGGATTGGGTTCTGATAAAGGGCAATTGCTCTTGTTCTCAGATGATGGTGGTCTGTGTTTAAGGCTCGTGACACGTTTGAGTGCGGCAGCCCTCTCACATTCCCTATCGAGGGTAGGAACACTGGACAAAGCATCGCGTTCTGCTTCCATGTCTTCCACCTTCGTCTCAGGTTCGTGGATGTGGCTGTCATAACCCAAGTCCATCCCCTCTACATCAATCCCCATCTGAGTCTCGTTTGTTTGATGATTTGCGCCAATTTTGCTCAGGTCACCGAAATCCAAATGGTCAGCATTTGGATAATGCACGGTAGGGATATCGACAAATTTCACGGATTTACTGAGGGAACATCCGCTCGTAGCGGAAGCGGTGTGCGAACCTCTTGTGGACAGAGACGAGCTGCGGGTGAGAATAGATTTGCACGGCGGACAAGACGATGACAGTGGAGTATAGTCTAATCCTGACCTTGCGCATCGCCCCTGCGACGAGCTTAGAGAAAGCTGGGTTGTTTCCTTTTGCTGGTGTCGCTTAGGATTATAGGATAAGGTGGGAATTGTAGGAGTGCCCAGTCTCGACGTGTTAGACGTCGAGGCGGTGGAAGCAGTGGAAGTCATAGAAGGTGTGCGAAGGTGTGAGTGATGCCCTGTCGTTGAAATAAAGGTCGTTTCAACAGGACTTGACGAAATGGTGGGGAGCGGTGTAAAAGGTCGACTGATGACAAGTTGAGCTCGTGAAGGCTTCGCTTTTAACGAAGCATTAAAACGCTCCGAATGAGACCGCGAGCGAAGGAGTGTGGACCAGAACGGTATTGCGTCTGACTCAGCACTGCTGGCTAGTTGCGAATGAGCGGTCTGCTTGTCATGGTCCATAGAATGACGGCAACGGCCTTGGGATGGGGTTGAAACTATCGCGAACGGATGTGATTGTGGGTGTCCTGTAGTCTTGTTCGGCCTGCGATATATCCACTCTTGGCAGGGTGAACTTGTTGGTAGGGATCGGGAAACGCTGTGCGAGGGAGTTCGTGGAGATGATTGTGGGCGGCGCGACCCTCCTCCCATTCTAATGGGAATGGACCCTGACTTCGGCTCGGATTTAAGAGCAGAGACCTAGAGAATAATATATCCAACATGCACTAGACTTTGCAACTTGCAAAGCTTACCGAGGTGCGACGGAGGCGAAATGAGGTATCTGAGCCATTAGATAACTTATGGTTCCGATTGCCCGCAATTGAAGCGTCGTCGATATCGTGTGACTGAGATGGCTGGTGCTGGATGACCAGCAGCGGTGAATTCGACCGCGAAGGCTAATGGCATGTACGTTTAGCATTGTATACGGAGAATTGGATAGCATTGTTCTTACTGTGGATAGTAAATCCATGGTCCGGTTAAAGTGGAGCCATCGCAGTTCGTCGATTGTCAGAGACATGGTAGAACCACGGACGTCCTCGTTCTGCTGTTATTGAGGATTTTGCATGAGTGAAAATTTAAGTAGGTACCCACCGTATACATAAGAAGAGGAAGAAAAGGGGGTCAAGAAGCACGAGAAAAGAAGTAGCGGGTCAAAGGAAGGACAAGCAAAGAAAAAGCTAACGCCGCACGGCAGGATAGCCCAGGTCGAAAGGCAGGCCAGAAGGACAGAGCAGCAGAAGATTTAGAGTCTCGTATACCTAAATACCTCGCGATTGACACGTGCAGATAATGATGCCCTATGTAAACGGGAGAAATCTTGCCTTACGTTACGCTGCAGGGAACCAGAGCGGCATACCACGGGCATAGTTTTTCCACCAGGATATAAGCCTGATGTTGGCAATCGAGCTGGGTCATCAAACACGACCCACAATGCTTGGAACGATGAATAAATTGCAGTTCGTACATACACGACCGGTGTTGATGACTATAGTTTTGGGGGTTCGGCATGTAGTCCACTCCAGATGCCCCTCGCTGCCTCTGTTGTGCTTTCTACCGTGCGACGCTTGAGGGGTCTAATCTTGGCACCTGAAGCATCGAGTAGAAGCTCTACTTTTTTTGCCACGCCGGTGACCTCGAGCCCGTTTAATGGGATAACCTTGTCGCGACCATTTACTGGTACACGCCGCGTAAGCATGATGGCGAAGCGCAAGAACAAGGAGCTTTACCATAAAAACCCCGGATAATGGGCTCTTTGTGAATTCGCTGCTTTACCACGACCTCAACGTGTGGGTTACTGCGGGCGAGAGGCTGGAGATGATTAAGAAGATAGGTACGCGTGTTCGCGGAGGAGGGCCATTTGTCGCAGTACTCAAAAACGAGCTTCCTGAGTTGGGGGATGAAAGCGACGTGGCCGTTGGCAGGCGTTGAGCGCAGCTGAGCGCGGAAGAGAGGCTGGATGGGAGGAGGCATAGGGATTGGGGCGGAGACTGAATCTAGGGCTGGAGAAGAGTCGGAGACTGAAAAAGAGGAGTCGGAGTTTGAAGAAGGGCAGCGCCGGGAACTGTTTGGCGCCCAGACGCGAAATAAACGGAGGACATGGCAAGAGCGACAAGGTCTTCCACAAACCTCGAGAAATCAGACGCCTCAGCCCCACCTCGTCACTCAACAAAAAAACGAAAGCGCCTCAGCAACACCGACAATGACGACCACCCCTCTCCAAAACTGCCCAAAACTGACGTCCAGGCAGAACCCAGCGTACCAACCGCCGCTGACTCTCATTTGGATGACTCTGACGCCACATCCATTCTCGACATCCTTGAAGCGTACTTGTCACTCTTCATTTCTGCTTTTCGCGTTTATACTCACACATTCCGCAGTGCCGATTCTCAGGGCCTACTAGACCGCGTCTTTCCACTTCCATCACATGCGCCAATCCAAGGCTCTTTCTCTTTACGCGTATTGCTGAAACAGCCATCACAACATCCACTCTGGGTCTTACGGGTACATCCAACTTGTCCTTTTAACCTCATTGCTTACCTTGACTCAAATGTAGGGTGCAGTCCAGAACCTATTCCCCCTTTCCTTGTCTCACCCCCGTTCCCGTCCGTCTGACACCGCAATTCAGCAGCACCGGTTTTGCAAAGTCGCCCTCTCGCTCATTGATCAAGCTTCGCGTAATGCTGTTCGCGTTCCCCTTACAACAGCGACCATTCTCGATTCAGAGCCGGTCGTAGCACCAGGTTCACCAACATTAGATGGCGAGTCTTCAGATACAACCAAGGCTTTAACACATTCCAGCACCGACCTAACTTACAAGAAATATGCATTAATACAACATCTCCCCGCCGGCGACTATTGGACGTCACTCAATGCTGACATACATAACTCATCCAAGAAACTCAAGGATTTATCACTGGGACATGCCGAATTGGCTGCCGTTTTCCCCGTACCTTCGACATCATCTTCGGCTACGCCCGTACCCACTCTGGGGTCATATCACGTCAACAAACTGACCGCTGGCCAACTACCAGAGCATCGGCGGGTCTCGGCGGGCTCTTTTCTTGACTACGGAATATGGGCTAGTTTTGCTCCCTCGTTTGATCACAATGGCGAGGTCGCAGGACGAAGCGAGATAGGGGAGTTATTGTATCGTCGAGAGCAAAGAAAGAGGGCTAGAGAAGAGTGGAAGAGAGAGAGAAGCGAAGGCACGGGACATCTTATGGAGGTGGATGAGGAAAAGCAGAACGATTCAATGAATGGGCAAGTGCAAGCCGTGGACATCAACGCACAGCTGGAGGGATTATTACCTTCAGATCAGGTGGAAACTCTGAAAGATGCTCTAAGCTGCCTAGACCTAGAAAGGGCAGTCAATGAACTGTTAGAGAGGAATTACGGAGCTCTACAGCGTCTCGAAGAATTACAAAAAATACGGTTATCAAGGCCTGATGGTAATTCGAGTTCAGCGGAAGAAGGGTCGGAAGAATGGGAGACAGGTTTGTCCCACTATAAATTCCCTATCATACAAGCCGCTCATTCCCTGGCTTGCTAGCCCTTGCTATCATGGATTCTTTGAGTGTCCTGGCATCATTGAGGCCTCAAACTTCTACGGAAGGCGCTCATTCAATCATCCCGCCCGCCCCTGTGCTCCAAAAACTACAGCGAACCCTTGCGAGACAACCTACCCAGGGTTGGTATGGCACACTACCTCCTACGAAAACGACGGCATTGCGTGACGACGCAACAGTTAAAGTTCGGCCTGGGGGTGTAACATCTGTGGTAACGAGTACAAGCGTAGCAGCAGTACCGACAACTCCAGGACCAACAACACCTTATGCAGGGTACAGTTATGCTTATGGTCAACAGCAGTATCGCCCTTCGGCTACTGCAGCATCCTACACGCCGTACAAACCAAGTCAATACTATCAATCACCGTATTTAGCGACCGCCACGCAACAACTGGGACAACAGAGCTATTATGGCCAGCAAGCTTATGGTGGCGGCGCTTCCGGTCAACAGCCTTATGCGGCGTATTCAGCGTGGTACAGTCAGTATAATGCTCCTACGCCTAATCCAAGTTCCATCGCAGCGAGTGGATCTAGCTCAGGGCGTGGTACGCCGCAGCCGGTAGGATCAACTGGAACGGCTGTATCATCATACGGCAGTTTTTTTGCAGCAGCTGGGACTCCTCCACCAAGCGCCACACGTAGTCCTGCTGTCGCAAATACCGTGCTCGCCAATGGCGCGGCAGCCTGGGGTTCTTATGCTTCGGGGCAGCCGAGTCCCGTCACTCCCTTTTCTGGCCTCAGAAGTACGCAAGGGTACCAGGCTCAAACACCACAGACTGCCTACCAGGGGGCGTATGCGTCACAGCAAGCCCCCACGACGTCTGCAACGCGATGAGAGTAAATAGATTATGATAATTAGTGAGATTAATTGTTATGCATTGTGACGGAATGCGAAACAAACAAAACAGATCAGATATGAGTGAATGATTTCAATTCGGTATGAGCTCGATACGCAGATTTTCCATTCGTGTTCCTGCCACCTCCGCCAACATTGGGCCTGGTTTCGATGTTGTAGGGCTCTCTCTTTCCCTTTATCTCAACCTCACAGTCTCATATCCTCTACTTCCACAACCTCCGTATATTCCACCTACTCTGTCCTATGTCGGAGAAGGCGCCGATGAGGTACCTTTGGACGCCTATAAAAATTTGACCACCCGCGTCGCGCTTTATGTCCTGCGATGCAATGGAATCCCCCACTTCCCTTCGCACGTAACTATTCGGGTTGACAATGAAATCCCGTTTGGACGAGGTTTGGGCTCGTCAGGTGCCGCCGTCATCGCCGGTGTCCTTCTCGGGGACGCCATCGGAAATCTGAACCTCCCGACTGAGCGGCAGCTCGATTTTGCTTTAATGGTCGAACGCCACCCGGATAATGTGACCGCCGCACTGGTAGGCGGGTTTGTGGGTTCGTATCTCAAAGAATTAGATAAAGCTGCCAGCGAAGCGGCAAGCGTTCCGCTTAGCGAAGTACTTCCCGAATATCCTCCTGACGCTGGCGCAGACTGGGGAATGAATCCTCCTATGCCCCCTGAGGGTATTGGTCACTTTATACGCTTCGGCTGGTCACCCCTCATCAAGGCAGTTGCGATCATCCCCCAGTTTGAACTCAGCACAGCAAAAGCTCGCGAAGTGCTTCCGGAAACTTACTCTCGAAAAGATCTTGTGCGCCTTCCTGCTGAATCGTCTTACTGGCCTGATCATAGTTCTCTAATAGGTCTTTAATCTACAGCGGCTTGCTGTCCTAACAACGGCCCTTGCGCAAAACCCTCCGGATCCAGGGTTGATATACGAAGCTATGAAGGATAAAATTCATCAACCTTACAGAAAGGCGCTGGTCTGTACTTTTAGATATTTCATCGATGAGATATTTAAGTTGTTTTATAGATCCCGGGTTTACCTGAAGTTACCTCATCTATAACGCCTTCCACACATCCCGGTCTTCTTGGTATTTGTTTGTCCGGGGCCGGTCCAACCATTCTGGCTCTTGCCACCTCCGGATTTGAGAAAATCGCGGAAGATGCTAGGGTTATCTTCAAGGAAGTAGGAGTTGAAATTATCTGGAAGGTCTTAGAAGTCACAGGAGGGAGTACCGTGGATCACCAGGACTGACGTGTATTAGAAAGACTATGTTTACGAAAGTATGGTATTGTACAGTATGATAAAAGACAGCATTGGTATCGCTCCCTCGGGTATGTAAACGTTAGAACGTCTCAGCCTCCTGCAGTCAAGCATATGGCCCTCATCGCTACAATTGAACTTGCGTTGCCGTCAAATGGAAGGTCGACCGTGAAGAGAACGTCACTTCGATCATGGTTCAGGTAAACGGGGAGGTTGACAAGATTTCCTCTCGAAGATTCCTCGGCCTGCACCCACCTGATTTGCGAGCTGTTCAGTCGAACCGAGTCTCCATTGTTGAGAACCAGCTTGTCCGTGCTCCAGGATGCGCCTTCCAAAACAAGACCTAACAGAGTCTTAGTTGCGATCTTTATTCGTGCATATGCAGAAGCACAATACCTTCAATAATGAAAGCTCCAGGATCATTGACCCGCTCTATATCAAGCCTGAGGTGCAATGTCTCGAGGCTCCACCTCTTCCTATGGGCAACAGCCTGTCTGGTCGCAGTAACATATGCTTCTGGGAAGAACAGTCCACCCAGCCACACTTCTACATTGCTCAGATTGTCGAGGCCTGCAATATCGTCGAGCTGTGCTAAACGGCGTGCGAAGTTTGCAATCCATTCGGACACTGCCATTACTTTTGGGACTTTGTATCGCCGCCAATGTTCAGGTATAGTTCCTATGTAGTATGTGATTTAGAACTCTTCGGTAACCGCGATGTCAAGACATACCTTTAGTTAGGCAACTCATTAGTGATCGCAGGTGATTTGTTTGCTTTAATTCTCCTCCACAAACTTTTATAACATCAGCCAAGTCTTTGCGCACTTGGCCAAGCAGTTTTTGACCAACGGTACCTTCCCGGGCGAATAGGCGGCACATGGGATCCTGATTTTCGTTACTGGGCCTGGGAAGTACATTGAACTTCTGGAATGGGCTTGAGGACAAAGGATTATGAGCAGATTTAGACACAGCTTACCGCAGGAAGTTGCGCTAGCCATTCCTGACAACGTTCAAGCAATGTTCTCATCCACGCTGGTTGTTGTGATGACTGCGACTTGGCAGCAGAAGCGCTCGCAGTGTTATCCTCGTCATCCGCCAGCATTCTCATACGGCGCAGGTTCCCCAGTAATGCATTACCTGATTGGACTCGGTTAGGACACTCACGAAGAGGCATGACTTGTAGAGTTACCTTGTGCGACAGCAATCACTCGTTCTGCTGTTGGAGGCAAGCTAAGCCACGAAGGAGGCTCTCTATCCGGCAAAGCTTGGACCCATGACAAGAACAGGTCCAATTTCGTACCATCCGGTGCGTTCAACACTTGTGTGCCAGCAATGGTTGGAACAAGATCAAAGTAGACATTATAGGCTTCAGGCTTGAATAGCGCATCAACGAACGAGTCGAGCACTCTTTGGTCGAAGTCACTATCGACTCGTCCACCGTAGACAGATTGCTTGATTAGTGTGCGGAGCGCATCCCATGGGATATTGGCCGGATCAATATTGGCGCGGCCTTTCGCAACGCGATTCAGCCAATTATCGATCGTACCAAACGCCGATGCCAGATCAGAATCGTTGAAGTCGTACGTCTTTGTCCACCCAAGTGGAACATAACGTAATCTTTCCTGTACTACGGCATGGAACCAAGCCAGGAGGAAGTATAGGCGCACTTTCTCGGCCGGACCATGTAATAACCGGGAAGACGGGATGCTACGAAGGGAGTCTAGCATGTTTGCTTTGACACCTGGGGGAGGTTCATTCATGAAGAGCCGAGATTGGCGGAGGATGTTGACTGGGATTGCTGGATTAGCTTCCATAGTTAAGAAGAGACGGAAGTTCCGATGCGGATTCAAGGTTTGCAATTTCTTCTCCAGCTGTCCAAGCCATGATGGCGCTAGATGGACATTCTTCAGTAGAACCCATGAACCTTGACGAGAAGCAGCCGCAATAACCTGATCGGCCAGTCCGAAGCCTTCCTGCGAGCCCATTGCGACGGATGTAGAGCGGGCGCCAGTCAATTTTACAAGATTCTCTACCCTGTAACTTGCATCATATCCTGTTACTGAGACCAATGCGATGGGAGTGGAAGCGGAGATTTCATTTGCGACAATTGCGTTTAGGTCATAGCTGGCCTCCTTGGATAAGTCGGCTTCGAACACCACCTTCACATATAGTGCAATAACTTGTAATAATCGATCAGGCCTGAAACATTTGATGATTAGAACTGCTCGAATTGCTTCAACGACCACTATGGCACAGTTAGATTTGTATTCTCCAGATTCCTTCCAAGCTCACCTGTGCTGGATTCCCAAGGCGTGGGAACACATAATTCTGGGGCGTCTGATTTCAAGAATGGTAGCCATAAATCTTCATGTTCAATGAAGTGCCTCTGAACAGGTTTGAATATCGCATGCTTAGAGTATGCATCTAAACGCTGCATTTGATCTGGCGAGAGAATGGGGTGTGGCTGGCTGCCAGTGACATTGGCAGCGGCGACACGGTCGCCACTTTCGAGCAGGAATTCAAGCTCGTCATTAACTTCTTCCAGGCCTCGAAGCTTCACTTGGGATAGTAGCACTGCCAGCATGAGATGATCACGATGAAGCAGTGCACGAGATGTTCGTCTGTACGCGACGAGGAACAGGTCATTCAACAAAATTTCCCGACGCCGATGGTGATCAGCAACGTTCTTGAGATTCGGGTTGTGGTGCAGGACATAGTCAAATATGTCGAGGAAGAATTGCAGGGAGAATTGATAGAAATGGTTCACCAAATTCGACTGTTCCAAGACGAAAAAGACGGAACTGCATGCTTGAGCGATGGGTAGGTATTCCGTCGTCACCTGCTCAACCTCCTTCATCACAATATCCGTTTCCTCCACCTTGCGCGTGATCTCAGCCGCCTCCCGTTTGAGAGTCTCGAGGGTGTCGATGACCTTGTCGTCGTCAAGGATGTTGCCCGTCGATTCATTCAGTGCTTGCAGGAGGAGCTTTTCGAGAGTCCGAAGACGAAGCTTAAACTCGCCTTGAACTTTCATGAGATCAGTTCGCTTCCGTTCAGTGTCGGGCCTTTCGACTTTCAAGACTTGATCTAAGGCTTGACTTTGAAGACTGCTCCTGGTCATAGTGAAGTTGACAAACGTAACGCGACTACAGATATCTGGAGAGAATTCGACAGATGGGTCCCTAGTGGAAAGGAACATAGTAAAAGAAGGAGAAAAGTCTATGTCCTGGCTGCCCAGACGGATCAGGACACGACCACCGGTACGACGGATTTCCCTGTTTAAGACTGCGTTCAATATTGGGTCCAGATGTTCTACATCTTGGATTAACAACGGATTGCCAAAGCGTAGCGCGCTTTCTAAGACCTTGAGGAATGCTTCGTCCAAGAAGCTTGTGACTGTGATCTTGCGTTCTTTATACTCGTTCAGTAAGAATTTCGTTGCTTGGCCAGTGGGATCAATAATGAGAGGGTATCGGTTGAATCGCTTTAGCATTATCGCGTTCTCGGTGGTTAGATTGTCGGAAGGAAGTGACTTGGATTGCCAGCTCAAACGGTCATCCGCGGTTGATAGATACTCTGTGAAAGAAAGCTCAGGCTTGTACTTAATGTTTGCCTCCATGAGATGGTTCGACCACTCTTGCCACATGACTTCTCGATAATGTTGATCGAAGAATCCCCCGTATGCCAAGAAAGCGGCTGAAAGCAGAACATCCCCTACAATGGTGCTCATTTCGACATCGAAAGTGCGACTGCCGGACTCCCAGCGTCCACGTTCAGATGAGAGACTTTCGAGCAACTTCATGCTCCGATCGACTTTGCTTTGTACACGCTCCATTTCAAATTTGATGGCCTGTATGTCGCTGATTAGAAGCGCGTACTCGTCTTTGTATTTAGCAATTTTTGCTTCAAGTTCTGCTATCATTTTAATGATCGCTTTTGCTTGTTTCTTCGTCTCTTCCGCTTGCATTTCTAGCGATTGCACCTCATTCCGTAGGGGTTCAACCTTGTCGAGAATTTCAGAGAATCGGACTTGAGCAATGACCCACTTGACAAGCGGACCACAGGCTTTGCTAGCACGCTGAACAGTTTCGAAGTTGAATGACGGCCGACTTAAAAAGTCCTTCTTCATAATCTCGCGCAGCTGTTTCGTCATCTGAGCAGCCGTATCAAAATTCACGATGCGCTGTATAAAATCGTCCCTGCGTATGATAATCTGAATGGAGCGCCAACCATCTAGCTTGTGACCGAGGACGGTGCACACGGATTCCATAGCGAGTTTAACGGCCTCTGGAGGATTAGCCATCGACCGCACTTCTTGCAGGTGTTGACGTTTGATACTGCTAACCGCTGCCTGAGCCTCTAGGACAGCAGGTTCAGCGTCCGCAAGATCTGCCATCACGACTGAGCGCCGTTGTTCGATATTGCGATCTTGCTCTACCAAAGCTGCTTGTATTTGAATCGAGGCCGTCTTCTTTTGCTCTGCTTCCTGTTGATCTGCTACCATTCGTTTGAGTTTCTCGTTTGCTTCTGCATCTTTGGCTTGTAACTGCGATCGTTTAATCGCTAAGCTCTTTCGTAGATCCTCTACTTGTGTCACTGTATCTTTCAATTTATCCAATCCTACATGAAGATGGCGTTGCTGTTCCTCTAGCTCGTCCCGTTTCTCTGTGTATAATCTCACGTAGTGATTGATGCTGATGGTATCGTTAGACATTGCTCAAAACAGCGGGTTTGCACTTACAAGTCGAGGTAGTGCCTGGGTGTGACATAATTATAACGGCCTTGTCTGCGACTCAACCTTTGATTTATCTGGTGCAATGACGCATGAACATGGACAAGAGCATTTACAATGGCTGTGCGATGCACAGGTGGCATAGTCAACCCGCGGTACGCAATAGGGAAATGCATGGGCGGCGCATAGGACTGCAAGTCAAGATCAAGTGATTGTGTAAATTCCATTCCAACTTGGAAGAATGCTTGATCTGACCAGTCTCCAAACCAGTCCAGGACACAACGATTGAATAACGCCGGTGACGTGGCCGCTCGAGACGCTAAACCATTCTCCGGAGGGTTCATCGTGAACACGACATGCAGATTTTTTGCCACTTGTTGCGTAAACCATCGGTAGAGTTCTTCGGGGGAGTCCAGCATTAATCCGTCCCGTTGAGAACCTTCCTTGCAGGCCGTCATCAATGCCGCATGTTCATCTCCTTCAAACAAACCAGGAACCTCCGCATTTGCTAGCAGAGTGTTCATCCGTTCCAAAAATCCAGAGTCCAGAACATTGGATTCATCCATAATGAAACAAATCTTCTCTGCTTTGCAACCAGCTCGTCGCAGTACCGTCCGCAAATCTTCGTCGAAATCCTCTCCGGTATACTTATTGGAGACCTTGATCTGAAAGATACTCAACCCGTTCATCCACGCCACAAACCGAGATAAGGTAGTCTACAAAAAGTTTAAACCTTTGCGAGCCAAGCAAGCAAAATTATCTCACCTTTCCACTACCGCTGACACCGATTAGTAGCAGGTGTCCCTGAACTTGGCGGAAAACACGGTCTATACGCAGGACGTGGTCAAGAACGTCATTGAACAAAACCAGTGGCACATCTAACTCCTCCTCGTAAAATACTCGGAGACGCGCTTTCGTATACTCGCGGAGGACCTCGCGATCCACGGGCACATAATACTTTGATGTCCAATTTGAGAACAGTATCGGTCGACCCAAAGCCTCGTCTCGGTCGATAGTAGGGAAATGCTCTAGAGAAACAGAGTCAATTCGTTCGTCTGTCCACATTCTTTCTTCTTCGGTGACCAGTCGATCCTGGAAGAGACGTAGAGCTTCGTGAGCCCAGATACGAACTAAGCCCTCGACGGACAAGACTTCCAACGGTCTAATAGCCTCATATATGCCACGGACCCAGCGAGTAAGTTCTCTAGGACTGTAAACGTAGTGAGCTTGGATGTCCGTAGTGAAATGCTTTTGAGAAGCAAGATAGAAATCGACCATTGCATCTGTCAATGGTTCAGAATAAGCCCGCAGATTCGGAACAACTTTCAAGGCCGCTCGATTGTACGTTCCGTAGATTTGTTTAAGTGACACTTCGCCTGGATAGTCAACCATCACCAATGGCGCATGACGAAGGAACCTATGACTAAGAGGCACACGGCCGGGATCTGTAGGCGGGTTACAGGCGCCAACGAACTGTATACGCTCCAACTTGATCCATGCCATATCGCCAGTTCGCCAGTAGCCTCCGCATTCAACCAGTTGACGAAGAAAAGAGATGACCCGCTGGGTCCCATACTTGTCCGTAGCCGGAAGATTGATTTCATCGCAGAACACTACAAGCCATCTGCCAATTTGGACAGGAGAAAGAATAACTCCGTTTGGTGTTTTTCTGAATTCGCAGTATTGCTCGAACGTCTTCATGATGAGCTCTGGCGTAGTTGCACTTGAGAAGTTTAATCCTACGACTTCCATGTCAGGTAGTTTGCGTAAAGCGCTGAATAGCGTCATCGTCTTTCCCGATCCTGGTGGACCGCATAGCATCATCGGCTTATGTTCTGATAGCCAAGAGTATAAGACGTCCTCATGGCGGACAGTATCGATCGTAGGAACAACGACGTCCGAGGCAGTGACCGAGTGTGCTTCGATTTCAATAGTTGGGACACGCGTCTGCCATGCAACCCATTCACCAGAAGAGACTTGCACATCGAAGTCGATGAGAGAACTGCCTGGGACAAGCGGTGGGAGATCTATTCCTGTATGTTTGCTGAGATATTCGCCCATTTCCGCGCGCAAATCCAGTTTGGCGTCGCCCGAGAAGGCCCAGACGATGCTAACAAGTAATCGTTTAGTGACGTACTGCTCAGCGCGGTCAGGTGACAATGGGAAGTCCGGATGCTGATTATTGTATTCTATGATGTTTCGGGCGGTCTTGTTCAATAGAGAGAACAGGGTATTGAGAGCGCGAATGGTTGTGAAATCCATGATATGTTCGATGGACTCGGCAAAGTTCAGAGCCGAGCTAACCAGGTCATCATCTGCAAAGTACCGTTCTAGTGTCGTTGCGACTTGTCGTTGAGTCTCCAGATGTTCAGCAAACGTCGAGTCAAGGGTAGGAGCTTCTCCACGACGCACTAGGATGTCACCTGCATCCTCATCCTCAGCATCTAGAGGCACTGAGGATAATGTAGACAAATAGTGTTGATAAACCATGGAAGGTTCGATGATGTCGTCACTGAACCATATCATACCACATCGACTGACGGTTGCAGGGGTGGCATACTTCAGGTGCTCTACTTCAAACATAATGCGAACATTTGGTGGAAGATTTAACCGTTCACCATTTGGCAGCGTGAGCAACTTGTTATCATCCAGGACACTGACAAATTCAGTCAGTTTAGGGACGTCAAAGAAGGATGGTCATTACCTATTCAGATTTTCAACCCATTCCGGATCAACGTCACCGTCAAAGATAATCCAATGTCTCTTGGTACTTTCGCCGCGAACGTCGTCGACAATCTTCCTCAGGACGTGAGTAAACAAGCCGTCCGTCCATTCCCGTGTAGTGGGGTCCAGAGTACCGTACAATGCATCTTTGTGCATAGCTTTAGGATCAATGACATACGAAACCCCTTCGGTCTTATCCAATCGTTCGAGCGCGGCAAGAAGCACTTGCCATGCGTTTGTCTTGCCGGTACCAGATGGTCCAACCATCATGAGGCCATGCTGTATTTTTTGTATCTGATACAACTGCAAAATTTTTGCAATCCATCGCTCTCCAGTTACGAGACGTCGCTCGGAACAGACTTGCAAAATTTTCTCGCGTAAGGCTTCTAGATCTACGGGGAGATAATCAACGCCAGGGAATACATCCGCTAATAGACTATATTTGTCGGTCACTAATCACGACTCTTGACAAAAATGTCTCAACTCACCTGGTTAGAAGGGGAACGTCATCTGCAACGAGCTTAGGAACAATTGTTTCTGTGACACTTTGAATCAAAATTATCTGCTCGGAGATGGCATCCGAGAGCACGGGAATATCATCGTCCGCCTTTCTTGAACTTTGCATGCGTTCTCGTTTAAGGATACCGGCGCTAGCCAAAACAGCTTTCAAAGCACGGAGCCCAAAATCGTAATGAGGTTGCGGGGAAAGTTGTTCATCACAAAGATTGAAGAAAGGCACAATTTTTGACGCCAACGATTCCGCAGTACGGAAGCCTTGCGAGAATAACATAACCTGGGCAATCAATTCTCGATCCGGGCGCGTCATTGCCATTCTGACCAGGGATTAGCTTTCGAACAATGTAACCTGAGAACTACTCACGGTCTGAAGAGCTTGGTCAAATTGGGCGGCAGTTGTGAACGTCCGGCGTAATTGGGATTAGTGGTAATAAATATGCCTTCGAACATTGAGCATATTGAACAAACTGCTGACACTAGATACTTACCCATATTCTTGTTAAGCTTCAAGTTCTTCCCAACCAACTCAATTTCAGTGTTGGAGTCTTTTACCAAGCTAGCAAGTCCTTGCTGGATGGTTTGAACCTGCTGCGAGACGGCACTTAGAATCCGCTCCTCAAGTCGATTGAATTCGTCGAAACATCCCCAAGCTCCCACTTGACATAAACCCACGAATATGCGACCCATGGCTTGGAAATCGAAAGTTTCATCGCAACAGAAGACTAGCACAAAACGGCCTAATTGTACTCCAAGAGCTTTGACGGACTCGGTTTTACCTTCCGAATAGTCAATGACCAGCCAATTTCGGAAATGAATTACTTGCCTGTACCCGCAGGTCCAAACGGTGCCCCTCCGAGTTGAGTATCCAACGCTTGGGTAAGAGTCATATATACCCTATCGGTCAAAGGTGTTTGCACGAGACGATCCGGAACACCGAGATACTCCCAGCCATACGGAAACATGGCGTCAGCGACGTAGATGGCCAATCGTTCTAAAGGATTCTCGACAGTTTTGTCCAAGTAAAACCGCATTTGATACAACCACGCAAAGGCTTTGGAATCCAGGATTTGTTGCTGTATCACGCTACGCGTCACGTCTCGTTGGTGGACAAGCTCAGTTATGAGATGTTCGCACTTGCGTCGGGTCACAGGGCTGAGTTCCTGGAGCACAATATCTGCGAGAAGGTCCAGTGC
The DNA here is from genome assembly GCA_015039365.1 of Amanita rubescens. Taxonomy (NCBI): domain Eukaryota; kingdom Fungi; phylum Basidiomycota; class Agaricomycetes; order Agaricales; family Amanitaceae; genus Amanita; species Amanita rubescens. Next base: position 431,767 of record WION01000004.1, read on the forward strand.
CTGATGCACAGTACCAAGGGGGCCTTCTGGAAGCTGTGCGGCATCTAATGAAGCCTCTACAGACGTGGTCCACGCGATTTGGACCGCTAGCGTAACGAGCTGGGCGGGGTATTTCTCCATCCAAGACATGAGCTGGTCCATAGCCACTTGGGGACCAGACCCATAGAACGACTGTAGTTCCGTTACAGCGTCTGAAAGTAGATTCGCAAGTGAAAGTCGCATCATTCCTTCTAATTTAGCCAACCAGTCGTTGATCTTGGGGTAATCTTTGAGCAGGATAGGTTCAGTAAAATGGACCTCTTCGCCTTCTCTAGACGCCATTCCTTGTATCTGGGTTAGATCTTCATCTAAAATGAGTGTCGAGATGCCGGCAAACATCTTTTTAAGATGTTTCATGATTCTCAATATATCTTTACTGTTTCCAATGATTTCCAGGAGGTCTTCATCCCCAACGAAGTAAAACCGCGGGAATGACGATCGTTCACGCTCGAGGTATTCTCCAAGAGCCTTCTGGATTTTGTTCAACAGATCGGCGAGGCGTTCGAGACTCTTCTGAATCCCAGGAATGTTCATCACGTCAATTACGAATGGTGACTTGTACACTTTCTTCATAACAGTCAAGAATTCAGTGTTGATGTTTTGAAACCGCGCGCTTTCCACCGGGAGCAAATGCTTGATATCGGCACTACCGGAGAAGATACCTTCAAGATAGACCCATTGTCGCTGAACGTCAATCCAAACATCTGAGTGACAATCAGGCACGGTTCATGCTAAAATTTTAGTGGCGCACCAAACAGAACATGAATTCGGTTCAGTTTCTCTTCCCATGAACTAGCCTACATTGATATCAGCAAGCCTCGAACGGCACGGAAAGGGAATATAAACCTCTTCTTCAAAAACTATTGCCGAGGAAGAATTAGAACGGTCAACTCAAGCAACAGAATCGTATTCTAACCTTTATAATATGGTGAAAGCTTCATAGCGGTTAAGGAGTTCAGGTTCTCGCCGCATTTGGTAAATAGGTCGTCCCACCCTCTAATATGATAAACGATTAAGATATGCATTATGCAATGTAAATGAACGAACCGTATGAGCCGACACTTGTTTTGATAGTTCACAAGATCAAGCGTGTAACTTGTCCATATTTCTTTGACTTGCTTAATGTACTCTTCTAACGCCATCTGCATTTCCAGTCAGAAAGAAACGAGACAAAGAGCTGCATGTTATCACCTCTCCCTGAGCCTGTGTGATCACTTCTTTGATGAGGGACTCGTTCCGTTTGAGATCCATATCGTATACATTCCCAAGTGTCATCCTATCATCATGAATGAAGTAGTCTGAAAATGTTAAAGAACAACGCACAGAGTCATGCTAATCTGGGCCGGCATTTTCAGGACTTTGAAAAGTTGTTTCCAATGTCTGTCCTTCAACGCCTCTGACTTGAGCTCCAAAATGATCGCATTAGACTTGAGCAACCCTTTCAAAACATCTTGCACGTATTCAAAAGCTGCGTATTGCCTCATTCGCGTTGGCATATCTTTGGTGGACGATAAAAGTCCATCAATTTGATGCCTAAGCTTCCGAGGCTGCACAGTGGCCCATCCAATCTCTCTGAGCTCGTTGATTTGACTCCAAATACCGGACAGTGCAGTCCAAACGGCTTTCAAGTCGCGGAGCTCTTCAAACACAGGTTCCAATCGCGTGTGCCGAACCAATTCAAGGTCAAGTGCCTCTTTGGCTCGACAAACGAGATCATACTCTTCTTGAACACGATTAAGCTTGCCTTCGAAAACATTTATGGTATTCATAGCAGTGTCTGCTCGCAAACTTCCTTGTACGGGCCGGGTCTGTTCCCACTCGAGAATGATATCGTTGATCTTGTTCTCAACAATCTTGTCTTCTGCCACGATCTTCAATTGCAGACCGGCTATTCGAAAATCTATTTAGTTCACCGTTTCCGGGAAGTAGACGACGCAACTTACCCAGTTGCTCTTGAATCGAATCATTCTTTCGCTTCAATATCTCATTGTATGCGCTCCATTCGCCGCGCAATTGATCGCTGTAGAGCCAGTCGTCCGGAAATTGAAATCTAAACCTTTCTAGCGTTTTCTCTCCACCCGCACATAGCTCTATCATGGGACCCCATGCTTTAGATTTCTTCTTCAAGTCTTGGACAAACGTAATGAACGTAACAGCTGCTGCCGTTGATGAATTTGATGGAGCAAAGACCTGATCACGCATGTTGGAGCTTAAGCGACACGAAGGGAACTATTAAACACGTACCTCCATGCTGGGCTGTATCGCAGACGCGTCGCCCCAACTTCAGTTGCGAAGCAAAAAGGAAAGTACCAGGCACGTGGAAAAGATAGTAACCCTAACCCCATTAGCCAGTCCTATCCATACTACTCTCATCCCCTCCAGCCAAAACGCCAATAGCTATCCATCATGTCTCACAATCGCCAGCAACGTGTGATGGTGCAACCCATCGTGAGTATCGCTATTATTACATGGATTATACTTATAACCTCGAACAGAACGTCATTTTTAAAACCTTGCAACAAGTATGTTCAACTTTTGACCGATCACTTGAACCATCTCAAAATTGATTGACTTTAGAGAACGAAAGTGGTCATATGGTTATACGACAACATTGAAATGAGAATAGAAGGGAGAATCATTGTAAATTTGACGAGTCTCTTCATTCTCCACTGATTAACGATTTCCCTAGGGCTTTGATGAGTTCATGAACATCGTGATGGATGAAGCAGTGGAAGTATTTGTAAAAGATGCAAGGCCAAAAAGAGAACTTGGTAAGCTATACATGCTCCTTCACTTTGAACATTTTATTAAACATCAGCTACCAGGACGCATTCTATTAAAAGGCGACAACATCACACTCATACAACAACTACATTAGCTTGCCGCGCACGACTGTACAGGAAAAAGTGCAACGACTCTGTATAGCGTACCAACTTTCACAAATTATAAATGGGAAGTAAACGTGTAAGATCTAGTGATTGTCGGCATAGAGGGCATTCGGCCTGTAGGAATATCGGTCAACGGGGTAGGTGTAAGAATAGAATGCCTTTTTACCTTTTCTCTGCCCCATCCGACGATACAGTCCCAGCAGAATAGATGACCACACTCGGTTGAGCAACTGTTAGTTCTTTCCTCTAAGCACAATGTACAATTTCGTCCTGCTCTTATAGCCTCGGGGATAGCCCCAATATCCAATATCGTCCCCTCGTCATCCTCTGCCGACCTTGGTTGTTCATCTTCGGGTGCAGGACGACCAACGAGAGAAGACACGGGCCGATCGTCGAGCAGCATTTCCTGATCCACGTTGGTGGACGCGTTGGAGAGAGATATATCTGATTCCGTCGTGTACCTCGAACGAATTGAAGACACCAGACGATGTACTAGTCTGACGGCAAGCATGATGCCGAGTAAGGAATACGATGGAGGTCGTATGTGTGGATTCTCTGGCGTTGAAGATAGCTAGATGTTAAATTAGCAAAGAGCTTGAAACACAACGACGAGAAGCGAACATATTGGATACCCAGCGCCCTCTTTACCAAGTCATAGTATACCCCTCCAATATAGAAAATAGCAAGGTTCAACTCGGATGCAACAGAAACCGCTCCTCGCAATACTGAAATGGGACCAGTAATCCAGGGAGAGGAAGACCGTAGAGCGTGACTCCATCTCACGATTAGGTATTGGGGCAATGTCAATAGCATGACCAACGCCAGGCGTAGTCGGCCACGAGGTGGGAAACGCTGATGATTGCTTGAATATTGCCAGATATCGGTGTATTCTTCGCCAAGCGTTTGGGTAGCTGAAAAGGCGGTCAGTGTGCGTGGACAGCCTAGAATAGAGCCCACTCACCTCGTCCCATGGTAAGACCATAATACAAAAGTTTGACGATGAGATCAAGTTCCTTATCCCATCGTGCCAGCCAGCGTGTTCCTGCTCTACGATTAAGATGGCTCTAGGAACATGAGAAGGAACGGACCCAAGAAAGTCCGAAGAATGTTTTCTGTTTCCTCTTTCAAAGACGAGAGATGATAGACATCGCGCTGATTAGCTCGTACTAGAAAACAAGTTAGAAGTGATCCAAAAAGTACAAAATGATGGCTCACTAATCTGAGCTTGTTGTGCGCGGGGAAACGTAGGGATGGACATGTTTACCGGCCGCGGCCAAACTTTGTTCTTTATTTAAATCCTCACACCAGCATGGCTGCTGTCCAACATCGTCCTGAGGGCCCCTCTGTCTGGCAAAAACGTGAGCTCCACTAGTAATTCTATATACGCTGACTGACAACAACTTTGCATTAGTAAAGTGGGTCGTCTTGTAGCGTCTTGACTTTGACGTATATTGCTCACGCTGGGGTGCAGAATGGGGGCCCTTATGGGAGGTGGAGTCGGTCTTACAATAGGGTTCCTGTTTGGCTCTTATAGTATCGTAAGGCAAGTCCTGGGCGACTTTTGACTTGTGTGTGTGTTGACGCCGGTTCAAAGGCATGGTGCTGGACCTCGCGGTTTCATGGCTACTCTTTCGCAATACATGCTTAGTAGCGCCGCCACATTCTCTTTTTTCCTTGCAATAGGATCTGTACGTTCCATCTCAAATTGAACCTGATTTTTTTTTCTCAGTTGAATCTTCACCAGGTTATCCGGAACGATTCCCTTATTCCACCACATCTTCAGGCAGCTCAACAGCAGCTTGCCGTGAACGTGCGTTCAAGAGCCGAAGGAATTCGATTGATGAAGGCCCGCTGGGAGATGGAAAAAATACGTCGATCTCCAAGTGCATAATGTCGATTGCTGCAGTACATACATACAGAATAATGATCCAGCTATGCTAAAATATGTACCCCGACTGCTTTTCCCGCGCCGGACCGGATAAAATCCTGGAACCAATTGCGCTTGAAATGAACACCCCTGAGCACTCTCATCGATAGCATTACCACTAGCAAAATTTACAATGGCAAAGCCTGTCGCGGTAGTCGACGCTGTAGGTGACTTGCTTTAGATTGGCACATGGCTAATGATCGAATTAGATCCTTTTTGACATGGATGGGCGAGTCATATATAGAGCAGATTAACGACAAACAATTGACAAGCATGATAGGACGCTCATAGACTCTACACCAGGCGTGTTGAATGCATGGGCCAAATTCAGCGCCGACTACAACCTTGGTGATCACCTTGCTATTGCGCACCAAACGCATGGGAGGCGGTTGTACGACACGCTGAAAGAATACTGCGGAATAATAGACGAAGAAAAGTTACATGTGCGCACACTTTGTCTGTTGCAACGTTCATCCAGTAACAGAACGAAAACAGCTAGAGATAGATCGTTTCGAAGAGCTGGTGATCGAAGGTGGACCTGTCGTATTGCCGGGTGCAGCTGCTTTAATCAGTCAGGTGTGCCCCGGTTGACTTGCCCCTCTCTCTCAAAGCATTGACTTTCTTGGTAGTTGGAGACTGTGGCACCGTCGAGATGGACTATCGTCACATCAGGTTCGCCGCATCGCCTGCGTTTACTTTTAATATTATTTACCTTTGCAAAGCGTCCAATAAATATGCGCCCCGCGCGATCAAACGCGCTGAATTGCCGACCCCTGGAGTTGGTATAATTACATCAAACGACGTTCGAGAAGGAAAGCCACATCCGGCTCCGTATTTGGCTGGAGCAGAAAAGTGCAAGTTTGAACCTACTAGATGTAAGTGAACGCGTCGTCTGGCATGAAATGGATACGTAAATCGAGTCACAAGGTTTGGTTGTGGAGGATGCGATATCCGGCCTCAAGGCAGGTAAAGCGGCAGGAGCAAAGACGCTGGCCGTCTGTACATCGACTACGCGAAGCGTGTTGCTGGAATCGGATGCAAATCCCGACTTTATCGTAGATGATTTGACGAGGTAGGATATATTAACGCATTATATGCGGGCTGATCATGTTCCAGAGTATCCGTACGTTTGGTGGAAGGAAGATTGGAAATAGGAGTAGACAATACTCAGTGACATTTATAAATTGCTTCAAGCCATGAATACATTTACTACGCGACTTCTTCTAAGGGAGGAGGACCGCTGTCCTCATCCGAGCTGTCGCTCTCTGGAGCGTCAGGTATGTGTGACGCGCCGGCGGAGGCAGGATCGCCCATTTGCTTCATCATCTAATCGCGCGATGAGTGCTAAACGAGTGAGATGGGTTGGGATAATACCGCTTCGAAATCCATTCCACCCATGCCACCCATGCCGCCCATTCCACCCATTCCACCCATGCCGCCCATTCCACCCATGCCGCCCATTCCACCCATGCCGCCCATTCCACCCATTCCACCCATGCCTCCCATTCCACCCATGTCGCCACCCATATCAAGGTCATCACCGAGGTCGGCGCTGGAGACATCTTGTTCGTCTTCGTCGATCCACTTGTCAAAGTTTGTCTTGATGTAGGGTGTCTTGGCCTTGTTTTTGGTGAGCCTGGGCCAGAACTCGAGTTTTTGCTCTTTTTTGCGGAGGATTATATCAAAAGCGCGGGAGGAGAGTTTTGATTTGGAGAGCTGGATGTCTCATCAGCGATAGAGAGGATGAAAGATCAGGAACAAAGGAGTACCTCTGGATCGACATCTTCGTAGAAATCAAGTTGGAAGGCGTATTCTTTTTTGCCAGCGGTGGCGTTGAAGTTGAGAGAATTGGGTTTGAGATCATAGGAGAGGGAAGATTCTTGGATATCGGGGAGATTGACGGTGAAATAGATGATGTTCTAGATGAGAGTCAGACTAAAGAAAATGGAAAGAAAAAAAGAGTACCTTTTCGGGTGCTGAGTCTGAGGAGCGTTGTGCCCATAGGATCTCTGGATGATTTGCCATGGGATGAGCGGGAGGGCGGAGGGCAAGACTTATTATATAAGCTGAAAGCGGGTGGGAAACGCGCTCGAAGGTTCTCGGCGGACTGCGATGTGGTGCACCCGCTGGTTTCTGCCATTGTTACTACTCCCACTCCCAACTGCACCACCCCTCTTTTTACTTCTTTTCCTCTTCTCACTTACACTTCACGCAAAACCCTGGTAAGTTCGGTCCAGTTCAGTCCTTTCGCCACTCCTCCTCACCTAATTTATAAGTTTCTACTGCATCGTCCTTCTCTCAACCCTCTTCCTCACTTCCTGCTACTGGCAGCCATTCCCCCTCGACACTCCCCTCTCCGTCCCCTGGTCTTCCAACATCACTACCTTTTCACATGCCCTCAATGCCTCTATCTCCCCGTCCTTTTCAAAACCTATTCCAAACGTCATCCGTGCAGTTGATCGCTGCTGGTGTGACTTTTCAAACGGCTTCTTCGAGCCTTTTAACGTCTCCCATTGGGAGTATGTCACTGTTTTCCGCCTAAAAAACGAGCTTGAACGTCCCATTCACCATGTAAACGCCACTACAAACGCCACAGCTACTACATCACAAACAGATTCCCTGCCGTCTGCTGCGACAGCCGAGTCCGCGCGCCTCCAACTAACCTGGTCGACCGTCAAGGACTGGATGCGCCGCAACCAGAGACCGGAGCAAAAGAGGGAGGTAGAGGGAACGCCCGTGACTGGATGGATAAGGAAGGAGTATGACCTGCGTTCGTATGGCTTCGATGCCGTAGTAGACTTTAGTTGGTAGTCGGAAATGTATTTTTTAGCCATGCGCGACACCTCGCTGCTCGCTGCTCCGGATCCTCTTCTGATCATGAGTCCTCTGATCCTCTAAAATGGCAAGACCCAACCTATGCTACTCACGGAATTCACCTGTTATGATCCAAGAGTAACGTGATTACCGTCGGTGGTCTCTTCGAGCATTTGTCGTTTCCTGGCTAGACCCGATACGACTTCCTGCTTTTCGCTCTGGTCTCAGGGCTTTTTATATTGGTGTTTTCTCTCGCTTCCATCATGATCTACTGAACTAGAAGCGATCTTGCTATCGTTGCTCCATTCCAAAAGCACGAACATGAGTTATACCACTCAACGGCTCATCGAAACCTGAAAAAGCAGGAGACAAAGAAGTCAACTGATTCGAATCTCTGGATCTCATCGAAGATGTGTCTGTACGGAGTGTTGAATTTTCTAGCCTCGTTATCAGTCATTCTCTCCCTGGTACCATATTTTATGCCCTTTGCATTATTCGTCGCTTGGTTATACATTATGGACGCTCCTGCAAGCGAAATGCAGAGATAAAGCATAATCCACGGCCTGACGTTCTGATCAGGGGATGGGAAATTACCTCAAGGATAGTCGACATAAAGTTGCAATACCGCCGGAATGTTCGTAAACCTCTCCCAGTAAACCTGTTTTTTTAGATAAGTGACGATGTTGATACCAGGCCCAGATTGCCCCTTCAACTAGTTTCCTACAATATGGGACTTCTCACAAGAATAGAGAAAAAGAGAGAGGAATGCGTGTACTTTTCCTGTAGGCTAATATAATGTGGTGCATTAAACTTGCACAGTGGCCTTGATAACGCGGGGAAGACAACAATTCTGAAATGGCTCAATGGCGAAGATGTTACAGGAGAAGCAACATCATGGTAAAGTACATATAGAGGCACGCCACGATATATGCCCTTCTGGACGAGCTTCCTTTTCAACCAATTTTCCATCGCCAAGTTTAGCTGCCGTCTTTATGCCATTTCCGAGCATGTCTGCCTCGTTCTTGACAGCTCCTGCCTTGGTATCATCCTTGCCATCCAGAGCAGTGACGTTCTGGGTACGAGGAAGACCGCCAGATTGCAGCAAGCCGTACTTGGGCTAAGCGCTTCGTTCTGCTCGGCAAGTTGGCGTAATTGCGTCCACGGGCCACTGACCAGTTGGAGGGATCGTTTAGCTGTGGAGGCACAGTTGGAACGTTGAGTTACATGTGTGGACTTAGCAAATTTCGCGCCGGGTCTACGGAGTCGCGCGGGTTGGCGCGTCTGGGGTGCTATTTTGCACTGTTTTGCCCGGATTTGTGCGTGGGTCTCATTCATTCATCCTGTTTCATCCTGTTTCATCTCGTGCGACATCAACTCACAGTTTTGTCACTGCAATGACCACCGCTCCTCCCAATGAAACTACGTACACAGAGGCTGTGAACGAAATTCGATCAAAAATAAAGAAGTGATAGCCTGCTCGTAACCTAGTGGTATATCTCATCTATTTTACACTTGCAGAGCTTCGAGCAGAAGCATACATATCTATGCCTTTAATGTTTGTCCAGAACAACTGAAGTCTGCCCATGACTTCCTTGACAAATCAACGGGACGGAGGGCAATGAGGTTAGTTGATATTCTACCAAGGCCTAATTTCTGACATTGTTTCAGGGTAACATACAGTGATGACCACAACTTCATCATTAGGTACATCCCAGGTCCAGTCCACGGGGAGGCCCATGTCTACTGGAACACATCCCTTTTTCTCGCTCTTGCACGATTGACCCCGCCATTGCATGCTGGAATGGATCCGGGATGTGTGGGCATTGGATCAACAAGTACATTTGATATAACAGATAATTCAAGTCTGGGTTCACCTTTCTTCCTCCAGCCTTTCAATTTGGACTGAGGAAGAAGCAGCCAGATGCTGGTATCTGGCCTGCCCAATCTCGCCTTCCTAGCATTGTCCTCGAGGTTGGGGATTCAGCAAGTCTTACACAGCTAAATATTGATGCAAGGCTTTGGCTTGAAGACATGCCTGAGGTTAGCCAATTTTTTCCTTTGTTGTCACTCACTCACTGGAACTTCTTCAGGTACAGCTAGTCATCCTTCTTTTGATTGACATCCCTATTGCCCCTCACCCCAATATTCCGAGAATCATCATCCAATTGTGGCGAGGCCATAGCTTGCCAGCAGCTCAGAAAAGGCAAGCCCACATGGTCTGGGAAGCTGACTGGACTCATTCTGCAACACCATTGTACATACTATTTTCTGACATCTTCAGAGGATCAGTGCCAGCAACTTATGGTAACAATGATCGTGTGCATTTGGATACTGTAGCTTGGCGGCAGGCTATTATTGATTCATCATTATTGCATTACTTTTGAAGATTCATTTTGTATTGAAGTTAGCATATACAATGCTTTGCAAGGCCTGGGTTATGAGATTGATGTGTGGTTCAGTATGTCAAATATCCTAGTACCCATTCTCTCTTACAATTCTCACCTCAAACTTTGAATTGTGGAGTGCTTGACAATCAACATATTATACAATCTTAGTCACTACATAGGTTTCATGCAGTTATCTAGCACTATTGTCATTACAATCACACACCAACTCAAGACTGACATGGATTACAATTTTACAAAAGGATTTTTGTTTTTGGACAAGGACAAATTGTAGCCTGTAGGGATTGGCCCATTTTTGTGTGTATGTTCATTGTTATCTGGGTAGACAGGATAGCTGTTATTTACATGTGGTACATTGATGCATTGATAATCAATATTCCTCCAGAGTCCAGAATGAACTTTTCGATGGCTAATGAACCGATTCAACTGGTCATCTGAGATTTCCTGCAGTAGTGACGCTGATGTCATCAGGACTACAGTCACTCCATGAAGTTCAAAGGCGGGCCGCCCGCATCATTCTTTCTCATAACGTCCGTCATTACGAGACCCCTTTCGCAGGCTGCAGCGAGACCTAGGGGGCGTCTTGATTTTGAGTTTGGGAAGGAAGTTCTGTGCGTCAGACGTGTTCAACCATTGTCGCTTTAGGGCTTACCTTGCACGCCGGGTCCTTTTTGTTTGTTTTAAGCCAAATCGGAAGCTTGAGTCTTTCGTCCGAAGAAGCCACTTCGGGTTCCCTCTCTGCCTTCTATGGACTCAGAAGAGGCAAGAGGCAATGCTGCAACCTCATTCGCGACCGGCAAGTTCGCCTACGTTCACCGCACCATCATGGCACCCTTTGGCCACAAGAGCACAGATTCAACACGCATCCTCTCGGATTGTACGGCATACTCTCCTTCTGAATGACTACTAACCGTAAATAATTTCTCGTTCGCAGTGGCACCCGTCATCATGACCCCCCGAATGATCAATTCCGCCTCGGCCATTTCATCGAGACAACGGACCCGCGTCTCAGACAGCTCAAGTCGCATTGATTTTGCTTCAATCGGTCGCGCACCCCTCCGCCTTACTTTGAGCTCGCACAGAGTCACCTCACGCGACCTACAAATAATCGAGGCTGCAGAGGAACTCTTGGAGGCAGAAATACCCGAACCCGATGGTATTGTCACCAATGTCAGTCTCCTCCGCGGATTCAATGCTACCATCCCCAGCGCCGATCAGAACCGAGCTAGAAGGCGTCAGATGAGGTCTGTTGACACTCCAAGACTCGGTTTGAAAAGGCTCGGTATGACTGCAAGAGGTATGATCACGGAGGATGACGTCGGTAGCGAAGAAGATGTTGTCGTCGTCTCCGAGTCTGTTGGGAAGGGGAAGAGACGCGGTAGAGAAAGTTTGAGCACAGCAAAGAAGCTGGGAAAGGATGAATTGAACCGCCAGGCAACGGAAATTGCACGAGACAAGGAGAACATCCACGTCCGCAGGGTATGTACGCGTAGTCAATCCAAGTCTGTGATCTAACTGGCTTCTAGAGTCTCGTAAACAGCGAAATAGACGAAATTACACATAAAATACGGGCTTTGGATGAGATTAGGGCCAAGTTGGAGGATGATTTATTACGGCTGCAGGAAGACGAGTTGGAACTGGATGCGGAACGTACGTGGCTCTAATTGCCCACAATACCGAGCTTATTTTATACAGTGGAGGGAGTCAAGGAACGACTCGCATTTGAGCAGCCGTCAACCAAGGACCAGCATCTCACCTCAAGTTCACGGCGGAAGAAAGGTATGTCGACATTGCGTTGTTTACGCACAACCAGTCACTGTATTATCAGGACCTGCATTCTTGCCATCGGAGCACGACGAGCTACCGCCAGGCGTTGCCTTCATGGTATGTCCGCTCTAACGGGAATAGCCCATGGATTAATTTTGAAAATTCAAGACGCTTGAGAGTCACGCGACACCCGTTACAGCACTCGACTTTTCCGAGCCTTATGGTACTCTAGTCAGCGCCTCTCAGGAAGATTGCCAACCTCGTGTATGGGATCTGCTGTCTGGATCGGAAATCGGCCGCCTTTCTGGTCACAGTAGTACAGTCAAGTGCCTACAGGTTGAAGGTCTTTTTTGTGTCACTGGAGGGGAAGATGGTACTGCCCGGCTATGGGATCTACAAAAAGTTACTGATGACAGCGCTTGGGGCGATGATCTGGTCAGCCTCAGCGAAGAGGAGGATACCAGCGAACCCAGGGCCGTCAAAGATGACACTTGTGTGCGCCTTCTCGAAGGACATACTCAGGCCGTCACAGCACTTTATTTTGAAGATGACTGCTTGGCATGTTGTTTCTCCCCTTGACATCGACGTCAGTATAACTTTTCCTAGGTGACAGGTGCATCGGACAAAACTTTACGTCAATGGGATCTCAATACTGGTCAATGTGTAATGACCATGGACATTCTATGGGCCATTTCACATCCACATACCGCCAATGTAGGGTCATCAATAATTAACCCTCTATTTCCTGGGGCTGTCGCTGCTGACGGACATTTCGCCGTGCCAATGCCTACTTATGCCGATGGTAGCTGGGATATGTACGAGGACTACGTTGGAGGAGTGCAGTTTTGGGGTTATGGGCTTGTCAGCGGAAGCGGTGATGGTGCCGTCCGAATGTGGGACAGTAAGTAAACCCTCGACGCTATCCACCCTCATCAAACCTGATGAGCTTCCGTCAGTGCGTACTGGCCAGGCTCATAGGACACTATTGGGACACACGGGGCCGGTTACATGTCTTCAATTCGACGAAATCCACATCGTGAGTGGTAGTCTTGATAAAACAGTTCGGGCAAGTACCTTTCGCGTTTTTGTCTCTGTATCTCCTGACGTTCAGACAGGTTTGGGACCTCCGCTCCGGCGGAACATTCCAGACTATCAAATACGATCATGCCGTGACTGCATTGCAGTTCGACACGCGAAAAATAGTGGCAGCTACAGGCGAGAATGGCATCAAGGTAAGTTCAGACTCTTGATCAGCATAACCCTTGATGAAACCCGTGACAAGGTGTACAATCGCACTAGTATGCAGCAGTCAACGCTCCTGACGAATGGCCACACCAAGCCGGTTGAAAGGCTACGTTATATGGATCGCTACCTCGTTTCTGGCGGAAGAGATTCTACCGTGAAAATCTGGTCGTTATAACGGTTCTGTCTGATACTTCGCATCCTGCATTACCGATAACTTATCAATGTATACTACCTACACGGCAACTAATCAGCACAAGTCTTTCTTTTGGCGGTGTACAAGCGTCACGATCGCGTTCCGATCACATGTTTTGTGACAGTCGCGTAACTTGATCGGTTGAACTTGAACAAAGTTGGTAAGTAGTATATCGAATGGCCACCAGTATAGACCAGTAAGCCAAACTTCACCGCCAGCAGGTATCCCAGCCTTACTCTTGGCTAGATCAGTCGCGCGAAATGCCACATCGCTCACGTCCCTTGATATTATCGAGCTTTCCGAAGATGACGAGGACAAGTACGGAACCCCGAACTTACGCACACACTGATACGAACCTGAGTACTGCAGCGTTATTGACCTGACATTATCCCAAAGCGATCACGAGAGGGAAAACACGTCCCGGCTTGTGGATAGGCAAGCACAGGATTTGGGCGCCCACGACTTGAAAGTCTAACCTTTTTCAGTGCAAGCCGCTCTGCGCGCAAATCGGGCGAGGGTACACATGAAACCGGAAATCCATTCGGTACAAAATTCTAAAGCTCGGCTAACAAATTCTCATAATACACAACAATTTATCAAAGATGCGAAAAAGCTTAGTAAACCACCGCCCTTGAAAACCCCGGTATCCATAGAACCTCTTTACGTTGATGATGATGAAAGTGAACCTGAAAATCGGATGGGGAATGATGATGATGATGATGCCATACTTGTTTTGTAAGTGTATGAAGATTGAGTTTTTGTATTGGCAAAGTACCCATTCAATGCGGGGCAGGGATGAATCAAGATCAGCCAGAAAGCCTATTGCAAGAAGTCCCATTCCCACCGAAATCTTGGAACGCAAAAAAGGCGCAGATGACGAAAAGCAATGTCGTGCGTACGAGTTAGCCATCACCGCATGCGACTAACATTAGGTATGACAAGTTCCTAAACGGAAATCGAGGAAAGCCAACGCGGCTCGGGAGAGAGAAAAAAGGGAAAGATATGCAGAAGACTTGTTTTCCGAGCTGAACGAGGAGGTTTTCAAGAGCAGCTTGCCAAAGGAGACAAAATTGACATGGAACAAACGTCTTTTGACAACAGCTGGGAGAGCGAGCTGGCGGAGGTAACCATTCTTGAGTTCAACCATCTGTTTTTTCCTTTTTCTGATGTGATGGCCACCCAGGAATAAAGAAGGTCTCCACTATGCAGAAATTGAATTATCAGAGAAGATATTAGATTGTAAGGGTACGCGGCGTATACACTGGAGAGCGTTCCTGTACTCAGCTAATTTTCAATACTAGAAAGGATCGGAAATACACTATCCCACGAGATGTGCCATCTAGCAACATGGATTATTGATGCGGACCCAAAGCAGGCTCACGGAAGGCTATTCAAGCGGTGGTAACTACGTGACAATTCCTTTAATGATTAGAATCTGTTTTACCCTTTATTCAGGGCTTCAAAGGTAATGAAGAAACGCCCTGAAATTGAGATTACCGTAAGTCGTCGTCGTCATATATTCAAGACTCACAGCAACAGCCGCTAACTGTTTTAAGACACGACACAACTACGAAATTTCGTATCCTTACCAATGGAGTAAGTGTGCAATTTTCTTTCGGACCCATTCACTCAACCTTTGCTAGAATGCCAAAAATGTGCCAAAATGTACGTGACTATATGAATTTCGCTGTATTTGACTCAGGCCTCACCACGGTGACGCTAGCTATGGACGATTCAGCAAATCAATCCGGCCCGATGAATGTGGTGAGTTAGATCCGTTTTGAAACGCCGTTCTGCTCTAATGTCGAGAATAGTATGTGGCGCATGCAAAGAGGGAAGACTCGTGCCCCTTTTCACAGCACCGCAGACGTCACAAGGTACGTCCACTGGGAACGAAACGGCAGCTGTGGAGCCAAAAGCATCCCCTTCCAATGCGGTTACTCCAAGCGGAGGCGATGGTGTGATAGACTCAGAATCTGAAGTAGAACTATTATTAACGACCCTGCGAAATGTAACTCTACAGTAGCTATAGTACAGATACCCTAAAATGTCCTGTTAACCCTGTAATAATAAGCAATACATTAAAATACATGTTAGGCTTGTTCAACGGTGTCGATATTCTTGGACAAGAGTAGGCAATCTAGTCCCCAGGTCCCACTGGTCAATTACATACGGCCTCGTCAAGATGGCGTTGAACTTGGCTATCTGGATGTCCGGATCTGGGGTAAAGACGAAACACGGTATTAATATGGCCAGAAATATCTTGATTTCGGCAAGCGTAAATTTGTACCCTAGACAAGAATGCGGTCCGAAACCGAATGTCATGAGGTTACCTAGGCCTGGATGCAGAGGTGATTGCGCATTTTTGGGAAGAGATGACCACCGGTCGGGACTAACATGTTCAGATTGAGAAGGTTCACACATCATGCGAGCGACTTACTCAAATTCCTGAGCTGTTGGGCCCCAGATATCTGATGAATAATTAAGGCCTTCGATAGGTATATGCACATAGCTTCCTTTGCGAATAGTGATGTGTCCACCTTTCGGGATGACTGTGCCATCCCGCAGTGTAATGGGTTCAGATACTGGTATACGATCGTCTTCAATTGCAACGCGAATTGTGCCGTGCACTGGAGGGCACAGTCGTAGGGTTTCTCGCACGACGGCATCCAGGTACGGAAGCGCGTCAATCATTCCCCAATAATTTTCCAGCTTTTCGAGAGTCAACTCTTCAGAAAGGTCCTTTAGCGAACCGCAGAGAAGTTCTTCTCTGAGTCGTGTTTGGATTTTAGGATTCTTAGATAAGAGATGAAGACACCATGAAATGGCGAGTGCTACGCTGTCAGATCCAGCGTGAAGAAAGGTTGAGCATTGGTCCAGTAGCTCGGCGTCAGATAGTCGTTTTGATTCATCGGTGGACAAATTAGCTTTGACTAGTGGACGTCAGCCTTAAAAGCGCGCTTTGTACATAGGCACATACTCAACAAATTCAAAATATCTTTTCGCCCAGTTTCATCCTTTTGACTTTGCAATGCCTCATTCTTCTTCCTGGCAATGAGTCTGCTTCCAGCCCTGTTAATTGCGCGTAGACTTTCATCAGTTACACGGACATCTTTCCTAGGCTAAACTACTGAGCGGGACAGTTAATCTTTTGACGCGAGAGCTACTCACAAAGATGTGTTGAAGTATCGGAAAGTACAACTCTAGGAGGCCGCGAACACCAGGGCCTTTGTCTGTCACGGAAAACATGCGACGGTACGCTAGATACACCTCTTCCGATTCGTCTTTCAGTGCATGAAAACGGTAGTCGAACCCCGCAAGTCCTATAACATCGAAAGCGGCACGAGAAGCCCAATGAGCAATGTCAATAGAAAATGTTGGAGCTTCTGGGCAAGTGGATCGATCACGTTGGTCTTTACTCCTCGCAGCCTGAATGAGGGAACGCCAACAATCGCAAAGTTCGTTCGCCTTTTGAAAGAAGATCGGGGCGACTCGTTTCACAGTCTGAGATGAGAAGGCAGGGCCAAGCAATCGGCGTTGCTTCCGATGCTCTTCGCCTTCCATGGAAAAGATACCTGATAATGAAGGTCGGCACGCGAGTAGAGGTACCAACACAGTGCAAACCTCGTCCAATGAGCCGCGTCAGGAATGCCCTTGTCTGCCATGGCTTCTCGTACATGGGCGAATTGAGAACGTGAGATATAACGCGAAAATCAAACGAGAGTAGACGATAATCGTGCTACACCGGCACTGAGCTCCTGTACATCCATTATTCGAAACACATCTCACCTTTCCGAAGCCATGGAATCTAAACGTCTTGCCGTATATCGCTACCCAGTTTTCGTGAGTATCTATGCTGTATTTTGGGCTTGAAAAAAAGCCAAATCAACGGGCGTCTTAGAGATGGAAAAGGAAACCACACACTCCATTAATTGACGGAAATGATTTTGGAATCGAGTGGCGTCGGGGCCAGGGAGCAGTCGCAATGGATCGGAAAGTGGGTATATAAATACCATGTGTACAAATCTCCAAGCAGCTCTGCTGAGGAGAATTGCGCAGACAACCGCAGCTGTCTTGAGCGGGACCAAGATACAGAAAGACAGTAAACCAGCCATGGGCGGTCATACTACGGTCTCCAATGACTTTATTACATTGCCGTAAATCAAACAACGACTTCCAAATCGGGGATAACCCAGTTTGTTGGGCACGGCATTTACCGACCTGCAACTGCACAGTTTATGTAAACAATCCTGGCTACCAACGAACGACGACGGTGACCACATTCATCAGAAGGTAAGCAATTTCAAGTTGTGATCATATAGTCCTTACAACAACTTTTAAAGAAAAAATGACACACGACGCAGTTTGGTATAGTCGTCCAAGAAAATTCGGAAAGGGCAGTCGCGGGTGGTGAGTGGTACATTTACCTCTGACGAGTAATTGGTGGAAATCTCTTCAACTAGCCGGCTTTGTGCGCACCAAGCGGGTCTCATTCGTAAATACGGCCTTGACCTCTGCCGTCAATGTTTCCGAGAAAAATCAGCCGCCATTGGATTCGTGAAGGTGATTCTATATTATACATTTCGTCTGAATTTTAACTAACGGGAGACCCAAGAATCGGTGAAACAATATTAGGATGGCAATTCATGTCTCCACTTGTAAACTCCGTCATGGTTGCTATGTACAGGCAGTTCTGAAAACATTATGCCGCCTATGAATGAATATATATATCTTCTCGAGTAAAAATTTTACAACTCGAAATCACATCGTTTCGAATCCATATCCGAAGAAACCAAATTCCAATGACATTATCAAGTTTATACAGATGCGTTTGAATAAGTACAGAGTGACAGACAATAGTCCTGCGACGACGTACTATAAAACAGACAATCGAGTTTTGGGGTCAATGAAAATAGCCTGTACAACTGTTGGATGGTAATTATCGGGGAAAGCAGGGAAGATAGGGAATATGCCTTAAAAGGATACAGGGAGGTGGTGTATAAAATGGGCTCGACGGCGTTCGCCACCTTCAAAGGGACATGATTGAAACGACTAAACAATGTCAAAAATTGAAGATAAGTAGAATAGATCAAAGGTATCAAGCAATGAGAGGTCCATTTTTTTTTGAAGGATCCAAGACGAAGGAGCAAATTACATATAACCGAAAGCCGTCCTTTGATAAGGGTCGTTGAGAGCATTGGCCAGTCCGGCGCCGCCGAAAGGGGTGATGTTTGAAAAAGATCCACGAGAGTATGCAGAAGTATGTGTAGGGGACAATCCTTGATGAGTAGAGTTGCTTTGCAAGACGTAGCCATCTATAGACTGGGGCTGCAGACCATGCAATCCGGCGCCTACGTGAGGCTGACCAAAGGAAGTTTGACCCTGAGGCATTGCGTACAAACCGTTTCCGTAAATGTCAGTCAAGGGATTATGAGGAGGTAGGGTCTGCGACATGTGACGCCCAGCGCTAGGGGGAACATTGAGTCCTTGATTCCCAAGTGACATACTAACAAGTGCGTGTTGGTTGTGATAACTTCCGTAATGATCTGCATGTTCGCGTTGTAGTTTGTTCTGGATGCGTTTTCCGTAAGGGGTGTTCCTGATAAGTGGAAGAACAGGGCGAATGCCTTCCACGAGAAGGGCTCGCTGGCTAGGGTCAGAATAGTCGAGAGCCGTCTGACATCATTTGATCAGTAAAAAGGGTCATCGAAACTGCCATCTCCCGAACCTGAACACAGTAGTTGCCATACGAGTCACGCAGAAGCTTTTCCAAGCGTGTGCGATTCAAGAATTCGTCTATCAAGAGCTTGCGGGTACTATGCTCTGCGACGCGAACGCACTAGTTGAGAGATCAGCAGCCTGGACGGCGTTATAGTAGCAGAAGAATTACCTTCTCAATCACATTGGAACTAAACTTTTGCACCGACAATGCGCATACGTTGCCGAAGAATTGACGGATAATAGCATCGCTAAAACGATTGTCGTTCAGATCAAGGATGTATTGCACCACATAGTTGCCATATGGATCTTGCACTAGCGTTAACGCGTTGTATGTAATTTCATTTACAAGTTGAATCCGTTGATGGTCGGAGGCGTGGTCAATGCACCTCTGAAGAACACAGCATCCATGCCGGTGAGTAGCAACTTCTACACAATTAGCCGCGACCGCATTATAGATGAACTGAATATAATCAATTTATGAGTGTGGTTCGATTTATGGCCGTAAATACCTGATTATCCTCTGGGGCAAGCTTGTTGAGACATTTTTGTATGACGTGATTGCCATTGAGATCCTTAATTAGAACGACCACATGTAAACTGAGGGCGACTATAATCGAATGGATCTGAATTCCCAGTCAATACTCTGACGCAACCGATAACTCCATAACAAACCTGTCTCCGAGTCGACAAAAAGTCGATCATTTTTTGCACTGCACGAGTCCCATGCATGTTAAGCGATATGCTGACCAGGTCTTGTGCCACAGATTCGCAAATCAAGTTCCGCTGTTCGTCGCTGCAGTATTCCAACAGTTTCTGACAAAGGTAATTGCCGAAAGGGTCTATAAACCAACCGTGGTTAAAAATGAGCAGAACATTGGTATGGGAACATACCTGTCATAAGATCCGCAAAATGTGCAAATGTTTCTCGGAAGATCATATCCCGATGTTCGGCGACACCTTCCTCCAGCTTCTTTTGCAGGTAACGACACCCATGTTGATCTCTGCACAGAGACGGTATTTCTCCTTGAAGATCTTCGAGGCGGGTACCTGCAAAACGGTTGACTATTGGAAGATGAAATTAGCACACTATTATGATGCTCCAATTCTGACGTACATTCCCGATCTACATCGCCTCGCTTTTGTTTGGTACTACCTTGAAGTCCATTTAGCTTGTTTTCCGCGGGTGCGCCAGCGCGCACAGGTAGGCCAAGACCATAACGAGTTCCATTGTGGTGATAAAGCGCGGTGGAGCCTGTAGTACTGCCGCCAGTATTATGGGGGACAGAGTTACGAGCTGTATGATCGAAGTTGTAACCGAGTGCGCCGTTAAGGGAATACATGGGATCCATTCCATAGGATGGCTAAAGCTGTTCAGAGAATGATATCGACAGATGAAAAGCATTACACTCACATCGTCAACACTGGCCGATTGAAGCGAACCAAAGGCTAAGGAAGATGGATCGTATTGGTCAGTAGAAACACGAGACAACGATGCTTGCAAACCATTACCCCCATCGTTCAGCGAATGTGACCCCGGCGTAGAAATGCGCCCGCTTAGCAATTGAGGATCCGGGGTCAGGGGAGTTCCTGGGGTCTTCAATAAATGCGCTGCAGCGGCACTGGACAAACCAAGAGGTGTAGCTGGCACTGAACGCGTCGCTGAGGATAAGCCATCTAATAAACTGTGCGGTGAACCTCTGCGGGAAGAGCCAGGACCCTGCGGGATATGCGGGGACACATTGACGGATACCGAACCAGGTGTTTTATCGTCAGTTGGAGTCGATATGGTCAAATTCGGGTTGGTAACAGTACGGCGGTCAGTTCGGGACAAAAGACCTTCAGGGCCACGACCTGCAGCTGTAAATTGAGGCCATTCAGATGATTTCTCGCGAGAATCAAGGGTACGGGTCGTAAATTGGCCACGAGGTGATGTCTGTGATATATGAGCAAGGTCTAACGCCGACGACATTGAAACCTGTCAGACGCATATGAGATCATTCAACATGACATAAGCCTCAAACCTACTTTGGGTCCCTGTGGTTTGTCATCGTCTGATGTAGGTAAGTTCCGCATGGCGTCTACAGATAGCTGAGCCGCCGTAGGCAACAACATACAAGTAATAACTTACTATGCATCTCCTTGTCTAATTGTTCGTCGAGCATCATCCCTGCATTGTACGCACCCGGATGACGCAAACCATCATCTTCTCCGTATCGCACACCTGACAATAGCACAGAAGCAACCGGATCAGGAGATGCTCTATTTGAATGTTCTCCGACCAAGGCCAGATTTTGCAGATGACTCGCTAACTCTTCGTCATGGCTGCTGGCAGAGGTGCGACGACTAGCGGGCATACTCTTGGCTCCAGCCGGCCTAACGAACGACTGCCCGTTGGACACAGGACCACCCAATTCGGACGAGATATTAATAGACGGTGCATACGTGACAGATTTTCTCTTGTCTGCGACAGACCCAACTGCTTTTGACAAGATTTCAGCATCGGCTGTAAACTGCACACGTCCGGACCGGCTGCCAGGGTAGACGTCGCCGTTTAGAATGGCATTAACACGTGGAGGAGTCGTCGGAGCGGAAACCGCCAAGTGTTGGATGCCGGTGGGACCACCGTGCAGGTTGACATCGTAAGGTAAGGCAAGCAGCTCATGCGCCTGCTTGCGCTCTAGTGCACGCATCTGATCTTCGAAAAGTCTGCGCTGCATTGCTCGCTGGTGTTCGTGTTCCAGACGCTTCATCTCCACGCGCTGAAGGAGAATGAGAGTCAAAAAACGTGTTGGCAGATAGAATAGTTAGGCGTACAGCTGACATATCTGGCAAATTAGTTCCCCGCCTCGCAGCCTGGACAGACAAGTGAGAATGGGGTATTAAGGCAATGGTAGAGTGGGCTTACAGAATCAGCAAGGTCCAAGAAAGCAGGTGGACTTTGCTTCAGGTCGGTAGAGGGAGGACGATTATCAGTAATAGTAATATTTTCGGAAATGGTATTCATGACAGATTATGTCGACAGGATTTCCACGGATGAAAGAAGAAGCGAAGAAGAGGAAAATGGTAGAAAAAACGAAGGCTAATAGCACAGGGAAAATGCTGGAAGCGATGAGTAGCGAAAGGAAGGTGTGACACGCGACAAACCTGAAGCCCGTCTAGGAGGGTGATGGTACAAAAGACGAAGTGATGCAACGGCAAAAGCGTCCAAGCTGAGTAGGAGCAGCGGAAGCCTGGGACGGCTGAAGGGAGAATATATGGGGTCAGCGAGTAGGCTGGGATGGGCCCTGAACTCTAAACGTCGGCAACGCCCTCCAAATTTTCAACTCCGGTCCCTATCATCCTTCAGCCCTTGAAAATCTTTTCTACTTCACATTGCACCCGCCGACCCCGCCCCGTTGCCGCCCCGCAACCGGTTAGAAAAACTGCCAACCCTGTCCTTCTTTACTGCGCCGTGACCTACCCTTTTTACCCACTCTCTTCGACTTACGTATTTACTTCCTCCGAGTCAATTCATTCACCTTGTATACTTGGTACTATCACCGTTAGTGCTAACGACAGTTTATCTTCCGTCATTTCCCTCGCCTCCCTCGTTCCTGACTCGCTTACTGCCACACCTTCCTCGCGCGCAGCATCGGTACCGTTCTGCGTCACCGGGCTTCCGTCTGTCTCGTCCGGGTCATCACTGCGAGATGGGTACCGCAGGCGAATGAAATCCGTTAGCGCACTCAGCCCTAGAAATGGCCGAGCAGACCTGGACGCGTCTGTAATGGTCGACGTTTCGGTTGGCGTGGTTGCGCCACTGCCGTGCGGGGTGCCACCCTCCGACGATTCCTGTCCATGTACACTAACCTTTGGTGTTGTCGACTCCGTTTCCGGCTCAGACGACGATTCTAACTCCCTAAGCGACGTAGTCGGCGAATCAGCACTGGTAGGTGTGCTTGAGTAGATGTATTATTGGTAGAGTATATCGAAAACGTACACGAGCTGGGCAGCTTCACCGTGGGTTAACGTTAGCATTAAATTCTTCATATTAGGTAAAGTATGTCTCATATCCATAGCGCGTAGATCGCGATCTATCATGAGCTAGATCACCATCATCATCAATTATATTTCTTCATTGTCGTGCGATGAGGCCTTACCATGTCAATGTTTTTATTCAGTAGATATACACCGTATTCAAATCTGTATGTGTCGACGCCTTTCGAAAATAATGGGAACCTGAAATATAGACCGTCAACAACCAAACAATCAAGTCGACATTCGTTCTCACATTCGTGGCCCCGTCATAGCAGATATGTTGTCCTTGATAAGACTTCTGCTGCCAATGGAGACAACTGGATAAACAAGTGGTTTCCCTAGATAAGCGGCTACGAGCTGCAAAAGTTCCGCGACATATCCCAATGCTGTAGCAACCGCTTCTTCTGTAATGTCCTTATGCGTCGGCATAGTTAACGGCGGTGCGGGTTCATTTGCAGCCATAGGGATAGGTAAGGGAACATCGAGGATAGTGAACAATAAGTCAGGTGGAGATAAAAGCTCTATTGGAAATATCTTCGAAAGCGTTAACAATAACGCCGTGCGGGTGGGAGTAAGTCGCCTCCGCAAATCGTCAAGCCGAATGCTACGGGAAATTATCAGGTTACAGGAGATGATGTTACATGAAACAGCTACAAACCGTCCCTTAGCTATTTGTAGCTCTTGATTTGCTTGTTGATTCCTTGTGTCAGAATATTGCTTCTGTGCAAATGTCAACATCCGTTTACGTTCCCGGATATCACTTGAACGCTGTTCGATTTGTTTCCTCACTGAATCCACATCAGACTGAATTCAAGAAAGTTATGCGATGCGTACATTCTGCTGACGTCCTTAACACCGCTAGACGATTATCCCGCAGGTCGTTGATAATGGTATTACGTTCCCCTTCTTCCCGCATCTACCATTCCTCTGAATTAACCTAGTACACGTCAAACGAGGAAAACCTACAAGGAAAGATAGGATGTCGGTCTTGAGCCCCTTGTCAATTTCTGACCGCGTATGAAGCAGCGATGACAGGGCATTCTTGACCTTGGATTGAAGAGAGAATAATCTAGACCAGATCCATCAAAGAAATGCCCCATACTTTAAACAGAAAAACTGACTGGGAAAGATGATCATAGCTTGCGGTTCGCGCAAGTACTGAAGGTTCAGAAGGGTCCAAAGGAACACGTCTATGCCGTTTCCAGCTTCCGTGGATTCTTGTCGCCCCATCGTTGGCTTCATCCAACTTTGTAGCCTCGTACTCAGGCTCGGAAGAATAGCCAGGAAGTGGCGACGGAGAGCGTGTGATTGCATCCCGCTGAGATGGAAGATAGTATACTTGTGCAAATGGTGATAAAGTAATCAATGGCGTATTAGGAGGAAGGTATGTCTGAGATTCGGTCTGGAATAAGCGTCATCAAAGTAAAATGCGGAAAATGCACCTCTTCGGTCAAGGGAACGAGTTTTTCGAGGTCTATAAACCATCCATCAATGACTTTCCATTCTGCCAAGTGTGCATTAGACTCTCTCTGCTTGTCCTTCCCTTTGTCACGTAACCCGACGTTGATGTTATTTTCCGACCTTCCCCATACCTCTAGCTTTAGTTTATGGCCTACAAAGGTTAAAGGATTGTCATCCAGGAGGTTGACGTCAAAAGAGAATGTAGGGTTCGTGGAGGGGTGGTGAATGGGAGAGATGTATGTTGTATGCCCTTCAGAAGGCGGTGACTTGTCGCCCTTGTTTGATTTGGCAGGCCCGCCTTGGGCAGGGACACCGGCGGTCGAAACTTCAGGTTGCCGAAAGCTGGGAGTAGAAGCCGACTTGACATGATTGACGGCTTTCACGGTTCCGGCAGTCCTGGGCGAGCTAAAGCGAAAACCAGTAGTTGATTCACGACGAAACGTTGCTTTCTCCTGAACGGAGAGCGAAGGACGAGCAGAACGCCGAACCCCTCCTTTTGGGCTCGTAGAACCCTTGCCACTATTCGAAGGGGCCTGGGTGGCCGTCTTCTCCGGAGGCGCGCCCGGGTCAGGTTGTGCATGAAAGACCGTAATGACAAGACGAGTTTCTACCAGCCGCGACGTAATGACATTTTCCAACGCCTCCTGTGACGAGCCGTAGAGTAAAGTCATAGATGTGTGAATCTCCTGCAATGAAGTGGAGGTTGTCCGAGGACGCTGCTGCCGCAGAGAAGAAGGCGAGACCGATAAGCGCCGGGAGCTGGATCCCTCTACGAATTCGCTCTTGGAGTTGCTTGGTTTACGTCCGCCAGCGTCCTCGATGCCAGCCAAATCGATCCCTTCAGACTTGATGCTACGACGCGTGCTCACGGAGTTGACAGAGAGTCTCCGAAAGCGTTTTTTGGAGATTACAAGGTCCAAGTCGTCAGAATGTTGGCCATGGGGCGTAAATTGCGATGGCTTCTGGATGGCAGATGCGAGAGAATCACGGAGGGGGAACGGCGATATGTTAGATATCTGGATGGAGGTAATGTGACGGACACGGCGCTGCAAAGAAAGTTAGAAAGAACGACGGCAAAGACGGCAGACACAACCTGGGCGAACAGTTCAGACGCCATGCGAGGCGCAGAGGCAGTCGCGGTCAAGGCAGACAAGCCACCATCAACATGTCTCCTCATGACGATCAAGACTCCCGCGCAATGCCCCCGCCTCCTGTTCCAATTCTCGATCCAGAATTCAACGCCTTGACCTCTTGCTTAAAGGTATCAGTCATTTTTTATACATCCCCTTGCGTACTTGACTTTCTCGTAGAACGCCGTCATTAAAACAGGGCAGATATATTCCTTCTATGCCGATCGAGCTAGGCTGTACGTCATGCCCTCATCATATCCATATGCTGACTGAATGCTGTTTAGAAATCACCCGTACAAGCCCAATGATTCTTTGGCGGCATCTCTGGGACGCGAAATCGAGAAATATGATCAGCTATGTGATGCCATAGAATCTCATTTGGTAGGCGCGTCCAATGCACAGTCCGCGCATTGCTGAACATTCAAAGCTGAGAGCAATTGCTGTCCTCCAAAGAGATTTACGACGCGAGGAACAGCGCAAAAAAGACGCTGCGCTGGCTGCCAGCAAGGGAAAAGTGACAGACTCTCTACGTACTGCTGAGACCGTCGCGATCCACGAAACCGTCCCTTCTGAAGAAACCGTCTTAGAAACCCCCACTCTTTCATCGTCTCCTGTAACCGCTCCACCAGGCCGCAGGCCTTCAGCGATCTCAATTTCCTCTCTCCATAGACCAGCCGCACCGCTGAAGCTCGATCTATCCTCTGCAACTCTCCGCATCTCTGAAGATCCTACACTCTTCTCAGGTGGTCTAGCATCTCCCGTCACATTAGCACCCAAGTCTGCCCGCCCGCTGGCTCCAAATGAATTCCCTCCGGATCTAATGGCAGCTTTTACTTCGGCTGCGTCCGCCGCTAGTGCTCAGGGGGCCTCAGTCGACATTGACCTGACAGTAGAAGATGACGAAAGTCATCTCCCCATGTCGGTAGATCCGGCGGTGGGCAGCTCCGCCGACAAACCCATTGAACTGGATTTGGACATTGACATGTCCATGTCCGATCTATTCGGTGATTCGACTGGAAATGATGACTCGGTTCATTCTGATGACAATACTGTGCATGACGATGGGAAGGGTCAGAAAGAAGGAAATTTCCTTGCGACATTCCCAGGAGATGTCAAGAACGTCATGTTCTCCCGTGCTACCCCGAAGCCACCATCTTCGACAAGTCAACCTGCGCCCTCACCTAATACGGTATTGGCGAACTTCTCGCAGTCACTGCAATCTAGTGGAGACAATGGACCACATTCTAATTTGACCACTAACACGATCGGCAGTGGAGGAGCGTTTGACATCAGCTCTCTTGATCTGTCGCATCTTAGTCCTGGCTTCTTCTCAAGTTCTGGGGATACAGACGCGACTTTTTTTATGGATGACTTTCTTAGCATGGGAGGAAATGCTGGGGAGGGGAAAGATATTGGGATGGGCAACATATCGTAATCAGAGTGCAGATCCTTCAAAAGGTTTGTTTAACGTTTCTGTTAAGGATGTAGCATGTGGACTTAGGCGAGTACTTAGTCTTGGCAGGTTCTCTTTCATGTGCTCGCGAAACATTTTTAGCACCCTTTTGTATCTCTCCACGGTGTCAAGGGGCATCTTGTATGTGCACCTGATTTCTGTAAGATATAAAAATCCAAGGTTTCTTCCCTGCAACCCGCTTGGTCTTCGTAAGAATACTCCAATCCGACAGGATGTTGCTACAGCTCTCTTCGTTGCTCTTACTGTTGGCGGGCCGTGTCTCTGCGTGGGGCGCAAATGGCCACGAAGCCGTTGGGTAAGGTTATCTATCACTCCTCTGTTCGACTATCTCAACACATTCCTTGGCAAGATACGTGGCTATGGAGGTATGTATATGGGGGATGAATGAATATCGCTAACACATTGCATAGTTTTTGGCACCGAACGCTCTCGCGTTCGTCCAAAGTTCACTTGGTTCTACTTATAACGAGTCTCTCGGACCCGCAGCTACGGTATGAAGTTCCATTACTGACCTCAGCTGGACTTCGGTTTACAGATAACTTGTATTGCCAGTGGGCGGATGATGTTAAACACACAACGCCTTACTCCTGGTAAGCGTATTTCCTCACGTCGTTCATAATTTGAGAGCCGTCCAAGGTCTGCGCCACTCCACTTCGTTGATGCGGAAGGTACATTATTGCTTCATGCTACGGTATTTCCTAAATACCTTGCCAGATAATCCTCCAACGTCTTGTTCTGTTGACGAGAACAGAGATTGCGGCAATGGATTATGCATCCGTGCGCAATATAATCCTTCTCTGACAGTAGTCCTAATGCTAGTCCAGTCACCGCGATTGCTAATTATACGTCTCGCGTTGTGGATACGACTCTCTCTGCGACGCAGCGTCAGGAAGCTCTCAAGTTCTTGGGTGAGTCTATGGTTATTCGATAAAAGTTCGGTTTTAGAAATGCGATAATAGATCATGTGAGTTCCCATTAATGAATCAGGGCATCCCGGATATTAATCCAGCACCAGTTCCTCGGAGACATTGGTCAGCCTTTGCATGTTGAAGCTTTTGAAGTAGGTGGCAACGACATAAGTGTCAAATGCAAAGGTTCAACTACGAATCTGCACTCTGTGGGTACTACCCTTTTAACTACCTCTACTAAATTGACCAGAACAGGTTTGGGGTTAGTGTTTTGGCAATGTGTTGGCAGTAACATTGATTCCCAGCAAGATACATCTCTTATTGGCATTCTTCTTCCGGCGCAATACGGAAACTCTGCGGCCACGTGGGCAAGCTCTCTTTCCAATCGAATTCAAGTACGTTCTACTGTCAATTGGTGGAGACCTGATGACCAATCACTCGTTATCAGTCGGGTGATTATGCAAGCGTTGCATCGAGCTGGATTTCTTGTTCTAGCACTACAACACCTGCGAAGCGTAGTGTCGAGGATGATATTGCTGGACTTCTTGACCGCCGGAGCATAACGCCCCTTGAATGTCCTTTAGTTTGGGCCTCTGATGCCAACAGTTACGACTGTGTAAGTTCACGTCAGTCCACCATACTATTTTCTCTGACGCAACCCAAGTCGTATGTGTTTTCCTATACACAGTTCACAGATGTTTGTACATCCGGCTACTATACCGGTGCAGTTCCTATTGTGAGGGCCGGTCATACCAGCGTGGGATGCGTGCTGATGCAGCCTACTAGATTGAAAGCCAGATAGCCAAACAAGGGTACCGACTTGCTGCATGGCTGAACGTTTTGTTTGACGGCTCGACTAACCTTCCGTGATGTTCGTGTTGTGTCAGTACAATTAGCTGTGTAGTCTTGTATGAATGAAACATACGTCAGTGATTGTTGATCAACCGTGTAAACCCGCTATACCTAAAAAGGCAGGAGGACAAGGCGCGAGAGAGAGTCTAGATCGCCGTGGACATGTGTTTTGATGGGAATTTTTCTCTCAATCTACGTCATCCATAGAAGCAATGACGTAGATAGGTCCCGTGAACTGAAGGGAAACCAAGAATCCTTCGACAGGCACTATAAAACGCCATGTCTCCGATCTCTCTTCTTCAGCGCCTTCTTCATGTTTGCTTTGGGTATGCTCCTCCGCACTTACCACGCTGCGACTCTTAATGATGTGTCGGCTGCAGAACCGCAGGACTCGCGCCCATCCCAGCGCCGTAGATCCCTGTCGCAATCCTGCCCACCATCAGACTCTTCTTCTCTGCCGTCACCCTCCGACAGCGATGATATTTCAAAAGAGCTCAGACACGCTTCTCGTTCACGCTCACGCAACCATATCCCTCGTCCTAGAAATGCCTTCATGATCTTCCGCTCAGAGTTCTGTGCAGGAGAAAAAATATCTCGATCTGTGGAAAGAGATCACAGACATATTAGTCGAATCATAGGTTATTATTGGAACAAGCTTCCCGAATCAGAGAAGGATGTTTGGCGGCGTAAGGCAGAACAAGAGAAGTCAGAGCACCTCCGAAAATACCCCGGTTACCGGTTTACGCCCACGGTGCGCGCCAAGAGACCTATAAAAAGAAACGTAAAAAGGAATGGCGAAGACGATCTTTTACGCTGCCAGATATTAGCCGATTTTCTTATGTTGGGGAAAGAAGGAAAAGAGCTGGAGGATGCCGCTAAATCCTTAGAAGAAGCCAATACAGAAACGCCAGGAGCGCATGCGGACTGCTCGATATATGATTGCTTTTCAGAAAATGACAAGATGTCATCCTTTCCTCGATCGTCCTATTCAGAAATACCCGGAGGGAATTTCGTGGTTGGATTTCCGGTTCAGTCATCTTGCTACCCAGGCACGACAGTAAGCCTTTTATTTTGGTGTATCGAGTAGCGGGTCATTAAGGAAACGTTTAGAGTTTCAGTTTTGAAGCAACATCGACGAATATGGGTTGGGGATTGGGAGAAGGGACAGACCCATATATTCGCAATGGTGAATCTCCAGGAATTCTCTATCGATACGTCTGCTCATCATTGTCCAGCGCGGGAACAAATCACCGTGTCATCATGCTGGCAGCAATATCATGATCCATCGCTTGTCGACCCATCTACTTTCCAGTTTTCGAGTTATTAATTATGTCAGTCAAAACTTGTATCAACGGGAGATATCTTCATACCATTATGTACTTATACCACTTATTATTACCCTGATGTACTCATCAACTCAACATTTGAAATGCTCGAGTTCCTTCCTTGCCGAAGTAGGTCGCACAACCTACTACGGAAGCACCTGCTTTGTACATTCTTTGCGCAGCTTCCTTTCGAGCTGACGCCGCCGACACCGATGAGTTGGATTGTATGCAATCTAGCATATCTAGCACTGCGCAGAAGCTCTCTAAAAGTATGAACGTTTCCAAGAGATAATGGATGTATCAATTCGCCACCAAGACCGCCAAGCGCAGTTGGCAGTGCATAGTGGGCCACGTCTTTTGCCACTTGTTCGGGATAAAGTAACGAGTTCCCCAAGGTGTTGGTACTAGGTAAAAAACGCTATCGGACAACTATGAAGGCTCACGGTTTCAACCGTTTCCAGAATTGCGTGAAATTGCTCTCGGTACACGTACGGGGGCAGTTTGAGGCCGAGAGTTAGGGTAGGATCTTTGGAGAACTCGTCAGCGAAGTACGGCGAGGATGGGAAGTAGAGCGGAGGGGGTATAGCTGGGGGGAGATGCATCCTGGATATTTGGGCAAGAAGTGTTAAATTCGACGGCAATTTGGGGATTCTTGGGTGCGATTAACGTATCTCGTTTGAGCTTCTCGCGCAAGTGTTGGATGGAATGCATGAGCTCCCGCAGTGTGTTGGGATTGGAAGTTGTGATGCTGACGATGAAGGGCTTGAGCTGAGATTTCACGTCGGCCCGTGAGGTGAATATCTGCTGTATCCATGATAGGTACGTCGAAAGGGGGTGGGGTGAATATCCGTAAGAGTTCAAAGTAGACGTCGTATGAGTGGTAAACGCGACCTGATCGGGTTAGAAATCGATCATTATTTTGTAGGAAATGTACAATGTACAGTGTGAGACTCGTCTTCTTGAAAACCATCCAAAGTCGCGGTTCTAGTCGTTACCGCACCAGTGTAAGGGGAGTCATACAGCTCTTGAAGCTGGTTGAGATCGGATGACCATGCGCAAGAGGCGTTGATGAGAGGCGGGGAAATATCGATGGTGTGGATTCTGACCATGCTGATCTAACGAGACCCCAAACACCAGTAGAGGATGAAAACATATAAATTCACTTGAGTAATTCCTCTCTGTCAAGTACAGATTTGTCTAGTTTTATCAAAATGGTAGTCCGAGATGGATGTTGCACCGTTGGCGTGTTGTGGGCCGTAACGCGCGCTGGCTGTTAAGAAATGTGAGATAACTACACGGAAATGAAATAAAAACTCACGAATCCCAGGCCATCCAAGACGGCTTCAACTATTCCGGCGGTGAAGGAAGAGCAGCTCAATTGGCTCATATCGCGGGGTACAGAAATGTGACGTTCAATGGGAGGGTCATTATCAATAATCATGTCTGGTTTACCAGAGAATAAATCTTTTGGACATTCAGAAGTGATGGGTACAGACATTCATCTGCGTTTTCGACGCTCTTTTCTATAGCATCTGCGGGTTTTCCAAACACCGCTTTCCAGACCTGAGAATGGATCGACATCAGGGCGGGTAAAAGGCGAATCTCGCGCTTTGGAGCTTTAGAGGAAGATTCGGCTCGCCAGACGGTCAGCTCAAGAACACGAGCGCCGACACGGTAACCGAGGGTATTTAATCTGCGTGGAATTAGACGAGGATCAGTCAGACTAAAAAGTCTGGCTCACTGTCTCTCAAGATCATTGATGCCACTGACGCGCTTCTGAGTGTACTGGACAATTTCAGAGAAAAGGAATGCGAATGCAGAACCCGAGACCTCTGCGGTGCGAGTTTTATTGAGATTCCTGTCGTAAATATTAGGACGATTCAGTTTTGACTGAGTGGAAGGAAGAGAAAAGCGGGTGGATGTGGAATGTTCAGTGGATGATTGGGAGGAGGTAGAGAGGACTGATAGACGGGGATGTGGTTGGGCGTAGGCCATTTCTGGGTTGACGGGGTCCTTGCTATAGCGTTGAGTGATGTCCTCTCCGCCAATACTCGTACCGACCGGACCCTCAGCACACGACCTTCAAAGTCATCTTTACCTCGCTTTTCTTCAGGGCAAGACTGCAGATGTCGCCTTGCGTATTCGCGGCTCATGGAATGCCATCTATAGTCTCCACCGCGTAGTTCTCATCCAATCCGTAAGCGCTTTGCTTCAGGGTCCTACTCGGCTCTCTCACCTCCCTCCAAGGGCTTCTTCCGTTCCTTGTTCACGGCCGGCTTCTCAGAGTCTCTTCCTCGTCTTCATACACACCACTCTTCTTCTGGACCAGACCAGATTGACCTCGTATTTGATGATTGTAATATTACCCGTGCAGGTCAGTTCACTCTTTTGACCCCCGTCCTATAGTACTCATCCAGTCTCTTAGCATTCGAGTAGGTGCCCCTCACATATTCTATTATTCCCTTACGCTTAATCAATCCGCAGAGTCTGTATATCCAGGCTGTATGGCGGTGGACCCGCATTATATATCCCTCCCAGCCTTATACCGAGCACAACGCAACCTCTGTCCTCATCCTTTTACGACGGTTTCACTTGGGGAAAAAGGCCAGATAATCAACATCCAGCATCTCCCTGGTTTCTCCTTTCATTGCTGGCAACTGCCACCTTCTTATCCATTCCTACGGTCGCGGCCCAAGCGCTTTCCTGTATATTGAGCACGATAGGTCCTCATACTGTGGTTAGCTACCTGAAATTTGCTCTTGGGGATCATATTGGTCCACCAGATGATACCGACCTCGACGCTGCCGTTGGCCTGGAACATGTAGCACAATTGTTTGACGACTGTGACGACGACAAGACAGATTCGTCTGAAGATTCTCATTCTGATCAACCCACCTCATCCGACGATATATTAGGACTACAAGTCCGCAAGGGGAATCCGATAGACTCGGACGGCGACAAGCCAGGTTCCGCGTCACCTGTATTTTACTATGGGACTGTCTCTGACAAAATTGGAGAAGCCTGTGCCTGTTGGCTGGCACGATGGGGTTCCGACATGTTGGATTGTGAAGAAATTTTAGAGGGAATACATCCCAACCCATCGTCGTTACCTAGTGCTATTCAGCCCAGTCTCTTTGTCAGGAAATACGGGACACGCAAGGAATCCTATCCCGCCTATTTGGAGGCGAGGTGGACTTAGTCCAAAGTGGATCGCCACCTTACTTGCTGCCGACACATTGTTCGTACGGGGGGAGTGCGAGAGATACGAGGTTGCTCGTCGAGCTGTTGAAATAAGGCGTCGCAGCGGAATTCTGTTAGCGGAAGAAGCTGAATGGTCGAACGTATTTGAAGAAAGCATCTACTATGAGAACATGGTATATTGCATTTCGGATTCTCAGAACTATTCAAGGTCCTAAAACTGCTTTCTAGACAATGGAAGACATCATAAAGATATCACAAGATGTCTCTGTCACCACCAAACGTACATTTGTTCCTTTGCATGTTTTGCAGGCTGCTCTATGGAGGCACTCGGCGTTAAGACAGCGTATCATGTCTGCGTCATCCACCCTCTCATCTCGCGAATTGTCTTTCGAGAAGGAACTGGGCATTACATGCACGACGTCAGAGTTGGACCTGACCACAAGTCCCGAAGAGGCACCCAGTCGGAGCTATTTCCCTGTCTTCGAAGACTCTTCGAGCCGACTTGGAGATAATGGCAATCTCATAGATAAATCACCCTCAACAATGGACGAGTTATATGACAACTTGAGAAACCCTTCAATGTCTCATCCGGTTTCCTCGTCGAAGAGCGTCCTGAACAAAAAACGTAGTTTCCATGCACTCACTCCACAAACACCACTGTCAGATTCATCTTTTTTCGGGCTGGTACCGCTTCGGTCCACTCCGTCTACTTGCGTTCAACGTGATCCTGCCGGGAGACAAAAATGGTCTCCATATTCCCCGTGTCGTTTCGCTATTGAATTCTGGGATTTGGACTTCTTGAAAGAAAAGG
Organism: Amanita rubescens; assembly: GCA_015039365.1. NCBI lineage: Eukaryota > Fungi > Basidiomycota > Agaricomycetes > Agaricales > Amanitaceae > Amanita > Amanita rubescens. The sequence goes on from WION01000004.1 coordinate 465,945, forward strand.
CCCGGTTGTATTCGCAGACCGTCTGGTATGCTGGAAGTCTTTTCAATGTGTATGTGCAAATCGTTAAGAAGAGGGAACAAATTCAGCTAGGAATATACCTACACCGGCAATCGACTGTGGACCCGGTTCCGGGTGCTAGCATTCCTTCGCCTCTTATGTGTTCAGATACGACGCCCAGCGACAACTCACAAGATGAACGCCGGGCTCATTCTAACAAGTCTCCCACTTCTTCCATCACGCTTATGCCTATGACGCCGCCTACTAGTTATACTTCTCCGCCCATTAGGGCAACGTCAGATGCAGCATCTTCGCTGCCCTCATCTCCAGGTCGTCGGTGGCTCATCATATTCGCCGCCGGGTCTTGGGCACTATGCCTTACCAGCGACGGGAAATACCTCTCCTCCTCGACAAACCTACAGAGATCCTCGATCATTCATCTCAGCTTACTTTGCAGGTAACTCTGGCAAGCGCGACTGGGTCTAGCCAAACTCGATTTCGCAGTAGTCCCGATGTATTTGGCATTAGCAAGAGTTGGGGGTGGAAAACTAGTTCGCTGCGTACAGATGAATATATGGAGGTCCGCGACGAGGCTGCTGGGCCTCGGACAACACCCTATGGAAGTGAGTTCAGCCTTCGTGCGACCGTTGTTTTGGGCTTGGTTTAGTGTATGTAGTATGGTGGGGCTGTGTTACTTTGTTGTGTTTTATGTATTATGAGCTTTATCAACGTTATGTGTCCCGATTAGGCAGGGTATCTACTACATGAGTACGACGACCGCTGCTCGTAAGCCGGCGCCACGGCTGCCCCAGCCAGCATCACGATATTGGAAGGGAAAAGCACCTAAAGGCGCGGTCGATGCCCAATCTGACTCGGACTATGAAGGAGAAGAACAACCTACCCGCGACGATGGCGATGTTCCGCTTAGCGGTGACCAGTATATCGAAGATGCGGAAGAGGAGGAAATGTCATTCCATACAGCGGAACAAAAGACTTTGAAGACAATGAACGTTTCTCTTCGAGATGTCAATATATCAAAGGAGGGGAAAGTTATCGTTGCAGGGCGAGAGGAATCCGGTCGGACTATGGAGGAAGAGGAAGGTGAGTTTCTTCACCGTGACTAAACTTTATTATTGTCCAACGCATAAACGAAAGAGGAGGACGAAGAGGAAGAAGAGGACGAAGAAACTGCCATAAAGAAGGAAGACGAGGAAGAAGAGGAGGTTCGTGCATGTCACTACGTTGTGGTGTCAACATACCAAGATTTCTCCACAGTCTAGCGAAGATGAAAGCGACGAGGAAGAAAAGCCAAAACTACAGTTTCGGCCAGTCTTCGTGCCAAAGTATGTATATTTATTTAGGCATAGTATAATTGGCTGACTTGGGTAGGCGCGCTCGAGCAACGATAGGCGAGAAAGACGTAATTGCCCAGGATTCTGAGGAATCACTTAAACGGAAAGAGCAAGAGGCCGAGGAAAGGCGTAAACAATCGCACAATATGGTAGCTGAGAGCATAAAGCGTGAGCTGGCCGAAAGTGAGCAACAATCCATTCCATCATAAAGATTTGCCGTAAAGATGAGATCACAGAGCAGAAGGAGGAAGCTATTCCCGATGTTGATGACACGGATGGTTTGGATCCCGAAGCTGAGTTTGAGGCATGGAGGATGCGGGAGCTCAGCCGCATCAAAAAGGAGAAAGAAGAAGAAATTCGCGTGGAACAAGAACGGGAAGAGATCGAGCGTAGAAGGGCTTTGCCCGAAGAACAGAGACTCAAAGAGGATTTGGAAAAAGCCCAGAAATCTCGCGAAGAAAAGCCAAAGGGTCAGCAAAAGTTCCTTCAGAAATACTGGCATAAAGGTGCCTTTCACCAGGTGGGTTTATACGTTATTCCGCATCGATTTAATAACAACATTCCGTAGGATCAAGAAATCCTCAAACGGCACGATTTCACAGAAGCTACCCAATCCTACATGGACATATCCGCACTTCCGAAGGTCATGCAAGTCAAAAACTTCGGCAAACGTGGTCGCACAAAATACACGCATCTTCTGGACCAAGATACTACGGTTGGTCCTGGTGGTTTTGGAACCACCGCTCCAGCTCGAACTGGACCATCGCTTGAGACTGGAGGATGTTTCTTGTGTGGTGGCCCACACATGAAGAAAGGTCTGAATTAGCAAAGTAACCGAATTTCATCTTGCTGATGAATCTCGCAGATTGTCCCCAGAACACTGGCCCTCGCATATCTGGGAATACCCCCGGATCAGGCGCCAATGCTGCACCAATGGGCCATTCTAAAGATACATGGAGACACCGGAACGATGACCAAAGAAATCATGAAGCTCATGTGGATCGTAAACGATACAATGGACCAGATAACTATCGCGACAAATATGAGAGGAATTATAGGCGTTCACGTTCACGTTCAAGGTCAAGGTCCCCACAGAGACGGGACGAGTATAGAGGTGGCAGAAGAGAAAGGCCTCGTTCCAGGGAGCGGATACCAACGGATCATAGGATGAAGCGCCGGAGAGTTGATGGGGAGGAGTGATGTCTATTTTTGTATACTGAGTGCATGTTATTTTTCACTAACGAAATTTACATCTGATACGCGCTAGTTAGTAATATAATGCTTCATCGGCAAAGTGTCCCTTCCATTCCATCATGGTGAAAAGGGTCGTCAAGGTAGCAGTTATAGGCAGTGGCCTGACGGGCCTCACCGCTGTACACCTTTTAACTCGACCGCTACAAGATGAAGACGTTGAATTCGCAGTTCATTTGTATGAAAAAGTATGTCGCTGTTCCTTTCAGTTCCGAACAAGCGATGAACATCTGCTAAACCGAGCAAGGCGCCGAAAATCGGAATGGACTTCGCGTCTATTGATGTACCTGTTGCAGGGGACAAGTCATGGAGAATAGACGTCCCCATGAGGTCGTTCCAAGGAGGTTAGCCGTCTGTCTACGACATAACAAAATGGCACAACTCAAGTTGTGTGGCAGGATATTATCCCCAACTCATTTCGCTCTACCGCAAGCTTGGCATATCGTTCCATAAACGCAATTTTTCCTACTCGTTCTCAACACTAACCTACTCAGCCAAAAGTATGGCGTCATGCATAAAGACGACGATGATATATAACGGTTCGTCAGGGCTTGCAGGCGTCAGCATGCCTTCAGACGTTGGACATACTGGCGTGTGGTACTTTCACAAACATACTATCTTGGCGTTCATATGCCGCGCGTGGGCTCTTCTGACAGCGGCCTTGCTATTGCTCGTCTGCTACCTGCGCCTTCTGTGTTATGCTGCACCTACTTTCAGACCCGGTAGGTGGAAAGCTATGACATTCAGTGCTTGGGCAATGGAAACCATTCCTGCAAATGCCATCGCACGCGTGTTGGGCTTTGACGCCGTCTGGAAAGATTTCACTCATTCTACGCTTCTGCCGCTATTTTCTGCGGTTTGTACAGCGCCGAAGGAGGATGTGCTTTCACACCCGATAGAAGAAATCCTAGGTTAGTTTCCGGCTATTCGGCAAATACTCCGGACTAACCTGATTTTACCTAGACTATATTTGGCTGACGTTCAGTACCGATCACTATGTTGTTGTGGGTGGCGTGCAGAGCGTAATATCGAAGCTCAAGACAAAAGTCAGCCATGTTCACCTGTCTTCTTTCGTCACTGCTGTTGAGGTGGACCCTCACGATAACCGTCTGGCGTCACTCACATACAGCCAAGGTGGTGCTGTTCATATGGACGGAGGATTTCATCACATCGTCTTTGCGACAGAAGCACACTACGCTGTACCCCTTGTGTCCCGATATGCTGCGTCCTTGTCCCAAGCCATGACCATGCACAAACAGGCAATTCATGACCAACTCGAGTGTCTGACGAGTTTCAAATATTGCACTACAAGTGTCGTGAACCATACAGACCGAGCTTTACTACCCAGTAATGCAGTGGACGTCCGCGACTTGAACATCGTCATATCAAGAGAAGGGTACCATGACCAATCTTGTTCGGAATTCTGCGTCTCGCCCTCTTTCACGATGGCTACCCATGTTATGTGGCCGCCACAGGGATATCTTCATTTGGGACCAATATTTCAGACTACCAACCCAATAGTGGCTCCAAAAACTGACCACTTGATAAGTCATGCCAAACTGCAAAGGGCAGTTTTGACCTTGAAGGCTAAAGAAGCTGTCAAAGGACTATACCGACAACGAGCAAGAAGATGGTGGGACGACAAAGACACGGATGAAAGCAAGCTTGGCGCTCTCCAGGGTGGTGGACGACTGGAAGATGACGGGTGCCCCGGAATATGGATATGTGGCTCCTACGCCTACCCGGGCATCCCGCTCCTGGAAGGCTGCGTGGTCAGCGCCAGGCATGTCGTGGAGGAGGGGATTTTTCGGTGCGAGGGAGTTGCAGCGTCAAGTCGGCCATGGTAATACAACTAGAATTTCAGGTTATATCTAATAGCTACAGCCGCCATTTCTTTTCCATATCTTTGTGAATATCTAGCGGCAAGCTCGTCTCCATTCCTGCAGGTCGATTAGGATTTAATAAACAGGACAAAGGATGAACTTACCTCCAAAGACATCAACAGGCTCGATGGCCTCGTCTCTGCCCATGAGAATATCTAAATGTAGGTTTGACCGAGGGAGGACAGACATATGTGGGTTCTGCGATGGGATATTGGTTGACAAAGAGAATGAATAAGATGAAGCGCACTGCGGAAACGAGTTTGCGCTCCATGAGGAGGCGCATTGGAAGATGGATGCCGTATGCATCGCGCTTCAGATTGAGTCTAAGGTTGTCCTGGGTGGAATCCCACTGGAAAAGATAAGATAGAAGATTGGGGCGAGATGGGGTGACATACCGAGTCTAGATGGTCTGTGTTGGACTTGACAGGAGGTGCGAGGGAGACATGGCCGTTCTGAAGGACGTCATGAGGGCCAGCAGAGGCGGACTTTGGGTCAGAGGCGGGGAGGATGCGGTAAGAAGACATGACGCGTCAAAGTCACGATGTGACAGACCCTCATGAGCTCAAGCACACGGGCCAGCGCACGAACAAGGACCATCGAGACTCTTCTGAATGACGGTGCAGCCCGAGGGCGTAAGACTGTGGAGGACAGTCGAGGGGCTGCGGTCTACCAGCTTCGTCCCGACCGGGTGGGAAAGGACACCTGAGGGCATGGCCGCTCTCAGATCACCTCGTCCTCTTTCCTTCGAGCCACGCATCGTCCGAGCGTCCCCCGACTCCGCATCTCCGCCCTCCACCTCCGTACCCGCCGTCCGTACCCGCCGTCCAAGTCTCGGCCTCGGCCCGCCCCGCCATTCCGCCCCACCCCCGCCCTTCCCAAGACCATCCTACCTCGATCATTCCACCCTACGTCATATGCTACAAACTGAGCTTCCCCCTCAACCCCGTCCGTCCGATCCACAGATCCTCCGTTTTTCCGGTCCAATGTCCCCCTCCACTGATAGTGACGACGACAGTACCGCAAGTCCACCCCGTGACCCCGCCCCTCCGCCCCCTCCATTGGTCTCTGCATCAGACCATATCCTCAGATTACCTACCCGCTGGAGCGACCAGATGAAACACTCCTCCCTCAGCGTCTCAGCAGATGGCCGTGACCTCACATTTAATGGTCAGTTTCTCACACTTATCTCTTACCTCATCCACGTCTTTATTGCCATCCAGGATCAACGTCCAATGGTGATCGAGAAGCTGCGGCTGCCAGAACAACACATCCCATTCCACCTGCATGTGGTATCTACTATTATGAAGTTTCCATCATCAGCAAAGGTCAGAAAGGGTAATTCTCTTCACTCTTTTGCCGAACCACAGTCCTCTCACTGTTCATCTATGTAGTCATATTAGCATTGGGTTCGTGGCGGTTTCCGCGGAGCGTACTTCTCGTTGACCGCGTGATTACAGGTTCGTAGGTCACGATGTCAAACTCAACCGATTACCCGGATGGGAGCCGAGCTCCTGGGGATACCACGGAGACGATGGCTGCTCCTTTGCTGCCGAGAAGAGTGGCAATCCATACGGTCCTACCTATGGAAGTGAGTTCGCAACCTGTACGAACGACATCAATTGAAATTCAGCTTAGCCGGGGACGTTATCGGCTGCTGGTATCGATTTCACAACGCACAAGGCATTCTTCACCAAGAACGGAAATCCTCTTGGTAATTTTCACACTACCTTACCGACCATCTGAGTTTAAACTGGATGCCAGGTCCTGTTTTCGAAGGAATTGGCAGAGATATCGAGATATACCCCTCTGTTGGCTTGCGCCACAATGGAGAGAGTATTCGAGTTAACTTTGGTCATGAACCTTTCAAGTTCGACATTGATTATCATGTTCAGCAACAACGAAATTCAACTTGGAGAAGGATTCTCAGTACACCATTGGACGGCTCTTTCGTGTCCGATGTATCCAAAAGAACCAGCGAGGAGAAAGATGATGTCAAGGGGAAATATAATTCGGGCACCTTGACTGAAGAACAAACCAAGAGCATGATAAGCAGACTTGTCCTTTCATATCTCATACATCATGGGTATGTAAAAACGGCGCATTCTTTGCAGGCGCAACAAGCATTACTGGAGGAGAACCTACCCAATTCTGGAACAACTGATCAGGATATGGTCACGGACAATACCCTCTCGGCCAGCGGGAAGATGGATTTAAGCACTCTAGAAGACGACGTTGAACGTCGGACGAGGATTGTCAACGCCGTGCTGACAGGCAAGATCGATTTAGCCATTTCGGAAACTGCGAATTACCATCCACTTGTTCTCGAGGCGGAGGCTGGTCTTATGTTGTTCAGGTTACGCTGCAGGAAGTTCGTGGAGCTGGTACTGGAGGCTAGCGAGTTGAAGAAAAAGCGCAAAGCAGAGCAAGTGGATAAAGTAGTATCAATGGAAATCGATGGCATGGAGGATGCGGACTGGGTGGGAATGGAGATTGATGATGAATCCAAGGAATCCGTCGATGTGGGTTACTCCAACGGGTTCGTAGGGACAACGACCAGCGTAGGATTGGGGAAACGTCGCGAGTCGACCACGACTCTCGTCGAACAGGCGCTTAATAGAGCTATTGCCTATGGCCAGTCGCTAGCGAACGATTATAAAGCAGACACAAGGCCTGAGGTAAAGCAACTGTTCAAACGTACGTTCGCTATCGTGGCATGGGATGATCCCAGAGAAGCGGGCGGTTTGGTCGCTGAGGTTGTCAGTCCCGAAGCAAGAGTAGGCCTGGCGAATGAACTCAACCAGGCTATTCTAAGTGAGTTCGATGGTTATCACAAGTTTCTTCTGTTGATCGCTTCGCAGAATCCCAAGGACATCCTACGAGACCGGCCCTGGAGACGCTTTATAGACATACTGCTGCCTGTATCACGCAGCTGGGGCTGCTTGGTGTTGGAACAGCAGCATTTGTCGACTTGCCAAGGGAGCTACTCGGGGATACATAAGCGTTGGACGTCTGGACATTTATCTAATCTAATAAATAAAAAATAATTCGCATTGCTCGTCAATTCGTTTCTTGGCAGTGTATTTAATACCCTGAACTCATTGTACAATTTATTTGCAATCTAACATCACCGGGGAGAGAAAACAGTCAAGATATTAATATATTACACTATTATGTCTTGCACTTTGTTCGGGAGTTGATATCTTTGGAACAAGCACCATCGCAAGCCGTGCCACAACCGCATCGGCTGTCTGGACAACCACACCGGCCTCCGCAACATTCAAGCTTTGGCAAATGTACAAGCCCAAAAGCTACGGCACTTTCCTCGGACCCCCATGCTGAGTCGGGGTATACAGTGATATCCACCGGATCCAAATATATGCCGCCACCTTTTCGTCGAGGTGGAGGTGGTAATGCAGCTGCATGTGCAAAGAAACGATCGAGTAAACTCGTCGAATCTGGCTTTTGCGAACCGGATAGCACGACACTCTGTTCGTCAATACACGACCCGCATCCATCTGCACAGTCCCTGTGGCTCGACGAGGCATATTCTGGTCCGCGATGTTCCAAGCATCCTGGACAGGCACAACGGAAACCACATGTACAGCCGGAGCCAGCAAGAGACGCGATTGTACTGAGAGGAGGAATGATTGAGAAATCAGGTACGTTGGTATGTGCGGAAGAGTCTTGTGAGGAATTCTGAATAGGAGGTAGCAGCTGGAAACCTGATCATCATAACAGTTTGTAAAGCACATGAAATAAAAGTGATTGCGACAATCATACCTGGTCGAATTTCCGAGGCCGATGTCGAGGCAATTACTGAAAGATTCAAGTTCTTGCCAGTTTTGTTGCAGCATATAACCGCTGCCGTAGCCAAAGCGCCCAAGTTCTCATCGGAATCCACACACAAGGAAGAAGGTAGCTGTTCCGATGGATCCTGACATTCACATTGTGAGGAGTCACAGAAATCGCAGCTTGGATTCAGTAAGGAGTCGACTTTAATCAAATCAATCATAAGAATTAGATGGGTTACTGAAATGCAATACCTCGCGGTTGTGGACAATCTCCGGATGAAGCTGATTCTTGGATTAAATCTTTCAGACCATTTGGTAAGGATGGAACCACTGGCATATATCTCTTCGCTATAAACACCGTTGCAGAAGTAGCACTTGAGAGGAATGGCGAAAAAACTCACATTTGGTTCCATTAGAGGCCAATGGAATCCGTTGCTGGGACTGATCGAACTTGGGATTACAAATACACTTGGTATGAACCTTCTTCGACTGGCGCAACTGACGGCATTTCTCGCACTGTGAAACGGGTCTGCCTTTTTTCTTTATCTCAAACAAGGGGCGATCGGCGTGGTGACAAGTGGATGAGCGGTGTCCCTTGATGCATGATTCACTGCGGCAGCGATGAGCTTGTGACGGAAAGTGAAACAAAAGATGTACCATGCAAACTTTCTGTCATCGACGTAAACCTAGAAGCAAGGTCAGCGCAGGAGAAGGAGATCAGGAGTGCTCTGAACTGGCCATTATTACTCAGATGCATGTACGAATTATTGGTAAACAGCTCCTGCTGTGTACAGTACTAGAAGTACGCTGACATAAGCATGTATATTATGTGTCTAAGCTGACATGTACTGCGACATTCTATGATATAACAATTACTGTTTGCTGATTATCTCTTGCATGACCCAAACTCACGGATTCTTATCTTTCTGCGCGAGATTTTGCTCAAGCTTATTGAACTCATTCAGCGCTATCTGCTCTTCCTCATCCAGTTCCTATCTTACGTTAGTTTCCGTCATCCGACCTTGACATTAAAACCCACCTGTTCAATTCCTTTGACTTCAGGAATATAATGCATCAACATCCTCTCAATTCCACTTTTTAGTGTTACTGTGCTCGAATCGCATCCGCGACAGCTCCCTTTTAGTTTAACCCGTACAATGCCATCTTCTTCGCCAAACCCACGATATTCTATGTCACCCCCATCCTCCATAATTGCTGGACGCACCCTCGTTTCTAGTAGCTCCTTAATCATGGCCACCGTCTCTGAATCAGTGTCTAAAATTCGAGTATCCTGTGGTCCTGCATTCTCCCTGTCTTCTTCACTACGGAATAATGGCTGTCCCGACGTGAAATGTTCCATTAGTATCGAGTATACTTCCGGCTTTATGACCGGCCAAGGGTTTTCTGTATCTTTAGAGACAGTAACGAAATCTGGACCATAGAAGACACCGGCGACACCCTCAACGCCCATGAGACGAATGGCAAGAGGAGAGATAAGCGCCGAGCGGGTGTCTAGAAATTCAGCGGTTCCAGTCAGCCATAACCGTTACTCCTGGGATGAATTTCAACGAGTCTTCGTTCGGTGTCGTCTCCGTTTGGATGAACATGGAACGCGCTACCACAATAAGTGAAAAGTATGAAAATAATCCTCTTACGACTCACCCAGCTTGGGATGGGTCCTTGGTGAAGGAAATAACCGTCCCATCCGTGGCGCCGACATGAAAGCCAGTGCATCATATCTTTGCGAGAATGTTCTCAAGAGCGAAGGAGTGCCTCTGGAGTGATTCCGTGCCCCCACGCACCTTGCGAGAGCCCTTAGAGATGATGATGAGAGCATGGCACGTTTAACACGTGACCTGAGAGTATGATCATACGTACTACGTCACAGCTGCAACACAAGAGTCGTTCATGTCGTTCATTGTCTTACTCGCACTTCTTCTATTCGGTTGGTTGATATGGAGGCTCGCAAGACCTCCCAGAATAAAACCTCGCTCTGCTGCGATCTTGGTTCTGGGTGACATTGGTAGAAGCCCGAGAATTATGTACCATGCTCAAAGCCTCGCAGAAAACAACTTTGAAACCCATCTAATTGGCTATGGAGGTACCCAGCCCGCATCTATATATTGCGTCCGTATTCATTTGTTCTTAGGCTCGAGGCCCATACCGTTACTCGAAGGCCATCAACGCGTCCATTTTCACTATTTATCCGAACCGCCTGCGTTCTTGAAGCACATGCCTTTCGTTCTTGCAGCGCCCATCAAGGTTATTCATCAGATATTTGGTATCCTTGTCGCTCTGCTGGTGCGAGTATCCGATGCACCTGAGTATATTCTCGTTCAGGTGCGTTAATTGATATCTGGGTTGATCATGGTTACACAGACTTCCACCTTAGAATCCCCCAAGCATTCCAACCCTTCTACTTGCGCAATTCGTAACGCGGATACGAGGGAGTAGACTTATCATTCGATTGGCATAACTTGGGATACAGTATCTTGGCTCTGAGGCTAGGTCCTAACAATCCACTCGTGAAGATTGCGAAAAGGTATGCTTAATTAACTTCCTGGAGTAACGCGACTTATCGAACCAGGCTTGAGGCAACATTCGGACGTTCCGCATACGCACACTTGTTTGTTACGCAAGCTATGCGTAATCACCTTGTGCACGAATGGGACCTTCGGTTAGTGCATACCGCACAGTCACGTCTGGATGTTAATGTTGCAGAGGTCACATACGTGTTTTGTACGATCGGCCACCTCGTCACTTTCATCGTGCCTCTGATCAAGAGACCCACGAGCTCTTCAAAGAATTGCATCCCGCCTTATGCGCTCAGACTTCGCTACTTGATTTCCTGCCTCAACATTCATCTCCTCACTCAACGCCGTTTACATACACTACCCCCCAAGTCACACCGTCTCTCGTTTCCGAAGCAAGCGCTAGTGTTCCTCTGACTCGCCCAGTCTTTACACATCGCGTGGAGATAGCAACGCCCAGTGTAACACCCACATCCCCAATTGCTACATCACAACTGCCGATTCCTCTACCGGCTCTGCGACCAGATAGGCCCGCTCTTCTCGTGTCCAGCACGTCATGGACTCCTGATGAAGATTTTGATATATTGCTTAATGCTCTATGTATGTACGAGCTGCGTGCGGATCAACGCTTCAAGTTGGAATCGAAGGACGGGGAAGCTGAGCAAGGAGTGCTACCAAAAATGCTGGTTATTATCACGGGGAAAGGGCCGTTAAAGGGCCACTATATGGAGAAGGTAGCTAAGTTGCAGAAGGATTGGAAATGGGTGCGCTGCATTAGCCTGTGGCTAGAGCCTGATGATTATCCGGTATTGCTAGGTTCTTCTTTCTCTTTCCCGACGTGTTCGATAATCTAATGACTCTGAACAGGCTCCGCTGACGTGGGGATTTGTTTACATGCCAGCTCATCTGCTATGGATTTGCCAATGAAAATCGTGGACATGTTTGGCTGTGGGTTGCCCGTCTGCGCCCTCGGTTTCTCGTGGTACGTTCTCAAAAGTCAGCAAGTTGGTGAATCCAGGAACTCATTCGAATGTAAAGCATTGGTGAATTGGTGAAGGATGGTTTCAATGGTCTCATCTTCAAAAATGCATCGCAATTAGCTGAACAGTTAGAGGTTAGTATGACAAGGATCTTATTGTCCAGAGGCTCCCTAACTCTCGTGAAGGAACTCTTACTATCCTTTCCCAATTCCACAAGATTGCACAATTTGAGATCTTCATTGATATCTCCTTCACGTGCAAAGACTCGTGCGCAAAGAGACGAGCACCAGTGGGAATGGTCTTCTTGGGAGGAAAATTGGAATCGCGTCGTGAGACCCTTGATAGCCCAATCAGGCTGAATGGAGTCAGATAAAACACAAAATCTGCCTTGTGATACTGTACATACATAATTAGCTCAAGTAATATTAACATCCCTCATCAAGTGTTGGCAGTTGCGGCAAAAGTTAGCGTTTCCAGACGACCGCGGCCTTTGCACTCCTTCCGGAGTAATTCACTCATTACACGGAAATGGCCAGGGTCAATAAGCATTACCTGGAAATTGGGATGTCATTACTTCTCGTTGTCATAGATAATAAGATGACGTACACCTTCCCATTCGTTTTGTCCTTTCTCGTCACTTTCCACCTTTTCGACACCTTCCAGTAATTTCTCTCGTAGCCGATCAATCTCTTCTGCAGGCACGAAGACCTTGACGCGCATCCTAGCTTTCTGAATAGGCAGTTTGGAATTTGATTGCAGCAGCCTGATACACTCCGAAACCTGAAAGAAAATCAGAATTCGATGCGTTGACAGGATATTTGTGAATTCTCTACCTGACTTTTAGCCGTTTTGTTGGGCTTCACACTAAAGCCTGCTTCAGCCATCGCTTTCTCTATAATTCCAATCGGATACGGGGTCTGCGTTGCGGGATCCACACACTTCTCGGAAACCATCGTGGCAATTTCCTTCCTCAGGGAAGAAAGATCATGTTCGCGCTCTTTTTCTCCGACCTGCATCTCCCCCTTCTTGAGTATCTGTGCCTTGATTTAGATGTGCGAAAGATCGGGATGCTAACCGTCCTACCTCTTTAACTATTTCGTTAATGTCCGTCGTGCCAAATGCCTTCTGGAGATCCCCTGACTTGGCTACCTCGCCTTTGGAGACATTGGTAAATACGTTGCTTATCTGCAACACGTCGTCTAAACTGGTCTCTCTGCACATGGACGTTTGGTTGCTTTCACCGCGAGTGAAGAGTTTTGAAGACATACACTCCAGTCCTCCATTCTTGAACTTTGTTCTTGTAGCATGCGATCTGAAATCTGTCAAGATTATGTGTGGATATGGGTGATGTTGGCACATTACCTCGTATCGCTTTCCGCCTTTCTTCAGCTTGACGATGGATACATTTGTAAGCCTAGGTACAGGGAGTCAGATAAGGAGACTGTGGATGGACGGACGTACTTGATCTGGTTGGACGGCTGTTGGATTGGCATTACTGTACTGACTGATAGAGCAGATTCAGCGAGTCATGTGAGAATTCGATCGAACGTACTATGATGGCAGTGCACGACTGCCGCTCCTTTTCTCCTCCACCATGAAAGGCCTAACCAAGGCTATTAAACGGTAGAGGTCTATGTCTATCATGTCCCTCCCTTGATCTTATGTTTTACCCAGAACCCCTTTTGCTGTCACGAGCAAAATCGGTCTCTCTAAGAGTAAGGCTTACGTTTATCGGCACGAGATCCGACTTGAGTCTCCCGTCTTGAAACAGGATCTCAGGATCCCGAATTCGAAGACTTGAATCGTCAATTTACTGCAATAGAGCAAGGAACAGATAAGCTCATCAAAGACACAAAAGCTTTCATAGATGCAGTAACCGGTAATAGTGATGTCCATCCCCCTTTAGCCACTAAATCCCGAATTTTAATGTAGCGCTATTCACTGCCGGTTCCGGCTTCGCAAGTCATTTCACTACCATCTTCCAACCGATTTCCGGAGAATTTGATCTAATAGGAAAACACCCGGATTCGGAACACACCATAAAGAGCGTGACAACGTACCTGGCAATGATGGAAGAACTACGTACCCTCATCAGTCCAGAACTTGAGTTGATAGAAAGCAGAATTTCGGGACCAGCAAAAGAATTGCAGAGCATTGTCAAGCTCATTCGCAAAACCATAACAAAGAGGGAGCATAAAGTACCGTTTCTTCTTACCCAAGGGTCATCAGACTAATACATGAATTAGCTCACTGATTATGACCGCTTCAACAACTCCCTCACGAAGCTTCGAGACAAGAAGGAGAAATCTCTTAGCGATGAAAAGAATTTGTTCAAGGTAAATAGATATTCAAATATCATTTTTTTAAAACTTTACATCAAATATTCTGCAGCTCGAACAAGACTTTGAGATTGCTACCAATGAATATGATTACATCAACAATGCCCTCAAGCAAGACCTGCCGCGCTTCTTTACACTCGCTGCGAATTTCGTTGATCCACTCTTCAATTCCCTCTACTATATGCAGTCAGTCCTTCAATCGCCGTCTCGTCCGTGCCAAGTGTAATGTTGAATGTCAGGTTAAACATCTTCTACCTTATTTTGGAGAAGATGAACGGCTTTGCGGAAGATGCCAAATATGATATAACCAACACACCTGGGACCCAGATTGCCAGCGATTATGAACAAGGCCGGACGGATGCGTGGAGCCAAATTGAAAGCCTGAATATCACGAAACGGATAATTTCTGCTTGTACGTGCGAGTCTCCTTGATCCTCGAATTATTAACGAGCATACGTAGCGAAAGTGGTTCAAATGGCCCGTCAGAATGGAGGGAGCCGCGCACCGACTTCAACCTCTGCTTCATCATCAAATTCACTTTCTCCTCCACCGTCTCGTACATATTCATCCGGCTCTTTCAAAAAAAGTCCCCCACCACCCCCAAACGCACCGAACCTTGCGCCTCCTCCATATAGTGCAGAGAGAGAGGATGATCCTGTTCCAACAAAAAGGGCGCCACCACCACCACCGCCTCTCAAATCGAAGCCCAAACCAGCGCCCGCTATCAAATATGTTGTGGCATTGTACGACTTTGCTGCGCAGGCGCAAGGAGATTTATCATTCAATGCTGGCGATAGAATAGAACTGGTAGAGCGGTCGGCCAGCTCGGAAGACTGGTGGACAGGACGGCTGAATGGACAGCAGGGCGTCTTTCCTGGTAAGTGAACTGCAGCTGAGAGAGGGGGCGTTAACTAAAAATTAGACAGGAAATTATGTACAGGAGACATAACGCGATAACGAGTAGATACGATGCGTATGTACGTTGTATGGAATAGGGATATTCTCATTGGCTGTGGGATGGTGTAAATACCTACAAATAATAAGAACCCCGTCGGAAGCGTACAGCGTTTTATGCATTCATTCATGTCTCTCCTCCATATTACTCGCTCGACAGCCCCAATATTCCTCAGACCCATCCGTAGCGCCATCATTCCCGCTGTTCGTCATCGCGACCGCTCGCATCCCCCACTAGCCGATTCACCTCCGGTAGTCGTCCCGACCGCATCCTCTCTGTCCCCCGATGCTGCTGCTCCCCAAATTGCTGCTCGGCCGCCTGCAGCGCCCAAGGCAGAGAAACTTCGGCCGAAGATCAGGTCAACAAAGGCGGCCTTGACTATCGTGCGTTCTACTCATCTTAACCCTATCAATTCGCGGCTGATTGGTTCCATTGCCTGTAGACACCTGGCGCAGTGTGTAGACTGCACGCCTTGCTGAGCGGCCCAACCCCACAGCTCATTCGTATAGGCGTTAAGAACAAGGGATGCGCGGGCCTATCATATCATCTTACCTACGTAGACCAGCCAGAAAAGTTTGACGAGGTTGTGGAGCAAGACGGTGTCCGTGTATTGATAGACAGTAAAGCGTTATTCTCGATAATTGGCAGTGAGATGGATTGGACAGAAGATCAACTAAGGTGCGTCCATTCCATGTACTTGACATCCTGTCTCGTCTCATTTATTGATTTAGTTCCAAGTTTACATTCAATAATCCGAATGTCAAGGATGCATGCGGTTGCGGTGAATCGTTTACCATCAAATCATGATTCCTGTTGTTGCGCTAAGACTGACTGTGCCTAACAAGTTTAACATTAGTTGTATCTATACCTACTCATGAACACATTAGAGTGCATCAAATGACTGAATGAATACATTAATATATATTACAATACAACGGGATTCCATTTAATTTTATGTGTGCTAAAAGTCTGTCCCTGCGTTGTGAATGTAAGAAAATAATTGTTAGTAGACAAACATGTGCGGTTCGCCAGAGCATTTGGAAACAAGTTACCAGAGCTGATGTCATGGTAGTCTGCTTCTCTGAAGGCTTGGCCGTTTAGATAGAAGTATGTCTCCCCACTTGTTCTCTTTTGGAAGCTCAGTTGGGCTCGCAACGCGTTTTCCTGTCAGAATGGCTGACCCTAAGTCGCTAGATTTAACTGACAATGCTGCAGGACGACATCGGTTTAACCTCCGTGATGAATCGGAATTTGTTTTATTTCCCCTGCACAAAGGTGCAGGTGCGGTCTGCTTTGAACGCGGGCTCGCAGTCTGAATATCCATTCTGCCGCGATGCCTCTCCTCGTCGACAATCATCAATGCACCTTGAATGATCGCTGCATGGACGAAGACGTATTGCCTCAGGCTTTGACAAAGGCTCATTCTCTGTTCCCTCATATCTTGCACTACCTCCCATATTGGCTCTTCGAACGAATCTAGCTCTGCAGGCGACTTATCCTCGTGTAGTCTACGAGGGACCCTTGAATTGAATACATTCTTGAGAGGGGGGCGTTGTTGGTGGTGAATTCGGTATTGAAGGTATAATGCCGTGGCCGTCACGGTTCGATCGACCTCTGGGCGGACTCGCTTCGCTTTCATCGTCTGGAGAAGGCGAGATTGACCTTGATGGCGGTTCACCCTCGTCGGATAACCCATTCGCATACGAGTGTAAAAAAGAAGTCTTTTTGGGCGGCGGTCCATTGCCGACTGCCTCTCCCAAATTGTTAACGGCCGACGCGCTAGAAATAGATGCAGCAACGGAACTTGCATCCGGTCCGCTTGAGGGCGCAGGCAATGTTCCCGAGAGTTGTTCTGTCCGAATGGTTAGAAATGCAAAAAGACCCGGGAAAAAAGAGTTTACCAGAATCAGCTATATTATTGATATCATGCGGCACAGATTTGACCGATGGTGAAGACGTTCCGGATGCTGAGGTTGCAAGGGATGACTGGTATTTCCCGTAGGCTCTGCAATTTTGGTCAAACTCAAAGGAGTCATCTGAACTTGATGAGTCGGATTGGGTTTGTAATGCTGAAGAGGGCGAAGGTGATAGGCCTCCGCGCGGATGTGGTATTGAGATCTTCTCGTCACCCTCTGACATGCAAGAGTCACGAGCACCTCCGCCAACCTGTATAAGGGCGCCTATTGAATGATACCATTCAGAAAGGCGAAAGTCACTAACTTTTGGCCACAGCATTTGATTCAGACTCGAAATGACTGGATATTCGTTGGTCGACTTCTTCAACTCCCTTCTGATGGCATCAAGCACTGCATCGACTGCAATGAAGCCTCCAGTCCTGCCAACGCCTGCACTGCAGTGCAGTAGAACAGGGCCATTCTTCCCCATCGCATGTTTCGCGATGCCAGTTGCTTCATCCAATTCTGTGCGAGACAGATCACCAGCCAGCAGTTCGTTGCCACCATCAACTTCCATGCTCGCCTCGTCTACCACCTTTGTCTCTTCCACAGCTTTATCAACTTCTCTTATCAGTTCCAGGACGCCTCGAGGATCATCCGGTACGTTCATATCTGGCCATTCTAGAAACTGGAGGTGGACGACCTTGCGCGGTTTCATGTGCGGGTAATCTCCATGTGTCAACTCAAAGATGCGCTTGATTGTCGTAGGTTGCCGGCCTGGTTTGGTGCCATCGTTCAATGATCCTGGATCGAACGAGTTGGGCCGTGATAGCTGCGGTGGAAAATATCCGGAACTGTTGTTCGCATTTTCAGGAGGCGATTGACCGCTTGTGGACATAAGTCGCAATCGAAGAGGTCCAAATGCGGTACCTGCCCAATATGTACCACACTTGACCATAGAACCTTCAATCTCGCGGGTGAGCATAACAATGACGTGTACATTTTGTTCCCAACAAAGCCTTAATTTGAAAGGTAAAATCATTTTTGGTGAAACAAAATGTGCAACTCACGTCCAGAAATCCGAAAACGTTGCAGGAAGCGGTCCTTGCGTGGCAATGTAGCGCCTCCTAGTGCCGAGAGGTTGGACATATGATGCATTGACGTAGTCGTCGCTCGGATTTCGCGTATGGTGTAGACGAACACGAGCGTGCTCGAACGGCCATATGTGGCGATACCTGGATGGAAGTGTCATCTAATAATCGTCGATCTAACGGCATTTATCTCACCTATTCTTCTCGCCCTTTTCGATCCCAGCCGTTATGCTGAAGGGAAATGATGCAGTACTTGAGACCCCATGTTCTCCACTTTCCCTTGCATGGTGTTCCATGATGCTCATTAGACGTCTTTGCTCTGCTAGCTCTATTTTATAGAATTGCATGGCCAATATCTCGGCTCCCTCCGCAACTATCGCAGGATCGAGGTCATCATCGTTGTCAGATTCCGATTTGTCTACTGATGAACCAGTTCGCTGCGTTCGATGCCCTGCACGACGAGCGATATCCCGGAGCCAGCGGAAAGGAAGGTCCTGTATTCTGTGACGCACACGACGAGGTAGACTAAGGGGTATGCGGTCTGTAATACCGTGGGAGAGTTCGATATTTTGGCGAACAACGTCAAAGAAGGGATTGAAGGTGGGACGGATGTGTGGAAAGGAGACTGGATGTGTCCTATGAATACCTGGTGGCTTGTTTATCGGTACAGAAGCTATGTCGTGGGACAAAGTTGTAGAAGAAAGACTGAAAGCAGCTGGAGGAAGACGATTCGGGCGGAGGACGTGGGCAGGGCGATTCGAGGAGTCATTCTCATCTTCGTCGTAGGGGTAGGCATTGTGGGAACGGGTATCGATGACGCTGGTTGCGTCTCGAAGGACTGCTTGAAAGCCACCCTGAATCCAGGCTAGATCGCGTGTAAAGCCTTCTATTCTAAACTTTCTTAAGAGGGCACTAATGATAGAAGAGTCTGGGAGAGAGGAGGAGTCTGCGTCGTAGACGAGTATACGTGAAGCAGAAGACCAGTTAGCGAATCGAGCGCGAGTGTTGGAGTTTGAGAGCATAGCGGCGAGACGGTCAAGGGAAAAGAGGGGGCGCTTGAGGAGAGTTGTTGGAACGGAAAGTGAGAGTGCCCGGGGAATGCGGGCGGTATTGTGAGCGGCGGCGGGGCGGAGGTCGAGGACGAGGAGGGCATCGTCGGCGAGCCAGTCCGGGAGCTGGGCGGGAGTGACGGGAACGTAGGGCGGGGTCATGGGGACCTCCGCGCGCTCATCGGCCCATATTCTGCCTTCCTTCTCTGATGTCATACTTCCCCCGGTCTAGGCCCTGACGTCACATTCTAGAACCTTACTCAGATGACGACGACACTAATTCTATGTACTTCCTCCCTGTCCCTCGTCCTATCCTCCTCGACACCGGTGCTCGCGGGAGATCCTCGTAATCAGAATCAGCCTTCGCCACTTGGACCTTGGCCTTTGGCGGCGACGCCGGCTTCATTTTCTGTGTCAACTTCGACCCGCTTGCTTTGCCGAAGTATTCCGTTACCGTTGCTTGCGTTTCTCTCTGCTTTTTCGCAGGCCGTGTGTAAAATTCGTCCGATTCTTCCTCAGAATCCGGGCTGTGCCGGTTTGTTAGCCACACGCCCCTTGCGGTCATGGCAATCTCACCTTTTGCGCTTCGCACTCTCATTTTCCTTTTCCTTGCCTTTCACCTGAGCTTTGGTTTTCGGCCTGTCTACGTCCATCTCGTCGTCAGACTCTATTTTTGCCTTTGTGGGTGCCGCTCGAATAGGCGCCTTCCTAACGGGTGGTGTATTATCCAAGAATAGATCATCATCAGATTCGGAATCTTCGACCACCCTTTTCATTGACAACTGTCTTCCGCTTGGGTTTAGAGTTCTCGTTAGATGCTTTGATAGTCTTGTCCGCATTTGTTTCCTTTGCTTTCACTCCATCTTTCTGCTCGGACTCGCTAATACCCTCTTCTTTAGCAGTAGACTTTGCTGGCTTTGGTGCTGGTGGCTTGCGTTTCGTAGCTGCAGGTTTGATCGGTACAAAGCCTTCGTCCTGCTCAGACTCGCTAAGGCCCTCTTCTTTAACAGTAGACTTTGCTGGCTTTGGTGCTGGTGGCTTGCGTTTCGTGGCTGCAGGTTTGATCGGTACAAAGCCTTCGTCCTGCTCAGACTCGCTAGGGCCCTCTTCTTTAACAGTAGACTTTGCTAACTTTGACGCTGGTGGCTTGCGTTTCGCGGCTGCAGGTTTGATCGGTACAAAATCGTCGTCATCGGAGCCTTTTTTGCCTCCCAGCGACTTGCGAGTCTGTAGCACTGCTTGTTTGCGTTTGACTTTCTTGCCCTTGGAATCGCTAGAATGCATCTCCTCGCGTTGTATGCAGTCTTGCTGAATTCTTGTTAAGCTCACGTTCCGCTTTGATAAAATGTCGCAACAACATACCTCCCATGCTTCTAGGAATTGGTTAAGATCTTCGTTCCACATGTCTTTTGGACTTTTTGCCAACAACTTCAAAAGCTCGCTTTCCTTATCATTCGCTTGCTGTCGCAACTTCTCGATCTACCGCTATCGTTAGCCTCGAGGGGGTTCAATATGTAGGTCATCCTGTGTCACCTTCTCCTTCGTGAGGCTCCAAATAGCCATTCCTAAGAGATAGTCATAATCGCTATCATTTCCAAGCTCTTCCTCTTCCTCGTCCTCATCTGCTTTTTCTTCGTTTTCATTCACCTTGGCACTTGTAACTTTTGGGAATGGTCGAAATTTGAGTTTTCGTAACTCGGCGACGATGTCAGCTTTCTTCCGGTTGGAAACTACAAGCTCTTTATCGACTATCATTTGCACAAAGCGGGCCTGGTTATTTAGCTTGTCCAAAATGTTCTGCATTTCCTCTGCTAGATGATCCTGCCGATCCCTTCAATAAAGATAACAAACATCACGGAAGAAACCCACTTTACGCTTCTGATAGTAGGCGAGGCGCACGGGATAAAACTCTTCAAGAATTTCTTCAGGAGTGTCGTATTTTTTTATCTTGCCGTCAAAGTCGAAGCATATCATGTTGCTCGTGTTGATCTTGCCAGTTAGTTTGAAATACTCAAGCAGTCCTTGTTGCTCGGCCTTTTCGAGCTCCTTAGCACCCATGGTGACCACGAAATGGACATTGGAATTGTCATGATGCTCTTTGTATTCCTGGTCGAGATTCAATGACATCCTTTGAAGTTACCGTCGAATATACCTTGATGACACCCTCTTTTTCCTTTTCACCAATCATCATGCTCTCTAAGTCTGCCTTATAGTTTTGCGTCCACCTGTGAATTGGCAATTCTACGATTTCAACCGTCGTGTCGTCTAACTTTCTTATGATTCCGTAGACATCGTACTTCTGCTTTGAGGCTTGTTTAATTTCGCCCTTGAAGCCTCGCCACCATGGCAACATAGGCACAAGGTCTTCGCCTTTCATTAGTCTCCGAATATTAGCCACGACGTCAGCAGGATTATAGCATGGTATGTTCGTGCTCCATCCTATTAGATCTTAGTTATCGGTACGGAGACCTCCCGAGTTCATCTCACCTGTACCGATCCCTTCTGCACCATTGATCAATACCATGGGCACGATAGGAACGTAGAACTCCGGTTCAATTGTTTGATTATCGTCGGTCTGCTGGTTCAGAAGTGGGTCGTCTGCAGGATTGAACACTATTCTTGCTATATTTTTAGGTTCCGTATGAATATAACGTGGAGAAGCATGGTCTTTTCCTCCTTGATCGCGCGTACCATATTGACCATTGGGGACCAGCAAGTTCAAGTTGTTGCTCCCAACGAAGTGTTGGGCCAAGTTGATAATCGTCTGTGCCAAACTCTGTTCTCCATGATGGTATGCAGCATGCTCCGAAATATATCCAACTAGTTGCGCAACCTAAACATAAATGCCATATAAGCTTTCTGTAAGGGTCTTCTTCCTGCGCGTACCTTGATTTCCTTCTTCAATTTCCGCTTGAAGCAACCCCAGACTACCTTTCTCTGACCCGGTTTCAAGCCATCCGCGACCGACGGTATAGATCGTATATTATCTGCCATTGAGAACAGTATCAACTCTTTGTTGATAAACTCGGAGTAGGGTATCTCTTCTAGACGATGATCAAGATAGGTGCCCGACTATGCATCTTTTCAGCGCAACGTTCTACTAATGCGCGAGACATTACCTTGAACTGCCGTAGCCATTCTTTTCGATCATCCGCTTTTTTCTTGCTGAAAGCAAGCTCAATTAACTCCTTATCGCCTTCTTGAGTTGGGGCAAATGGTATCATATGCTTTGACATATGGCTGAAATAATTTCGCGCGTCTGCATCGTTGCTGGTGCCCAGACCCTACGAAACCACTTCAGGAAATTACAACGAATGAATGAAAAGGTGAGAGAATTGCCTTGAAATATTTTGAATCCCATTTCTTCGCATCCGGCGTCTCCTCCAACCACTTTTCGTACTCTGGAATCGTAAAAAAATCACGGCGTTGCTTGCCTTTGGTAACCTGGTATTGAGTTAGATTGAACCTAATAGGAACAACAATCACCCTAATTACCCGAACAATAGGTGTAACAAATTCTACTAGGAATTCGGGTAGTTTCAACAGGGAAGGATAAAAGTAGTCCAAGAAGTTGATGAGCAAGCCCTTGATGTGAGAACCGTCATGATCCTTGACGCGTATGAGTATTCGATATCAATTCTGAAAGCCTCACGTACCTGATCTGTCATGAGCATCAGACGACCATATCTCAGGCTTGATGTGTCCGTGTAATCCTTGTTGTGTTGAAGCCCCATGATTTTTTTGATGTTCTGAACTTCTTCGTTCTTCATAATTTGATCATGCCGCGCTTCACGAACATTTAGGAGTTTTCCACGCAACGGGAAAACGCCAAAATTGTCGCGACCAACAACACCAAGGCCTGCTACAGCCAATGCCTTGGCAGAGTCTCCTTCCGTCAAAATGAGGGTACAACTTTTAGCGTGCCTCGTT
Organism: Amanita rubescens; assembly: GCA_015039365.1. Classification (NCBI taxonomy): domain Eukaryota; kingdom Fungi; phylum Basidiomycota; class Agaricomycetes; order Agaricales; family Amanitaceae; genus Amanita; species Amanita rubescens. The sequence continues at coordinate 488,989 of WION01000004.1, forward strand.
CCAGCGTTATTCGCATCGGACAATTTGGTTAAACCCAGGATTCTGAACAATGTCATGATCCCCCCGTTTCACAGCAAGTTCACCTTGACTTACCTACTGCGTTTTGAACCATCCGTTTTCTTGATTTGCTGATCAGCCTTTGCCTTCGCCCAATTCAGGATGCTATCAATTATAGAAGATTTTATGACTTTGACGAGGTCAGTTGTATTGGATGCAGAAAAGGGATGCAGTACCTTTTTTCATGAAATCTTCAGACATCGCTGGTTTAGAGCCAAATTTGGACGACGGTAGAGTCAATGTTTCCTTCGTTTGACTGTCAAACGTTGGATTTTCGATGAGAGCATTGACAAAGATCCACATGTGGTTCTTTACTTGAGCAGGTTTAACGGTTGCCGCTTTGTTCTTCTTCCCAATTGCAGTCATCAAGCCTTTAGATATCTGATCCGCGATATAGGTTACATGAGTTCCACCCTTCACCGTGGAAATGGAATTAGCAAATGAGACGTGCTGAAAAGAGCCGTCTGAAACAGCGAATGCGATTTCCCATCGGGGGCCGATCTGTTCATAGACGACTGCTTGCTTTGGCTGAGCGGCACCCGATACATCCTCCGCCTCGGCACGAATAGAGTCAAGGTACATCTCGACATATTGCTTGAAATTCTTGACCTTGATACGCTCGTCGTTCAGGAAGACTTTGACATCCTTGACAGTACCTGCGAGATCATAAACACGCTTGCGGAGCAGGCCTGCCGTATCTTCATCGATGTTGTTCATGCCAAAGAGCTTGAGATCAGGCTTGAAAGTGACACGAGTCCACTCTTCTCCCTTGGCATTCTTCGTGATCTTTGCCTTGCCACAAACGGACATATTATTGGTCCACGTCTGCTTATACTTCAGTTGACTCTCCTTGTGGGCTGTTTCGATGGTGAACTCGTGTGAATAGATATTGGCGAGTTTGGCACCGTAGCCATTTCGGCCACCGGTTAACTTCTTTTCGCTGTCATCGTAATTTGACGACGCTAGTAGATGGCCGAATATTAGTTCCGGAATATGCATCTTTTCTTTAGAGTGTATTTCAATCGGAATCCCTCGACCATTGTTGTATACAGAAATCGTGGATTCTTCAACGTCAATGTTAACCCGGATAGTGTCCATGGAAGGATCGTTTGTCTTATATCTCGCTTTAGTTGCTGCATTGCCCGCATATAGTCTACTTACCTTGTTGTCAGCAGCATTGACAAGAATTTCATCAACGATTTTGTAGAATCCGGGAACATATTTCACGTCTCGCAGGACCATCCGCTTTGAAGCACTGTCAAATGTCCACATATTCGCCGTTATTGTATCCACGCTTCCAATATACGCGTCAGGTCGCTTTAAAATGTGTTCCAGTTGGGTCAGCTAGGAAGACGCGTTATTACTTTCAATCTGCAATGCCACCACCGTCGCGTACTTTGGTATACATCTCTGAAGCGGTCTTCTTTTTAGCGGGTCCATCCTGTTGCCGAGCGTCGCGTCCTTGCGCGTCTTGGTCATTATCTTCCGCATCGCTATCTTCCGCATTATCATTGCGCTCAACAAGGATTCGTTTCTCTGAGGAAGATTTTCCTTTGCTACTTGACTTTGTGGCAGTTATCTTCGGCTTCGCGGGGGCCTTCACTGCCTTGCCCTTTACAGGTGCCTAGACGTTTCTTGTGAGACGTGCGCTAGCTACGTACTACCAAACAGACCTTCTTGGCTGGCGCATAGTTGTCCGACTCTGAGCCAGATAGAATTTCGAAATCTCCTTCAGATGAGCTCATGGCGGGTGCAAATCGGCTGTTGAAAACGGAAGCACAGTAGCACGACTCCACGGTCGCGTCGGCGAAATGCACATCACGTGAGCAGAATCAACGCGTTCGCAGGCATCCATCGATGATTCGATGATTGCTGCACTGCAGCGAACCACCGTGGACCCGTGGACGCCTCAATAATTTCCCTCCGGGGTTACCACCACTTTACTTCCCATCCTGATTACGACAGTTTTTTTCCCCCTACAGGTTAAGAGTTCTAGGCACAATGCATGCGCACTTTCGTCCCCAAATTTTAATTTCACCCAAGATTCAGGATAGAAGTAGCAGATGATGTATATATGGGATGTACGTACCAGGGTCCCATACCCCCGCCAAAGCAAACAATTCGGAGCACTGCGCCGATGTCAAGTAAATTTTTTGTATAAAAGCCCTTCAAGTGTTCCTCCACAAGACGTGTCAAATGCCTCCTCCAAGCAGGTGAGCGCGTCCAATGCCTTTCACGCTTATTGCATGCCCACTATTGTCACTTAAGTCAATGGATTGGTGTTCACGTATTTTTCTGGGATGCCAATGACACGGCCATCTATGGCACAGTCGTAGGCGACCAAACGACACGCGCAGATGTAAGAACAGTCTTTCACCGTCCATTCACCACGGCTAACGGCCTGGCAGGGAACTCATGTTTTAATTATAGAGACAAAATCAGGAAAATGTGTAAATCTACCGTAAGTTCATTGTCCATGTCTACTGGCCATTGATATAATTTGATTTACAGCGCAGCTGGAGTCACCGTGGTACCCTCGCCTCAGTAGCCTATGTTTTACCTTCAGTGTTTCGGTTTCTCGCTTAGTTTGCTCTTCTGATCACATAACAACTTTTCATTCCCGTGAAGTCTTAGACTCTTAGCTGCTGATTTATTTAGTTCTTTACGGTACAAATCTTAACGTCGGACGTTCGGACATCAATCAAGGCCTCTTCTTGACGTTATTTACAATCAGGTTCTATGACAACTATGAGAACAAAGTATCTTGTTTGCTTTTGCCATACCTTGTAATTCTGCACATCTCCCTTGAATTGGACGACGGTCTTGTCAGCACAAACCCAAAGCTGCAGCTCAAAATTAGACCACTAATATCGACTGAGGTAAAACAGTCTCTATTACCTCTTTAGCCACGGCTGTGATAAATCTCTCGTCATGAGATATTATTATGACGCCACCATTCCACTTTTGAAGCACAAGCATCAGCGCATCCAATCCCTACGTATCCATATTGTATCAGCTTCCAATAGCACACCTGACATAGCCGAACCTCGATATCCAAGTGATTAGTGGGCTAAGAGGGTGTCGGCTTGAGTCAGAGATTACCAAAGTGGCAACAGATAGCTTACCTCATCCAACAATAATACGTGCGGTTGTTGTAACGATAACACCGAGAAGGCGACACGCGATTTCTGACCTCCACTCAGGGTCCCGATCATTTGAAGTCTGTTCTGAACTATTTGTCACAAACCTTGACGTTGGTAACTGGTGACTAACCCAGTCATGCCACTAATCTGGAAGTTCCCCAGATGCGCCCTATACTCTTCTTCGCGTTTTCCTGGAAACTTCGATGCAAGGAACTGGACAGGACTCATGGTTGGATTCAATGTGTCAACATGATGTTGCGCAAAATATCCACTGTATGACAGATGGGTTCAGGGTCGCCGTGCCGAAAAAAAGGACATACATGCGAAGACGACCATTACGATTTACTTGCCCCGACAGTGGCGTAAGTTCACTAGTTAATAACTTGATTCTATCATTGAAATGAAATCATTGAAGATTGGGAGATGACGCTGGGCTCACAAGGTAGATTTTCCTGCACCATTCGCACCAACGATTGCTATTCTTGAATCTAAGCTGACATCGAAATTGACACGGTCAAGAATTAGCTTGTCCGGCGTATATCCGAATGTGACTTCAGATAATTGCAAAAGTGGGGTAGGAATCTTTTCGGCATCAGGGAATCTTCCCAAATATGAGCATCGAACTCTTCATTAAAGCTGGAAAATGAAAATGAACCTGAATGTCTCTGTTTCTTCTTGCTCAGGAGGTTGCAAATCAGGTAACTACAAAAGGATCCGCTGTCAATTCACATGTTCAGGGATACGGCACCTTTTAACAACCTTCTCAAGTATCTTGATCTTCATTTGCGCCTGAGCGGCTGAGGTATGTACATCTTAGTAGGCAACAAGAGGGAAGTCATAGGACATGCCTCGATTAGCATTATATCTCCATCTGTCAATAAAGGCTTGAAGGTGCTTGCGATACTCCATCTGGGCCTCATATTCTCTCCGTAGATTCCGATCCCGCTCGGACTTTGTGGAATAGAATTGGGTAAAGTTCCTGAAGCAACATCAGAGAATATCACATGGCACGGACTCAATTACCCCTTGTAATAATCCAAGCGACCAGAATGTTGATGTATGATGTCCGTTGCAACTGCGTCTCTGCCATCATTAAAAGTTAGACTATTGCTGTCATCAACGGAGTTACTTACAGGAAAGCACGATCATGAGACCTTTTTGTGCATAAGTTTAATCTTTCTGCGAAAGAAGCAAGCACGCACACGACTAGAAGGGTACCAGGCCAGGTCTGAAGATAATCCTCGAGCCACGCCAATGCATTCAAATCAACTATTCCTTGATTTTAGCCCACATTCCAATGTATGACGCGAGGGACACACTATGATTTGAAGGTTCATCTAGTAACAGAAGAGCGGGCTAATAGAGGTTTATGTTAGCACAATCAGAAGTTGTGTCATTTACCTACCTTGACGAAGAGCGCACGCGCAAGAGCAAGCCTCATTCTAACAAGTCACCTAAGTCAAATCACCAGTTGAGAGATATATTATAAATACCTCCAGCCACCACTGAATGATTTGGTTGGACGTTGCTGGTCCGCTTCGTCGAAACCAAGACCTGGGATGGTTGTTAGGCGCTTCAGATTGACTATCATTTTTAGCATACCGGCCAGAAGGGCTGCAGCGCGGGAAGGCCCACTCTCAGCCTCCATATCGGCAAGCCGTGCATGCACTTCCGCCAGCCTCGAAGAAAGTTCTTCTTTCGCTTCTTGCACCCTCCTGTCGTCATCTTCAGACTCCAGCTCTGCCAATTTTGCATCCAGGGACGCCTGCTCCTTCAACAGGTGATCTCTCCAAACATCGGCCTTAAGTACCGACTCGATGGCTTTTGTATCATCCCCGACGATCTGTGCCACCATGTCAATGTGTATTGATCCGGCCATTCGAGAAGATACCGACTTCTTGCTCTACAAACAGTATCGTGATATGAGGTGGTATAGGAACCTCACGCATGGCAATATGGCGTAAGAGAGTTGACTTTCCGACGCCTTGTGATAGTTAGAGGCTGCTGATCATGGGGATGCTGCGCTCACCGTTCCGTCCAATCAGGCCATAGCGTCGTCCATACGCCATCGTCAGTGAAGCGCCTGACCTGTTTGCAATGTCACATTCTTCTTTCTTCAGAAAGGTGGATGCACTCACAGAATCCTATTGGAACCGAAATTCACATCAATAGACGGTAGATGTATGTCTTTGCTCTTGTTCTTGGAAGCGGCGCTTGCCTCCAATGGATTGATCTGGTCGCTTGATTGTACAAACGAATCGCTTGAGGGAGGAGCAGGAAAATACCTTCATAAACATCTCTTCATAGGATTGCTGTCATGGAGGTTAGCTTCAGAACAGTAAGTCATGAAAGAGAGGACCTGTTTTTTGTATGCGTCAAGTAACTTTGAGCCCTCGTAAAGATCTCTTCTAGCTCGCTTTTCGATTTTAGCCTTTGGGAGACGAGAGTAAGCTAATTCAGGGTAAAACTGGCAGGCCAATGACCTTCAGCTTTGCTTCTTGTTTCTCGAGTTTTTTCACGTCAACTCGCGATGCTCTGAGAGATCATGAGACAAATTAATGCAAGTACTGTGTCAAACTACCCACTTTCCCTTGTTTATAGATTCCAGATCGACACCTTCGGACAAGGCGATCGTATTGGACATTTGTGTCTTGCTCATATCCACAACCTTGTCCAGCTTTAACAATTTTGGACCCATCTTGTGTTTGACACGGGCACTCAATTGGTCCTTCAAGCGATCATTCAGACTAAGCATCAATTTCTCCAATGCCTCGAGCTTATCGCCCGCAAGCGATCTGAGAATATCATTGGCGATTTGAAGAATGTCCTCTTCCTCGCCTGCATCATCGACGAGAAATCCAGAGAGGTACTGAACGATGACATCTTCCGTGTCAGGGAAATGGTTTCGAATGTCTGCTGCTAAATCATCGGACAACATCTGTAGTGGTTCTTGCTCAGCCTCTCAAAGATAACTTCAAAACTTACGGATATACACACAATTTATTGCCCCAATTAATCTCTGTGGTCATGTCACGTTGTCACGCGAGGAGACCAAATTAAGTGTTTTCGCTGCCTCTGCCCTGCCTATAGTCTCCCAGTAAACTCGAACACGACCCAACGCGGTCAACCAACAAGCCAATTATCTCTTTTGATATAGCTACGGCTCAGTGCTACCAACCAGCATGCGGGAGTTCACGGAACTTATCCTTAACGTAGAGTGAAATATAGGCGAAAATGACTGTATAGCACCATTCAAGGACTTTACAAGGGCAAAGTTATATGAACTCTCTGTTTAGCCAACGCTTCCCTTTCCTGCCCCGGCCTCCACCTCCGTTGCCCTGAAGTAGAGGTTAGATCCTATCGAAACTCAAGAAGATGAACGTACGTTTGCGCCCCTTTGGCCGCCCGCTGCACCGTTCTTATTACCACCTGCAGCGTTATTGGCAGGGTTATTACCACCGGCAGGGTTATTGGCAGGGTTATTACCACCGGCAGTGTTGGCAGCAGTAGTGGTGTTATTGGCAGCATTATTCCCACCGGCAGTGGCAGTGTTATTGGCAGCATTACCACCAGCAGTGGCAGTGTTATTGGCAGTATTACCACCGGCAGTGTTATTGGCAGCATTACCACCGGCAGTGTTATTGGCAGCGTTATTACCACCGGCAGCGTTATTGGCAGTTCCGTTACTGGCAGCTCCAACTTGAGCTTTGAACTAAAAGGACGTAAGTATGATATATTTCGGCTGCGTGGAAGTACTGACCCTAACGCAATCATCCTGACTTCCACGTTGTGCGATGGGCATGACAACCGGTTGATGATTCGCAGCTGAAGTCATTGTGCACACTCGGTAATCACCAGGAGGCAATCCACCAGCCACATCCGCCGACACCTGCCCCTGTGCGTCCGCGGCAGTATTGATACCCTATACACTACTAAGCCGACAGAAGAAATAGTATACAACATAAAAGCCAACCTTGAAGAAGGCAAATTTGGTCGGATCCGGGGGCGTAGTCGTACTTGTTATCGGCTGGACAGTGACGTGAGTATGGCCTATGATTTCATTGGTACTGGGGTCAAGAGTTTGCGGCGCCGCAAGATAAGTCTGTTGTGCATTGGTGAAGACCCCTAATTTGATATTTGTGGAAAGAACTGAGATGGTAAAGTCTTTATTTGCTTCCACGACATCTCCATCTTGGGGAAAGATAAGTATGGTAGATACCATCTTGTCGGCAGAGGGAAGTAATCCCATGGGGGCATTATTGCATGAACCACCCTTGAGTTGCTGGCCATCGGTAAGGGGGAATTGTTTCAGAGTCGTCAGGCAGAAGTTGATAAAGTTGTTAGTCGAAGTCTCAGAGGCAGTTTGTCCTTGTTAAATGTTAACAAGCAAAATCTAATACTTGTACAGAGCGCCTACCGGCTACCGGAGGATTCTGCCCATCTTGCGCGAAATTCTTCGAAATGACGGAAGGATCGAGCGCTGAAGAACAGCAATCAACACAATATACAAAGTATGATAAGTTGCTTACTCGTAGAGGTCTGAGGATCACCACCGGCATTGCCACCAGCATTAGCGGTATTGTTGGCCCCAGCTGCGGTATTGTTGGCCCCAGCTGCGGTATTGTTGGCTCCAGCTGCGGTATTGTTGGCTCCAGCTGCGGTATTATTGGCTCCGCCTGCGGTATTGTTGGCTCCGCCTGCGTTTTTGTTGGCCCCACCTGCGGCCGCAAAGACATTACCCTGGTTGGCGCCTTGTCTGTTTCGGCCAGCGAAAACTGACGTAGCAGAAACAGAAGAAAGAACGAGGACGAGGATGAAAGCCAGTTTCATATTGCCGAACTTCGCAGAAGTCTATGGATGACAAGGCAATGGCAGCGCTGCTGATGGGGGATTGAATGGGTGGGGACGACCCTTTATATACGATCGCCCATCAAGGTTTGATGTAACTAAAACTGATACGCACGGACACGCACCGCCTTTGCTTTCTCAACGGCGCACATGAATGATGCCAGTGTGTCTACTTCCTCCCGCCCACTGATTGATAGCGTCTCTCTGAAATGCCGCTCTGCGATTCCTGCCAGCACCATATGTACATCGTCAACGTCAGCCAGCACCGCCGTCCTTCCGCTCTCGTCATCTGCCAACCGTGAGCTTCGTCGCCGTCCTTCCCGTCGTGACCTATTTCCTGGCAGGGGTACCCCTGGACTTGTTTCACGCATTACAGTTCGGGCAGGATTGGCTAATGTTGCTGGGGACGGAGGATCATCTACTAGTAGCGGCGAGGGCCGGACTATCGGAACAATATTGAATTGTGTGAGATAGCGGTGCAATTCGGTTATGGACAGTTTATTGAACTCAACCTGTGCTCTGTGATGGGCGCCCAATGAATAACAAACTCCTGGCGTTGACTCACGAGTGATGTGCGGTGTTCCGATAATTGATCAATGACAGGTCTATTTTGAGTGTTTACAATCGTTTCGACTTTTTTCCTTTTGTTGCGGGGCTCCCCCTCAACTCTGTCGGTAGCCTGTCTCTTCGTCGCCTGCGCTCCGCTGCCAGCTACGCCCAAGGCGGCGGCAGACGGCCCCGTGTAAGCGGCATCATCGTTAGGCTTTTTGCGAGCCGGCGGGCGCGGCCGTGCCGCGTTAGGAGGATTGGAGGACATGAGGGACGGTAAGACGAGTAAGTAGGAGTGTGACAGAATCACTCTGGGCCACTGGCTTCATAACCTTGCTATCTCTTCCCATCATCCTCATACCATCATGTCTTCCTTCGGCCATATCTATCGCGTTACCACTTACGGAGAAAGCCATTGCCCCTCCGTCGGCGCCATCGTCGATGGCTGTCCACCAGTGATTGCTTTAATCACTATCAATTCCCTTTAATTGTTGACACGTACCCAGGGTTTACAACTAACAGCAGAGGACATTCAAGTACAGCTCACTCGCAGGAGGCCTGGACAAAGTGATCTTACAACCCCAGTATGATTTCTACTATCTGTCCCTTTAATACCAATCAGTGACACCTCGTCAGCGCAACGAGAAAGATCTTGTCCAGATCCAATCAGGAACTGAATTCGGCGTTACTCTCGGAACGCCCATCGCTATATTGGTGAAGAATGAAGACCAGCGTCCCCACGATTATTCTGAGACTGATCTCTATCCTCGTCCAAGCCATGCCGATTATACCTACCTCGAAAAATATGGCATTAAAGCTAGCAGCGGCGGTGGTAGGAGCAGTGCCCGTGAAACCATCGGTAAAATCCTTTCGTTGTCATCGTGGGACCTATTCTCATTTCTGCACCGCAATATGTCAAGGTCGCGTTGCTGCTGGCGCCATTGCCGAAAAATATCTTAAAATAGCGTACGGCATAGAAATCGTGGCGTTTGTCTCCTCTGTCGGTAAAGTCCATCTTCCAGCTGCACTTGCACCTCCGTCTCTTGTACCATCGGACAACCAAGAAGACAATGATGAAGTTGAGGATGTAATATCTCCTGAATTTCGACAATTCCTTGCTTCTGTTACACGAGAGGAAGTTGATAAGTATCCTACCAGATGCCCTCATGAGTCAACTTCAGAGCGCATGATTCAGGTACGGTAATAACGGCAGTGCCTACCCTGTAACAGGTACTTACGGTACCATCAGCGGATTCTGCGTGCGAAAGGTGCTCAAGATTCCATCGGCGGAACTGTCACATGTGTCATTCGCAATGTTCCCACTGGCCTAGGAGAACCCGTATTCGACAAATTTGAAGCAGCGCTCGCCCATGCTATGCTGTCGATCCCTGCAACAAAGGCATTCGAAATCGGCTCCGGGTTCCGTGGGACAGAAGTTCCGGGAAGTAAACACAATGATCCATTCGTTCTCCGAGCAGATGGTGCCCTGGGGACTTCAAGCAATTGGAGTGGTGGCGTTCAGGGAGGCATCACCAATGGCGAAGATATCTATTTCCGGTATTTCCAGTCTCGTGAAGTGTTTCCCAGTAGTAACCCTTCTTTAGCGTTGGATTCAAATCCCCTGCCACAATATCTCAGCCTCAACAAACAGTCCAATACGATGGTACGCCAGGCTGCCTCGCTGCGAGAGGCCGGCATGACCCGTGCGTTGTGCCGCGAGCCGTTCCTATCGTAGAAGCGATGGCGGCCATTGTAGTCATGGACTTGCTTTCGAAGCAGAACGCAAGAACCACGGCCGCCAGCCGCTTACCTCCCGTGACCACACTTCCCCCGACGATGGTCAGGGTACAGAGCAAGCAATGATTCAAAGTCGGCGACGTGTAACGGTATTTAACCCTAGAACTAGAATGATAGATCATGAATAGAACGTATTGCAAGCAATGGTCAAACGGTACCATTTACCCTAGTATTCTGTGTCAGATTCATCTAAACAATGGCAACATAATACGGGTTCTGCTTTCCACCACCACCACTGGGAACAAATCGTTAGTTTATTTTGGGTTTCATTTTCTCGGAGTACGTACATATGGGTTCAGCAACCTTCCAGGCCATCTACCGAAAACGAAATCCACCGCATGTGATGACAGGTTACTCTCGTCAAATTCGTAATTGATCCCTTCGCGTTCGAATGCCGATTGTATCGCACCATTTAGTAACGGGGTTCGTTCATTAGTCGACTGCATGGGTCCCCCTTTTCCTACGTGTTCGCACAGGCAACTTCCTTTGAGCTTTTCTCCATCCCTCGACCTTCTTCGTCCCCTCTTTTGAGCGGCAGGTCTGCTCACGCGCTGTGCCATTCCCAAAGTCGATCTAGGATTCTCGTCATCGGATCTTGGCCGAAGAGGCGCATATATAGACGATGAACGCGAACTTGACGGGGATGAACGTGGCGAAATTGATATGTCAATCTCGGCAATATGTGATGTACCGTTTCGCTTTCTATGGTGCCGTGGAATGCCTGATGTTATCCGTACGTGAGAGTGAAAACGAATCATCGGTATACGACCGTTCGCAGGAAGTTTGGGAACCGCCCCCGATGCATGTAATTGGTCGTCTGTGTGTGAGACTTTCATACTTGCGTCGCATGGCTTAACTATCCTTGCGTGGGTAAGATCGGGTTCTGAGGCAGAGCACAAAACCATCGCATCGCGGTGGATGGACCCCAGTTGCGACATGGGTAAAACAACAGCTGGCGATCCTCGCCTCTATGCTAAGTATAAGTCTTGTGAAAGTAGTGGTCAGGGGCTACACGAACCTGGGATGTATGGAGAACTTGGGTTGGATTCAATTTTTGGTTTGCGTAGCTTTTCAGCAGCCATTGTGCGGGAGTCGTAAGCAGCATGCACGTTGAAAGATGGAAGGCGAGAGAGAAGTGGAGTGGAGGATTATAAATGCGCCTTACCAGCCCTGAGCTGAAGAATCTAATCGGTCATGGATGAATTCTAATCACATGTATTTGCTATTATGATAAGCTTACAATTGATCTCGCTCTGATAACACCTTTTGAAGTGCCCACTTCACTCCACTTGTGTCATATTTGGGTATACCGTCCGTGGCCTCCGCGTCGAGTTCCATACATCTTACGCCCAACTCCTAGGTACCATCAGCCCTTCCTTCTAAACGTTATTTGTAACATACCGTTAAACGCTCCACATCTACAGCTATATCGGTTCCTTTCAGATAAACCATATCGGTTATGAATGCAGATACGGGGTATGTTGTAGAAACATTTCCCAATCCAAGTGGCTGCGAGTTGTAGCTGGCATTCAAGGGTTCTAACAATAGCCCTAACGTGATCTGTATCAGTAATCACGTCCCTGCGAGTGAGTCGCCATAGCTTACAGCACGTAATCTACGGCAGAATACCCTTTCGTTTCTCTGTCGTTAACAGCATTAACTAGATAAAAGCTTCCTAAGCGAATTATTTCATACAATAAAAGTAGGACGTACGGAGCAGTACTTTGACCCGAAGTCTTGGTGAGCGTGCTATCCCCGTAGCTACACCACGCAGGGCTAAACAGGGATTTATGCTATTGAATGGAAGTTTAACGGGTTTACCCAAATAGTACACCTCGCGCATCTCACCTCGTCCACAAGGATCCACAGGAATAGACGAGGACGTCTTTACTAGCAAGACCTGCTATGTAGTCGGGATTGGGAGATGGGTGGATTTCCATCCCATACCCATTGATATAAAATACTCCTTCCCCTCATGATAAGCCGTTCATTAATCATTAACAGATACGATAAGCTTACTAGATATGGGCGATGGCAAAACGCTTTGACTGTTTTTAGACATCGAATCGAAAATGACGTTTTGTGGTTGTGCAAGTATCTTTCCCATACCATCTACTGAATCAGATGCAACGAAGGTGTCCGACTTGGGAACAGGATGTGAAATTTCACATTGTCCTATGAGTCTTTCCCCGTCTTCCTATGCAAACATGTGATGAAGACTTTACGGGAAGCAGGAACCGCAAGCACGTACTAACTCCGCAGCGATGGTAACGGTATGGTTGGTGACTATAACAGGAAGGATGGTCGCCTAACCCCCCCCCTTCCTCTAAGATCACATGCATGAAAATATATAGGTGGAGCCACCTGACCTGACTGTTCGTGATGGACGAAAATAGGAATATCGCCGAAGGGAGAGATCTGAAAAACTCTTGTGCGGCGGCCAAAAAAAAGTTCCCAATACTACTTTATGTTTAGAAACGTCATTGTGAATTCCGGGGCACAAACCACAAACCTTCCATTTCGGAAGTCGAAATTCTTGTGCGATCGCCGCAGAACCTCATTTTCAAAGTACACCAGAAATCCTAAGAAACATGGATCTAAGTCGGCGCACATCACAGTTTTTGACTTACTTACGGCGTATTGTTTCCTTGCGATCATGCGGGATACCCAACCAGAGCTTACTCTTACCCTCTATAATTTCCCTCCACTGATCTCTAGCTTCGCTTTCTGTGCATCTCGCGGGAAGGCGATGCGCAAGTAAGTTGCGAATAGCGTGCAAGGGCGAAGAAGGCGGAGCGGTAGGAATGAGACGCACAAGTCGAGAACGTATATCACCTGCCAGATACGCTTGTTAATGAATATATAAATCCCCGCGAAACGTGCCTATTGAAGGCCCTCCCAGCACTCGAATTATTTCACTGGAGGAGCCACCATCATCAGAGACAGGCAACACGTATGATGCATTTTTGAACGCTGGGCATATTGCGTTGCCACCTGTTCCACCCGAGATGACAATGTAGGAAGTATCATCATCATCCTGAGGCTCTTGCAGTTGTACGTTGGCAAGTGCAACGCGTGAATTGTCCGTTAATCTAGGTACCGCATATTGCTGTGTTGGCAAATCAAAAACAGAAGAACCCGGGCTATCAAGTCCAGTACGTTTCAGGGTCAGCATAAGCGAACGAGGTGTTGTGCACGTATCCGGAAAAGAGTCTAAATGATACTACTACTTCCGTTCCGAGAGCGTGACTCGGACACATCCGCACAATATGGCCACTTTCCTTGCGTTGCCAGGATTCTATCAAGTCCTTTTCTTGTACTTGGAACCAGGTAAGGAATTTGATTGAGTGACACTGATGCGACTGATACCTAACATGGTTAGTGTCCACTATTCTGCCAGCGGTTTTAGCCTGGACCTACCCAGGTGCCAAGTGGTTCCACCAGCAACTCATTCCCGCTACTCCGCAAGATGATCTTCAGTCTTTGGATGCACGCACAACCTATGGCTATATGGCAACTAGCAAACTGTGCGATCACTGACCCAGCATATCGACCTGTTCAGCTGACGTCATCTGCTATAGGCTACCTACTTTTAAGCTTGATTTCATCTCTAGTCTTTCGCGCCGTTCGAGATGCTTTGCCGCAAAACCCACAAGCCCAGGAACGCATAGTTGGTGCTAGTTTAGCGGCTCTTGCCATAGCAGACGTATGTCATCACTACTACGGTAATTTGCATCCAGCTCAATCACGTTTGATCACACCAGGTCACCCAGTTAGTGGTTTGAATAACTAGCCCTGGCTTGTCATTAATCGATCCTTCAGCATTGGTATAACCTTCATAGGCCTACCAAGCGATGTACGTTTCGCCATTGGGGAATGGAACAACATGACACATGGTAACATTACATTCGTGATCGTGCTCCTTGTCGTAAGGTATGTGAATACATATCTCGTTTCAAAGCATGTCTTTCATTATTGTTGATATTAGGTTGGCTTGGTTTATGGGCATCGGACGCAAACGATACATTATGGATAAAAGCACTAAATCGTCTTGATGACAAAGGATGGGCTGTATCATATTCATATTTGTCAATTAGCGTGGTATAATAACATACCTACAAGGGATTTCCTTCGGGGTGAACTAGCTCTGGACATAGCCCCACCAGTATGCGGTCCAGGATGGCTACAGCAAGATGTAAATTACACCTAGAATTGCAAAGTGGTTCGATAGCAGCGTCCAGCGTTGCAGTTGGATCGGATCCAAGAACGATTGGAACTAGATAAGCTGAGAGGAATCAAATTTCTAGAATACGATTTATGACGGAGGAACTAACCTAGGACGCCAGTAGGTCTGATGGCGGTTAATCTTGCACGAATGGCACTTTGTTCTTCCGGTGTTGGATCTTCGTACGGAGGACCTGGGTAACCGTTTGGGAATAAAGTGCGTTTCGCTATACGCGTGGTATTTAGAACGAAGGCAGAGCTTAAAGAAGTCAGGAGAAGATGAGGCGCCAGGCGGTCGAGGAAAGATGTCCAGAAAACAGTCATTACGAAGATAATTGTTGTTATTATAAGTGAAGCCAAACGCTCCGTCGTGTTAAATATTTCTGAAAAAAGTAAAAAAAGTGGGAGGACCGTAGCTGGCGATGGCGGTGCTTCCGGAACTGTGGTTCTCAGCCTTTCATCGGGAGTTGGTACCGAATCCGGCGAACTATCCTCGGAAGCTGAGGTGTCAGTATTCGTTGACGATGAGGCTTGTGACGGTGAAGAAACTTTGCGAATGGGGAGTTGATTGACCGACTTGATGGTGCTAACAGCTTGCTTATATGCACGAACAATGGCAAGGGAAACCCCGGAAAGTTTTTGCACCGTGGATAGTAACATGATTAAAAGGCTTGAAGATGTCGATGCTTTGGGAGACTGAAAATGGTGAATGAATAAGTAGTGATTTGTTGAACACTGACAATATAACTGCTAATTTGATCTTCGGAGCTTAGCTGATTTAGAATGACAAGCTGAATGAACCATGGTTGGGTGACTCTGGGTAAGAGATCCACCAGGACCAGCTTAAGGATAGCTTCGCGTATAATGTAACGCTCTACCTCGGCAGCGTAATCTTCGGCCGGGAGGGAGACTCGTAAAAGGTGGTCAAGGATCTGGCGGTAGTAGTCTTCGTTAATCGTTCCGTCTGGAGAAAGGGCCATGTGAGGCTGGGATTGATGGAAAAGGTACGGAATAGAGTATGAACCGCCGTTAGCATAGGAGGAAGATAGCTTTGACGCGGCGTTGCGGTAGTCGCGATAGTGCTGTGTGAGGATGACAGGGAAGTCGCGTAGAAAGCAAAAGGGAAAGATCTGTATTGTGGAGACTTGACTGGAACGCTTGCAAGATGTGGACAAGGATACGATTTATTTCCGGAAGGAGATCCTTGTCATAACGGGATAATTTTGACCACCAAGGGGTGACATAGGCCCTAAGAGCGAGGGCTATGAAGTCATAAATCTCTAGCGTCGAGATCTGGTGATGAGAATAGAGGAGGGATATGGTGCATCTGTAGGGTAAAGCAGGGAAAAGGAGACGCCTTGCAAGGGGAAGTTGGACTGGTCGCGAGGGTGCAGCTGAGGAACGGGAAGGAAGTCATTGATTGTGTTACTTTGACAACCTTCGTTATGCTTTCTGCATCCGCTTCCAATCGCTTCCGTCCACTCTTTTTCCTCACAATTCCTTCTCCTGCTTTATCGCAGCAGACATTCGTCATCATCATCGTTAGCGCTTCCCTTCTCGCTATCATCCTATTCATCATCCTCTTCCGCGCTTGCTTTTCTCTCTTTTCTTCCTCTGCTCCGCTTCCCCCAATCCAGCCTCTTGCTCACCATCGTCATCTAGAGCTGCAGACAAATCCCTCAACCCATCTAATTCCACCACCCGTCATTTCCCCGGGGAGCAAAACTTCACTGCTTGATAGCGACCTCAGTGAAGGCCAAACCTCTCCGTCCGGGACCGAAGATTCGCCAAACCATTTCCTCCCCTCCCGCTCCTCCTCAGCGCGTTTAGCCCCGCACTCCGCTTTCAACAGCACTCCGTCAAGGAGCCGTTCCATCTCGTCATCTGCATCTAGAAGATCGAGGCACAACACGATCTATGGCACGCCCCATAGTCCTCGCAACAATATAGAAATAATTCTTCCAACACCCCTGGCCGGAGGCCTACATCAAACCATGCCGGTTGATCGTCCCCAGAAAAATCTCGTTAGAACATCGAGCTTTGTCGACCAGTGGGTTTCAACAGTAGCTGGTCATGAACCAGAGCCGTCAGGTTTGTACACCGTGACAAAAATCTTGTATAATATTCATGCCTTTTAAAAAGCAGATGGTGAACGGCTGTCTTTCCTACCCACTACGTGAATGCGGATTGTTAGAACTTAAACATTGGATCTGAATACCCCAGCAAACTATAGATTATACCATGTACTTATTACGATAAATTATGCTAAGATTGGCCGTGTGAACTGAGATTGCCAGTGTGCTATTCTTAGTAACCATTCTGGTCATAAAGTGTTCGACTTGGCTTTCCACTTTAAGCATGCCCAGTTCAGGAAAACATAACAAGGAGGAGGAGGAAGACGAAGTTTATCATGTCGGTATGGAACTCCCTTTATCCGTCTGCGGCGTATTTAACCTGCGCATTCCAGAGGTCATCACGAAAGCGCGAGTTGTTGCTGCCACAGACTCAAGTTCAGGAGAGGAAGATGGTGGTTCAGTATCCAGAAAGAAGAAGAAAAAGGATGGAGGAGCTCGATGGGTATTACCGTTTGCGAATCGTTCAATTGTTTCTGACTGTCTTCGTTTCAGGAATACTTGGTCAAGGTACGGGAATATCGAGCATTTTGCGATCTATTCCTGATATCATTTACATCTCAAGTGGGGCGGATACGACTCCGACGCGGACAGGTAGTAGTACAACCATTGCGTATGCATTTCTTAACTGTTTCGTCAAAGCTGGGAGCCGGAAAAGAATGTGGCGGGTTGTCAGCGACTCCTTGCCAGCTTTTGGGATCACATCGGCATGGATAATAAAGACTATGGTATAGGTTACTTGGCTGAAGCTGATCAACAATGGATTAGTTGCGTCCTTTTCTTTTCTTTCAATCAACTTGTTAACTATTTCACAGAGCGAGAGAAGAACTTCTTTGCGAAAGAATTCAGAGGTCAAAAGGAGCAAACGAAGAGACAAGGTCGCGAACACAGCACGAAGCAGGCAAGTTCATCTGCATATTCGGCATTTTCTCTCTGAACTGCCTCAGAAGACAAAGAAATCCAGTGCTTCAGTTACGCGTTCACCGGCCGCGAAAGGAAAGGCAAAAGTAGACGTAGGTGAAATTGTGGTTGGCAATGTCACGTTGACAAATTCATTCAGATCGAGTTGACCTCATCTTCTGACTCGGGGGATGATATACCTTTGTCTCAGGTCATTCCCTCAAAAAGGAAAAGCATCCAGATCACATCGTCGGACGAAGTCAGTGTCCTCGTCCCTCACGCGTCTTAACTGAATGGCCCGCAGGAATCTCGTCCAAAATCTGTATCCACCTCGAAAGCGCCGAAGATAGGTCCCACAAGTAGGAGGGTCACACTTCGCGAACCGGTCCAAGATCAAGACCCAAAAGCCGAATCCCACCTGTTTACACCTTCTCCTACTGAGATCTCTACCCCGAAGCCGCTTCCTCCCCCAAGGGTTCAGCCAATTCCTTTGCCTGTTCCGGACGAGAAGAATGCAACCTTCCGCAAGGCCATCCAAGCGTCGTTATAACCAGCACGATAGCATAGCCGCAGGGACTGTTGACATCGCGTCCAATAGTGCTCTAATGACCAAACAACGCCTAGCACACACGGCGTTAAATCCGGTGGTACCCAAAAACTCTACCGTGCCAATGCTATCCCCCATCGGGTTTGATAAAACAAAACCACCATCAGCTGCCTCTACGAAGCATACACTGACATCGCTCACCTTCAAGAAGGGTCCGTCAACAGGACAGGGCTCCCAAACTTCATTTTCCCTTCCGGAAAGTATTCCTGGTCAGTCGCATGACATTTTCCTTTCCCTCCTCATCTTTTCATCCTAACATTTAGGGACGTCGATCCAAAGCACAACTTTTCCCAGCCGGACCATTTCCACTGGATCAGAAGCGTCCTATTACAGTGCAAGAGAAGTTCCACTATGAAGATCAGTCGTATGCAACGCCTATGGAAGTGGATACCTTTCTGCAGAGTTTTATGCCACAGGAGTCAGTATCCGCGTCATCTCTTTGTTTTCACCTCTGACCATTCTGTCCAGATTGGCTGCACCTTTGACGTAATGCTGATACTCCCAAACTTTTTCAAAGTCTCATTGTCACTTGTAGAGCTAGTCCAGAGATTGATCAAGGACCAGCACCACCCAGATCACTGTTAACCAAGAAACCTCCACCTATAAAGTACGTTTGAATTGATCGTCATTTTCTTTTCTGATGTGTTTGGTCAGGATACCGAAAAAGTGGAAGTGGTCCGGCCCCCTTGTCCTGGAAAATTCTGGCGGGCGGAACGAAATTATTAACGTGGCCTTTCAAGACTGCACTGAACCTACTGCCATTGGATTACGTTTTAGTATCGTTATGACAGGAGTCGAGCAACTCGTCGCCCAGAGCTTCCACGACTTTGTAGACATCTCATCATTTCTTCGAGCATGCCAACCTCCCTCGCAACATGGACGAATTTCTTCTCAAGATGATGGAGACGCGACGATATTGACACTGAGCATGTTCATGGGCAGGAAGAGACAGGTTGGCAAGTTACATGTGAAGCAATAATATCTTCCTCAAACGTGTTTTTCCAGGTTATATTGATACCCACAACTCTGGACGACGATATTGTTGGTTGGCTGTTACTGTTTTCTCCCGATAGCGAACTCTCTCGCAAGTTCAACATCCCACCGAACCTTCGTCAACCACGCTCTCTCGTTGTATCCCTTATTCCATGGGAATTGTCGGCGAAGCAACGTGCATTGGATTGGCGCAAGCCCATTTCAGACGTTCTTCCCCGAACTAACAGCATTGCACAAACAATCGACGAAAGCGGGCGCTGGGAACGCTCTATCCGCACCAAGGTGTCCTATCATCATGCTCTTCGTGTTCTTAAATTTCCGAAAGCGCTGCACGAGTTCATGACGCAAGGAAACGGACGGCCTTTTTGTATTTGGTGGGATGGCGGCGATAACACCAACAACAATCGCGGTATTGAAACATTGTATCTACAGTCTATCATGGAACAGTGCCGAGCAGGAGACGTTGGGCTTAAATCGGTTGCAAGAGTTGTCTTCAGTCCATGTCGGTGCATTAAATAATGTTCACAAGATGCCTCAGTTTCTAGATAGAAGAGCGAATCACGCACTTGTCCAATTCTATACTTACGGCACTCATGAAAGTGTTGCACCGAGCATCTGGGGTGTTCGAGAGATCTGGCCTTGCGGTATGCGGGTGGAACCTATGGACCCATTCAAAGTGTTGACTTTACTGCAGGTGGTGTTATCACATTTATGCCGCAAGCAGCATTGGACGACTATCCCGATCTAATCCACAGAATCCGTCAGACATATTCACATCCATTTTGGACTGCCTACGTGATACCTTCTGCTCTGGGTATGATCGCGAGGATGATCTGTGGACAGGACGACCCGCTGGCGGTATTTGACAGGTTCGTTTCTGTTTGTTTCTTATTGACACATCTTGACGACATCCAGAGGAGAATTCTTGTTTTCCGAGTTGCTAACTGCCATTGCAGATGGTGAATTAGCCATGTTAACAGCTCCGCGAAACGAACCGCATCCAACTAGTGCCACTGAATTAACACAGCAATGGATAGATGAATATGTATTGTGCCAGCCAGATAGCGAACGGGAAATCTTACAATATGCAATTGCTTCGTTCAATGGCGGGTATTCGAATATCCAGCCATCAAATTGGATGAGAGTCATCGCAGAAGAGATATCCAATGATCTTTTATGTATGCAAATCCAGCCAGCCTTTATGCGAGACTATCGTCGATATGTGGTGCTACGTGGTAGCCGCCAAGAGATTTCATTGCCCGACGCAGTAAGTTATGTATGTTATGGCAAGTTTATATGTCTTACGAACGTTTGAAAAGTTTGAATGGGTAACAACATCCGAATTCGATTTTAGGGACGACTTTTTCCCTAGACAATGACACCGCATCCCCAGGTTTGAGTTCCAGAGATACCAGCAGCATACTTCGTATATTATGTACTACTGGAGCAACATTCTTGTACTAAACATTTCAATTTCAACTGTACAGACACAAATACAAGTACATGACGATGGCGGTCTTCCCTATCTTCAAAGCTTGAATGGGGATCGGGCATATTGAACCTTGGCTACCGCCTCTTCGTCAACGAACCAGTACAAGTGGCCAGGATGTACTGGCTTAACCCTCGCGGCCGGCAATCCGCCCTCGGGCGTGTCAAGGACAGCGCTCAGAGGGTCAGCCTTTTCTTTTCCAGTCCCGACAAATGCTACACGGGCAGCGTGGTTTATGACTGGGTATGTGAAAGTGATCCTCTTCGGCGGCGGTTTCGGGGAGTCCTCGATGTACGCAACCCAGCGATCTTCTTCCGCAAGGAGGTCATGGCCCGGGAACAAGGATGCAGTGTGACCATCGGGGCCCATGCCAAGGAGGATAAGGTCAAAGACGGGAAAGCGCGCCGAGTCCTTTTGTGCGAACTCTCGGATAAGCTCCTTCTCATAAGCATCTGAGAGCTCTTCGAGATCGTCTAAAAGCGTCGTATCTATGGTGTGTATGTTTTCTTCGGGAATGGGAACCTTTGAAAAGAGGTGTTCCATGCAGGCGCGGTGATTGGAGTCAGGATGATCAAGCGGAACGACACGCTCGTCGACATAATATGCGTGCCTGCATGCGACATAGAAGTTGAGACGAAATACTTGTATGTAATAGAGGATGTACCATTTGTCCCATTTAACAGAGGGCTCAGTGATAAGTCCCCTCAACATTTTTGGTAGCGAGCCGCCGGAAAGCGCAATGGTAAAGCGGCCCTTCTTAGTGATGGAATCTTTCTGGATTTTGATAATAAAGTCAGCGAGTGACTTGACGAGGACATCTGTATCTTGGAATACAAAGAGAACAGGGGGACTCGGGGGCTGGTGAACTCCAGCCATTTCGTGTCTGATAGTCGCTTCTGAAGCAGATAAACCATCAGATGACGTCATGAAAGTATTACATAAACAGTGGTGTTGCACTATGTACGATAGAAGTGGTAAATACGTGTCCATCAGCAATTGCAGCCATAATTCTGCGAGTTCTCCGAGTCCAACTGGATCGGGTCAGGGTAGTCGACATATCTGAACAAGATTCAGTTTTCATTTCAAATCCAGAAACAATAGGCAGCGTACAGTTGTTCCTCGGCTTCTTGTTGAAGAGCATTCTTTGCCACCGTCTGGAACGCCTGCTCGACGTTGATCGCTTCCTTGGCGGATGTCTCAAAATAGGGGATATTCCCTTTGGACTGGCACCATGTCATGGCCCGCTTCTGCGTTACCTGGCGCCATGTCAGCAAGCTTGACTCGAGTGGCGACCCAACGGAACGTACTTGGCGTTTATTCTCTTCCACATCTATCTTGTTTCCTAATACTACAAATGGGAAATTCTCCGGATCATGTGGACTTGCCTGGATGAGGAATTCGTCTCGCCAGCTGTCAAGGGTTTCGAAAGACTTGGCACTGTTGACATCATACACGAGGACACAGCAGTCAGCTCCACGATAGAAGGCCACCCCAAGTGATTGAAACCGCTCTTGTCCTGCTGTATCCCATAACTAGGAGATATGAGACGGCAGAAGATACGGTTGAGTCACAGACGAAGCTACCTGCATAGTCACGGGACGGTCATCCACAATAACTTCCTTCGTTAAGCTGTGCCACAATAAGTTAAGAGGTTCAGGAAAGTTCATGCGAACCGGCTTACAAGTCAGCGCCAATGGTAGCCTTGTATTGGTTGCTGAAACGTTTATTGACGTATTGGTTCATGAGCGACGTCTTGCCGACGCTGTTGAGATACCTGACTTTAGAGGAGCAGAACACGAGCAGAGGATAAGACTGACCCGCTGTCACCTAGAATTATGACCTGGAGATCGTAAGGGGCCCGTTCAGATGTTGGGAATAAGCACGTACTTTAAGCAGAACGCGGCCCATTGAGAGAGTTGACGTTGAGGAGAGGGAGGGCGATCCTATTAAGGCAACTTGCCCCGGATTTGACTTTCAAACTCCGAACGCATTGCTTGCTTCCCTCCCTGACAAAATGGCAGAGCCCTCATGGCAGGAACAACTGCGTTTGCGTCTTGCGGAACGTAATGCACGAGAGGCTACATTCAAACCTATCATCGACCAGTGTGCGCGTCCTTTATGATCCCCCGTTCTTGGGTTTTACACCAATCAGACCGTAGGTTAGCACAGCAAACCAAGCTCCTGAAGGAGCGCAATGCTTCTCTATTACGTGCCGTAAGCGCCGTTAAAGCATCCGGTGGGAACAGCGTTGCTCAAGGTGGAGCCGAAGAGTAAGCCCAGTCCATTACCACATCTTTGGTTGATATGAAATTCTCGATCATCTCAGCAATCCCGTTCTGACAGCTTTTACTCAATCGCTCGAATCGCAAATCTCCTCCCTACGCGACGAGCTAGCCGCAGTGTACAAGACTCACGGTCAGAATGCTCAAAGGCTTCTAGCCATGAACGAGACATTGAGGGAAAGAGAGGAATTATCTCGAATAGATGCTGAAAACCTGAGAAAGACTAAGGAAGAAATAGTTACGCTGAAGCGTAAAGTTGACCAGCATTCAGAGTTGATGTCCGAGAAAGACAGAACCGTCCAGGTGAGCTCCTTGTAGATGACCTCTTCCAGTTGGTTGGTTTGACAATTCTCCTGCAGATTCTGCATGACGAGATCAGCACGCTGCAACTAGAGTTAGGCCAGATAGAAGAACGTAATCAATTGTTGCAGAAAGATAATGCTAAACTACTCCAACGTTGGCTCGACGCAAAGCAAGTGGAAGCAAACAAGATGAACGAGGCAAACGAGTTTTACGAGACGATGCGTTCCCATCATCATTCTGTTCTTAATTGGAGAAACGGTGCATCGGGGGATGCGACTGGCACCTCGGAACGGGCCCAGAACGGTGGTCCAGAGTCTGCCCAATCAGCGTCCACGTCCATGGCGGGAAAAGGGTTGGAGAAGGAGGAGGGCCGGTCGACCAAGGGGAAGGATCAGCTTCCATCGCCATCGAACAAGACAGTGGAATTGACTCCGAATGGCTAATTGTAGATGATGAACAACTTATATAGATACCATTTTAGTCTCATCTGCACATTTTTGCACATCATTGCTTCAAAGTACTAATAAACATCTGAATGGAGGTTTTTGGAGATACAGTGAGAGAAATATGAGAGACAAGAGATAAAAAGAAACAGGTCTTTTACTTGATTTCGAGAATGGTAAACGTTCCTGAGGTCGATGTATGTTGAAGACACGTATAGAATATGATCAATAGACTCGCAGAAAAGAACAGCACTTGCAAAGTAATCTGTGTAGGAGCTACATTGAGAGCGAAAAAACATCGACCAAGAAATTATATGATGAGTTGTCGTGGTTCAACGAGCACCTGCGTCGCCTGTGGTTTGCTGGCCAGCCGCTTGCTGATTGTAATATCCTGGGGACTAGTCAGTACCAAACGCCGTGCAATTGTTGTTCCAGAACAACTAACCACCCCAATAGTTCGAATAATAAGAATTAGGATCAGCATTCGCCCACTGAGCTTGCGCGGCTTGGCCAGCTGCCGTGGTCGCGTCGGTGGCACCCTGCTGAGCGCCTGGCAGTGAGGCCTAATCCGGCTCCCCCGGCGGTAGCAGTTTGATGCATGCCCGGAGAAGTAGGTGCTGCCGTAGCTCCAGCTTGACCGGGGAAACCAGGATAAGCACCAAAGCCATATTGTCCCATAGGTACTCGGTTGTTGAGGCATTCCATACATTGGCTAAGAAAGCAAGTCAACAAACACTCGACAACTCGAATTCTCATCATACCATGTTAGCGTAAGGTGATGCTGTCGTAGCTGGACTCATGGTCGGTTGAGCAACTGTGCCATCAGCTCTATCCTTCCCCCAACTACATTTGATGGGTCTACCATGTACCATTTGGCCCTGAAGTTGAATAATAGCCATAGCGGCATGCTCATGCGTATCGAGCTTCACGAAAGCAAAACCACGATCTGCCTGCATCCGAATTTCAGATAGATACCCGATTGATTGGAAAAGGGGGATAAGGTCTGCCTGGGTGCAATAGGGCACAAGATTGCCGACGTAAACGGTGGTATTATAGGCAGGAGTCTGTTGTACAACCGACTCATAGGTCAATGGACCACCTTGAAAATTTATCGGTGCAGGTGCGGTACCCGTGGCGGCGGGACGAGGGGAGGCGATGGCGGGTCCTCCTCCAGGTTGACCTTGAGTCTTTTGATTAGCCCAGTTCACACGGATAGCGCGAGAACCAAGCCATTCGCCATTCATGGTAGCAATAGCTTGTTCAGCGTCTGTCTTGTCGCGGAATGCAAGAAAACCGTATCCGCGGGACTTGCCCGAGTTCATATCCCACATGACGCGAGCATCCGACAATGTACCAAAAGCACTGAAAGCCTTAGCAAGAACTTCGTCATTAACTTCAGGACTGAGATCGCCAACAAAGACATGGAAGTGATTGCTGGTGTCTTCCTTGTTTTGAGAACCCTGGTAAGCCCAATTGACGCGGATTTCGGTGTCGAAAATTTTTCGGCCATTCAAAGTCTGCAGGGCAGTCTCCGCGGCGCGCATGTCCATATATTCGACAAAACCGTAGTTGAGACCGCCGTGTTGGTAGTTACGGTCAGGGATAATTTTGACATGCTGAACGGGGCCTGCGACGGCGAAGATTTCAGTAAGCATGTACTCAGTCACTCGGGGGCTAAGATTTCCGACGTAAAGATGGGCGCGCCGCTAGATTGGAGGAGCGATAAGAGGGGGATCAACGGGATATATAAGAGAGATAAGGAAAGTAACACACCGGAGCCTCTGCCGGGCTTCCCATTCCCAAAGGATTCATGATTTAAAAGAGATGAAGGAAAATGAGACCTGAAGATGGAATGAGTGATAAGAAGTGAGACAAGGGGTGGCATACGGAAAGACAGGAAAGAGGAGAGAGTACTGTAGAGAGAGAGTCCGACAGAGAAACAGAGAAGAGAGAAAAAGAAGAGAGGAGAGTCAGACAAGATGATAGTTGAGAAGGAAGCCTCAGAGCGTGGGAGAATACATCGGGCTATTCTACTTGTTGGCCGGCAAATTGAGCAGTACGCCGCTTCCACTACTCGCTGGCACCCACGTCACGTTCCCGCTCTGCGACAATGATTGTACAATCGCTTTACTCGCTTCGATCTTCCGTAGCGTCACGAATGCATCCCCAGCTTTTTCTAACGCACGTGAGATCGTAGACGCCGCCTCCGCCTCTCCCTCTGCCCGAATCACCGCCGCTTGCCGCTCCTGTTCCGCCTATTCTGCCGTTAGTCGCCGTCCCTGCCGCTTCCGGCCCACTCACCTTTTCAACAATAAATTTTGCCCTCTCCGCATCCTGTTGTGCAATCTGTTTCGCCTCCACCGCTTGCGTGAATTCCTGTTCCTCGTCAGCCCACGTTCCACCCGCTCTCCCACACTCACCTTTCCAAACGTCAAATGTGTGATCGACACGTCCTCGAGCAGGATATTGAACTCTGCCGCACGTTGCAGCAGATCAGCCCTGATTCTTGACGACACCTGTGACACGCTCAATCCCCGCACTGAACCATCTTTGACTACCACGTACCACTTCACGTTGAGTAATTAGCTCAGCAGCGTCGAACTGCGCAACAATGCTCTTCAGCACCTCGTTACCGATAGACGGCAATACCCTCTCGTCATAATCCAGGCCAAGGCTCTGGTATATCTTCGACAGATGCTCCACGTTTGGCCTCGACAGCACACGGAGAGTGATAGATACCATCTGCAGGTCTTTCGACCCCGTAGTCGTTGATATGTTCTAGTAGTGCATGAGGTCATGAAAAATTGCAGAACCAATTTGACCAACTCGAGGTTTAATCCGACAATCGTACAAAATGGCACGCTGCAACCAAGGAACCAAAAGATGGGTTCCCTCTCCAGTCGCCTACAAAAGTTCAAATTGAGCCTGAATACATGTTTTCATCGGAGGTCTTGCCTTGTCTTTTACACCGGAGAACCGGTCGAACATGACGGCACGGAAACCTCCCGGCACGTCATAGATACTAGCCTGCACAAGCGCAGCCGCAATACCCAACGGTACTGAGAGAGCAGGGAAGCCGTAAGAAATAGTAGAGGTCCAAAGACGATACCTTACATACCCACAAGTCGAGCGAAATTCTGGGCAGCCATGGTTGTTGGGAAGTCGCGAAACAACTAGCGTAAACAACTCCGATTCGTGAATCAATTAATCATCCAAAGTATCATCGCCCCGTTTTATGCCATTCATACTGGCCGAATAACTCCCAAACTGCATTGCTCGCTTCTTTCTCCTGCTTGCCTCGACAAGTCCCATCTTCTCTGATGCTAACCTAAGCAACATCTTGTCACCCAATCCCAGCTCTAGTCTTGGGTCCATTTTATGTTCCACTGGCAGTCCCGCTAAAAAATTGACGACGCTCAGTGAAAGAAACGGATGTCGTGCTTCTTTTCCGTGAGATGAAATGATGCGGTCGTCTCTTCCCAAGTTTCTTGTCGGAATACGGTCAAGGTCAAGTTGTAACTGTCGCAATCTTGTAAATCGCCAGTGAGCTATCAACAACTTCATTTTACCTCGTCAATCGCCGCTCGCCATCCGCCAGTCTCATAGCTTGTTCTATGACGACTGTAACCTCCAAGTAATTCGTCTGCTCCCAAGCCGTTTAACAGAACACGTGCTGGACTGGTATACGGCCTCGGTTCAGAAGCAGGCGTGTCTCTAACTTGGCCGATACCTCTTGATGCGAAATACAAAGCAAGGGCGAGGCTCTAAACCGGGATTTAACCATAGCGTCTACAGCCATGTGCTGAATGTACCAAATCCATGACCGTGCGAGAGGGATACATGATCGACTGAACAAGAGGACGAGCCGCCTGTGACTCTGGGTATGGAACATTAACTTCGACCTGTACTTGCATTAGCTGCTGGTTCTACAACGATGTAGATTCCCACAAAATTCCATTGTCGTCCTGGGCATATTCGTCGTAGCTCTTCTAGTTCTTGAAGCCCAGTTACTCTATCAGGGACGAGGTAGGAAACCTCCGCAGTTTTCGACGTAGCTATCGATCAATGAGCTTGTATCGTCATTCCATTTGCTCCCTAACCAACCTTTCGACAGTAGCTTCATTTTTCGAGGGTTTTCAAAAGCGACGTTCAGGAGGTCGATCGATTCGTGCATTGGAACGTGCCTATTAATCGAACATTGAAGGGAGTTGGCGCTGGGCCTGTTTACTCACTTGTGCGCCAGGTACGCGATTACGGCCGAATCTATTCCGCCACTAAAGAGCACGGCCACCCGTCCCTGTGTTCTTGATCCACAAATACGGCCATCTACCGAATCGCACTGCGCTTCTAACTTGGTAATTGCAGGTATGTTGTTCACCTGTAGTTTCACGCTTCGGTCTAGCCGGTCTATCAAACCATCAATGCTTTCAGTAAGAAAGTCCCGAATGCTATCTAGCGGTCGTTCGAGATAGTCGAGAGAAGGCAATCTATCGTTCATCCTTCGTGGCGCGGCCTAGGATTGGAATGAGAAGGTAACATCGACAACACCCATGTTACACACAAAAGGCTGGTTTGGGACGTCAGGTGTATGGCGAGGCCATTGTTTCAGAGCATTCTTGAAACGAATCTCGATCTGTTGAGCGTGTAACTCATCAGTCTGTTGAAGGAAGACGTGGACATACATTATTATCATCCAAATTCTGCTCTTGGAAACGCGTAAGATCCAAGCAATAAATGTGATCAGTACTAAGCTCTTTCAATGCATATGATTGATCTGCCCCAGCTGAGACAGAGGCTAACAAGAAGAACGATTGGGTCACAGTTGGTGTATGAATAAGGAGCGATCTACGACCCAATGGATCCCGGGCGAAATATAATTTCCGTGACGCGTTCTACTATGTTCAGAGATTAACAAGTCATGAACGATAGACGTACATGGTAGAAAGTAAATGCATAGCTGTTCAATACGATTGTAACACAGCTATATCAAACAAACAAAAAAGACATACGGTCCTTCGATGTGTCCAAGTAATTCAGGAACTGAATCTGGATTCTCGAGTGAACTCAGGACATCCATCAACTTGACCCCATCATTTTCCGCCACCGAAATCTAAAGTTGACATTTCTAGCGGCATAAAATAATCGTCAAGTAACGAACCGACCTCCATCCCGTCAAAGATCTCGATAATATCAGCGTCAAGTACCAGTCTCTAGTGGATGGATGCACTTACTTCTCCATTCCAGCACAACACATTGCCATTTTTTAAATGAGGTTGCAGCACCGGAGCTTCTCCACGTAATCTAAGCTCGGAGGCGACAAATAAAACGGAAAGTGTCGGCGACGAATAGGGTGTAAGCTGGTATTCGGTTTGCACATCAGGTCCTTCAGCCTGTATGAGCCTAAGTGGATCGACTTTCAGTCGAAGGACTCACCTCGCGAGGAATTTGCTAATCGCAAGTTCTGCCAGATGTAGGGGTTCAGGGGGATCGGGTCCACTATCTGGGTATGCGATAGGCGAGGATACCACACATGACGGATAAGATTTGTGTTTATCATTGGTAGGATTTACTAAGCGAACAAGTACTCGATACACATTCGTTACATTCGTTACTATCAACTTTACTTGGGAGACACAGTAAACAATGCAGCCTATCATGTGTTGTATGTAGAGGCTGACACGTTGCCGCCACGACCAGTCCAATTAACGTCTGAAAACACATCAGAACGACGTGCAAATGACAAAGTCAGCACTTACGGATGTCTTGACCAGCCTTGAACCTCTCGTTCTCCTTTCCGGGCAAAACCCGGAAAGTGTGGGCGCCAAAGTAGTCACGCTATGAATAGTTCATTACATCGTCACCGTCCCCGCAATAGAAAAAAAACAAACCTGAGCTTGTAGGATATTGGCTGGGAGTATGTCACTCCGGTACCCGTCGAAGAACGCGAGTGCAGTGCTGAAGGCCGGTGTGGGAATTCCCCAAAGTAAGGCCTGCGCAATTACACGTCTCCAGCCAGGCTGAGCCTTGTGGATAGCTGTGGTGATATTCAGCTCAATTGCTTATCTGACCAAGCTAGCAAACACACCAGTGATGAAAAAATCGTCAAACAACAACGATTCAAGCTCATGGTTCTTGACATATGCAGCTGCGATATCGTTCAAGAATACGCTCTGAAAGAGTTTTTAAACAGACAAATTAGAGTTTTTCCGGAATAGTTACCTTGATGATGCAGCCACCTCGCCACATTCCTGGCTATCCCTGCATAGTTGAGATTCCATCCAATCTACTGACATGTGGATTAAGACACTTCCACCTGAACGGGGAATGTAATTACCTCTTTCGCAGTTTCTCGCATCAGCATGAAGCCTTGCGTATAAGAGATCATTTTCGACGCATATAATGCCTGCTTCTAAATCGTCGATGAATTGTTGCTTGTCGCCGCGGAAGGGTTCCTTCTGTGGTCCAGTATAGAACTTTGCTTGCAGCGAACGCGCTCTTCTTTGATAGACGAGAGGCATCTGGCGAAAACGGCCTCGCCGATAAGCGTCACTGAACAATAATCAGAAAATTCCCCCCAAAGCAAATTCGACGAACCTGGGGTGCCAGCATCCAAGGCCGCTATAGCGGTCCATTTTCCTGTACCTTTCTGTCCGGCCTTGTCAAGTATTTTATGGATGACATGTTCGCCATCGTCATCCCTGAATTTGAGGATATTTGCAGTTATCTCTATAAGGAACGAGTCGAGGACACCCTTGTTCCACTTGGTAAATATATCGGAGATTTCGTCGTCTCCCAACCCCAATCCACGCCCGAGAATGTCGTAGGCTTCGGCAATTAGTTGCATGTCTCCATACTCGATACCTGACATGAGAAATATGTGAATAACAAGGCGGGTTTGTCGGACAGGTCTTGTTACCATTGTGTACCATTTTAACATAGTGTCCTGAACCAGTTTCACCTACCCAGTCACAGCATGGCTCTCCAAAAGCTTGAGCGGCCACTTTTTGGAAAATTTCCTTAACGTGAGGCCATGCAGCTGGAGAACCCCCGGGCATGAGGGATGGCCCATATCGAGCACCTTCTTCACCACCCGAGACGCCAGTGCCAATGTAAAGTAACCCTTTCGATTCCAGTTCCTTGGTGCGGCGGATACTGTCTGGATAGTGGGAATTACCACCGTCGATTACTATATCACCAGTCTCCAGGTGGGGTGTGAGTTGTTGGATCAGCGCATCGACGGCGGACCCGGCTTTGACCAGTAGAATGATTTTGCGGGGCGTCTTCAATTTCGAGATGAATTCCTCAATCGAATGAGCACCCTGTATCTTCGTTCCTGTTGCTTCGTTAGCAATACAACAAGGCGGGTCCCGCGGACCCACCTTTGGCCTCATTTTGGAGGAAGTGGTCGACTTTTTCCGTCGATCTATTGTAGCATACAACAACAAAGCCTTTATCATTCATGTTTAGAATCAAGTTTTGACCCTAGAGCTGCGTTAAGTCTGTGGCGATGTTATCAATGATAAATATGAATACCATAACGGCAAGGCCGATGAGACCGATATCGCCTCTGGTGAGTCGTCAGCTATGAAAAAAATCAAGGCAGCGGAGAGACGCACGTAGCCATCTTATCTGTAAGGTGGATGTCGATGGACGATGTGGTTGGAGATAGAGTTGAGATTGGGTAAACAGGCAGAAACACGATGAGTTGGCGAGAATATATGTGGACCCCGGTTCAGTGTATATCCAGCCGATTCTTCTCTGGACGTTCTATGGCCTCAGCCGAGCACAAGCGCGGCTAGGCGACGATATCTGCTAAGCGAGTACCAGATGGAATACCTGTTATCGCTTGCCATACTAGGCAATTGCGCAAGACTGATTACGTTTGGCAAGTGTTCAGCGCTGTGGCCATTCGCAAGGTAAGTACTCGGCTACAATCTTCAGTTACCTTGCACTGTTCTGCACGTCCCTGCTTCGCATACAATCGTTGACGCAATGAAGCCTCCCCAACCTGTCATCTATAGGAACCCAAGTTCGTCTCTGCCACGGGCTCGAGAACAAGTGCAGGCCTCATCTATCCTTCATGAAGGATGGATTCTGAAGAAGCGGAGAAAGAAGATGCAAGGTGCTTATTCCCATGCATTGCTCGACTGTTCCGTTGATAGCATCTTTAAGGTTTTGCACGCCGGCATTTCACCCTATTTGATGACGGGACGCTGAGATATTCATATGCCCCTGGAAAGCCCATCCGAGACCAGTTATCACTAGATCAAGCCGCAATATCAACAACCTCAGGGTGCAAGGACATTCACATTGATTCTACCGTAGCGACATTTCATCTGCGATGTCTGACAACTGGCGATTTTGAAACGTGGATGGGGCTGTTCAGGTTCTTCAGTTTTATTGATGTTCATCGTGATTACCTACTTTTTCACTGTCAGGAAATTTATCCACGTTTCAAATGGAACTCGTAGATCAGCAAGTGTAAGATACACAACACAGCAGGAGTTTCAGCCGGGTAGCAAATTTGGAGAAATCATCGACGAGATGGGTCTGGTGAGCCTGCTCGCCTTCATTTGATGTAGACCTCAGTTATGCTCAAGGTAATAGCCGAATTGGAGAAGTCTATCATTGCAATCGCACAGGATAATGCATTGACGCATTCGAAGAAACCAGACAAAATCAAGGACCATACCCGGAAGGACGCCGTTCTTGGGCGGTTCAGAAAAGGTTTGTCGTCTTCCTAAACATATGGCGTGTCTGAACACTTGCAGCCGCCCATACGTCTACTCCGGAAGAACTGTCCAAACGCCTCGGAACGGGTGACTCAACTTCTACGAGCCCTCTACCGCCCTCGATCCAGCACAGTATCTCAATACTCAATACCTTAAAAGGCCATCATGTTTCACTTACCATGTCTCTTCGGCTCTTCGTTAATGTTGAGTCTGCTCGTGGTTTGCGGAATTCATCCCTACCCACTACTACGGAAGAAGATGCTGCATCTTTATCTGGACACTCGAGACACAATTCTTTTACTACGACTATAGGTGACAGTTTGATCGAGTGGTACGATGCTCGCGATGGACCAGAAGAGTTTTTTATGGGCATAGATGAGCAAGAACCTGTAGAGCTCGTTGCTTCATCTGATGACCAAAGTACTGAACATCTTGATGGTGGCTCTGGTGAAGACACTGATGTTGAAGATCATGTTATCAAAGCCCAGGATCAAAAAGTCAGGACTCATCAGCAAGATCCTACCCGAGTTGTTCGGCGGTCAGAATTACCGGCAACCACCACCAATGATGAGGGTAGTTTATTTGCCATCCTCAAGAATAATGTAGGGAAGGTATGTTTACATTGCCACGTGTCATGTCCCAAGTACTCATAAAAATACAGGACCTGTCAACTATCACATTTCCCGTGACGTTCAACGAGCCCCTCACGTTATTGCAACGGGCTGCCGAGGAACTGGAGTATTATGAACTGCTGAATAAGGCCACCGAGTCTGATGATCCTATTACACGACTTTGTTATGTTGCAGCATTCGCTGTTTCGGGCTATGCCCATACACGGCACAGATCCGGGAGGAAAGGATTGTAAGCATACGTCGGCCGAACTATACATTGCATCAGTTGTAACAACATTTATCCTCAGTAACCCTATGCTGGGAGAAACTTTTGAAGATAGTCGAATGAAGTTCATCGCTGAAAAGGTACGACACCAGCCCCTGGAGATAGCATACCACGCAGAAGGTCTTGGTTGGGAATTGACGGCCACATCTTGTGGCAAAACAAAGTTTTGGGGTAAGCATCTGCCATGACCTTAATCGCGCGTGTCCAATCTCATGTCTATAGGGAAAAGTTTGGAAATAATACCTACTGGCACGACCAACCTCAGAATAAGAAAATCTCATTACACTTGGTAAGCTGGGTCCGGATATTTATGTAGTAATCACTGATGTCCGCCTTTCACAACAGGTGTAAGCCGTCATCCTTCGCGAGGAATTTGATCGTTGGGACGAAGTATTTGGAACATTGTGGAAAAATGATAATAGAAGATATCTCAAACGAGATTCGCGCCGTCCTCGAATTTAAACAAAATGGCTACTGGGGTTCCATAAACGTCGTTTCGGGCGTGGTGTACGCAAACGATGGTCAAACTGCATGTAAGTTGGATGGAAAGTGGGACGAACAAATATCGAAAAGTCTCGACTCCACCCAATATCACGTCCTGTGGCGAATGTATTCTTTCCCAAGGAACACTCATCAATTCTACGGCTTTACGAGCTTTGCCATGACCCTTAACGAGATTACTGGTGATCTTGTTGGTAACCTACCGCCAACTGATTCCCGTTATCGGCCAGATGTGAGAGCATTAGAAGAAGGGGATATAGAGCGTGCTGAGGAAGAAAAACAAAGAGTGGAAGAGCTACAAAGGCAGCGAAGACGACGAGGAGAGGATAGAGACCCCCGCTGGTTTAAGCAGGTTGGAGATACATGGGTATACACGGGGGAATACTGGGAGGTCAGAACAAATGGCTGGGACCGCGAGCATATCAGTCCTTTGTGGTGAACTTTGATCATTATACTAATACGCCGCTACGACTGCAATTTATAGCGTTGTGTATGAGCATGACCATATTGGTTCTGCTTTGGCACGAAAAATAACTTTAAGATGGCTCGTTCAAGGTTGGGTGACCGAAAAGTCGTTATTGGCAGGCTTTTAGCGTGACGCCGTCACATTATTCGGGATAATATTTTTAGCTGCCTGTTGTAAAGGCAAGCAATACGCTCATCTAAAATGCTTAGGGCTGTCAGGCAAAGGGCTCAGGGTATTCGCCATCCGTTATCAAAACATTTTGCGCACCATGCGACTCTGACTGAAAAGGATTGTACCTCTATCACTCCACCTTACGCTACACTACTCAGAAATCTGGAGCGGGTGCGCGTGGCCCTCAAAAGGCCCTTAACCTTAGCGGAAAAGTTTCTTTACAGTCATCTTGTTGACCCAGAAAGAAATCTTTCGTCAGGAGGGAAAGTGAGGGGAGAAACGTATTTGCAGTTGCGGCCTCAGAGGGTTGCAATGCAAGACGCGTCGGCTCAGTAAGTTAGCCCATCGTACGCAGATATGGTGTTTAATTTCACCTCTCTCCTCTAGAATGGCATTGTAATTCTACCAAATCCATGCCTTCCAAGTCTTACACGCACTCCAGATTGCAGTTCATGAGCGCAGGCTTGGACCGATGCGCGGTGCCAACGAGTATACATTGTGATCACCTTATCCAAGCTTCAGAAGGCGCCGAAAAAGATTTGCAGGTATACTACTAGTAAACGTACGACTGGGATCCTGCTGATCATGGTAGAGAGCCATCATCACGAATCAAGAAGTTTTTGACTTCCTGGAAAGTGCGGCGCTGAAGTATGGAATAGAATTTTGGGGACCGGGATCGGGCATTATCCATCAAATTGTTCTCGAGAACTACGCTGCGCCAGGCATGCTCATGTAAGCTTAGGGCATGATGTCAGGATTTGGCTAATTGTCATTCTTTCAGGCTCGGCACAGGTAGGGACTGACAGTAAGGCGTCGTTTAATGGAATTAATGAATTGGCAGACTCGCACACTCCAAATGCTGGTGGTTTGGGAACATTGGCGATTGGCGTGGGAGGCGCCGACGCCGTCGACGCCATGACGAATACGCCTTGGGAGCTGAAGGCCCCGCAAATAATTGGTAGGACTGTGGAATGACTTTGAGAACTTTTACTCAATTAATTGAAGGAATAAACTTGACGGGCAAATTGAATGGATGGGCAACTCCAAAAGATCTCATTTTACACATCGCTGGGCGTCTGACGGTCAGAGTAAGCTTGATTTTTTGCTCTTCTTTATATCCCGCAATTATAATCTAGGGTGGCACCGGCCGGATATTAGAATATTTTGGGAATGGGGTTCATACGCAATCTTGCACCGGTGAAGAATTTTTTGTTTGTTTTATCCTTTCCTAAACCTAAAGTAAATGGGTTTCAGGTTTAGCAACGATAGCAAACATGGGGGCTGAGGTCGGCGCAACGACGTCCGTGTTCCCATACACCGATGGCATGCGAGCTTATCTGCGTGCTACCGGTCGTTCGGCAGTGGCAGACGCTGCCGACAAAGCGGCTTCTGTTGGATATCTAAGTGCGGACAAGGATGCTGAGTACGACGACGTCATTGAAATAGTAAGTTGCTGAGTTTTGGCACTGATTCCCATCTTCAATATACTCGCAGGATCTCTCGGAACTCGAACCAACGATCAATGGGCCTTTTACACCAGATCTGGCGGTTCCTATATCAAAGTTTGGAGGGTTTGTCAAGTCTCAGGGTTGGAAGGATGAGATTTCTGCTGGCCTGATCGGATCATGCACAAACAGTTCCTATGAAGACATGGTTTGTGTTTCAAATATCTGTGATATGTCGACTCACCAATCCTAGACGAGCGTCGCTCATTTGGCTAGGCAAGCAAAGGATGTTGGATTGAAGACTCAGGTGATAAATGCCAGTGCCTTTCTAGTTTTGTGATTGAATCTTTCCCTCAGGTACCTTTCCTGTGTACTCCAGGTTCTGAACAAATTCATGCCACTATGGATCGGGACAATGTCACCTCTGCCTTGCAAGATGTTGGCGCAGTTGTGTTGGCAAATGCCTGTGGTCCATGTATAGGCCAGGTAATATTCATCAAAACCAATGCAGAAGTCTCACTGAACACTCTTTAGTGGAAACGAGGAAGTCAAGCCGATGAGGAAAATGGTTTGCAATGTCCATTCCTCGTTAGCAATTTGTTGACAATTCTGGACGTCACAGCGATATTAACAAGCTTTAATAGAAACTTTAGAGCCAGAAACGATGGGAACCGTTCAACAATGAATTTCCTTGCATCACCAACGATCGTTACGGCCATGTCCTTTTCGGGGAAACTGTCATTCAATCCAATCACTGACTCTATTGACCTGCCTTCTGGGGAGAAATTTAAGTTTTCGCCTCCTGTTGGTCAAGATCTTCCCCAGTCCGGCTTTGCAAAGGGTAATTCTGCTTACTATCCAGCACCGTCGCCGAACCCTCAGCCCAATGTCGAGGTCGTCATTAAGGAGGATTCTCAACGATTGGAAAGATTAATACCATTTTCCAGTCACTTCGGCGAAGGCTCTGGTAATACCAGGGGTCTTGAGTTACCACCACTGAAAGTCTTGATGCGAGTTCGAGGAAAATGCACTACAGACCACATCTCAGCTGCAGTGAGCATCTTCCTCAGCCACTTCCCATTATATCTTCGCTCAATTTTCTGTCAGGGTCCATGGTTAAAGTATAAAGGCCATCTAACAAACATATCCGAGAATCTTCGTAGGTATTAATTATGTGAGTGTCTATGCGGCAGCTAATGCGAAATTGCAGTCATTACGGTACCTTTTAAAAACTGCAGCTAGGGATTTACACTTACTTCATGGTTACTTCCAGGCAGTAAATGACGAGGGTGGCGAGGTTAATGATGCTTTTGACCATGCCACGAGTAACAGGGGTACTATTCCAGCGATTGCCAAATCCTTCAAGGCTAGAGCACAACCGTGGGCTCTAATCGTAGACGAGAACTATGGCGAGGGCAGTGCGCGCGAGCATGCTGCCTTGCAACCTAGATTCTACGGTGCGTTTACATGATATATCTCTGTTTTGACTAACAATCTTTAATCGGAATAGGGTGTGCCTTGATTGTTGCTCGTTCTTTTGCTCGAATTCACGAAACAAACCTCAAGGTGAGAACGAGTTCTATCCGCTGATATCTGTTCCTATACCTTCGGACTAGAAACAAGGCATCTTGCCCCTATGGTTCGTCGACAAGGGAGATTATACCCGCATTGGATCTGGGGATATTATTGAGACCATTGGTCTCGCAGAGGCTATAGAAGGCGTTAAGGGTGTCCCTATCACCTTAAAAGTCACCAAGTTG
The DNA here is from genome assembly GCA_015039365.1 of Amanita rubescens. Classification (NCBI taxonomy): domain Eukaryota; kingdom Fungi; phylum Basidiomycota; class Agaricomycetes; order Agaricales; family Amanitaceae; genus Amanita; species Amanita rubescens. The sequence continues at coordinate 526,728 of WION01000004.1, forward strand.
AATGGCGAAGTTCTTGAGATTCCAACAAAGCATACCATGTCGGACGATCAATTCAAGTGGTTGCGGGCAGGATCTGCTTTGAACCATATTCGTTCCCAAATAGTGCATAAATAATTCAGATCTACTATATGTCATCGTACAGTTGTGTCCGTTTGGATATCAAGTTCTTCTCTCATTGTTTCGAATGCATCTGAATGGGATAACATTGTCGTGTACTGTTGATTTCTATCTAGCCAGGCCAGCGCTTTGCTTGCAACTTGCATGGCGGGTGTGGGCATTCCAGCGAGCTGAGCGACCTTTAGTCCATGGCTATTACGACTTACCCCCGGTTGTAGTTTGTATGAATAGGCGAAGTGGCCATTCTGCATATAGTTAAAGTTTGTATTTTAGTAATGAAATAGCGTCACTCACGTCAGCTTCATGAACATCGGTGCAGAAAAACCGCACATGGTTGTGGTGATTTGGATAACCGAACATGTCCGCTAGCTCATGAAAATGAGTTGCAAATAAAGCACGACATTTGTTGTGCAATAATAAATGATGAACCGTTGCAAATGCTATAGCCAAACCATCCCGAACTGTTGTTCCGCGGCCCACTTCATCCATAATGACCTACGACTGATTGAGATTTATTAATGGTATAAAGCAAGTTAGTCCTTACAAGGCTTCTTGGCGTTGCACGTTTTAGTATCTCCGCTGTTTCAAGCATCTCAACCATAAAAGTACTTCTGTCACGAAACAAGTCGTCTCTTGCGCCAATACGAGAAAATAACTTATCCACCAGACCAATAACAGCATAAGCGGCCGGGACAAACGAACCAATTTGAGCCATGATTGCGACGAGGGCCACTTGTCTCAGAAATGTCGACTTCCCTGCCATGTTAGGGCCAGTAATAATGTGGAGTCGTGACTGCGGTGTCATGTCCACCGAATTTGGTATAAACACCCTTCCTGATGATAAAAGGCCAAGTTCAACCGTTGGATGCCTGCCATCGGCGACCGTATATAATGTACTAGTCGAGTGTTAGATGGACCCTTGTTTGCACTGTTTCACACTCACTCTGTTGTTAGAATAGGTCTGACAAGATTCATCTCAGCAGCTAGGATCGCAGATCCTAATCCAACGTCCAATTCATCAAGGATAAATGCGTTGCGTCGCAAAACAGTGGCGTGCAAGTTGACCTGGTATTCTTAGTTTTTCTCGTTATAACAAGGTATTCGGTCGCACCTCTGCTCTTAGCTGTTCAAAAGCTTCCTTTTCTGCATCTACCAAGGCTATAGATGTCGCAGTTATTAGTCCACCAAGCTGCGACCATTCCTACGACGGATGTCATTCCTCAAAGAACAAGTCGATCGTAGGCGCTTCACCTTGTTAAAGTAAACTTTGGTTGAGGCGCTCTCCGCTATAGCTACAAAATCTGATGAATCGTCAAGTTTAGCCCTGTCGCGCCTTCCTTTGGCTATGTGTATATGCAGTCCATGACCAGGGGAAGAACGAAGAGATAGAGAAGGAGCATCTGGTGATAGGTTAGCACGGATGCTAGATGAACTTTGCACACGCACTGTAAGTGCTTTGGAAGCTTCGTTCCAAGTGACCTCGTTGTTCTAGTAATTTTTCAAGCCTCCCGTGGAGTGTGGCAATTTTATCGGAAAAGCTGTAAAACGTTTGTAACATTGGACAGTATTTAGCGACAGGCAAACCTTTGCTTAATGGCCCATTTCCCAGTGCAGAAGCGCGAGATTTCGTTCATGCACAGTTCAGGTGTTTCGGAACCTGCTGTGACACTGGGAGCATCATCTTGCTCCTCAATAGAGCGAGTAGCTTCGGGAGACGAGTCTTCTTCTATTGCATTGAGTATCTTATTAGCGAGATCGTCAAGCGAAGACATCCTGGACATCAGGGCATCAATGCTGCTCCAGTCTACGTCTTTAAAATCGGAACGCTCCGACATTTCAAGCCTTTTTTCTTGTTTAATCCGGCTCTTGATATAAGACCATACATGTATGGTTTTGCTCAGCGCAATAAGGTCATTGATATCGCCACGACCAAGCAACAATTTTTGTGATAAGCGTCCAATGTCCTCGACATCTTCCAAAGTGCGTACTAGATCTGCACGGAAATGAGGACGCGTGTAGAAGAAGGCAACGAGTGATTGTCTCGCATTTATTTCGCTCAGTGATGTACTTGGAGAACCTGACACAAATTTAGTTCAGGTAAGGTGGAAGCGACGAATGTACTAACAAAGCCACCGCGCGAGGAGGCGTGTACCACTACCGGTTGTCGTCCGCTTTATGACGCTCAACAGACTACCTTTGGTTCCACCTTCGTTCACGCTTTCACGTATCTCCAGGGCCCTAATCGTATGCGAATCTATCTCCATACGATTATGACCAGTTTCGTGCTTTGGTGATAATATTAGGGGCATATAATCAAGTAGATTTGCTCGTAGGAATGTATGAAGAATATCTATTGAAGACGCTTCGCACTGTCGTCAGCGCATTCTCTGATGTGACCTGGAGCAACCACCTCATTAGGACAAGTGGTTTATCAAGAAGGTCTGCCTACTGTGTTAGTCGCTGGTGATGGCTTGATATGGGAGACACATGCATTCTCCTCATTGAGTGCAAGTAGAATAGGATGCCCTGAAGCTGAGCGAAGCTTATCGTCAAGTACGACCTCCCTTGGGTTTATGCGGGCTAACTCGTCCGAGAAACGTTCGCACGTGGAACGTTCGGAAAAAAACTCGCCAGTGGATACATCCATCCACGCTAAGCCAATCGAGCCCTGAGGTGTAACGTCATTTGTTGTGCTCACTGCAAGAAGGTAATTATTTTCGTAAGGGTTCAAGAATGGCTCATCAATGAGAGTCCCCGGTGTGACGATCCGGACAACACGTCGTTCAAACTCTTTGACCCCATCCTCCGAATAACGGGGGAACTCTTCGCACAGAGCGACAAATCGCTTGTTTTGTTGCACCAGTACTTTCAAATACTTATCGAGGTGCATCAAGGGAAAACCGCACATAAAAACGCGTTTCCCTCCCCATTTCCGCGTTGTTAATTTAATATTTAGCAGTCGAGCCATTTCGGTTGCCTGGTCAAAGTAAGACTGTGTATAATAAGCCTGTGCTCTGAGCCAGATAATGAGAACATACTTCATAGAATTGTCCTACGCGCGTCAGCAATAAACAGTGAGGAAAGTGATTCAAATTGTCTAGGATTTCCCGAGCGAGTCCGGTGCGTGGTAGATCACCTGAACATAGAAATCGTAAGTATTAATGATGAGATACGGTTATTGATGCCTCACCAGGCTCGTCTTCGTGGGACGTCTGCTTTTGTGCCTTTGTACGCTTCCGAGCGATAGTTGATGTGCTCTGCTCTTTAGGCTTACGACCTCGCTTTTTGGGCTGGATGTTCGGAACACTGTCCGACCTGGATTGAGGTATACGAGCATGCCAATCCAGTAGTGGAGGAGCTGGAGTTCCATCCGGCAGAGCAAATGCAGTGGGGAGTTCTGCGAAGGTCTTCTTGGTGGTGTTGGGTGCAGCACGACGGGAGAGACTGCGGGCGGCGAGGCGGGCAATGAGCATGCAAACTATGTAATATAAATATAAGTAAATGTAAAAAATAATGATTTCGGGAGTCACGCCACGTGTCGGAGTCTGAAAAGCGCAAGTCCAACTTCCTTCTTTTCCTCAAGCTACCCCCCAGCCTTAAGCCATGTCTTTCGCCGGTCGTCGCAGGGGAAACAAGGTCAAAAAGGGTGTCCAGTTCACCGTCATGGTTGTCGGTATGTATCCTTTCCTTTTTTCACCATGTTCCCTTAGCTCACCATGCTCAAGGTGCTTCTGGCACGGGTCGCACCACATTTGTAAACACCCTCTGCGAGTCCGAGGTTTTGGCCCACAAAGTCTCTGATGACCCGGAGACAGCTCATCTCGAAGAAGGCATCAGAATTAAGCCTGTCAATGTTGGTGCGTGATTGTCCGTCAGGAAATATACAACTGCCCTGAGCCATATCCAGAACTGGAGGAGGATGGCGTACGCATTGCTCTGACTATCGTGGACACGCCTGGATTCGGCGACAACATTGACAACGAGTTTGCGTAAGTTGTCTGGTTTGACCCCCAGCATATATGGCTTAAATCGCGCATGTAAGCTTCCAAGAAATTGTCGGTCACCTGGAACGTCAATACGACGATATCCTGGCTGAAGAATCGAGGATCAAACGTAACCCCCGTTTCAGGGACAACAGGGTTCATGCCTTGTTGTACTTCATTCCACCTACGGGACACGCGTAAGTTGCAGCGCTTGTAGCTCCTACCACTTTCTGAGGGTCGCAGTTTACGGGAAATGGACATCGAATTAATGCGGCGCCTTTCCCCGCGGGTTAACGTCATTCCCGTTGTTGGCAAGGCAGACTCCTTAACACCAAGCGAGCTCAAGGGCTTCAAGAAGAGGGTTTGTGTTACGGTTGTGTGGAGAGGCGACTGCTGACTCATTGATGAAGATAATGGAAGACATCGAGCACTATTCCATTCCGGTGTATAATTTCCCGTATGACGTGGAGGAAGACGACGAAGAGACTATTCAAGATAACAGTGAACTTCGCGTAAGTTTGCGGTCTTCCTGTTCCGTGCATGAAATACCCATCTAGCCAGGCCCTGATGCCCTTCGCTATCATCGGCTCGGAAGACGAAGTCGAGGTGAATGGTCAGCTTGTTAGAGGGAGACTCTATCCATGGGGCGTGGCCGAGGTTGACAACCCCAAACATTCGGACTTTAGTCGGCTCAGAAGTGCCTTGCTCAAGTAAGTTGGGTTCGACGTTCTAATTAGCAATTCACCTGACGCCTTCTGCTAGCTCTCACTTGGCCGATCTCAAGTCCTTGACGCACGATTTGTTGTACGAGACGTACCGTACTGAAAAACTATCAAAGACTGTTCATGTCGACACGCAACAGTACGTACCACGTTCAATGTCGCACGATCATTGTTAACGGCTGGTGCTAGCGATTCTTCCTTACTACCCGAGGAACTTGCGAATCAAAGTGTTCGTCTGAAGGAGGAGCAACTGCGCCGAGAGGAAGAGAAGGTATATTTTGATTATAATCTAGAAGGATAAGTACTTAAATTTTGCAGCTGCGCGAGATTGAACTCAAAGTTCAGCGTGAATTCCATGAAAAGAGGCAGGAACTACTAGCGAAGGAGGAATCTCTGAGGTGAGCGATCCGCTATTACGGATCAAAGGAGATTGTTTACGCTTGGGACAGGAACCTTGAAAGCCGGCTCGCCGCGCAGAGCTCTCACCCTGAGTTCCGCGACTGACGAAATTGCGTTGCCGCGGACCAGTTTATATATATACCCTTTGACAGCCAGCTTGTGGTCCATTCGTTTCATTTGATTTACTTGTTTCGTAGCTTTAGATATCGATTAATACAAAGCAGCCATTCGTTTGTTAGGGACGTGTGATCCACGGTCACGTCCTCTGTTCGTATTGCTATCGTTGATGTTGAGCTCGGTGAGAACCAGTCGCCACGCTTACTGCTAGTCATAGCCATCCAGGATGGGATTTGAAACCCACCAGGAGGGCAACGATATCCACAACCAGCCTGCTTCCCAGCGCCGACGCTCTCTTGCGTATACGCGACCTCCCGCCCCGCCCCCAAATCTCCCTATCCCAAGCCTCCCAGACCTGCTACAAGACCATCACCCTGGTCACCCGTCCCCGGACATACCTGATCACTCGTATTCATCCGCTTTCTCTCCCCGTCTGAATGGGTCTTTGGTTCGACAAGTACCCTACGGACGACCGAGCGCTTCAACTAATTTGACGACCATAACAGCTTTCTCACACAATATTAACGTTGGATCAACATCCGCCATGACTTCCACGGTCGTAGAGGACTTGTCAGATCCTCCACCCTACTCTTTCCTGCCATCCTCGCCCAAACATGCGGAAAGACGCCGCAGACAGTCCGGAGAGGATGACCTTTTATCCCCAACTACCGCAGAAAGGCGGGAGCGGCCTCCCTCCTCGCGAAGTGCTCTGACCAGGGCGCTCGAGCTAGCTCGGCAGGCTGTTCACCTTGACTCCACCAACGACAATCCTGCTGCTGCTGTTGAGGCGTATGCCCAAAGCGTTACCTTGTTAAGTCAGGTTATGGAGCGAGTTAAGAGGGGTGAAGACGGAGGAAGGCGAATACGAAGTCCTGAGGCTCAAGAAGAGGAAGTGAGAAGACTGCAAAACATCGTATGTGTGCAACATCTCCTAAGCTTATCCATGCTCAAAGCCTTCGAAGCATGATACGTATGCAGATCGCATGAATATTTTGAGTATTATATATGGCATACCCGCAACACCCTACGCATCTTCAAGTTTTGTCTCCTCGACTAAATCTCCTCTCTCTGGCTCGTCGCCTTCCACTTCTTCGCACGCTGTACAACCTCATCATCAACATCAGGGCGGTACTTCCTTCTATTCCGATGGACGCATTGGCAATCATGATATTGATGGCGGTGAAATCATGCGTGAAGCGATGTTCCCTGTTGATGATGCTCCACATGCTGGCCCTGCTCTCCACCCATATGCTAGTCAATATGATTCTCATCAAGAACAACATCCTTCCAAAGCGCAATCACGGCTTTCGAGCGCCACAACCCCGAGAAGACGTGCTGGGTCCATCCTTCCCCCACCAGCCCCACCACCTTCTGAATCACTACCTCCAGCACCTTTGCCTGGTGTTGTTGACTCGAAGACCACTCCTGAACACCTTGGACACAGGAGGAATGGCTCAGGGCGTCTCGCAAGGCTGGATGAGAAAGACGAGGGTTCAGCAAATGGTCAGGTTCACCCTGCTAGAGGCCGGCCCAACTTGGATTATACAGCACCTGACACACCGCGAGATCTCCGGCGGGATTCTCACCCACTACCTCCTATACCTGCTCCAGCAATTGATTCCTTTGAATTGCTTCGAGGCATAGCAGAACAGATTCCTCAATCTCCGAGGCCATCAAGCTCACAAAGATCCCGAACTTCGTCTCAACTTCAGAACCGTTCTGATACCCCAACTCATTCGTACATCAATCCCTCACCTAAAGATGGTGCGATTTTCCTGCGAAGAGCTCAGACATCGGCTCCTTCAAGTATGCGTTCCCCCTCTCCCACCGATCCTCAAAACGCGGCCGCTAGATCTGTAGCATCGTCCCCACCGGGGAGCATAGCTACTTTACCAACTGCTGGTAGGTTGCGGTCATCATCCCAACCTGGTCGGAAGTCGACAAGCCAGATGTCCCCGTCCGAGCAGCTTCCACCCTTGCCATCGTCCACGGGCCCGAACGGGACAGTGCGAAAAGCGTCAATACCGTCTAAGCTGAACCCGAACGCTTCATCTATTCCACTGACCATACAGACGGATTTGTTATCGCCAACAGCTTCCGCTATGCAATCGGCCGGTCTGTCGAATACTCTAGTAACCACACCAACGTCTCCCCTCCCTCCTGCCCCACCTTCTGATCCTCTACGAAAGCCATATCACATGATGAACCTCCTGCGAATCACGATGTCGTCCAACAGTGGTGGATACATTACTCGCCGCCTTCATATACCCTTCGAGGTATGGTCACAAGGGGGTGCAAAGTTGGCTAACATCCCAGAAAAGATCCGTGTTGTTGCGATCCTAAGCTCAGCGCTGGAGGATTTGCAAGTCAGCAGTGCGGAGTACTTTGGGGCGGGAAATGTCAGCAGTGGGCTAGCGCTGGGCATTGGAAGCATTGGGAGAAATGAGGCAGAAGGATGGAATGCCAAATTGGACGAATTCGCCGCAGTATGTGACGGGATTCAAGCCAATTTTGGCAAGAAACTTGGGGTCGGGGAAGGCTTGGTTCCGAAAAAGAATGCCCTGGCTAGTTTGACGAAAAAGTTCGACAAGTTCACAACCGGGAAAAAGTAACTTGCATTTACTTCTTAATGTGATGAATTCGCTGATGGCCTTGGTCTTAGCTTAGATTCTCCGACAGTCTATGTTCAGAATTTGAAAGTCCTATTCCAACATGCACAGCTCCTAGATGAACATACCAAGGCAATGATATCTGTTTCACCAGCATACGCAGCGTTCACTGCAGATGTTCGCATTTCAGCAGAGTACAAGCTTAGACGATTTTCTGAATTTTTCGCTGCGGTAGTTCTAGCATTTGTTATCCGGGACCTTTCACAATTACTTGACAAATATGTCAAGAAGTGTGAGAAGTGGCTGGCTGAGTAGCTGCCTCTTATCTAATCCAACTTCCTGGCCAACGCCCTTTCATTGTTGCATTTCAGGTCTACGATATACTGTGATACATGGAATATTATTTCTGTATTTTATATGTCATTACATACGTCGGGTTTAGATTACCATCCATTCCTTTTGCTGATATTCGCTTCCTACCATCTGTATATCAACCTTACTTCTTTGTTACTACATTCGATATGCACTTTTCTCTCATTGAAAGTCAAAAAAGTTGGAAGCTGTACGTGCCGAGCTGAAGCCTTAGTGTCATAAGAATAATAGTAATTTGATCATGTACGAGGTTACGACCGGTTAGAGTACAATATGATACACCCACGCTTAAAGGCGGCATTGACAAAAAGTCCCGAAAAATGAAATTATGTTTCTGCTTCAAGAACCTTGACGAAGAAGCTCAGGCTCTGGTGTTGGCGACTTTCCGCGTATGCGAGAGAGGATACTCATCCGTTGCACTAAACAGGATCTTAAGCTCCAAATCTGTTGATCCAAATATGGACATACTGTAATCCAATCTCGTGTCGTCATCTCCCAACTCGTCGTCAGAATCAACCAGCGGATCTGTCGTCCTTATCATATGCCATGCATCTGGGTTGCGTGTCAGTGGAGACGCACAAAACTTGGGCGAGGATTGACATACGCTGAAGCATGGTCATTGATGGAGGGAGATCCTTTTGCAGCTTTTGCAACTGGCTAGACAGGAACGTCGCATCTTGTTTGTGCTGCTTGTATGGCGAGTAACGTCGTTGATGTCCAGAGGCTTCTGGGATCGGGCTTGCGTTCCGGATGTGGCGGGATGTAAGATCAGATCGGCGCCCAGGTCGTTGACGGTAATCATTGTATCCCCGCCTATCGCCGGGCCCTGTGGCGGATACGTGTTCAACCTCAAGGCAGACGACAAATAATTGTTCAAGCTTACGGTCGACGAGGTCTAGCCCATGATCTCCATCACTTTGAGCATCATCTAACTGTTCACGTTTTTCTCTGATCCTTTCTCGACGTAACTTATCTGCCATTGCTTTTCTCTCTTTCGCCGCTTGAGCAGCTTTATTTCTTGTACTGCTTGTTTCACCACGCGGGACCTTCGATCTGTCGTCTAAAACAGAGGACGGCAGATCTTGATTGATGTCATCAGGGAATCGAATCGCTTCCTTTTGTGCTTCTTTAATAGAGTTGTTCATCACGATCTGGTTTCTCGCTAATATCAACTTTTCCGCAATGATCTTTTCCTCTTCTGGATCGATATTTTCCAAAACGGTTTGTTCTTTGGAGAGCAACGCGAACGCGGGCGCACGACCTTCCAGCCCAGAGAAGGGATTGCTAGAATCGTCATCGTGTTTCTCCAGGAATTTCCAGCACATCCACAAGAACGCACGCCCTCGAGAAGGGGAGGAAATTTCACTTCGTAAGAACAAATCAAGAAAATCAAGCTGCAAGGGAAAGTCTTCCGTCGGCTTGAAATACTTTTGCACAGCCTGTTTTGGTGGTTTAATTCTCTCTCTGTGCAACTTTGAAACGACATACGACTGAATGACTGGCCAAAACGAACAACAGGTTGGTAATGCTGGTTGAAGGTCTTTGACCGTCGCTCTAATCGCCGTCTCACTATCACAACGTTCGTAGTTCTCACAATCACACTCACTAGGCGGGAAACAATGTCCTGAGGAGTTATCGGGGGCATGTTTCCATCTTCTGACAAGAGACTTGCTTTCAGTATATGTTTAATCCGTGGCGCGTCTTGCAGATTGCCCTCTGCCTTCTGCAAAGCAGGGATTGGATGATACGTTCGAATTGCGGTTTTCATCTCCGGGAAGACTAAAAGGGTATTTTATGGAATGTTTCCGAATAAATAATCTGGTGCACTGACAGCTCATGGTTGTATTAATGCGTCCAACGTTGACGAGCAATGACAGCATGGCAAAGCTAGTTGCGAATGTCGGAGAGTTGGACATTTTATCCTTCAAAGCTTTAGTTGCTTTGGGCGAGTTAATGATTGCGTCTACATATAAGTCACGGAAGCAGGTGGGTTTGGAATTCTTCCAAGGATTGGTAAAGGCATTTGAGGTGTCGCTGAAGATGTCTGAAAGAAGGTCATACTGTATATCTGAACGGGTCAGGGGCTCTCCATCCGCTCTTTTAATGGGCACCACTCTGCGGGGTGTTGGACTCTGTCTTCTCGAGGACATCAGAGCAGGAAGGTAAGAGTAGAGTACGGCTGGGAACCTACACAGCGGGGTTTGGCACACGGGTGTATTCAGCCGGAGAGATCAGATCACGTGTCATTAGAATTAGTTTAATGATCTACATCCTGTGGTATGCGACAGATCTACGGTATAGAAGGCAGGACAAAGCATAACGATAAGATCCAGATTAGCCGAGAGTTACAAGGAATGTAAGCGAAATGCAATGATGTGGTATACGTAAACAAATTGCGTCGAAAGAACAAGGAAAAAAATGAACAAATCCATGAACATCAATTTCTAACGCCGTCCACTCGCTGGCCTGCGAGCAACCGGCTCTCCTACCTTCCACGTCGACAGGAGATAATCGAACACTTCAAGGACTACTTCAGTATTGAACATTAGCGCGTGGTCAGCCCCTTTGACCACTTTGACCGTGCAACGGTCATTGCCCATTGTGCGCTCCATCCAGCGAACTGCGTTTTCTGCAATCTTTTCATCTCTGTCTCCGTACCATAACCTCACTTTGTGAGGGTATGAGGAATATGAAAACCCCCATGGCTGGTTGTCATGGATTCAGGATTTGTAAAAGGTCGTTGTGTGTTCCTTTCGCTGATTCAGCATGCGAGGCAGCGAAGAGGGCATTGCTGAGCGTCATTGGTGATGTGGTATTTGTGGTATTTGACGAGATACTGTGGGCATAACTGGATGTCATGCTACTAGTCGTGGGCGAGGGAGGTACAGACATGGCAGTCTTGGGAGCGGTGAAGGAGATGGATCGGCGACCGGGACCAGTGTTGATAGAAGACGAGTCTCTCCGAACGCCCAACTCTGAATTGAGGGACTTTGTCCAATCCAAATCATGTAGGCTCAGATCAACCTCTATCTGAAGTGAAGGTGGAAGAGGTATTTGTGGGCTCGGATCGGTTACCTTCCTTATCGTGCTTGATTTTCCTTTCAACGAACCCATGGATCGAAGTCCTTTGAGTTTCTTCGTACCTGAGGTCTTCTCGTCGTGAGGAAAAGAAGAGCCTTTGAGTCTCTCAAGAAAACGTCTAGATGACTTGGTTTTCGTGGTAGAAAACTTGGATTCCTGATTTCCTGCACCAAGAGTGCTCCGGCTCTCAAATCGTCCTTCAAAGTCCTTCAGGTCATCGTATTCGCTGAATGAACTTGATCCCAGACTTGGTCGAGAGATTGAATGCGTGTCCATCTGGGAAGGGTAAACAGGGTTTGAGCGACTGTTTGATTTCGCAGAAGGTCGTGCATTGTATCCTATTCCTTCGTAGGTTATGGTGGGCGGTTTTCCGATCATCCATGCCTGTATCTTCCACTCTGCCGCTTGTGCTGTCTTTAAAATACCATTAGGAACGTACTTGAGCCATTTGTAGCCGCCTTGGGGCATGTAAGCAATCTGCTAAGGGAGATAGTCTAAAAAAGCTTACTGTTTTCACTACCTCCTACCCAAGGAGCCATCAAGCAAATATTACCGCGAATGCGGGCAGGCAATTTGTTAGCGAATGAGAGTGCGTAAGGGGCACCCGCAGAGTGTGCCATGATACTACATTGACCAATACGTAAAAGGTCAAGCACCTCCTCCACAACGGACGCCCATTGGATGATACCCTTGGCTGACTTGCTTCTCGGCTCTGTACGTCCTAATCCCCATCTTTGTTTGGCAATTAGGTCAAGTCAAAGTAAATTAAAAGGTGGCAAACCTATCGATTGTAATCAACCTCAAGCCCAGGAACTCTGCCATCTCGTCGTAAAGACCCATGATGTGCCTCACACATCCCAAGCCGAGGAATACGACAACAGGAAAACCAGATTGACTTCCCAAATCAGAAAGGCTGACGGTCAGGGGATTATCCTGCGATGCATGGGGTGATCGAGTAAGTTTCAATAGCGTAGTTAGACGGGCCGACCGCAGGTATTGTGCGACCGACGACTTGCTATCCGCGGTAGGGGATATAAAGTGAGAAGCTTCTGAGGGCGAGGGGGGTCCATAATTAGATCCTATTGGCAAAGAATAAATGGAAGGTGCGCCATTGTAATCTGATCTAGAAAATAGGCTTGCATTATCCGAAAAGTACGAGTTTCTCTTGGGGAATGACGATGGTGGAGCAGGAGGTGGCTTCATGGACAGTTGCTTGCGCAACGTTTTTTGAACTTCATCAGCCACGCTGTCTATAGAGGATCGAGACACTAGGTCTGCATCTTGATCGCGTTGGGACTCATAATCGTTATCGTCGTTAACGGTCGTATGACCAAAGTTATTTGCATAAATCGTCGGTGATCCCGAACGGTCTTTCACTTGATGTGGAGCATGTGTCCGGATGATTTCAGATATCGAGGGAACTACTGGTTTTCGTCCTTTCCTGGAAAATATCTGTTGGTTGTGACAAGCTATCCTCCACGAAGCTCAAAGCCAGAGTCTTGGAACTAGCCGAAGCGGGTATGGACCTCAAGGTCGAATTGGATGGAATTCTGCTCGAAGTCTTGTGTGGTTTGCGCCGAGGGCGGGAAGACGTAGCAGATGCACGACCCTCGTCATCCGAATCGCTTGAAGGAGGGCTAGAAGCGGATTTCTTTTTTGAGCGGCGCCCTTTCCCCCCACCAAGGACGACTCCGGGAGGAGGCGTAGGTAAAGGCGGTTGGTACAGAGGATGATGATTAGGTATGCAAAACCTGTTCTTGTTTAGAATACTAAAATCACGACCTTTGCTTCTGCCATTCATCCCATCCACCAGCGCGTCCATTGTCTCTACACCGGCAATTGGAGCAGCCACAAGCACGGAGAAAGTGTCAAACGAGTCATCTTCGGCGAGGTCTACTGGCGTGTAGGGTGGCGTCTCGGTATGCTGGGTAGACGATGAACCAGAGTAGGAGAGAGGCGGAATAGACGTTGCGCCGCTCCAGCGAGATTTTGTCGAAGGATTGGTCCTTGACCGCGTTCTTGAAAAGCTGAGGTTTGGTGGGTCTATCGCGGGGGGTGATGATTCGCGGTCTGAATCGAGGGATGGAAAAGCATAGGACTCGTGGACAGCATCTGAGCGGGAGGCGGAAGAAGAGTTTGGTGGAGGGTCAGAAGGACTAGAATTAGGTCTTGGGTATATATCGAAGTAAGAAGGACGGGTAGACGGAATACGACCGGTCCGTTGCTTCAAAGATAGATTAGAAGAAGTTTTACGGGGAGTAGGGTGAGAGGACATGATGGAACGCCAAAAACGGCGTCGCAGGACAGAAGAATCATAAGCGCGAACTTGGTGATTTACTCTACGTTCCCACCACTTCCAGCCTCTCCAACGCCGGACACAATTGCGCAACAACTTCCCGGTCCACATAAACTCCTTCAGTCTCGATCTCACGTAAAACAGGTAGCGGACCCATGTCGCTCCCGAACAACCCAGAATTCTCCGCTTGTTGCTTCTCCTTCACTCTGTACGTCAGTGATCGCACTGCGCACAACTCGAGCACCTCTCTGATTTCTTCGTCATAGCCAAATGTATCCGACGCTGTGACGCTAAGGTGCTCCAATGATCCCCCAGCTCCTACGAGGGAGACAAGGCGTCCGTGACAGATGTCGATATTGTCTACTATGAGTGTCCGGATCTTGGACGGATCTTGGAACGCATCCATGTCGATGTCTACCGTAAGGTTCGATAGGTCCAATGACCGAAGGTTCGCAAACTTGAGCGCAATGCTCTCGTCCCATGCCAACGACGGGATCGGCTGAAGTGCGCCCACCATCAGCCCGCCGTCGATACGCAGGTTGATCACGGTGCCTGGATTCGTAACCATATGCAAAAATCGCTCTGCGGCTATAGACAATTCCCCGCCTAGAGTAATGTACCGAAGGTCATCCATCGCTAGTATAGTTCTAAGGCTGTCCACGCATGATGTTTGTCGCGTGGCGTTGGAGTAGTCTGGCATTGGACAGAGGCAGATGCCATTGAGGAGAGAGTGTAAATGTTTGTTCTCTCTCAGGGATCTTGCGAGAAGCGAACATGCACTGTACGTAGTCAATTGGGGATATTGGTACAGGACGCGCCTGGCAGGATGGAGCCAGGAAGTCGAAACTGTGCAAAGGTTTGCGAGGTCGCGAGGCCACCAATGGGCGCCGCATTCGATTACCACGGGAATGAGGTCTTGGATGAACATAATAAAGTTGAGAATTTCATAGATCCAGGCTATAAGTAGCCACTACGATTGGAGATAACTATGATTCCGAAGGACATATTATTTCACCGCCGTTCCATGAAGTAGTACACGCGGTACCCTCCCCATGACTGACCTCCATTCCTTGCCAATTTCTGCCCGCCCGCCACGTTCATGGTTTAGATTCTTAACCGCCCTTCTCTTTCTCGTTCTCTTCAATCTCGGTTGTTTGCTCATCCATACCTCTCAACTCCTCTTTTTACTGCCTCTGCATTTCTTGTCTTTCGCTTTCCCAAACCACCTCTATGACGAGGGCATTCGTTTCACCAAAGGCGCCTTTGGCTTCTTGCTCAGTATGTTTGGATAACATATCCTCTTCGCTGATCGTCACGACCAGCAGTCCTAATGTGTCAATGGTTTGCGCCCACGAGTATACGCGTCACCTTTGAAACAGAAGGGAAAGGAAAGTTCTCTCAGGAAATGATCGAACAAGTCGTCCAGAAGGATGAGAACGGAGATGTGGTCTCACTCAAGCTTCCTGACAGATTTGTTCTTACTGCGAACCACCAAGTATGTGATGTCATACAATTATAAGAGTCCCGTTATTGAATGTCGACAGATTTACGCAGACTGGTGGTATATGTGGTGCTTGATGTACTTTATTGGCGCCCATGGCATGCATCGTCATGTGTACATTACGCTCAAGAAAAGTTTACAATGGGTGCCTATTATGGGATGGGTACACTTCGCCCTCTATTCATGTCACAACTAGCTCACGCGCAGCACAGGGTATGCAATTCTTTGATTTCATCTTTTTGGCTCGTTCCTGGGCGTCCGATAAACATACTTTGGCATCACGACTTGCCGTTCTTGGGGCAGCTGCGGAACGGAAAGATAGCCCCTTGTGTTACATCCTATATCCCGAAGGCACTCTGGTCAGCAAGGATACACGACCCATCAGCAAGAAGTTTGCGGACAAGATAGGAATTGTAAGCAGCAAAAATGGCTCGAAAACTAATACCTGACTTTGCTCCAAAGTCAGATATGACTAACCTCCTACTACCACGTTCACTTGGCCTCCATTATAGCCTACGATCCCTCGCGCCACACATTCCAGATCTCAGTCTGCTTGATATTACAGTCATATATCCAGGTGAATTATTCACTATTACCTCGTAACGATGTCTGTCTGACGATTGTGGAGGTATACCACCGCTGTGCTATGGGCAAGATTACTACACCCTACGATCCATCTTTTTAGATGGCATTCCACCACCCGTTATCCACATGCACTTTAGGCTATTCAAAGTTACTGCGGATGTACCCGTGGGCGATTTGCGTCCCACGCGTAAAGAAACAATCCAGAACGGCAATGGTTCAATAACAAAGCACGCCGTGGAGGTTGACATTCCTCCAGCGGAGAGAACTGCATTCGATGAATGGCTTCGAGAGCTATGGCAGGAAAAGGATGGATTTATCACAAAATACCTGAATTCTGGTCAAGCGAGTAATTGTTCAATCGATATTCCTCTAAAGCTCTATGGAAAACGGAATATCCGGATGGTTGATGCAAATCACTGAATGTCTAGTTGCATAGCAATAGTCTAAACCTATACTAGAATTGAGAGCATTATGAAGAGAACACTGTCTCTTCAACTCTACTCCCTTGTACCTTATTGACCAAGAATATGCTAGTGTCCAAAAATCTCTCAGCACAGTAAGTCAAACAGTTCTCCTCGCTGCGAGAGAATTTGGTGGAGGGCGTTCCAGTGATGCACCTATTGGACGGCGCCCGTCGCTAATAAGAATGGGTCAAACTTTTCATTAGGAAACGCACTTGTCCCAGCAAGTAGCGGTTATATTCTGGGTGTTGGCAATCATCCTTGCCTAAGCGTGCCGATAGATGATGCAACATTCACGGCGGAAAAAAAGCAGGACTAACCTGTGCTTGTTCCTTTTCAAGGAAGACGGAAAGCTCTTTCTGTGTGATATGTCAGGGACGGTGCGAGATAAAGGGGATGAGAGTTACTTTGGCAGCGTCATCCAGTTTACTCAAGTCTGACATGGTGGTCGACGACATTGTGTTGCTGTCCGCTTCCAAGTTCATTCACCGGCTGACATAATCTATAAAGAACTTTGAATGGGTATTCTTCCCAGTGCCTCGCAATTCAACAGATCGAACTTACGTTTGTCCTCGGTTGTGAAATGATGCTGTTGCCCATTCCTGTTGTCATCCCGATAGGCAAGCTCTTTCCTTGCCAATTGCACGAATTAACTGCGCTCCACCGGCGAACGTGAACATTGAGAGCTATTGCCTTGTAACGATTACGACAGAATGTCATACATTCTCGGCGTACACGTGAGATCCCAACCTGACAGCCTTATCCCTTGGCCTAGATTTATAGCGATCAAGGAGGGAATGCACGGCTTGCCTCGTTTAGTCTTTTTGCCTCGTGTCTAATTCATTTTTACAGCTCTCCCAATGTCCTCCAAGCCTCTCAGCAACACATCGCACGCCCACCCTCCGCATTGGCCGCCAGAACCTATTCCACCGTAAGCTAATTTTGGTCTATTTATCCCTCCATGTTTACCATTGTCGCTGACAGTGTGGGCTACCTAAGCCGTAAGGCCTTACCGATAAAAAAGAACGACGCGGATCCTCTCACACGAAAAGACGTCCAGTATGATATGTTGGAATATATTTTCACAGACAAGCATGCTGTCTTCACCAGTCCAGTTCCTGGCAAGACAGAGAAGGTCACATTCAAAGAACTATATATCTCTGCTCTTTTTCATTCAAGCAAATGCTCTAAAGTCCTGAAAGAGAAAATGGTAGATACGCCCGCCTTCGCGATAGAACTAGCGAAGCTTTCTCTGCTTACAAATGTTGGAAGAATTAATACGACCATGGCATGTAAGGCATGACTCGTCCCCGGTTTGCTACGTGCTTATTGCTCTTCTCACAAGTTTTTCCAGAAATGAAGACAGCCTTAAGGACCTACCACCCTGTTCCTTCTTTACAGAAGACAGACGGCTAATGCTCAGGATGCTCCGCGGATCAAAAACTGCCTGAAAGCAGCGTTACTACCTTCTGAGGACTAAAGGAGTACCGCCCTCCTCACCAGAAGAGATTTTGGAGAAAGCTGTATGTAATACAATGCAATACGCAATTTGTAATTGATTTTTTGGTCATCTAGAGAGCCGGACTAATGCCACCAACAAGCATCGTGAATCTGATTTTTGTCCTCGCTAATCATGCAGCTGTAAGTCCCGTTATTGCGTTTTGTGAACAATAATGCTAAGCTGCTTCGAGCCTCTGTCCAGCGTACATTTTGAAGGTGGTTTCAACTTCTTGGATCTTTTCTTGCCGGGAAGAGGACTTGCCTCTGGCGATCGAGGGCGTTGTTTCTTGTGGATGATGTTCTACTATCTAGAGCGTCCTGAAGACGATAATCCATTCCACGACAAATACTCACGAAGCCACTCACCCAAGGCACCGCTATTGCGTCCCCTCGCAGGCGAAGAATTGGCGGGAGAAAATATCGACACACCTGAGGAAATTGAATGGGGACATAAAATGTCTGCGCAGAGGAATGCATTTCTTCAGAGGCTGGTCGCATCGCTCGAACGCGAAAAGCGTGAAAAAAATCATCCCTCATTTGACGGTACATCAACAATATCTGTAATGAAGTCAAAAAGACCAATGGCCGAACTTGAAAATTTGAGTGGTCAACCGTCCTCTCGTAGTGCTCGACCAGAAGCCACACAATCACCGAACGAAAAAAGTTTTGTTAACTATATGCCGGATCCACAAAAGCGCGAAAACAGAAGAGGTATGTTGGGCTCTCTCCCCCTAGCTTGCCATGTTCTTACCACAGTCTCAAGAGCAAATGCCAGTCAATCACGAACGCCGCCCAGAATTGGAGCAGGTCCAACGCCAAGATTCTCAACAAGAGAGACGACCGGATAGGCCCCGACAACAACGCTCACACCAGCGCCACGGACCACAATTTAATGAATACCCACGCCGAGAACATCCTGCATCAGCGCCCAGGGAGCGTACCATGATAGAGCGTACGTGCCATAATTTAATATAACAATAATTCATGTCATCAACGATTGTCATGTCAGAGGCTTGGCACTCGATTATGACTACAGATCCTTTAGCTGACTCAGACGAAGAGCCACATGATGAACACGCCCGCCGAGATTACAGTCAGGGTTTTTATTATTATCGCTCCACGTTTTTAAACTAACAATGCACCCTTAGTACGCCGCCGAGAAATTCTGCAAAGATACACGGGTCTGACCCAAATCCCAGATTGAAAAAACAAAGGCCGAAACAATGCACTACTATAAGTACCTGTTCACTTTGCTAAAATCAGGCTAGCATCTTCAAGTAACATCGATACCGATTTAGCACAAGTGTGTATTTATCCGAGTACATCAACTAGACTAGCTAAATGATCGATCTCGGCATAAGAAAGTGTACGAGAATGAATCTCCTGCGACAATATCAATTATACTCTAATCCATTTCCTTAAAAGCCACCAGGCAAAGCGAGCACTGGGTGTTGGAAGCCGTGTCGCATTGTCAGCGAGAATAAATCACTGGGGGCACTGTGCCGCTTGCGCCTCTTGTCATCCACCTCGCATTCTTGAGTGGGTTGAATCGGAGGCGATGTTCGGCGCTTTAGCGTAGACAGCATGTTCGCGCGACTTCCCCGTGTTGGATCGGCAGGGCCAGTCGAGGACACCAGCTGATCGTAACTCCTTGGAGAGGGCAACGGTTGTGGAGCATGAATCTGAGTGTAACCACGAGATGATTGCGATTGCACTTGGCGATTAATACCGTTACGCTCCTCTTTTGGAGCTGTGCATTGCTTAGAGCGTGGGATACAGATATAACCCTGAGAGGTTAACCTGGCGCTGATTTCCTCGAGGGAGGGCAACACGTTTCCCTTAGAAGCCGACTGGATGGCCGATGTGGACAACTGCTCCTTCTCCAGCTGCTCGTTGAGCGGAGGGGTGACGTTGGCTGTCATATTTGACTGTTTGAAAGATGCGACTGCACCCGGGGATGACAGCGGGACGACGGGCGGAGCAAGGAAGGTGTTAAGAGGGCCAGTCAAGACTCTGGTTATAAAGCGAGCGCGTCGCTCAACTGTGTGCGGTGTTAGTGAACAGCCACGCATGAACATCCAAAATCCGCGTACTCTGCTTTGCATTGTGAGCCTTGAGCGTGACTTCTCTGCGGAGATCCTGAGCCCTCCCCGTGTTTCGTTCTCGCGTCGCCTGTAAGAGAGCCTCGAATCGCTGTTTATCGAGCCCTTCATTATAGTCAAATCTTTCCTCGTCCGAGTTGTAGCCCCCCGAGGCAGGGGATGGAGAAGGGCGTGTCCTGATAGGAGAAGAAGGGGGAGGCGTCAACAAACGTGGCCTGAAATCATCGCCGTTGTCCGGGAACTTGATGGATGAAAAGGGAGAGTAGGGCTCAGCCATGGTTTCCATAGGCGGAGCGGGCGAGATAGAAATCTCGGGAATCATCACAGGAGAGTACGGCATGGTGGGTGGTGGATGAAAAAAAACGCAAGGTGTCCAGCACCAGAGTACGTGTAAAAAGAAAGGAAGTGGTCAAGCGACAGAGCGACGAGGACAACAAGACAACACTGAAATACCCGAACTTAACCCCATCAGGTCGTTACCACGCTTCCATCCAGCTGTGCTTTGATCTAAATTATTCTAGACTACCCTTCCTTCACTGCTTCTAACTCCTTTTCCTTGAACAATCTCTCCGCATCTGTCCACACACGTGAACTCTGTCTATTGGGGTATTCCAGAAGAGCCGGTAATAGATCTGCGCTGAACTGTTCCGATGCCTCTCGAGGTAACAACGTCGGAAGATGGTCTATCGAAATCACTGACAAGGATCGATTACCCGATCTAGAATGCTGCGTGAGTTTTGCCCATTTTCTTTTCTTTTAGCTGCTTACCCAACATCAACTGAAACCGTTGGCTGGTCAAACGTGGTGTTGACATTGTAAATCGGGATTGGATTGTGGGGGTTAGTCGTGTCGCAACTGACATCAACCACAACAGACAAGCGTCTTTCCTTTCCTGCTGCAGCAATTTGTTCCTTCGTTACGAAGAACGGAATCGGAGAGCTCAGATAGATACAGTTGACAAAGATGTCAACTTCAAGAATCTCCGAAAATGGACCTCCTTTTGCGGTTTCGGCCATGTCCCACTTGAGGATATCATCCCTGTAAAGTTTTTTTTTAGCTCCAGAAGCTGAAATCGCATGAGTAATGCTAACTCATTGAGGCCAATCTTTCTAAATAGGTCGACAGCTCCGCGACCACACCTGCCAAGTGCGCCGATGACGAGCGCCTTGACACCTTTTCCGGAACCGCCTAGAGCTTCTCGGACAGCGTTGATCATAATCGTTTCATTTTCATAAGGTGTCAGAAGACCAAGCTTTTCGCCTCTCTTTTCCGCGGCCAATGCAAGAGCACCAGCCGCAGCACCAGCAAAGCCTGCATGGAAGCCAAATGCGGCAACTCGCCTGCCATTGGCGTCCGTCAGAAATTCGATATCATAGAGCGTTCCGCAACCGCGATGGAAACGAGATAAAACCTGCGCCCAGCCTGCCTGACGTTTGTAGCAATGAGCAAATTGGATGTGAGTGTGAGGCAGGGGATCGTCCGAAGCTGGTAGCTCTTTTAACCCGATGATGGTATATTCTACTGGCGCAGAAGGCCAAGAATTGTTTTCTACTAGCTTGCACCCTACTCTGAATAAATGATTTCAAAAGTACAATTGACCGGGAATGATGAAAGCTTACGCTTCATATTCAGTATCGTCGAAGATCCTTTGCTGATCACGTTCGACGATAATGTCAAAGCCAGCATCGATGAGCTTTTTGGTAATGGCAGGGCTGAGGGCAGCACGCCTCTCGAACTCTTTTTTTTCGCAGCGCAACCAAAGAACGAGCTTTGACATTGTCGAGTGACAGGAGGAAAGAAATTTACTTTTTTATCTTATCGACATGAGTCATTTACGGTTGTCACGCGAACGCAAACAATCATACCTTCATGTCATATTGCTGAAGTTAAGATTTACTCGGTCGTACGTATCGACAGGAAGGACCGTGAAGTTGCCCGATTTAAAGACAAGCGTCATGGCGTCCTCATCGTCGACGCAAGCGTCAGATATCCCAGTAAGCATCATATCAGATCAATCAGTCCAGCCAGCCCTTAATTTGTAAGGCTTGCCTTCGAAATGCGGAAGAACTTAAGGCTGAAGGGAATGATCATTACCGCGCCGGCAGTTGGAAGGAGGCTTTGGCTGTGTACCGCTCAGCACTAGGAGGATTACCACCAAGAATAGAAATGAAACGCCAGGCGACTGACGCCGATGCCACCAAATGCACTGTCAACGAGGATGAGAAAGAGGATGAGCCAGATACACAGATCACCGATGCCCATGAGGACGATGCGGAGACAGGCTTGGCTATGGATGGAGAATGCGTCAAAGCTAGGGCTACGTTGCATGCAAATATCGCCGCCTGCTACGTCAAGCTTGTGAGCATTAGGTCATGTCGGATGCCCAACTGAAGCTAACTGAACGGGATGAGGGAGAACACAAAGAGGCTGTTGAAGCATGCACTCAGGGTACGAACTTTATACGTCTGCCTTGGTGGCTAACTAGAACAGTGTGAATATTAGCATTGCTGGATGATCCAGAATATGTAAAAGTATTGCAGCGACGTGCATCTTCAAACGAAATCCTTGGAAGTTGGACATCGCTGTCTGCGGCACGGGATGGTATAGTAGGCTCATATAGGATAAGGCCAATTACTGAACGAGCTCGTGTCAGATTATAATACCTTGTTGAAAATACTTCCGGAAGCAGATTCACGACGAAAGGAAGTCTCATCGACTTTACAGAAACTTAATCCTCGCGTTGAAGCAGCCCAGAAGCAAGGAGACGGCAGAAATGGTAGATAAACTGAAGGGACTTGGCAATAACATACTTGGTAGGCCTTATGGGTAGATATATCAAGTGCACAGCTGACTGTAGTACCAGGTAGGTTCGGGCTATCAACGGACAATTTTCAATTCGTGCCCAACGGTCAAGGCGGTTACTCGGTTAATTTCGCGCGTTGAACGATTTGATTCGTCTAGAGTAATGTAATGCTAATTCAAAAATGTCATAGTAATTTGAGAACCTGGCGAAGCGCTGCAAGGGCCATATCTGAATGGCGTGTAAGGCATGCTAGGTTTGAAAAGGAAGCAAGACTTACCCTGTAAGCCTAACCTAGCCTGGACGAGAGATATAGGGACGGGGCCGTATTCTCGAGAATCGCGCGAATAGGTAGAATTGTCGCCCATAATCCAAATATGGCCTTTAGGAACTATGACGTGCTCTGTGGGAGGCGCTAGTTGACCTGTTGGATCCACGCAGACAATATCGCCAGGAAGACCAAGGACGCGTTTGCATATGATTCTGCTGGGATCCAGAGGCGATTTGAGAGTAACGAGGTCTCCACGTTGGATAGGCCAGAACTTGTACGTGAGGCAATCCTCCACTACCACTTCTCCGGTCTCTGCTAAATTGGGTAGCATAGAAAGGCCATCCATCTTTGATAGATGAGACAAGACCAAAAAAAAAATAGAGCGGTGATCGCATACCGTGGATATCCGACCAACATTTTGGTACATCAGGTGGAACAAGCACACATAGTTCACTAGCTTGTCGCCGGTCAGAAAGGAAGGATCAGTGCATTTCTGAGCGTACCTTGAGCGACCCTACGCCGTAATATTTGAACTTGTAGGACAAGGGAGTGGCCCAAAATGCTACGAAGCGTGCATGACGGGTGCGAACCGCTTCTTCAGTCTTCCTCCAGATGAACTCGAGCGGTCGGCGGATGACCATATAAAACCATGCGTGACATAGTCACATTCAGGTGCGCTTGTGACGGCTTTTAGCGATTAGATTAGTTGCTTTATGTCGTCCTTCAAACGCAAAAGTTCCAATAAGTCAACGCAGACGCATCCCGGCACACGTTCATCACCTGCATCGCCGTCCACGACGATAACTTCGGTGGGTATACCCTCACTGGACGACATACTTGGGGGAGGTCTACCTCTGTCGTGTTCTCTGCTAACTCTTGCCCCGGATCCGCATTCGTTATATGGAGAGCTCGTGCAAAAATACTTTGTGGCACAGGGCCTGGCCTCTGGTCAAAGCGTACTCATTGTCGACGATAAAGCGGAAGACTTTGTCCGGGATGTGATGTGGATACCGCAGTCCGGTGATGAAGAGGGCGAGGATGCGGAACTTGATCATAATATTAAGATAGCATGGAGATATGCGAATATGAAGCAGTTTCAAACTACAGTTACGTATGTTCATTGTCTCCTGATGATGTATAATTGTACTAAGTGACGAAAGGCAAGGTGACGAGTTTTGTCAAACATTTGATCTAACCAGTCGCGTTCCACGGACTGTCATTGATCAGGCATTGGAGGCATGCCAACTCGTATTTATTCCGGTCAATGGTGGAGTTGACAGCGTGGTACACCGGATAAAAGATAGTCTGCAATCGCTGGGGAATCCTGTCCGTATTTGCGTTCGTTCACTGGGGTCTCCCGAATGGGGAGACCTTGAGAGTCAGGTTGGAAAGACTCTTGACATCAGGATGACGACTGACGCGGATTCAGGACGTTGTCCGGTTTTTGTATTCCCTTCGAGGAGTGCTTCGGGGTTATCCGAACGCGTGTGCATCGGTGAGTTTGCCTTGTCATTTGTGCACGGAGCAATGGGGAGGTCAAGGGTGGGTAGAAAAACTAGGGTGGCAAGCTGATGCGTGTGTGTCGCTCGTGGCGTTCTCAAGTAAGCTGCGGCTTCCCGAGCAGGCCGATTTACCGTAACGATCACGTATAGGTAATCCATCACTGTCCGCAGCATTTCCATCGCATCACGGTATGGTTAAGATCCATCGCATGCCGGCGCCGCACACGGTAGCCTACCCGAGCGACCGATACTCGACGCTGCGGGGACTGTCGGCATCAGCGGGGATGGCGGTGGGGAGCGGGGAAAACAACGTGGGATTTAGATGTACGCGGAAACGGCTGGTGGTAGAGACGATGCATCTAGAGGCGGAGGGCGGGGTGACAGAGCGGCGGACGCACCGGCCGGCGGAGACGGAAGGAGGCGGACGAGGGTCAAAAAAAGTGGGATTTGAACAGGGATGGTAGCAACGGTTGTCTAGTACTGATATACGATGCCAGGTAGTGGACCACACCTGAAGCTAGAGGTTGTTGGCTCACGATGGGGAGGGCTACCTTGCTCACCGTCATCTGCGTCGTCGTCACTGTCGAGCATGTCTCCTGGAGTTTACTATCGACGTCCACGTGCACCGAGCCCATCTTCCGACCCTTCTTCCTTCGTTCTTCCCAGCCTTTGCCCCGCCGTTTCTCCTCAAGACTACTACTACTCTCCCGATATGCACATTCCCGACACCGACTTTCGTCCTCCTCTTCCATCCATCGACTTCCGCCCTCCTCTCCCACCTTCCCTCTCATCTGCCGGTTCCTCTTCCGCTCGTTCCTCTACATGCACTTCCTCCGCAAGTGCCCTCCCTTCCACCGACTACAACCACGTGCACGTCGCAGGTCGCGATGACCTCCCTCCCTCCCCAGACGCCCTCCTTCGCTTCCTCGCAAACGATCCGTCAAAGTCTTCTCCGGATCATTCCCTCTCGTCTTCTATTGGTAACCCCATTTCTCACGAACACCCTCGTCTGCAAGAAAAGCCTAGTTATGACATGAGTTGGCAACTCCTCGATGAGCGTGATGAGGTTCCCGTAACCGACGACGAGACAGACGACGATGCCGCCCTATTGGATCACGATCCAGTCCACGACCTCGGCGCCGATGAGAGAACCTCTGCGGCCGTGATCGCAGACGAAGGTCGAGGCCTTATCGTGCAAGCTGGATCCATTCCTTTGATCGCTCTCCAAAATCAGGTCCCGTCTGGTACGCGTCATATTCTCTATTCTTGAGTTATTGTTTCTCACTCGATCATGCAGGAACTACCCA
This sequence comes from Amanita rubescens, assembly GCA_015039365.1. Taxonomy (NCBI): domain Eukaryota; kingdom Fungi; phylum Basidiomycota; class Agaricomycetes; order Agaricales; family Amanitaceae; genus Amanita; species Amanita rubescens. The sequence goes on from WION01000004.1 coordinate 552,453, forward strand.
CTTGCTTCTCAGCACATCTACCACTCCAAATGCGATGCCCGCGTTTCTGACTTCCGTTTTACCCCAGATATCTCGCTCTCTGCTCGCCCTTGATATCTCTGCCAACTTTCTCAATGCTTTACCTCCAGTGCTGGCCATTTGCGAATTTCTCGAGGAACTTAATGTCGCTTCTAATCCCCTCCGCGTGCTTCCCGTGTTTCTAGCTCATTTGACCAATTTACGCGTCCTCATCGCCGATTCGACTGGTATTGCCACTCTCCCGGATGCCTTAGTTGATTTAGATCGTTTGCATACCATCAGCATTCGTCGAAACAAACTTCATGCATTACCAAGCTGGCTCTGTCTCCTTCCCGCTCTTCAGACCTTGTGCATAGACGGAAATCCTTTCCAAGGCCCTTGGAAGGCTCTGGTTGAACCTCTTTTGGCCAAGGTTCCCATGACTCCGTCATATCCTCCTTCTACACCTGTATATCCTGCCAGTCAAGCAGGTGACACAGAGACTGACGCAAGTGACGTAGAAGATCTATCTGACAATGAGATTACTCATGCCTTGGCCAACGCGTCTCCGCGATCACCGGACGAGGAGGACAATACCATTACTCCAGAACGCGCTCCTTTTCTAGGTCGAGTGCCACGGCAAGCTCCGCCGTCACCGCAAGCAGCGGCCCGCCCTTTGGCTCGAACACGAACGACGCCAAACCGCTCCTACTTTGACCAGACCCGGGCTAAACCTGGCGGTACAAGCGATCAACACGATTCACGTGCTCCAAATGTGAGATCACAAGAAGACTCGGGTTACCTGGGGGATCATGAATTGCGTAAGATGAAAAGCGCGGGTGATCTTCGTCGCACAAAGATATCCTCTCAAGAACCCGGAGATGTCGACATACCATTCGTCAGACCGTCATTATCGCAATACTCAGCATCTCATTCTTACTCGAACCTCTTGAGTATGAATGTTCCCTCTGATTTTCAACCTCCAGCAAAGCCCTTCACCGGTCTAGGACCCTCATCACATCTACGCAGTCCCCCCCGCCCTGCCACCGCAGCTTCTCGACCATCCATCGCCAAATCTATCTGGGACAATATTTCAGAGAATGAAGAGGAGTCCTTGACCTTGCCCAAGTCCACCAGGGTTTCCATGGCTCAGGATTCCGCAGTCTCGCCACCAAAACTGCTATCACTCGACTCGAAAGATGGCAAATTAGCCCAAAGAGAAGGCAAAGAGAAAGGTAGTCGCTGGGGCTTCCTCAAAAAGATGTCAATGGGAAAGATGAAATCAGAATCGCCCACTCAATCACCTATTCTCCCTAGTCGTCAAGTCCCAATGCCTAGACCCCCTGTTGCCGACCCCTATGGTCATGTCAGGCCTCCAGAGTTTGCCTCCGACCGCAGCACCAAGTTACCACAAATAGACATGAGATTCTCAACGTTAGGTTCCCTAGATGCTTTTTCGACACTTATTACTCCGGGCTCCCCGCAATTTTCTGAGAAAGGACTGTCCCGTGACGCATCACAGACGTCATTAGCAGTACCTCCGCTTCCCCTAAAGATCGCTGGGCCGGCAGCGACTCTTCTCGCTCCCTCCACGGCAAGGTCGTCAAAACGACGAAGTTTCCTACCAGTAGATGCTCCAGACGCTATAAACTTCAGCATCGCCGACGCGCCAGCGTCCTCGGATGGACTTGAAACTGCCCCGCAAGATGAAACCAGGAGATCAATGCCAAATGAATATACGGAGCAGGATCAATTAATACGGCAAGAGGAAGAGCGGGCCCGTGAAGCCTATATGCGCGCTCTTCGCTCAGTAATGGCATACCTGCGGGATATGAACGACCTGGGCGTGTCGCAGCAAAACAACGCCACGAGCATGTTTAACGGTTCCGAAGATGTCGCCACTGCACGTCCAAGAAGAGCAACCATTGTTGATCGCGATGTGTCTCTAGCGCTAAGCGGGACCACGGTCGTCGCTTCTTTGGAATCTGCTTCGCATCTACGGTCCTCTGACTCGATCGGAAGAAAACGTAGCGGAACCACCAGCCGGACTGTGAGCGTCGCTACAACCGACAGTAGTAGCTCAGTCGAAGAGCGCAAATTCAAAGATGACAAGTGCAAGCGGGCAATGGTGATTCGCGAAATTGTCTTGTACGTATTTAATATTTGGCCAGGCCTCCTTGTCATTCATGATCTACAGGACCGAACGAACCTACGTGCAAGGCCTTCAAGAACTCATCGATATTTATGTCAAGCCTGCTGCCATCCCCGTCAACATACTTAGCGGTGTCGGGACAGCCAAGGACTCTACGGTCCCCGCATCCGAAAGGAAAATTGTCTTTGGCGGTCTGGATGCCCTCTTTTCGTTCCATAAGGATAGCTTCCTACCTGCGTTGGAATTTGCAGCAGCCCCCCTAATGAAATCATCAGCAGAGTTACAAGAGACTGATGCTGACGGTCAATTGTCTATCAAAGTCGCCAAGGACGTGGGGAACATGTTTTTAAAGCATGCTGCTTTTATGAAGATGTATTCAACCTATATCAAGTTGGTCATCTCATCCCGAAATGAACACGGAACTAACAAATTTTTGCAGCAACTTCGACAACTCTGTACAACGGATCAGATACTGGTCGTCTGATAGATCAGTGGCAAGTGGAGCTTCTTTATCGCCGAGTTCTAGCACCGCACAGCTCGCAAGTCTAGGCTTGAGCATGTCGGGGGCTTCCACACCCATACTGCCAGAATCAAAGCCAACTACCGGAGCTCCGAATTTAACCGCTGGACAACGGAAACGAATAAAATCCTACCTTAAACGATGTCGCATCAATCCGAGGCATACACAGTTGAATTTGGAAGGTTATCTACTTCTCCCCGTTCAGAGGATTCCTCGATACCGGCTACTCGTGAGTGACCCACCTGTCTCAATGCAAGGATTGGACTCATCCTTTTTAGTTGGAAGAATTACTGAGAAGCACACCGCCATCTTATGACTTTGTGGAAGACTCGCTTGAGCGCGCATTGAGTGAAATATCATCACTAGCTAACAACATGAACGAAGGGAAACGTGAATCTGAATCCCGGCGTAAGCTTGTCAGATGGCAAACCAGAATTAAAGGAAAATTTCCCAGTCCTTTGGTCCAACCTCATCGGTATGTTTTGTCCTCCTGAGCGGAAGCGACGTGTCCTCACTTGCCCAAGTCGCCTTATTATGGACGGTCCTTTACTTCTCACGCGCGTGGTTCGTAAGGCTACAGTGTCATTCGAAGCCATAAACGCCCAAGGAGACCAATCAACGGTGCAAGTCGACTGCTTGGCACCCGAACTCACTCCACGGCCGCTCATAGGAATCCTGTGCAATGATTTATTAGTGCTTTGTCGTGATCCTTCAGATGGCAAGGATCCCAACTCGAGTGTTGATTTGTGGGCCGTTTTGAGGATGCAAACCCTGCCTCAACCCGCCAGCATTGTCCATGGCAACGGTAAGTTCTGCATGCTCCCCTGTTGATTGTTGCTGATTTTGCCCCCTCAGTTCTTCGACTCGTTGATAACAAAGCTATCCTGTATTTTGATGCTCCTTCTCCATCTGATGCACTTAATTGGTATCGAGGTCAGTGTCGACGTTGAAAGCATTCGCCGTGGGATTGATCAACTATTTTTAGCTATTAATTTGCACATACCAGCGTCAAAAGGCTAGAATGTGCTTTGCGGGCCTTTTTTCCATTTATTCGCTATGATACCGATATCCTATGTTACGATAGAATCATTTGCCTTTTTCCGTGCCCGGATTCGCCCACCGTGGCAAGTGTCCTCTCATTTTGGCATCTCTTACGTTTATATTATACCACCATTTCAATCAATGCACTGTATTAAAATTGACAACTTAGAGTAACGTCTGGGGCTCGTATCGAGATTAAATTGCTGTACACGTCGGTAGCAACCTTTGAAAACTTTTTTCTGTCATTAAATATTTCGTCGTACACCTGGAGCGGTATTGCTACAATGGTATAATTTCGTAATCAAAGATGGTAAAATTACTCCAAGCTACTACAGTTACATCTGATAATTCGGTCAACAATTTTTCGAGTCGGATCTCGGGGAACATTCTTACCATCCACTGCCAGAATGCTTCAAGTGCGTTCCTTGGAGGAGGCTCGTCATATCTATGGCCGCTTGATCAGGTGTCATATAGATATAAGAAACATCAACTTACGTTTCTTGCTCTATTTCCTTTATGCCAGTTACGAAGTCAATCTCATCTGGAGGTATGGGACCTCGCCCATAAACGAGTCTGGACCCGAAGTACAGGATAGGGAATAACGCGAGAGGCAGGTAATTTGTCACGAAATTGGCTGTTACCCACTTCCCCTTCAGGAAGACGGTCCATCCGCTGAACTGTAAGAAACAAAACAGTCAATCCAGCACTGATAAGAGATGCCCAGTTCACTTACTAAGCATACAAAGAAGGTCCAGAAAGCAGCAGTAATACGCAGCGTAAGGCTGGAAACGTGCGGTGTATGGTAGGCTCTTTCGATCATAGCCTTGTGCCTTGAGGCCATTATAGAATCGGATATAAGTGATACTTATACCGAACCAGGTCATCAAGCCAGCAACTGATGTCATATTCGCAAACCAGCCAAAGACTTTCCCCGAGCCGCTACCAGATGCCATGAAAGCTAGGAGCATGAACAGCGCGCAGAAACTGATTGAAACATAAGGCAATCCCCCTTTAGGTGGTCTTGAGGAATATTTTGGGAGCATTGCCTGCAGACGCCAATCCATCTAGAAAGATTTAATTACACCGTGAATAAAACGACGGCTAAGCCACAGGAAATGAAAACTCTTACATAGAGCACGGGAACTCGTATAAAGGTCACTCGATGCTGCTGACCATGCAGAGGTAAGAAGACAGGCGTTGATGAGCTGAAAACAACGTTAGGACATAGATCAAAGCCCAACACTAAACTAAACTTACACTAGGAAGGACCTTGATTCCCGATGTTTTAATAGCAATCACGAAAGGAGATGAAGCTGCAGTCCCACTCGACAGGTTAAGGCCAGGAGAGTTGGAAGGAACAAGCAGTCCAATAACTGTAGTGCCTCCGATGTAGAAGAGAAGAATTCCTTAAAGAATGTGCGTATTACGACCAATGGCACCGTTAACAGGAATATAAACTTACGGATGTATACCCGTTTGATCGCCCTGGGAAGATTACGTCTTGGATTCTTTGTTTCTCCCGCAGCAATCTGTAAATATCAATTGAGTCACTTAGAAAGCTGACTGCGAAAGGTTGTTACATACAGCCACAATTTCAGTTCCGATAAAAGAGAAGGCGGCTTGGGACATAACCGCCCAAAAACCCAAGAATTGACCTGTGGTCCCACTGATGCCCTCGAATTGGACGAATGGCCCCGGGTTTTTCCAGTACCGGAAGCCAATTCGATCGTGATTTGGTCCACCTGACAAAAATTAGCGGGGCTATCGAGAAAAATGCACGCGCATCCGCACCTCCAAGATCAATTACAATGCCCAGAATAATGAGTCCGGTGATTGTTAAGACCTTTATGGAGCTAACGAAATGTTAGTGCATATCGAACTTGACATACGTCACAACATACGCAAACCAAAACTCGGCTTCGCCATATGCGCCTTTATAAAGCCTTAGAAAACAAGACCTGCTACCAAATATCAGTCGACTCACCTGCGCCTAACATGTTTATTACGAAAACGACGACCATACATATCGTGATCCACGCCGCGGCATTGATCGCTTTATTCCAATAGCCAATGAGGATGGCTGCTGCGCTCAACTCCGCTGGCATGATAATAACCCAGTTGTACCTAATAGAAAGTTCAGTTAATGGAGTGTCCAAGAAAAGCAGCTCCAAGGAACAAACCAATAGTTCCATCCCATTGTAAGTGACAAAGCAGGGTCCACGAAACGCTCAGCCAGCTTGATGTGGCCACCTGGGATTGGTAGGAAAGCTACCATCTCTCCGAGTGATATCTAGCAAGATATAGGACATAGTAAACGATAACAAAGCAGTCGGCATACCATTACGCTGTAGCAAATGGACCCCATAAATGTGTATCCAATCAGCATGCCTAGGTGGATGGTTCGCTCATGAAATTCAATAAGAGCCAAGACGTTTGCACATACCTACAGGGCCCCCATTCATCAATGCTGTTGCTGTTCCAAGGAACAATCCTATGTAGATATAACGTCGGCAAAGCACATAAGCCAAGAATGAGGTATATACCAGTGCCAATAACACCACCAATACTGTGTTAAACGATATGGTCAACATTGACTCGGAGACGACCGGGTTAATTAATACCTGATCATGGCTATATGCCGGTTTTTTAGTTGTCGTGTGAGTCCATGCTCGCCATTAGGGGACGATTGTAGTGATTCTGCGTCCTGCGAAGAAGAAACAAACCCTTCTTCGCGAACTTCTTTCTCGTCAATTTCTTTCATTACTTTGTGGCTCATGAGGGTGGAGGGTGGGCGGTCCGGGTGACGCTCAGGCTTTTATAGCACAACCGTATAAATAAGGCACAAATTGAAATAGATCATTAATGATGGGAGTTTCAATGTCAGGAGCAACTGGAGTTACCTGAGGGTGTGTCGGACGTCTTACTAAGCCCATTCGGTTAGCATTCCATCTCAAACCATATGCACAACACAGATATGGCTGTCAAGGTGGGCAGGATGCCATTGCCTGTCAGAGCTCCTCTGATGCGTATGCTAGCTCCCGGACAGGGGTTCCACCGGGGAAGTAGGGCAACAGTTATCAGCACGTTATCAGACGTTATCCTAAAACGTTTGTTTGTCGATGGATGATTCGTTAAACCGTCATCACTTGGGGAGGTCGCATCGTCGCATATCTTACCATCGCTTGCGACAATCACGCGTCCGCGCCTCCACATGGCGACCATGATAAGGAGTAATATCAAACCGACTTATTCCATCGAGTCCTCTTACTTTGACAAAGGTCATCAGGCACCATAAAATCGTACACATGTTACAGCAATTGATGACTGTTCTCTGTTGCCTTGGCATATATAGATAACATGACCAACATGCTAACGTATGCTAACACGCGAAGCTGTGGAGTTGTAGTGCCGGTTCCGTACAATGTGCGTCAGTCTTTCAAGTGCCTGACAATCAGCGGCTGTCTTTCAGGAAGACGTGTGTTACAGGCACCACCGATGACTGCTTCCGTTATGCTCGTAACAATCAGCGACGAAGCTCGGTCGAGATGAGGCATGACAACCATGCATGATTAGTTGAGGTGTTTACTCGACTGGTTGCGGCAGGCGCTCCTCTTCCCAGATCTGTGAGTGCATAACTGTAAGAGAGTTCATCAGGATTTAGTCGTCACGAACCTGAAAAAATCGCCGGCGCTCTACAACGTTGATACCCCGACAACTGGTCAGATCCAAACTTTCTAGCTCTGAGCAAGCGTCTAGTACTGGGGAAAAGACCGTTTCCTCAATTAACTAAGCTTTAGCCGTAGAGAGATTGCGAAGAAACCGGACATACTCGTGAATCTTGTTCCTGCAACGGCTAGAATTCTCAAGCGCTTGCAAACTGAGATATATATCCCCGCATCATCATCAACACCAGTGTTATTTAAAATTAATGTCTCGAGAGTTGAGCCGCCATCATTTATCTCGTCCGTCAGTAGGCCGGCAAGGTCGGCAGAACGAAGACACGGGATGCTAGCTAGATTAAGCCTCTGGAGAAGAATGAAAGAATGAACATCGACGGATACACAAGAACTGACCCTACACTTCCTTCCGACGCGTGATACAAAATCCAACAACGCTGAATCGAGCTTGCTTGTGACTCCGAGCTTGGCATTGCCAACGAGATTAACATGATCAAGGTGGGCAAAGTTAGCCAACGCATTGGTCACTGCCCTGAGCCCTGCATCATCCATTGTCATCGCAGAAGTGTTACGAATCGAGGCTTGAGATCCGCGACTGCTGCCCAAAGCACCGAGCAATAAAATTTGAAGTTGAGGATAGAGTGGCAAGATCTGCGCCAAATCATGTGGGACAATCGAAGTGGATGTCAACGAAAGCTTTTGCAGAGGCAAAACATGCGAAGGGCTAAGTAAGGAGTCGGTCCGCTTGAGTAACGTGAAGGAAACGTCCAGGCTTTGTAGATTAGGACACAGATCGACTAAAAATTTGATCGACGGGTCTCCCAGTTGCGTTTGCCTGACCTTGAGCACCCGTAGACTGACCAACTTGGTCCCTGGATCCATACTGTGCAGCAAGTTCGAAAACGTAGCGTCAGTCTAAATATACATCTGTTAATCGGCGTCATATGCTCTTCGGATGCTTTACTGGCCCAGTTCTGAATGCCAGCCACTTTGAGGCTTTCAAGGCTTTTGCATGATAACAAAAGTTGACCGACGGAAGCAGGATTTGCTGATGTATAGTTGAGATTGATTACTTTAAGATCGGGACAGGAGGTGGCAATGGCGGAGACGGATTGAGCTCCAACCATCGAGCACCCACTATAAACTCACTAATGCCAAGTGATTCAAAGCCAAGTGGAGATGGTCATACCATAAAACAATGACGCGTAAATTTGAGAGTTGCCGCAAGGCAGAGGCGAACGTAGTATCTGCGATTTTTTTGAACCCAGATAATTCCAGTTCGCGTACCCTATTATTTATTCTGGGGATATCGGTAATTGTTCTTTTATTCGCGCCCAGGAGCGAATCAGTGAGCGCGATAGATGTACCTCTGAGCATATACTGTCAAGGGCGCGCACTCGATACCACCACAACCAGGTTAGAGAAGATTGAACTCACAGTAACGATAAATTCGTGCTTTAGATACGTAGGACATGTTGTCCTCAGCATGCTAAATAGTTTTGGTATCAATGTATCCGGGATGATTTGCAACTGCTTTGACAGACGTTCCCATAACGGTTCGTTGTTCCTGAGCTTCACAAAGTTAGCAGCGAATACGCGAGCACAGAGATTTGTCAAGGAAGGCACGCTGGTCGGCGCAACGCGGCGTATCGAAGATGCAGTGGAAGAAGGTACGTCATGTAGCGTCGGCGAGTCTGCATCACTTGGTGCGCCGAAAGCGGGAAGAGTTCGCTGTTTCTTGGATGTTCGCGAAGACATCCTATATTTGGACATGATTATACACGTAGTACGATATAAACGAAGTACACTGCAAGCGCAAAAGGACCCACAACCGCCCTCCGCACACCCTTTTCGACGACTTTTACAACATTAGAAGATGGCAACAAAAGATACGGAATATGAAGGAAAGTAAATGGTGAAGGAAATACGTTAGGATTAGAATAGATCAAAATGGTTCTGAACCAGGATACACGTGCCTCGCGGCCTGCTGAACGGGAATAACGATCCCAGCGGTCTGCTGCCGTATTGGGGTATTCTAGTAAAGTCAGGAGCGCAATGCAGGTCATAGCCAGTATGGCCACCAAACCGGAGAAGATCAAGTATGCGATACGCGTTTCCATGGGGGCGGGTAAGACGTTTAGTATTCGGTAGAAGGTGTCCGCGACGGAGAGCGAAAGCAGATACGCAGAGAATATAAACACGGGAGATAGGTATAGTACAACGGGTATGAGGCCCTGCGCGAGTTTCCGTCTGATGTGCACCGCGAGCGGTAGGCACAATTCGATCGGTAGCAAGTATACGGGACTCGGATACCTGGCGAGGTGAAGTTCCACGATGTGGACGCCCATGGATAATGTAAGTAGCATGAAGGACGTTTGACCTGGCCTAGGAGAAGCAGTGATCGAGGATAAGAAGGCGAGGGCGGTGAGAGCATAGGATAGCTTGTGTGCAGACCGGAAGCGTAAGAGGCCTGCCGCAGTGAATATGACCAGTATGATCTCCTGAACGGTTAACCCGTGACGCGGGCGCGGCGGGTGGTTAAGAGTGTAAATCAAGAGTCCGACATATACGAAATCGGATATTAGATCGAGAAGATGGACAATTCTTCAGAATCTGGTCAATCCTCGCCGGTCAAGGGCGTCAGAAATGATACTCACCTTGGTGTAAAACATGCATCAAATCTCTGTCCCCAAGTCATACCAGGGGACGGGGCAGGGAGGGACCTTCCCTGTTTCCATATTCTAGTTATACTCCATACGATGACAGGATGCGTAGCAAGGACTTCGGGAGCATCGGGGTTGGCAAGGAAGTTGATGACTGCACGATGCTCAGAGACGCAGGAAACGACGATGAGATGGGGGATATACCTCGCACGGTCTCCGCTTTCCGGTCTTCCATCGGAAATGGATGCCACAAGACTTTTTCAATTGTCTGGGAATCCCGGGGACTATCGAGAAATAGATCCCAGAGTTCCTTCATGGTCTCTTCCGTGGTGTCAATGTCCGTCTTCTTTGTCTGTTCTTGCGACCACCTTTCATACGGGTCCTCCTTTGTATATCGTTCGAGTTGAATGATTTGTCGTAGATGCAGTAGGACAGACAAGGCGAAAGCCAATTTGCGTGAATCGTCGACGGTGAATGCAGGACAAATGTCCTGAATAAAAATGCTCTGCAGGCCATGGTCGCGTAGGGTCTGAGCAGCGGGCCTGATTGCCCAGGACTGCTCTGAGAGCAAAGGGGTGTCTTCAGCGGGTCGACGACTCATTGCACAAGTCACGCTTCAATACTTTCGTTGTTACATCCGCAACAATGAGCGTGTCCACGCCCCTGCTCGACAATACAATCGAGCCAGATGATTCAGAAATTGTCCCTTCCAAGCCTCAGAGTGCGAAACAGCCAGTCGTGCTGTCGCCCACAAACCGCACATCTGGATCGGGCGCCATGGCCACCAGCCAGAGTGACGCAGAATCAGGTACGTTTTCTCGTAGTACTATGCCCTATATTCAACACCGCCCAAGGGATAGCTGGGATGCTCCGGCAGTCTGCGCATCCAGCCGCTTTATTCTTTCTATATATCTTCCGAACGGCCGCTGTAGTGGTGTATATTCTGTGCGGGTGGTTCACTGACAATTATGTGTTATCGGTATGTACATGCTATTTCGTCCATGCTGGCTTCCTGGAGAACTTGGAACAGACCGTCATAGTCGTTGTCCTTCTTGCAATGGACTTTTGGAACTGCAGGGTATGTTGCATGCAATATTCAAAGCCTCGGATTCATCATACTTTGGCTAAGAACGTGTCTGGGCGAATACTCGTGGGTCTCCGATTCTGGAATCAGGTTTGTTACGCTCACTCTATTCGACATGTTATTCACAATCCATTTCCTAGGTCGACGAGGACGGCGAGAGCTATTGGGTGTTTGAAAGCCGTGATGTGAGTTTACCTCAACTTGTCTGCGCTTAGATTCTAAACATTGATTGCAGCCTTCAAAGCCTGCGAATCCTGTTGATTCAAAGTGCATCTATTCCTCTGCCGTGTGGCCGCTCTAACGCATTTCTTAGAATGTTCTGGATCGCCTTGTATTCATACCCCGTCATTTGGACACTGCTTATAGTAGTATCTATCCTCAAATTCAATATATCGTAAGTCCGCATGCACTGGCGAGAATATAGGTTTTGACTCTTCTTACTAGTTTTATACCAATCGTTGGACTGGCTCTCGTTTTCAACATCACCAACGTTATCGGATTTACATATGCGTATGTGTGAGTTTATATGTGATGGACGACATCTGAATTTCTGGCACAGGGATCGAGATGCTAAACAACGATGGGCAAGTAATGTCGTCAGCTCCAACTGGAGTCTTGGGCTCGGTGGTATCGGTGGACAAATTTTGACGGGTGCTGTGAAGCGGGGTGTCTCAAAAGTTTTTGGCTAGGATTGTGAGGAACGTTATGAGTAATTAAATAAAGCTCGAGACTGGAAACAGCGACGATATGATCGTGAGCAAAGCTGGAATTTCGAAGACAAGACAAGCCCAGGTGCTATATCGTACACGACATCGTTTAATGCACGGTCCAAATGTAACAACAATAAGTCAGAGAAATATATAATCTTGGCCAAATGCAAGTTAAAAAGAATGCGAATAATAATCGAATTGAGACATGTGAAAGTCCAAGCATGAGAGTCTTAATCAAACAACTAGCCTTGAATTCCCACGTAACCACGCACGTTAAGCTTTGTAAATGCGGTGGTCGGTGTTGCAGGTGTACTTACACCGATAATGGACCGCGGTCGTCCACGAGGGCGTGGTGTCGATGTTGGCGGAAAGTGCATTGATGATGCATTTGGCGTGGACGTGACTGTCAAGGTGGACGGTGTGCTGATGGCGGTGGGTGAGGGTGGGAACACAAACAATGTTTGAGATGGCATATTCGTTTGGGGGATGCATAATGTTGATGGCGTAGCCATCGGATCTTGTATGCTGCGGGTCTTGCGTAACACACGATTCCGCGTCTGCAGAGATGATGAAGGATATTTTCTCTCCGACAGGGGGCGAGGTGACTCTGAAAGTCGCTGTACAGGAGTAGAAACAGAAAGACGGGGTGACGATGGTTTCGGTGGGCCTTTTATGGCTGTGACGGTAGGAGAGTCCACTATGATAGTAATGGGAGATGAGGGGACGGTAGGTAGTCCAATGGGCGGAGGGCGACGCTTGGCTCTCGATCGAGGAATATTGAAACTCGATATGCGGAAGGCTGTCTTGTGTGCGGAAGCAGAGGGTGGAACACAACTGGATGACCGTTCGTTATCCAGGTCCTCGTCGGGGGATGTGGTAGAAGAGGATGATTCTTCGGCATTTTTTTCGCTGTCGAAACCCCCGCCTATTCCAAGAAGTTCCGCTTCTTCGTCTTGTTCCACTAAATTTTCGCTTAGAATGCTGCCATTGGTACGGCAACTAGCCAGAGAAGCAGTGCGCTTCCGAGACGCATAACGGGTGCGCCACATAGGGCCCATACCGAGGCCGGAATTTGAGGAAGAGAGAGATGAGCTAGACGATCTTCGTGCAATAAAACGATCCTCCATGGCCTTGTCAAGGGCTTGTGCCTCGTGCAAGACGAGGGCGGTTTCCCTGTCCTGTTTTTCCATGAGTCGCCGCTGACGTCCCCACTCCTCTTCCTCATCTGCAACGGAGGGCGGCGAGAGTTCGGAGCTATCCACAGAGTCAAAGTCACTTTTTAGTCTTTTCTGGTATTCCAACAGTTGATAAATAAGGCTGTAAAAAAGAACTAAGCAAGGGAAGAAAAATCGAAATGACATGGATTCATACGACATATTTGGGCTGATCCATTTACTTTTTTCCTTGACATAAGAATAGGCGTCGTGCATTCCCTTGAGGGACCAGACTTCAGGGAGCACAGACGGGGCACGCTCAGCGGCCGCACGCATGACGAGAGCAATGACAAGAGTAGCGGAGCGGGATATACCGCACTGGCAACTAGGGGACGTCTGAGAGATACAGCTGAGGAGGGAGAGGGAAAGACGTACTGAATGAGGATGCCGTCTCCGCGCTGTAGTGCAGCATCTGTAAAGGTCATGGCTTGCTTGAAGCCGTCGTCAACGAGGTTTTGCTGGCCGTGGGACCAGTGAAGTTTGAGGTAGTGCATAGGTGGTCTTCCTGAGGGAAGATGTGGAGGGTAGTGGAAAGGTGGGGTGGAAGGGTGGAGGAGATCGAAGGGAAGGGAGACCTCCTTTGCGACGTTGAGGATGGTGAAGATACGACGGCGGGCTAGGCCGGACCAATCTCTAGCGTTGTCCTCTGAGCCGAGCCATATACCAGGAATTACCTGAACGGGTCCGTCAGCGTAGGGGGCGGAGGGGGAAGACTCCTCATCGGCACGGAAGACGGCTGAAGCGGCTGGGAGAGAAACGACGGAAGGACGGCGACTTGGACCGGAAATGGCGATGTCAGCGGGGAGAACAGCTGGTATTTGGCTGGGAGGTGGAATAGCGATCGAGAGATGCTTCATGTTGCGCGACAACTGAGCCCTGCGCGCCATTATTATGACAGTTTGCAACACGACCAGCGTGTAGTTGCGTTTGCTCACGTAAGCTTAACGCTCACTCTCATGTCATTATTACACGTCAACCCCATCTTAGCTGCAGTTGCTGCAATCTTGCTAGCTTCTGCTATTTATGTCACTCGTAATGGTTTCTCAAACCAAAAATCTCTCATACCAGATACTTGGTTGGAATACCCTCTAGTAAAGAAAACTCAAATATCCCATAATACCGCAATGTTCGTTCTTCAACTTTCCATCTCTACCCCGCATCTCTCCTCTGACGTTACTCAGTTACCGCTTCAAGCTGCGCAACACTGACGACGTGCTCAATCTCCCCATTGGCCAGCACGTGTCCATCTCTGCTGAAATTAACGAAAAACTTGTTGCCCGTAGCTATACCCCCATTAGCAATAGCGATGACCGTGGCTATTTTGATCTCCTCATCAAATCCTACGAGAAGGGAAACATTTCTCGTCACTTTGCACAGCTCACTATTGGTGACAAGATTCGCGTCAAGGGTCCCAAGGGCCAATTCAACTATAGGCCAGGCCTTGTCAGCCAGCTCAGCATGATTGCCGGAGGCTCAGGTATCACCCCCATGTACCAGATCCTCCGCGCCGTTCTCTCCAATCCTGCAGACAAAACTAAAGTCACCCTCATCTACGCCAACGTCAACCACGACGACATCTTACTCAGGTCCGAACTGGATAAGCTGTCTCAATCCCACGCCGACCAATTTACTCTTTACTATGTGCTTAATAACCCCCCGGCTACCTGGTCCGGTGGTGTCGGCTTTGTCACCAAAGACCATATCAAAAAATTCCTTCCCAACCCTACTCATACCAACAGCAAGCTTCTCATATGCGGTACGTGTGACCTACGTACAATTTTATCGTGTTATTCATACTTTTAACAAGGCCCCCCACCCATGGTTAATGCCATGAAGTAAGTCCCCGTTACACGTCTCACATTACATGCTCATTCGTGCAGGAAAAACCTTGAGGATCTTGCCTATCCCGCTCCACGCACCATCAGCAAGCTGGACGACAAGGTATTCCTAACCTATCTATTCCACCCAGACTCACTGACAGAACTTCCAAGGTTTTCATTTTCTGAACGATATAATGCTCGACAAATTTAGATTAGATTAATATTACGACTGACTACCCTGCGATGATACCGACGGCTGTAGTGATGCATCGTCCCGAATACCCTCGTCAGTGAGGCAAAGAAGTAGACTAGAAATATAAATTCATTTCAATTGCTTTGAACAACGTTGTGATGAAACACTTGCTTTTGCATTATATTCTTGGCGGCTTCTATTCCCAACTCAAACTCCCGCTCTGCCAACGGTTGGGACGCGTTGCGAGCAATTTGAATAGCAGAATCGTAATAATGTAATGGAGTTAGCCCGTCCTTATCTCGGGGTAATAGCGGAAGGATGAAACGAAAGTGATGTAGCATCCGAGCATGCGGCTTCAGCGATGGGTGACTAGGAATGACTTTGTGGGCCAGTTCGTCTGCCCGGTATCAGAGAAGACTAGGGACCAATTATGAAATTAACGTGCCAATGTGTGGTATGGTATCCAGCAGATGCTCTCTGAAACGAAGGTCCTCGTACTTTGTGCCTTGCGCTTGCGGTCACAATTTCTACTATTAGCTCGACAACGACCGAAACTCACCGGGCCTGCCCCAACCAGCGTGGAACACATCTTTCGGAACAGACGTATAAGAGATGAGACACGCCCTGATGTACTCCTGTATGATGTACTTGCGAACCGACTGTGAAATGGGTGCTGTGAAGTTGCCCATGGCATCCCATGATTAACCCAGCTGACCTGAGGAACATCGCCCCGTCCAATCGTTCGGTGTGCCTTTGAGATACGTTGTAACCTAAGTCTCACGGCAAGTCTCCGTTTCACGCAGAATATAAGCGACACGATGAGCTAGCAGACTTGATGATTCAACTGTTGCGTAAAAAAAAAGCGACGATCGACGTACCACGACGGCATAAGCCGCGCCAATAACAAAGGCATTGAAATTCCTTGCCCAGGAGCGATCCGGTGCGGTGCGCACTGCTTGAGAAAGGAGAGCTGTACAGGATAAAGCAGCGGCTGTGATGATGATGAGCACAAGAAGGGCGTAACTGGCGTCGGAAACCGTCCTCCAGACTCGCCGCGAGAGCAGCATCAAGTAGTAGTACACCTTGTTACGTAAAGCCACTGGGATGTGGCCGCCATATTACATCCTCTTTGCTCACTCTCCGCTTTCTTCCTCCACTCCAGGCGCGTTGAGTAACACTTTGGGCCATCCAACTATCCAGTACCACTACCAGGATGACTCTCCTCTCGCTCTCTTGCCTCAGCATCCCGACGAACACGTGCTAGTATTGGATTATGATCCAGACTCTACTACACAACCAACTGTCCAAAGTCTTTCAAAGACCCTGGTAACCACTGGCCTCCGGATAGAAGAGGCACCAGGCGCAGCGACCACAGACGCAAAGAATGATAGAATGTACATCGTCGAGACCACCGAGTTCGAGGACTAGTATGTCTTAATCACACACACACAGTCACCAAAACGCGTATTGACTCATTCTCTAGCGCCATGTCTACACCTCAGATCGACCGAAATTCTGCCCATAATATTCTAGCCCAATTCAAGAGAAGGTGTGTGCCAAGATTCTGTAACCACATATATATAGATATAACCTCATACAATCAGGAATGCTCTGTTGCGGCGTGCCCTGCGATACCCCACTGACGCAGAGTCTTGCGAATTGGAACGCTCTATGATCCATACAGCCATTTCACCGCCACAGTAGAGACTCGTGGGCCGCCACCACTATGTTCTCTTCTTGTTAGCTTTCTTCGCGCTGCCTATTTTTCCTTGGCTCCCTCTTACTGCTTTCTGTGAGCCCTCGCCTCTGGACTGCGTTAAATGGCTTATCATCATATTAATCATGTATAAGACCTGTAATGAGTAATGGACTTGCCTGATACTGCGGGAATGGTTCTCCTTATCGTGCTCAAGTTTTCGAGGTGATTCGGGATCCAAACTTTTCTGTAAGGTGTATTAGAGGCGTGAATGGCAGTGTACGAAGAGAACATACAAGTAAATATGGTGATGCCAGCATCATACAGGCCGTCGCCAACATAAGAAGCATCATGGGATTGGAGAACATCGATATTAGATTAAATGACCCGAGCGGAACAAAGTATGCATGTTTTTGCCTGGGAGTAAGGACAAGAGGGACGGGAAGTAACACTGTGCTCGGCGGATTCAATGGCGTCCCAGCGATATAAGGCCTCGCTTCGAGCGTCGCGGACGAGTTTGCGATGTCAATCCGAAGCTAGAATCGGAATACCGTCAATTTAATTCATTTTATAACAACCAAAATATTCACTTGGTCAAATGAGAAATCATGGGCAACTACAGACAAAATATACGTTCCGGGGGAGACGTCAGGTCTGAGGCCGTCTTCAGTATTAGGGTACGGCAGCATCGAAAGACTTACATCATAAAACTGCCGCTCCGAGTTACGGTTCCAGCGTAAATTCCATTGTCCAGGATCACCTTTGACTGACCGAGTTGGTCGAATCCTATGGGTGACGTATACGGTAAGTCGGAAGCGTTTACAACAAAGGGCGCTCGAACCTGGACAAATGTTATTCCAACGGATCATACCATTGACATTCACCGCCCAAGCAGAAGAAAGTAAGGAAAAGAAGGCCAGAATACTTGTCCGCATGCTGGGTGAACTGGTGACGTCGGCGCGAGAAATAAATACAGCCAAATTATCACACTTTCACCCT
This sequence comes from Amanita rubescens, assembly GCA_015039365.1. NCBI lineage: Eukaryota > Fungi > Basidiomycota > Agaricomycetes > Agaricales > Amanitaceae > Amanita > Amanita rubescens. Next base: position 570,219 of record WION01000004.1, read on the forward strand.
CTCTTCAAGATGCGCCAGAAACGAGCAAAGACGTACCGCAAGCTTATGCACCTGTACAACATGTTTTTTGGCTTCAGACAGCCATATCAAGTTCTAGGTTACCTTGTCCCACTACTATCTGTATTAAAACGCTCATTCTCCGCCTAGTGGACTCGACAATTTGCAAAATTGCCCTAGAACTTGACTATGACCTCATTAAACACTTGGGAACTGCCCTTCAGGGAGAAGTCAAACCTAGTGAGTAACGTCTAGATACTCATCATATCATCCCGCTGAGTGGCCTGACTGGCAAGTCTTTTTTCAGTGATCACCCAGTGCTGTATTCATGAATTATACCTCGAGGGAAAATCAATGCAGCCTGCCGTCGATCTAGCCAAGACGTTCGAAAGGCGAAAATGTAACCACCGGGAGGCTATCCCCGGGGATGAATGTATATCGAATGTTGTCGGTACGTTGGTTAGACCCTCAGCTTCTTAGAATGTTCTCCTAAAACTATCCAGGCGAGTCGAATAAACATCGATATATCGTCTCCACCCAGTCACAACCTCTACGCGTCAAATTCCGCATGATCCCTGCTGTGCCGCTGCTCCATATCAACCGTGGAGTGCTAATACTGGAACCTCCGAGTGACGCTACGTTGAAAGCGAAACAAGCTGTACGTATTTATCGTGATTCATCCTGCATGGAGTCTTTCTTACCTTTGCCCAGGCCGAGGAAAAGGCATTACATGTTCCAGCCTCTGATAAGTCACTTTTGAAATCTTCTGCGCCGCAGCCTCAAGAAACCGTGCGTAAAAAGAGGAACGGTCCAAAGGGTCCAAATCCATTGAGTGTGAAGAAAAAGAAAATGCAGATGACAACCAAGCCGGAACAGCCCCAAGTATTGGCAAAAAGGAAACGAGACACCAACGACGAGGACAACCAGCAGGCCCCTAGTTCGCGACATAGGCAGAGAAGACGAAAAGCTCATCATAAAATTGAGAGCAACACTGAAAGTACATCTATTCAGACATGACATGTACGATACTTGGGTGTAGAGACTAATATAGTAATGGTAAAAGTATTTCCGCACATATGAGCCACCCGACTCAATCAGAAACCTCCACGAAGACGCAGGACAAGGTGCAAAGTAGACTCTTTCTGAATGTTATAATCAGAAAGAGTGCGTCCATCTTCCAATTGTTTTCCCGCAAAAATGAGTCGCTGCTGGTCGGGCGGGATTCCTTCCTTATCCTGAATCTTCGCTTTAACGTTGTCGATCGTGTCGGAGGACTCCACTTCGAGAGTGATTGTCTTCCCCGTCAATGTCTTGACAAAGATTTGCATACCACCACGTAGACGGAGAACCAAGTGGAGAGTAGACTCCTTCTGAATATTATAATCAGAAAGCGTCCGTCCATCTTCAAGCTGCTTTCCAGCGAAGATTAGACGTTGTTGATCAGGCGGGATGCCCTCTTTGTCCTGAATCTTCACCTTGACATTGTCGATGGTATCCGAAGATTCGACCTCAAGCGTAATGGTCTTCCCAGTGAGGGTCTTAACAAATATCTGCATCCCTCCACGAAGACGAAGCACGAGGTGAAGAGTAGATTCCTTCTGGATGTTATAATCGGAAAGGGTGCGGCCATCCTCGAGCTGTTTCCCCGCGAAAATGAGACGTTGCTGATCGGGGGGGATGCCTTCCTTGTCCTGTATCTTCGCCTTCACATTGTCAATGGTGTCCGAGGACTCCACTTCCAATGTGATGGTCTTACCCGTGAGGGTTTTCACGAAAATCTGCATGCCGCCGCGGAGACGAAGGACCAGATGCAATGTGCTTTCTTTCTGAATGTTGTAGTCGGAAAGAGTGCGTCCATCCTCCAATTGTTTCCCGGCAAAGATTAGGCGTTGCTGGTCGGGTGGGATACTAAGGGAAAAATAAGGATGAGGGAAATCATAAGACATGATGAACTTACCCTTCTTTATCTTGGATCTTAGCTTTGACGTTATCGATTGTGTCAGATGATTCCACTTCTAGGGTAATCGTTTTGCCCGTCAGCGTCTTCACGAAAATCTGCATGCCACCCCGGAGGCGCAGCACGAGGTGAAGAGTCGACTCCTTCTGGATGTTGTAGTCTGAAAGAGTACGACCATCCTCAAGTTGTTTCCCAGCAAAGATCAACCGCTGTTGGTCGGGAGGAATGCTTGGGGAAATGTATTAGCGACGCAGGCCCATTGTTTAGGATGTAACCTACCCTTCCTTATCCTGAATCTTGGCCTTGACGTTGTCGATGGTGTCAGAGGATTCAACCTCCAATGTGACTGTTTTGCCAGTGAGGGTCTTTACGAAGATCTGCATGTTGTGCGATGAAGTAGGACGCAAGAGCGGTGAGGGGCACGAGGGCGCCAGCTGCCCCTCATATACTAAGCAGCGTCGGACTTTGAAATTGAATCATGTGGCTGTGCAGACCAAGTCATGTCTCGCTCAGCCTTGGTCGGCACCTTCTTTGTCAGCCTCAAAGGTTCTTTGTGTTTCTAGCAACAGCAATTACATAGCATTTTCATCGAACCACAGCCTAATGGTCAAATCCTTTCTCCATAGACGCCGAATGCTATTACGTTTTTGTGAGGGTGAGTCTACAACCACATCGGGTTTATCATTAACGTCATCGCCAACAACATTGATCCTTACATCGAGTGCTAGGACAACATCTGCGAATCGTTGAGCTGTGCCCAAACGGTATTCATCCACAAGTTTATCTCACCTCTGTGACCTTCGAGGATTTGGACAACTTGGCGGCTTTGCAGATCCCATATGTAAATCTTGGCATCTTCGCTTCCGCTGACGATGTATTTGCTCCCTGTCGCACTGAAACAGGCCGCTATGCAATATGTACGATTTGCATGTCCAACATATGTTTTTACGCAGCGCGAGGTATGGTAATTCCATAGCCGAATTGTAGAATCCTGTGTAGCAGCAAGAACGAATCGCGAATTTGGAGAGAACCTGACATGGGAACTGTTCTCTTCTTCAGCATGAGCCCGATCTGCGACATGTTCAAAGTTACCAGATAGGGTTGTCATCATCAACCAGCGTTTTCAAGCACTGGCCCGATTCAGCATCCCATATACGTCTATAACAAGTGTTCAATTCAAACAGAGAAGAGTTATCATCATTCCTGACATAAGTCCGTCCATCGCGCAGGATACAATAAGAGTCCCATCGTGATTAAAACCTACTGCAGTCACCGGATCAGAGTGAGCTGGAAGGACTTTGAGTGCTTTGCCTATGTGCAGAGGAAATTAGATGATTATTGAAGCAGAGGTATAATTTACCTTCTGCGGCATCCCACACTCGCACCGTTTCGTCGAAACCACCAGAAACAAGTAGATTGGAATTTGGACTGAAACTGACGCAGAAGACAAAATTTGTATGACCAGCTAGTGTCTTCACTGCAGAGCCCTTCATGCCATTAGGTCTCTATATCCGAGACGAGAGCAACGAACCAGCTCCAGGCTCCATATCATAACAGTTTTGTCGTCGGAAGCGGATGCCAGGTACTCGTTGTCGGTCGACCAGGCAATATCGGATATACCTTGCCCATGACCAGAGAAAGTGCGAATTATCTGGCCAGTGCTGGCATCCCACAACTTAATCAATTTGTCCGCAGCTGTCCAGAATAAGTGAGATTTATTTCACGTATTTATACGCAAGGTGCCACACCGGATGACGCGAGCATAGAACCATCAGGGCTAAATTTCAACGAGGAGATGGATCTGGTATGTCCGCTAAGGATGTGGCGTAGCTTGTATTGAGGTTTAGATCCTCCACTAGTCATTGACTTTTCGCTTTGACCTGCGTCTTCCTGCGAGGATTCTGAAGGCAAAATAGACGCATTTCGTCCGCTAAAAATGTGAGGAGCTTGCTTGTGTTGAGAGTCAACCTCCATTAAGACTGTTTGGCACGTGCTCCGACAAGAAAGTTTGTTACAACCTGAACCTCTCCTCGACGATGGCAGCGTCATGGATAACACCGCCTACGCGCCCAGAACTGATTGAAGGGCTTGTGTCTGGTGTGGGTGAGTCATTTTTCACTAGCTTGTGTCGCTGTAGCCAAGACCACTAGATCGCTACAATCCATCGAATGTTAGTATCCTGGAAGACTACCTGTACCACCAGACCAGAAGCGAGGAATATGATTGCTTGGCAAATCTCGCCGTCTTGAAATTGTGAGCATAGATCTAGTCTTACTATTTCATCTTCGTCATCAATATTGCCAGATACCAGTTTAATTCAGACCTTTATAATCCGGATGTAGTGATCAACATCCTAATCAAAGCCCTTACATCTACACCTCTCCCGGATTTCAATCTCTGCATTTCTCTCATCGACGAAAGACAGATAAATGCAACGCTAGATGAACCAGACCCGCTGCCTTCTCTTCTCCCTGCTCTCAAAAATCTTCATAACCTGCTTCATCGTTGTCGATTTCCTGCGTTTTGGGAATATTATCGCTCGAGCGAACTAGAAAATTTGCGCGACAACTATACTGTGGAATGCTCAGGGTTTGAGAACGCTATACGGGATGTTGTTATCCGCGCTGTCAAAGCCACATTCACTCAGATATCTGCCGAACGTCTAGGGTCTTACCTAAATCTCAATGGTCCGTTGATTTTTATTCATCATAGTCGTGGACTTAGCTTGTCCAAGGTGATGAATTAGAATCTTATATACAAAAGCAAGGGTGGGCTCGAGATAAGACAACTGGCATCATCCGTGTTCCATCCAACCCTGATAATCAAATTGAAGCGACAGTTGTTCAAGAAAACATAAAATTACCTCGTACGTCAATTGCCGTGTGCTCTTCGGTGGTGTGGACTTACATTCTATTGGAAGAGGTTGCAAAAGTCATTGCTCACTCTACACTCAAAGCATGATATTGTTTACGGAGGCTAGACTGTAATGTACATCGTGATCATATTGAAACTATTTCAATGTCCAATAACGCAAACTGATGGATTGGTATCCCGTTAGGCAGGAATAAAAGCAGCGTATGTTCCCCATACGGTCATTACTACATTAACTATCATTATCGTGCCGTCTAAAATGCTGCATTGGCCCTGCGTAACTACTTTGGCAGCTACTGGGCAGATCACGTTTATCGTGAAGGCGGAGAAAGACCCCATGAAAGCCATGACGGCACTGAATTGCGGAAAGATCATAGATACTGCGACGATGGAGATCGCTAGAACGATTCGTAAGAGGTTTTGTCCCCAAGACGTCTGATGACTATGTCCTTTCACTCGCATCTTGGCGTCGCTGGAATGACCGAACCCGAGAACAATTTCTAGTGTCGCATAAAGCTGAGGGGCTCCCATTATCAATGAGATTCAAGGGTTGGTTAAAGGTTACAAACGGGATGCATATTGAGAGCAAATTTCGATCTGTTTTGAGGCTATCTTTAGTGACTAGGATCTAAACAAAATAACTCACATAGGATTTATTACCAATACCCAAAGGACAGCCTCATTGAGTGCAGGATTGTACCCTTTAGTTCGTTGCAGATCTTTACTGATCTAGACACTTTTCAGGACGGCAATGATGGAATGCCTTTGGACTCGCACTTCGTCACTAACGTCACTGCCAAACATCAGGTAGCCAACATAACCTATAGCCGTATAGATCGACGTGGCTATTATCTGTTGGCAGAAAGTTAAGTATTCGCTAATACGGTATAATCGCAACGCGTACAAAAGCCCAGTTAACCATTGAGTTGAATTGACTCGGGTCCGCCATATCTCGCGCAAGAGATGGTATGACGGAATGACCTGAGAACTGTCAAAACACACCCGGTTAGTTCAAGCATATTACCTCAGTGTGCTATGTACCCCCGCCATGAATAGTCCGAATGCAATCGCTAGTTTTTCAGGACTCGGAATTCCCAGGCTTGTCTCTGCGGGCTCCCATAAGCTCCCCGGTGCTTTTGGTTTTGAAACACCGTCTATAAAAACCACCACCACCAGCATTGTAGATGACAAGATTCCAAGAATGGACGTGTAAGACAAAAGTGACAGGGGCAAGAAGATCGTTGGAATTAATCTGAAACAAAATGTTAAAAGTAAACAGGATGAAGGAGAACAAAGAAACATACAATATAGCACCGAGTGCTTTGTAGGCATTTGCAGGGAATTGCGGAAAGATTTCGTGGAGAGAATCTCCATAGATTGTCACGAGAAGAACGCTACAGGGTACATTGATGAAAGAACACCATGATTTCATCGGACCCACCAGACAGAAAATAATTCTAGGCAGAACAAGAGGCTGATGAAAATGTGCGATCGCGGTCCGAAAGCTATCCGGCCTATGTCAGCATACGTCCTCACTCGTGGATCAGAGAAGATAAATCCAGCCAGAATCTTCGCCCTAATTTTTTACTGTGAAATCACTCCATATCGCTGACTCCTCAGATGCACGTACGTGTAACAGGATGTGAATGCATAAAGGATGAGAATGGTTGTTCCCGCAATCCAACCAGTGTAGGCAAATGCCAAGGGCTCAGATAATACACCGATACCTAGCAATATTGCCGTGGTGTTGAACAACTATCAATAATGGTGAGCAAGAAGTTGACATGGTATAAAACATACAGACCGACTGGCCAAAGGTACTCTGACCGACGTGGAACTGAGGCTGGACACTCTGCGTTGGAGCAGAAGAAATACGACGCTCCGGTCTAACAATAGATCGATATGTCTGATACGATTCCTGACCAAGAGGGCTTAGTGATCCCCGACTGCTTGGACTGGATAATGCTCGCAGAAGGGGTGTGTTTTCACGACGCTGGCTAGGCCTCGCCGGTTTGGAGATTCTGCGGTGTCGAGGCGGATAGGACTTGCCATGTGGAGCAACCCGATCCCTTGGTGTGCTATCGGTTTCCTCATCCCAGTTTAACTGGGTTACAAACGAGTCGTCGTTGCGATGAGAAGGTACAGTTTCTGTGGCTTCAGTTACATTAGCCTGAGGAGGAATTTGCCTTGTCTCTCCCTCGGTGTTGCTCTCAAGATCTGGGACCTCGATTGAAGATGTAAATGGTGACTCTGCAATGAGATATTGTACACGACGATCTCCAGCCGACGTTCAGCCTCACTCGAGTACTACTAAAAAACGACTTACAGGAGTTCAAGGCACTACTGATGGTGCTGGACACGGAGCCTATACTGATACTGGTGGGAACAGAAGACATAGATGGAGGTCGTTATCGTCTGCTGGTGATTCGTCATTGTATTTTAAGGGGACTGCTATCGGTATCGTACATATTAGTCGATCGTGTGGGAATCTCGGTTACTGTAGACTTTTCTATTTCGTCGGAATGCCTCTATATCCTACGTTCACGCCGATGTGATGGCTTTACGATTCGTCCACGTCATGTACGGTTCTCGCGTAAGATCGTATACATTGCCTTTTGTCCGAGTACTGCGCCGCGCATCAGGGAGTTTGGCGTTAATATTCAGATCCTAATGAAGAAATGAGCGGTTATCGCCTCACAAACTGCGATAAGCATACCGAGATACGTTTTCGCACTCCCGCGGTGAGATGCGTCCACCATTTCGTTAGTGCAGTTTTGAGCGCTATTTCACGGTGTCCTTTAGGATTTAACCAGGCAAAAAACTCGTCGAGCTAGGTGAAAGGGGTCCGTATCACTGTCAATGATCAAGGTCAAAAACTTACCTCTTCCAGTTCCGAGTACACCGCCCAGTCTCCAGGTTCTAATATACCTTCTTCTCCCTCCTCTTCTCGCCTCCTCTCATCGATGCCCTCATCCTTGCGTTTCTCTAATAATTCCACGTCGAATTCACTTGGGCCTTGGATGAAGAGCCTGCCAGTACCGTATTGCGCCACACCACCGCTGCCAACAAGAGATGCAGATCCCATTCCATCGAACCACCAAATGCGATTGTAGAACCGATCTCGGCCGAGGGGTTTAACACGGACAGAACCTAATAGCTTTCTGAACTCGCGTTCAATCCCCTCTAGCCTTCTTTCTAGCTTATTCACTTCTTCGTCCAAACGCCTATGCTCCGCTTGCGCTTGCTTCAGCGACGCTTGCTTCGCTCTGGCTGCCTCTCGTTCTTTGGCATGTGCCTGGCGACCTTGCCGACTCTTTTTGCCGTTCGATTCAGACGCACTCTCAGATACGTCAGATAATTCAGACTCTTGCATGGCCGAATCCTCTTCTCCGCCATTCTGACTTGAAGGCGAACCTTCTTTAGTTTCCCCCAGAAGGCCATTCATTTCTTCCAAACTTCCGGACAAGGTTAGTTCCAGCCACGTAAGAAGCTGCCAAGAACACATACTACTGTTTCTTCAGTCGATTGACCTCGATTTTCTCTTTCCGTAATGCAGTGAGCTGTTCTTCGCAGTATTCCATATGTGAATGGATCGCTTTACTTGAGATAGCGACATTGCACATAAAAGATAAGATGGCGATGCGATCTTCTGGTGGCAATGTGTAATACCGCTTCATAGGATTTGATGGAACCTTCAGTAGCTCTATGGTGGGCGTCGAAGTTCTAGATTCAGACGACGAAATGGAAGAATCTTTAAGGCATTCAGGCGAGAAAAGTAATCTTGTCAGAATTTCGCGAAGGCGAGGGAAATTGGATGTTGTAGCGTGCTATAAAAAAAAACAAGTTAACTTCGATGCATTTTTAGATGACAGCAAACCAACATCTTTCAAGCATCCCACCAGAGCTTCTTCCCAACCTTCCCTGCCCTCCGTATGTCTCAACGGTACCCGTTCCCAATTATTACCGACTTCTGCCATGGCTGTGGTCAGTTCATCGATGGATATCCCCAAGACTTCTGAAGCCTCCTGATCATCTTCTTCCATTTCTTTAAGTCGCAGAAGCGATAAGAGAGCGCTATGTCGTGTAAAAGAAACGGTTCGAAGGTTATATATCAGGGCCGTGTGAACTTCAGCGAGTAAAACGCAAGGTGGATCGGGAAGTGAATGGCGCAGCGAATGCTCGAATTCGTCCAAGGTCAAAGGAGAAAGGTGTAGAGGTTGACTGTCGTGTTGTCATGAGACTACGCCGCATTTTCGGGTGAGTTACATACCCGTAGACAACTAAAAAGTTCCAGGTCATGATCAACGCTTCAAAGGTCCCTGGTATGTCATTGAATGGGACCGCCGAACGACTGGCCAAGGGCTTTTGCACTCTCATTCCAGCTTTCTTGTCTCTGTCCGCAATGCGCACATCTAGGTCTTCTGTTGGATAACGGACTGGCTTTTTCTTCTTTTTCTCCGCTTCAAGTCGTTCTGCTTCTTGCTTCTCTCGAACCTCTTGGTCTACTCAAAAAATATCGTTTTCAGAATTGAAGTTCACATTCCAAACAGCATACAGTTTACCTTTCTCATCGTGAGCAGCGGTTGTCTTTTGCTTCTTGGATGGAGGGCCGTCTTTATCCTCCCATACCTTTTTCCGCTTGTCGATTTCACCTTTCTTGATAGTTTCAACTCCTTTCCTTGTCTCCTCAGGCATGACGGAGTCGACACCATATCGCTTTGCAATGATTGGTTTGACGGTCCAGGGAGAAGCAACTGCAGCATCTCTATCGACGCAATCCCGAATGAAACGACGTAGAATGGATTTTGAAAATGATAGGCGGTCGCGACTGCACAACGATAACGCATGAGCTTGACAACAGGCACAACTCAATGTCCAACTGACCTCATCATAGGACATTGAACTTCCATGACGCTCCCAATGAGCTTCGCGTCTTTTTCGGCCTCTCTAGCAGCCGTCTTGTCTTTACTATGACTTTTATCCTTCTCAAGCTCCAGTATATGGACCCAATAATAATACAACAATGGATCATCGCGGGCATTAGCTTCTTTGACGGGAGTCTTAAGGTCACCGCCAATGATGTGTGGTGCTTCATCTTCCAGAGACTGATGCGGACGAAGAGGATGGGATCTTTGTGGGCATCTCTCGCCTTTTCGTCTGAACTATACTTGGGCGGATATACCTTTTCTACCCGGGCATAATATCTTCGGGAAAAAGTTAGAAGTTCATAGATATACATATTGTTCAGGGAGAGGTACATACTTAACACCCGATATGTCGACAAGGACACCTGTAAAATTAGGAAGGTCGAGGAAGAGTAATGGGTTGATAACCATTAAGACGTACGCTCGCTCTTGAAATATCTGTCTTTGAAACGTTCGTATACGGCCTCCACGAGATGGTCAAGCCGACCCATGACCTCTGTTAAGAGTCTAAGCAGCAGAATCAGGCAATGCGTCAAAGGAACATACGCCACTGAACCGCCTTGAGTACAGCGGGCTTGAGAGGCTCTGGGAATCTTGCATGCATAGTCTTAGCCTCTTGTCGCTCACTTTCAACAGCTTGGAAATAATCAAGACCACTCTTGCCCGTGACCTCACATTGAAATTGCTTAAGACGATAGAAAGACATGCGGGCGGCATATGCTCTAATAGTTTGTGTTGGTGGCTGAGAACGCGGAATGGGGGTGAAGGAGAACGCACTCGAATGTCTCAAAAATTTCGCCTGTTTGCTCGAGGTAGAAGACCTGCCTGGTCGGATCGGATTTGAGGGCCTGTAGCAGGGCCTCGGGGGGCTCTGTGAGGACGACGCGCTTGCGGCGGCATGTAGGCATGATGAGGGAAGGAGGATTGGAGGCAGTGTGCGGGGAGACGGGAGCGGGGTCGGAATGAGAGACAAGAGGAGAGTGATGGGGAAAACGGCAGGAAAAGGGACAGGTGGCCGCTCGGAGGTCCAAGTGTTCTCCCTTCGACCCTCTTCGCTGCCACCACACTAGTCCTCCCCTGCTCCCTGCCGCACTCACCCGCCATACTCTCCCCTACACCTTCTTGCGGGCTCATTTACCTTCAGTCGCGTAGCTGTTTACATTCAATCGTCGCGTTACGTATGAGTATCAAAACCATGTTCTGTACAATCAAACATACATCTTTTTCTTGCTCATCGCTAATATAATCTACGTTCTTTCCCATGTCGCTTTTCCGCTGCATTTCCAGCCACCTTTGCTCCTTGTCTCGCTTTTTTTGTGCCCAACCTCCAGTCCTCCTCCCACGTGTCGTTTTTCACGTGATCGTGACGCAGCCACATCTTCATCTTCATCTGGACAGTGTGCCACGCCTCGGTCCCTGTTGAACTAGCAATGTGGTGCACACGTAACGTTGCGAAAGATACTCGCATAAGATCATGTTATCTTTCTTCCGATTGCCACCGGGACTACAGAAAAAGTGAGACAAGGGAGTAATGATCGGTTATATCTCCCATCAGCTGGCATGACAGCAATGATATTTACATAATTAGGAAAGCGCCGTCGAGTCAAGTGTTGATGCCATCCTTCTGGTTCAGTTGTGAATGTCAAATAGGCATGGAGGGCCGCTGACATAAAGAGACTACAGTGGACCAATTCAAGCTATATTGACACTTATTGACAAGTTGATAGTACGGATTGTAGTGGGTGTATTAATACGAGGAATGACTGACGGCGAAAGTGAAGTCGACTAATACGAATGCGCCTGTGAGGGAAAGTGACCACGGCGTGGGGGACGAAAAGAAATAAAAGATCGATGACGCCTACTCGGCACATCGATAGAGAAAAGCGGTATATGATAAGGTGAAGAATAAAATATACTATAAAGCCAGTGGAGGTCAGACGGTGCGTGCGACTAAGTGTCTTGATAAAGTATTGCACAACGATGGATGTATCGGACGAGGGGGATGTGTTGATGGATGCATGTAGAAATGAAACTTTGAAACAGGTATTGTGGATGACAACATGGAATGGCTAGGAATTGCACAAAGCGCGCGAAACGGGGTGACATCATGAATGAAGGTGAATGCTTTGAATGTGTGGGCACCGAGTGCTCCATGGAAACCTTTCGTCCTCCCTCCGTTCACGAACCTCAAATGATGCCAATGGTTACTTGCATTTAAACCCAGCGAAAGATGATTTGCTTGTGAAGAATGGAACGCATGGATGATCGGATTATTGTGAGGCAGAACTTGCTGAAGATGTCTTTGTTGATACATTTTTTGTGAACAAGGTATTTTAGGCTAGGACACGGTGCTCGGGATTAGGTTATATTGCACACAAAAGCGAGATGCTATATGACCATGGCCGTTCGGGGCGAGGATATATTGAGATTATGTAGAGCTGGTCGACCAAAGGTAACGAATTCATGCGGCAAAAATTGCTCTGGAGGAGACTCGATGCGACTCTTGTTGAGGATAGGCTCAAACGTCGACGACGGTACGTTCTCCTTGTCGTCAGATGAATGCGCAGAAAATGTTTCACTTGCGAAATACGGTGTTGTGGGTGTAGGAGGGGTGTCATCTGAGATATCCGATGGGGACGTTGTGCAACTCATCGGAGTGCCCATTGTCGACAAAGACGATCGTTTTGGCGTGACAGGAAGCGACACCAAAGGATAGCGGATGAAACGACCTCCTTGCAAGTAGAATTGCACCACAAACGTCGCGGCTTTCGAATAGAATGCGTACGAGTATTTCTTTATAAGTGTTTCCGACAAGTCATTGACATTTTTTGATAGCCGGGTGTCCAGGTAGTCGATGACCTCGAGGCATTCCTCCGTTTCTTCCCAGATCCTACGGGGTTTGCCACAAAGAAATCTAGATAACGACAACGCGGCAAGAGCGATTGTTGATGGGGGATACATGATGAATTCGCGATAGAATAATGTGATTTCCATCAAAAATCGCGCGACGTGCTGTACTTTTGGTTCTTCAATACATGCCCCACAACACATCAATCTGAGCCAAGCCTCAGCAGTTGGGTGGCCAAGAGCCCATTGAATCGTGGACAATACATGACCTTCCATCTGGATGAAGGCAGACTCCTCGTACGTATCGCGGCATATTTGAGCAAGGTCTTGCACTGTCGGTACGCGTTCCTTAGCGTCCTCAAATTTAGCTGCAATCCATAGCGCGGCGCAACCAACAAGCTGGTAGTGCTTAATATAGACAATGCGGCGAGAGACATATCGGTCGATAATGTTGAGAGTAAGGTATAGCGTTTCTGGCCTTAATCGGAAGGTGAAGTGGATTTCGACCAGGAAATCAACTAAACAAGGCCTCATATGCCATCTGATCTCAGGTTGTTGATCCATTGATTGCGCAGAGGACATTGTATAGCGCTGTACGTAGTGGACCACGAATTTAGTAAAGCATTAGGAAACTGCGATGAAGAGCTAACCTCCATATCGTGCATATAGTAGCGTATTTCATCTCGGTATTCCTCTTCGAGCCAGATGCCTTCCCTGCGAAGGGCGATAATATGAGCTTCTCGTTGGCGCTGCTGCATCAAAGCCGCCTTTGCGGGGCGGGGACTCTTGCTTGCACGCGCGGGCACACAATGCGGCAGGACGGGAGATCTGTGAAGTTTTGTTATGCCATGAGGGGAAGGACGCTTCTTCGGGTAGATCAGAGAGATGCGAGAGTGTCTCTGTGTGATGTCTTTCATGTGGAGAGAATTTAACGCGACAAGTTGAGTGGTAGGATCTGGACTATGTGTGTCTGGTGAGATAACTGGGCGCGATTCGGACAAAAAATATGGAGGCATGAAAAAAAGCTGCCACTATGAAGTGGGCGGGCAAGGCAACCAAGAAGAAACTGAAGTGAAGGAAAACGGGAAATGGATAAAGCCACACCAAATAACATCGTCATTTCAAGCGGGCAATCGCGACAAAGGACGCGTTTGGAAATAAAACAAAAATGGCAATATCCATTGACCCACCAGTTGTAATTAATCGCGTCTCAAACGACGACCAACAAAGGACTTGATGCGACAAGGTGTGTATTCTACACACGAACTGTAAGAAGGAAAAGTCGTCAGCGTCTCTAAAATCGTGAGTGGCGTAACGGAAGGGGGGAGGAGGGGGTTACTGGAGAAAGTCGACGAGGGGGATGAGCTCGACGACAGTAAGTCAAAACAAGGGAAAAGACCACAGATGGATATAAAAGTGGCCGTGCAGCGCGGTTATCAGGAGCCGATCAGGAAATAGTGAGGCTGGTGAAGTGTGAAAGGTTAGAAAACATCGTCACGCCTCGAAACCATCATTACATTCCCCATCCGTCCTTTCTTTCCTCGCTCGTATAAAATTCATCAGGTGTTATCCGGAGCTGCTACAGCGCCCCATCGCCCCTTTATTCCCCCCGTCCTCGGCTGTGTGCTCTGCGGTTCTCACGCTCCCCGACGAAATATTCACATACCTCTGCTCAATGATCCAAACGGCTTGCAATGTATATCTCTACAGCGTACCCTCGTTGGTACACAGCTGTCATGTCCTCTTATTAGCGTCACATGATGATATGAAAATTTATCCACAGACCTCTGACGGGGAGCTGGGGGCTGTTATTAAGGGAGATTAGACTGAAAAGTTAAAGGAGTGACTGGGAGTGAGTTTTGAGAATCGGTTTTGTCCGTCGTCGCAGGCGACCAGGTGTTTTTGGTGGAGAACCGACGAGGTCAGAATGCTGACGGAAACCGAATACGCCCCTTGATGCGACAAGTCACTGAGAATGAGGTGCTGTCCTCGTCCTCGACTATGGCGCACTTGGGACGCTGAGGGAGATGGTAGAAAGGAAAGTTACAACAAGTGAAGAAGTAACTTTTCAGGATGTAACCAGAGAAGATTAGGCCGATGCCGCTTATCCATCCAGGTTCACTGACATCGGACATAATCGAATCCCTGTTTTGATCCAATCCACCACGTTGCTTGCCTGCAGGCAGAGAATACCCAAAGATCGCTCATAACCATTATGTAAGGGCAACTGATGGATTTAGTCTTTACGGCGTTGTGTCACATTGTTGAACTCCGCGCGTATCATATACGCACCCTTTATCGTACCATCTTGCTACAGCTTGGGCTCTCGGCGGTGGAAGGTGGTTCAAGATAAAGGCTAAGAAGTGGCCATGTTAAACCTGTGGTCTAAGCCGCAGTTTCATCAAACCCAAAGAAGCATGTACATAACACTTACTACTAGTATACTAAAGCGGATGAACACACGTATTCTTACTCTTGCGGCAATGGACCTTGCCAATCTGTCTAATGAATAACTATTTCGGCCTTTCGGTATAACCGTTGGCATGGATCCTGTTATACCAGGATTGTGGCTATCCGTGACACCTCCATTGGCTGCATGCTTCATGATGAAATTCTTCCATTTTCACCGGAGTAGATACATTATAGGGTGTGCTGTCCACAAGTAACAAGTAGACACGGTACTCCGTGGCGCCATACGCCATGCGCCCATGACAAAGGACACGCCGGAGGAACAGCGAACAGCGACCTACGCGCCAGATTTATTCGCATCGCAAGGGACTCGTTCAAGCACCTCCGATTCACCAGGCAATATATTATATTGTAAATCCTATATGTAGCAATCGTTTGTGTACTTTAAAGACTCCGGTCAATGGATTAGAGCATGATGTTGACATGGGTATTTGATCTGACACGACAAACGGAAGCCCAACGCAGACATGGGAAAGAGCTTTCTCATGCGGAGTTCTGCGGCATCCCATAAGGTAAGTGACCTTTGGATTGCACTGGAATTGTGATGGGGGTACTTAATTGGCCAAAAAAGCTTATGTATTACCATCTCAATTGTCTACGTCGTTGAGAACCCAGGATCGCATCCGCATCATTCCGGCACGACACTTCAGTAATAGTTAGCTTGAGAAAACATATGCCTATCAAGGCAGAGCTGATCTGGAAATGCCAGAATTTAAAATAACAAAGCAACAGGTGGAATGTATATAGTGCTACTCGGGAGGAAAAGTAGCGAGGTACCTGACGATAC
Organism: Amanita rubescens; assembly: GCA_015039365.1. NCBI lineage: Eukaryota > Fungi > Basidiomycota > Agaricomycetes > Agaricales > Amanitaceae > Amanita > Amanita rubescens. The sequence goes on from WION01000004.1 coordinate 586,072, forward strand.
TCACTACCTGTTTGTCCACTAACTGAGTTATGGAACTATCAGACCGAACTGATCCCGAAATTCACACAAAGTACGAAGACATGATCACGAATCGCGTGGCAAAACAGAAGAGAACATGTCCCGAATATAAATATATATCAGAGGGAAACGTATAAATTGCAAGTTTACTCTCACTCTCGGTGCGGACCTCCCATCAGAAGGGCCATCAAGTCATGAGCAGGTTGATTTGTTGGGACAGGCATTCCTTGTTGCGAGATATGTGGCGGAACCATATGGGATAATGCATGTGCAGGTAAAGGTGGTTGTTGACGCATGGTAAGAAGGGGGTTATGCACTGGAGAGTTTTGGCCTTGTGGCGTTAAACCAGCGTTCATACCCCGTAATCCGTTGATTCCAACGCCACCCATGGCTAAGAACTGCGCCTGGTTTGGATTCAAGTTGTTCGGTGGGTTGAGGCCGTTCATAGCGTGGCCAAGCGAGCTCTGCAGTTGATGGGCTGGAAGAGGACCACGAAGTGGTGGACCATTATAACCGATACCACCGTTGGTAGCGAAGGCGTTAAAATTTTGCTGCTGTGGAGGACCATTCAACGGTAAGGATCCGTGCATATTGGGAGTGTGGACACCTGGCATGAAGTGAGAGGGATCGTGTGGAGGTCGGCCTCCAAGGTTTGCTAGCCCTGGTGGAAGTCTCTGGGCGTTCTGTAATTGTCCTTGCTGGCTTGAGATAGGCGACGGGCCACCGCGGAAGTGAGCTTGCTGCGCTGGGATACCTACATTTCTCTGGGGGTTAAATAATGGTGGTGGACCGGTATAGACAGAGTCTATTCGCTGCTGGGACGATCGTTGGAGATTATGATGAATGACCTCTTCCAACCCATCGGAATACAGAGTAGGAGCTTCCCTACTTCTTGGTGGTGGTACGGTACGTAGCCCTGGTACCATCCCGTCAGGAACAAAACCTCTGTCATCTAATCGACTTTCGTAGAGTGGCTCCATACGATGTCCGGTTTGGATTTGTTGCTGCTGCTGCTGGAAAGCTGCTTGCTGCAGCAGCTGCAAGTTATTCTGTGTCTGCTGGTTTATCGGGTGGTTGTTCGCCATGACTAAAGAAGAGCTGACAACACTTCTGTGTCCCTGCAATCAAATTAAAAAGAGAACATTAAAGAAATCACACTATTGACGCACTTGGGAGGAGTTACTGAGCATAGTGAAAATGTCTTCCAATGTTCGTTGCTCGCCGTGGGCGGCTTCATGAGCATTCTGTTCCATTCTCTGGTTAGGATGCAGCGGGCGTAACGGTAGGCCAACGGGTGTCTGCGATTTTGGCAAGGGAGCAGGAGGTTCACGCATCTTGTTGTCAAAGAATTTAGCGAAGCGACTTCCCCGAGGTCCAGGATAGCCAGAATTATTCACGTCGTAGACATTCCTATCTGGATGACCGGCATCGATATTTGGCGAGGGTCGTTCTGTTGAAGGCCTTCGTAATGCATTCTGGGCAGTCACAGCGGTAAGAGCATCTTCGGCTGGTAACGTGCGGTTCAATTCCTCAAATGGTAGAGAAACCAGGGGTAGGAAGGGAGCTTTCAGGTCTCCCACCGTATTGATTGTAGAGCTGATCGACTAGTTTCGATGCGATGTTAAGTTAAATACCTCGTTTCAAGAAATTTAGATCGACTTACGGGGTGCTGGATGGACTGGATTAGCTGTATTCCCAATCACAGGCGATTTAACAATCGATGTAGGTGGACGGCCCAAAGACAGGAGCCGCGGGGCTGAACGCGGATTATACGTAGCAATGGCTTCCTCATTAATCTTCTCGAATTGTGAGGGATGTCCGACATCTGCCGTGTACCCAGAACTTGTCCCTGTGCGTGGGCCGGCCAGCTCGGCGGAACCAGATTGGGTGGTCGACGGATCGCCCGCGCGGTACTGTGATTGCAGCGCACTATGGGACTCTCTGTCTGATTGGGCCGTGTCTTGCGCAGAAGCGGCATCCGCCACGTGAGAGCCTAGCGGGGGGTCAATCAGCTGAACTGTGCGGCATAGATTACTGGGCTTACCATTAGACATACTCAACACAGGCGGTACAGGGTCGGCCGGGGCCGTGTTGGAAGCCATATCTATCTTCTTTTTTTCTTCTTCGCGTTTCATCAGTAACTTGAAAAGTTGTATCTCGTCGAGTTGTTTCTCCAATGCATCAACCTTGTCCACACTACTGTCAGCGTTCAATTCACCCTGGCCTACGGTTGGCGAAGGTCCTTGCTCTTTTTCTCTCTCCCTTTGCTCCTTCTCTTTCATTCCTTTCTTCCACGCTTGTATGCCATCAAGTTCTCCATCCGGGCCTCTTCCACCCAACACGCCGAAGCTAGGGCCGTTCGGAATATAAGTGTCCATCCATGCTGGCTCTTTCTCCTTTTCTCTTTCCCTCTCTCTGTCTCGCCGTTCCTCGCGATCCTTGGCATCGTCACCTTGAACAGCTTTCCTATCCCTAGTTGCTCGCTTGGCTCGAGAATCACGTTCTTCTGCGGCCCAACGACGGTCACTTGACTCCCATGCAGAATCCCGCTCGGACGCTCTTTCCTTGTCCCCGCGTTCACGTTTCGCCATGCGTTCTTCGCGTTTGCCATCATCACGCCAATGCCGAGAGTCGTCATATTCTGGGTCCTTGTCGTCCCGATCCCGGCGATGATCATCTCTATCACCCCGAGAGGAACGATCTCTGGCATTGTCTTCACGTTTTTCTGCCCCATCGCGCTCACGCCTTGTAGTAGACGTTTCGCGTCTTGAGCGAGAAGAAGCACGTGCTCTCGAACGAGGGCGCTCGCGATCGTCTCTGCGGCCATTCTCCTGTCCTATGACAATATCTAATGAGCATGAAGCTGTACAGATCTAGGCAACTGACTTTCTTCTCTCCCAGAACGTGATGGTTCACCACCTGAATAAATAAAAATCAGAAAATGTAACTTGTGTTCGGCTGAAGGCTCACTTCTCCTCCAGTCTTCGTCTCCTGATTTTTTCTTCGTGCCATCTGTTCTTCTGGATGACAGAGCGGAGGTTTGAGTATGGGAGCTGATTCGTGACGAACCGTTTGAAGTCCCATCTCGTTCTTTACCTCGAAGTCCAGAAGCCGGAAGTGCCATGCGGTCCCGGTCGTACTTGTCAGATAACTATAGAAGGGTCAGACAGCGGGAGAACAGGTGATATCATGGATCTTACGTGTCGTAGGCGCTCTTGTCCTTCCCTATCTCGGTTGTCTCGCTCCCTCTCTCGCTCAACGTCTCTGTCCCGTTCTTTGTCGCGATCACCTGCACGTAGAGACTGGTGCTTGAAATTGCCCATTTGAGATGGCTGCGATACCGCTGAGCGAAAGCTAGGTCGAGAAGTTGTATCTATGCATGTTTAAATGCAAATAAGTAAAGGCAGATATTACAGGAATATGCAACAGCATACCGCCATCGTCTACATCCCGTCTGTACCTTGAGGTATGAAAAGAGAGTTGAGTATGAAGTAGTAATCAACGACAGCATGGTATACCTTCTATCTCGAGCATTGGAGGACGATTCTGCATCTTTTCTTAGCACCTGCTCGAGGTCGGCTCTAAGAAATGAACACGAAAGCCACATCCATCGGAAGCATATACACGTACCCAAACCATTCCTTCAATTCGGGCATATCGCTTGGGGGTTTTACTAACGGAGAATTATGCAGAGAAAGCAACTGCGAGCGCGTGTAAACAATTATCGGAAGGGGAGCAGACGGTTTTTCATGGTGATCATTATGCGCATCGCTGAGCATAGCGCTTGTGGCAGCAGTATCTTGAATGTGGTCGTGGTTGGCGGACATAGTGGACGGACGAAAGGCGGGTGTCGGTGGCAAGCAAACGAAGTTGGCGCGGCCTTGAATTCGCACGGCCATGCAGCTCTCCCTCAGGCATTTCGTTCTTCGCCAACAGGCTATTCACCTCTACCGTCATATAGTCCGTGCTTCACGAGGTATTCCTAACATTTCGGCGCTCTCTGCTCGCTGACTACTCTAGCCATATCCGACCCTCTTGCCAGAAGGGAGACAGTCACCTTCTTCCGGGCCGAGTTCGATAGAAATAAACATTTGCTCGATCTCGTACGTCTCTGGTCCCTGCTCCCAGACATCAGCTCAGATACATCAAGGACGCTATTGAGAACAAAATTAAGGCGGCGCGCCGCGAGGTTAAACTCATACTGCCACTTGTCCATTAACATGTACACACGGAGGCGCGCAGATTAACGGGGTATGTCTCCGCTGCACAGGTGCATCTTTTCGGACCATGTACTGTTTATCCCGTTTTATCTGATGCATCATGATTGCGTTATCCGTTTGTGTGATCACCAGACTTGATATAAACTTTTTCCGCATGATTCATTCGATGGCTCGCGCCTATATATGCTGCGGCGTACGGGCATTCCGCAGCCCTTCCCCTGGGAGTTCCCTTCACTTCAACCTCTGCAGTGATGGAAATTCATATGAGGAGCGTCGCTTGGTCTGCCAACGTCGTTCAGCTGACCGCCGAATTTGCAAAAATATTGCATTCCGCTGATTATGATAGACTACTCCCCAAGATGAACTTTCACGTTTTTCTCAAACGCAGCACGCAGAATGCAGGCCATGCTGGTTGGGGATTCCTCACTGTCCCAACGTTGGAAATTGGTCAGAAATTTCTTACCGACTTTGGGGGTGGCTCTTCTAGGAAACTTCAAGTACAGGGTCGAGCAATTACATTTTCCCAAAGCAAAAAAGAATGCCGCCCGAACATATTGGAAAAGATTTTAACTTCTCCCTACATTGACCCGCGAGTTCTGCGGGAGAGCGAAGAACGGGAAACACGTATGCGGTCTGGAGAAATTGCCCTTAATTCCATTCAGTTTGGGTGGGAGTGCCGGGACGATGTTTTCTCCATCGAATGGGAGACGATCCCATACGGACACAGTGTCTTGAAATTCGATCCCGAAGGAGACCAGATACGGATCACTTTCAACAACATTTACTTCATCGTCCTGCGATACCACCAGATCAACTTCATGTCTATCTCTCGTCATCCATCTAAGCCTTCGATATACTTCAACTTATCCCAACCTCCCCACTTTGAACAGGACTCAATATTCCAAAACCATCGTCAGCGGCTGTCTTACCTCCCGTTCAGTAACCATACTGAAGTGGTTTCATACGTCTCACTCGCACTGCGTGTCGTCTGCTCAAGCGCTGCAGATATTACGACATTCTGCAATATGTGCGACGACGCTCAGATACGGGCCAAGGTCGATGAGGTCGATGAACTTGACATTTGGACCGACCACAGGGTGCTGTTCTCTCCAGAGGTGGTTGATGAATACAAGCTTTGGATAGAAGGCCTGCCTTGGGAGGTTGCATTCCAAGTAGAAGCCGTAGTTCTGAATATGGCTGTGGATTTGCGCGAAATGCTGTCTCTCAAACCCAGAATCTCGGATATCCTTAGGGAACATAAGAAGGATTATACCTGGGAATTGTTGCGACATTTTGGAAGTCGACTATCCACGTACAGTGACACGGAGGGCGAGGTGTCTAAATGGTTCGACAGTGCTGCTGACGAATTTGCCAAGATTTCAAAAACTCCGAGCCTTGAGCCCACAGATGGAAGTCTTTTCCAGGCATGGCATGTCACAATCACTCCCACTTCCATGTTTCTTGAAGGTCCTTTCCCGGAACGATCCAATCGTGTCATTCGTTCCTACGAGACGTCTAATCACAGTTCTTTCTTGCGAGTGAATTTCGAAGATGAGGGTGGCTTGACCTACCGCTTCGAACGAGATGTTGATGGTGCGGGGTTCGTAAGGAAAAGGGTGGGAGGTGTCTTACATGATGGCCTGAGGATCGCAGGCCGGGACTTCCATTTCCTGGCCTATTCTCAGTCAGCTCTTAAAGAACACTCCGTTTGGTAGGCCATTTACGCACGTCTGCCAGTAGTCTCTCAACTTATTTCTTCACAGGTTTGTCAAGGAATTTTTTGATTCAGAACAAGGCTGGGTTACTGCAGAGTCGATTATCAAGGGTTTGGGCCAGTTTGATCAAAATTTGATTAAATGCCCCGCAAGATATGCTGCCAGACTGTCTCAGGCATTTACCGCAACAGATGCATCGGTTCCAGTCGATGTCGAGGAGATCCAAATAGATCACGATATTTATTCTGAAGATGAGAAATCTTGCTTCACGGATGGCGTGGGCACGATCTCACAAGAATTGGCCCGTGATATCTGGAACGAATTGAAGAGGACTAGGAAGCGAGCACGAAAGAACAAAGCACATCCTAAAGCCTTTCAGATCAGATTCCAGGGCTCGAAGGGGATGCTTTCCGTTAACTATAGATTGCAGGGTCGTTTGCTTTGCCTTAGGGAATCGATGATAAAGTTTTCGTCCCCCAGTTCAACAATCATCGAAGTGGCACGGGCGTTTGATCGTCCTACACCTTACTTCTTGAACAGGCCGCTTATCATGCTTTTAGACGGTTTAGGAGTTCCCTTCGAAACATTCAAAAAGTATCAAGATTTGGCGATTGAGAACACTCAACGATCCATTTCATCCAACGATACTGCTGCAAGGATGCTCGAAGGTTATGGCCTTGGCACATCATATACTGTACCCTCTGTCTTATTGCACTTACACAAGCGTGGAATTCGCGACTTGCTCTCAAACACGTTTTGGAAAAAATCCATGGATTTCGCTGTATACCACGTGCTTCGAGAACTGAAGAACCACTCACGCATTCCCATTCCAGACGCATGGACTCTTGTCGGTGTGGCCGATGAGTATAAATTTTTACAAGAGGGAGAGATATTTGCCTGTGTAAAACCTTATAACGGTGGTACCATATATCTCGAGGGCGATATTTTAATATCGCGATCACCTACAATACATCCGGGAGACGTCCAGATCGTACGAGCCATTGGACGTCCTCCACCTGGATCCCCTTTTGAGAAGGAACCATTGCCGAACACCGTCGTGTTTAATACCAAAGGTGCGCCAAAAGAATAACTGATTGTCAAACGATTCGTAATACCAGTATCAGGACAGAGATCGTTGGCATCTTGTCTTGGTGGCGGCGATCTCGATGGAGATCTATATAATGTTCTACCTCTTGACGTGTTGCCTGAATTCAGACCAAGGTCTGTGGAGACGCCAGCAAGCTATGACCCAGCCCCAAAGAGGTTATTGGAACGTGCTAGCAACATGAAGGACGTCGCTGATTTTGTTGTGGAATTTATCAATAGTGATGTGAGCCCTTACTTTACTTCGTTGAAAGGCAATTACTGAAAACAGTACTCGAGGTGGTGGGGATCATCGCCGTCAACTGGTTATACATTGCCGATCAAAGTCGAAAGCATATATTCGACGAGAGATGTATGTTATTGGCAAAGCTGCATAGCGACGCAGTGGACTACCCAAAATCAGGCGAGCCTGTCAAGCTGGAGCCACTGCTTAAGATATTTCCAAAATCTAAACCTGATTGGAGTGCACCGGAAACAAAAACACAACAATCTGCGAAATATTATGAAAGTCACTCGGCAGTGGGACGGCTCTTCCGTGACGTAGAGCTGCCTACAGTACAAACGAATGTGAACGATCGTCGCCGTCGTCGCCGTCGTCGAGGCGGATCATCTCATGTGCACGAGAACCAAGTCGAATCCGACGCCGCTTTTTCTATCCATGAAGGTTTTGTCGAAGAGATTGACTCGGTTGTGGTTGATTGCATTGGGAGTGTCAATCATATCAGCGAAGAGGTAACCACGACGATCGAGCAACTCTATGAACGTTACGTTTCCGAGCTACGCGCTATTTGCGCCACTCACACGCTCTCTCGGTTGCAATCACAACGATTGACTGAAGAGGAGGTTTTCATGGGCACAATAGTGGCCAAGACATCTCAACCACGCAGACGCAAGAACTTGATATCAAAGCTTCGAGAACAAACCGATATCCTAGTGCGAGGAGTCAAAGAAGAGTTGGGTGGTGACGATGGGATGCCTCTGGAAGAAGTATTGAAGCGAGCTTGGTTAGCTTGGGATCATGCGTTACAGAAAGGCATGACGTTCGGCGCCCAAAGTTTTGGCTGGATCACACTGCACACCATTTTTGATACAGTGCGACAAATCGAGGATGCTCGTATGGAGGATGCTCGCAGGAGATTTTATTGATGATATCGAACGATTTCCGGTCTTGTACAACAGATGATACATATCCTCATATTTACGCCGTGTTACGAAGTACTGTAGTGGGATTAACGGCGAGCTTTTGCTAGTAGAAAAATGAACTTACTTAGAATCACGGAATCGCCACTTGTAAATCATTGAATCACTCATTAATAGCGTATGGAGTAGCACACTCACCGCAAGAACATCTTACTGATAAACCTGTCCTTGTTGACAGGCTTTTTGTTCTTCCCTTTGGGAATTTCTGTCCACATCTGATAGCATCCTTCAGACATACGAGCAACTTAGGAGAGCAACGACGGTGACAATACCTCTTTTACATTTTCCAGGACCTGTTACTCCGTTAGCACTTGTCAATGTGATTTGAGAGATACGTGCCATATTGCTATGCCTATCGAAGGCTTTTACACGTGCGAGCAATTTCTTATTGTTGCGCAGAGAGACGAGGACTTGAGTATGATTGCGCACGGCTTGTTGCAGGACTGAAAGAGGCCCTTGAGATATTTCATGCTCCTCAAGCTGCCGTAGTTGTGCTTCATCAAGCTCGGATTTCGGTACGTGAACGTATTGGCTGGTAGATGCGTCAATCACCGTAGATGAAACATACGCACAACGCACCTCATCCTTTAAAGCGACGTTCAGGCAGGCTCCCGTTTGTTTGGCACTGCACTTTGGCATAAACACTCCTCCTGAAATTCGGAATAAATATTTATATTTAGTAAAATCTCTCCATCAATTCATGGGCAGATTGAAACAGAAAGGCAAATCGGGCGCAGCCAAGGCATACATAACTAGGACTGCGGCCATTCGCAAGTTGCAATGCACGCTAGCCGATTTTCGCCGGTTGTGCATACTGAAGGGTTTGTTCGAAAATTTGATCATTCCACACTTGCCAATAATGTTCTGTAGGCATCTTTCCCCGCGAGCCCCGAAATAAAAAGAAGGCCAATAAAGGATCTTCTGCTCCTACGTCATTCTATTATACCAAGGATATCGCGTATCTCGCACACGAGCCTGTCCTTAAAAAACTCCGTGAGCACAAGGCCTTCGCCAAAAAATTATCCCGTGCCCTTGGCAGAGGAGAATGGAGCAGTGCAAAAAGTTTAGAAGAGAACAAGCCCGTTTATAGGCTGGATCACGTTGTAAAAGAAAGGTACGAAGGCGTTTATTTCATGTTTGATCACCTCTGACTTGCTGTATAGGTATCCGACGTTCATAGACGCTGTACGCGATATCGATGATGCACTTTGCATGGTCTTTCTGTTCGCATCTCTCCCTGCGGGTGACCGCTTATCGCCTGAACTAGTGGGGAGTTGCTCTCACCTTGCTTCAGAGTGGCAACTCTACGTGATGCACACGCACTCACTCAGGAAAGTGTTTTTGTCTATCAAAGGTATTTATTACCAGGCAGAGATCATGGATCAGCCTGTGACATGGCTTGTACCGTACCAATTTACGCAACATGTGAGTTCGTGGAAATAACATCCGCTACACTGAGTTATAGGTTGTTTAAAGGTTCCTTCCGACGTTGATATTCGTGTCATGTTGACCTTTCTTGAACTTTATCAAACGCTTCTAGGTTTCGTGTTTTTCAAGCTTTACACTGACGTCGGTTTAACATACCCCCCACCGTTGGATATAACAAAGGATGAAAATGCTGCCGGTATCGGCGCGTTCAGCCTCCGTGAAGTGACTCACATACGTGATGTACCGAAAACTCAAAAAGTAATCGAAGTGGACGGTCGCAAAGTATCAGGAAAAGACGTTCGCCAAGTAATAAAGAGTATTGCAGCATCGGAAGAAGTGGCCGACCAAGATAACCTTCCTTTGACTCCTGAGTCAAGGGCGGTGGACGTTGAGGAGGATTTTGTTCCTCGACCCTCGAAATCCGAGGCAGTTGATACATCTCTGCGAACGCTTCAATCTCTCAGTTCATTACCTCAGACCGCGCAAACGGATCTTTTCTCGCGTTTCACATTCTTCCTGTCACGGGAAACCTCGCGTCCGATATTTGAATTTCTCATACGTTGCTTCGGAGGCCGTGTAGGATGGGCACCATCCACAGGCAGTGGTTCTCCCTTCGATGAAAATGAAGAATCAATCACACACGTCATTATCGATCGTCCACAGATCCAAAGGTCCGAAGGTCTAGAGGAGCGAGAACGACGGTTGCGAAGGAAGTATGTGCAGCCGCAGTGGGTGGCTGACTGCATCAACGCTGGCAAAATTCTTCTCGAGGAACCATACACACAAGGTAAAACGCTACCGCCACATATGAGCCCATTCGAAGAATACGAGGCGGTGCACGATTCGCTAAGAGCTAGCGCAAACGAGATGGAGGTATCGGAAGACGAGTCCGAGGAGGAAACTGTAAGAGATGATGCACTTGACTCGGCTGATGAGAGGCATGAGGAAGAAAATGCGGCAAGGGCTGTAGCTGCTGCTGCCGTCTCGGAAGACCCCGCTGCTTTGAGAGCAGCAGAATTAGCTGCCGAGGTTGCCGGGCTGGACTATGGAGCCTTTGAGAAAGAAGTACATAGGTCAAGGAAACGAACACAAAAGGAGGAGGGAGCAGAGGATGGGGAAGAAGACATGAACAAGATGATGATGAGCAACCGACAGAGAAAGCTGTATGAAAGGGTAAAGTACAGTGAGAAAAAACGAGAAGCCGAGGTAAGGATGAACACTAGGGTAATACTGGCTGGTTCTGACGTGCAGATACAGCGAACAAAACTAGCAGCAAAAAGGGGAAGGCTGATGAAGGAGAGACGACGGGAGGCACGCAGGGCTCAGTGACTGTGGTTACGTTTACTGTACTGGTTGCCATTTGTTACTTTCTAACAGCCAATGTGCCCCAACCACGCGAGACTGCATTTCATTAATTTTACTACTGTCTGCAAGTTATGCGCAACCAAAATGCTCCAGGTGCTCGCCCTCGGACTGCACCATCCTCTCAACGATGGAGAAAAGGTCCCTCTTCTCCTACGAATGTGAACAAGGTCGTGTTTCCTCGGTCAGGTCATCTACTTGACAAGGCTCTTCCTCCGTTGCCAGATACAACCAGGCTGCCTCTTCCGCACTCTCCATCGCCAATCCTCAAGTCAGCCACACCCCCTGCTCCAGCCGCGGCAAATCCGGCCCTCGGACTAGCCCTAACTCTCGATTTGCCGTCGACGTCCTTATTTGACGAAAATACCGTTTTGTATGATACCTCAACTTCTCCCACCGGCAATACCGCTTCCCCTGTGGTGCGCAAAGCCAAGAGTTCCCAGATGCTCGAGACCGACATGGGAGTCCAAAAGTCTTCAAGTGCTAGCACTAGCAGAGATCGCCGACCCCGTGGCCTGTCCTTCAGCTCTTCCACTCTGCTTGGTTTCGTCGGAGACAACAAGACCAAGGGTAAAGAGAAAGACGTGGACGGCAAGTTGTCTCCCAATCTTACCAGAAGGGGATCCTTTTGGTCGCGGAAGCGGAATTTTACCCATAGCCCCGAGGCAAATGTGCCCTCGACACCCTCGTCCATAGCGCCAACTAGTGCCGTGCACACATCTCCATCCAGACCCCAAGGAAAGCAAACCTCTTTACACGTAAGAGGCCTTTCCAGAAGTTTATCGGAACGCTCGTTTGTAACTCGGCCATTGCCAACTGCTTTGGAGAATGGGACCTCTGCCACGAATTTATCGCACCGCAATCGCCCCTCTTCGGCTAAGCTGTCTCAGTCGCCTAACTGGGGAGGGTTTTTGCACACCCCATCAAAAACCCGGAATTCCAAAGAGCTAAATGATGCACAGCAACCGTCACACTCTGACAAGGCCCAAACGACATCGAGACGTCGCGCCCAGACAAATCCTCCATTGCTTCATCGATTATCCCTCAATATTTTTTCGTTTGCAACATCGCCCCCATCACCTAATCCCCATTGTGTGCCTATACTCGACCTTCCGACCAGTCCTTCTATAGAGAAGCTGAGAACGAGCATTTTAAAATCCGCGAGAGATGGCGAATCAGCAGCTGCTTATGTTCGGCGCGTTGTTTCATCGGTGAGCAAGGCTGAGGTCGCCGGGATTCTTGCGTCAAGGTGACCCTCTTTGTAACGTCCCGGGATAATGTCTTATTCATCACTATCATTCAGTGCAGAATCATTTTATACCCAATCTCTGCAAATCTATATCGATCGTTTTGACTTCGTCGATGATCCCCTGGATATTGCGATGCGCAAGTTACTTATGCATGTTGGCCTTCCACGAGAAACACAGCAAATCGATAGAGTCATCGAGGCCTTTGCCCGTCGATACCGGAACTGCAACCCAGATCTATTTACTTCGGATGGTATGCCTTTTTCATTTATTTTTATTTTCTCTCACCATCATCAAAGACCATCCATATATTTTGGCTTTCAGCTTAATCATGTTACACACTGACGCATTCAATAAATCCAACAAAAGAAAAATGACCAAAGCAGACTATGTCAAGAACACGAAGCTGCCAGGTTTGGCTTCGGAAGTGCTTGAGGTACCAACAACATCTCTTGACAACATCTTCTCTTACGTTCGGACAGTGTTTCTACGACAACATCATCTTTGCACCATTTATCTTCATCGAAGATCCACTGGAAAATTCGGGTCTACCTATGCCGGTCCCGATACTCCAAGTCGAATGTTCTCATCTATATCCACCCCTTCCCTTGTTCCGAACGGAAATGCTGGAACTTTGCTGAAGAGCAACAAGATTGACCCCTACTATCTTATTGTCCACGTTAGTCTTCTTCTTGTTGACTTGAAATGCTCACATTCGCCATATGCTAGAATCTTCTCTCACCTCTTCGCGTCAATGTTCATTCCTTCGTTCCACCGGAGAATCCATATTCTTACGAAGGTACTACAGGTCCATGGGATATTGACCAATTGCAGCGCGACTTTACCAATGTCACTGTACTTCTAATCGATGGACCTGATCAGTGGCAAAGTTCATTGCGCACGCATACTGGGATGGATCAATCCGATATTGATGGTGTTGGATGCCTCCCTTATATGCCCACCTCACTTCCAACAACCTGCGCTTTGAGGATTACCAAAGTCGGTGTTCTTAACAGGAAGGACGATACATTGGTGGGTGGAAAGAAAGCCGCCAACCGAAAATGGAAGGCATGGACCGTAGTCCTCACCGCATCTCACCTGTTCTTCTTCCGCGATGTATCACTCGCGAGGACTCTGAGTTCATATCTTGAGCCTCCCCGTGAACGAGTCAAGCTCCCCGATTCCGTCACTTTCAAGCCAGATGAGTCTCTGACGATCTACGATTCCATCGCTATTTACGATCAATCATATTCGAAGGTATAATGTCCGTTAGATGTCCGCACACAGTGGCTAACAATCCTTAGTATCCCAACACGCTACGTTTTGTTATGTCAGATGGACGTCAGACTCTACTCCAAGCACCTCACGAAAAAGAATCGAACGACTGGCTTGCCAAAATCAATTACACGAGCACCTTCAGAACGGCTCAAATACGCGTCAGACCTCCAAGCATGACTGGAAAATTGGTCGAGTTAACTGGGGTGGCAGCAGCAACATCGCATCTCCAGGATATGCAACGTCGCTCCGTCCATGTTCATAACTGGGACAACAATACTTCCTCCGAATTGAGTGATACCTCGACAGGCAGCTTAAGCGCAAAGCATCCTGCAGAGTCGATGTTGACCTCGCCGCGACATAGCAAGTTCATCGCTGTTGCGCCCGAGGTGGAAGGAGCAGATCAATTCAAAGCCACGTTCGATCAAGTCAAGGCTGACCTGGCAGCTGGCCTTTCCGAGTCGGGAAATCATGAGAGAAACAACCCTGCAGCTGTGACAATATCATCTGAATCTCACAATGGTGGGCTTAGACTACCCTCTCGCGCCCATGTCGTGCAATCAAGAGTAGAGTCCCTTCAGGACGACATCGCCAAAGCACAGTCACGTATCGAGTCTGACTTACAGCTCGTGCGTAATATTGGTCTCCTTACCCCCTTCCAGAAGGCAACTCGAGATCATCTTCAGACAACATTGGAGGTCGTACGAAAGCGAGTTGCGCAACATCGGATCAATCTAGTCAAGCTTCTATGTTATCATGACACACTGTGCAGGGACCTGAGCTCAGAAGTGCGTTCGTGGGGAGAAGCCAAGAGGATTGCTTTCCAGGCCGCCAAGCAAACTCTTCAGAAGCACTTTGATGAGAAACAACTGTCGTCAATGCGAGCCACTGCTGACGGTGACTCCCATGCTTCGAAAAGATCTCGTTCAGAATCTATCGAATCCAGTGTGCGTCCATCGTCGCTGGCTGAATCCTTTTACTCTGCCATCGATAAATTGTCATCCGCCGAAGCAATCTCCCCCAGTTCACCAGAAGACATTACTTCTTCGCCACATGTTCCTCACCGTGATCCCACATTAGGGACCCGTGGAACGCGAGATTCGACATCCTCTATACGTCTGTCATCTTCAGATGCGAGCCACGATCGCTCACAAACCGATGATCTGACGAATAGTAGACCTACGCAGGAGGAAGCAGAGGTGTGGGATAAGACTCGTTGTGCTCAGCGTGTTTCATTGGTCAAGGTACCGTCAAAATTGCTATTAACCAGACTTCCTCGTGGACATAGTACTTGAACCCGAACCTTGCAGATCTCTGAGCCGTACCATACGGCTTGTACTGTATTGCAACTCGCTAATTCTGGCTTTCACACTTTTAATGATGTATAAAAGGTGTATCTTAAGAATAACGTATTTCGAGGGCGTTCTTTATGGCTGGTACGAATAGGATAGATTTACTTGCGCATTAATAAATACACAGGGTCTCCAAGTACGATACTGGTCATATGCCTGAATGAACCTGTAAGCGACATGAGCAACCCGCCGAATGAAGCATATGCGGTGCTACGAAATGACCAGGTCAATTGACAATGGAAACAGATAAGAAGAATGTCCCTACACGATCTCCGTGGTTCCTCCATCGAATTTATAAACCTGGCAAGTTCAAGTTAGTCCAAAGCTTTCTGTTAAGCTACGAGGAAGGAGACCAACCTTTCCATACATGACATAGTCATAATCATCCTCCAAACCCCTGTGGCCCTTACCATCTGGCCTCCAAACGTCCCGTTCCTTGTCGTCACCGTCCTCGGCTGCTCCGGCTGCACCGCCTCCACGAGCTAAAGAAGAAGCGAGCGCAAGTGCAAAGCTATCATCTTGTTGAAGAGGAAATAGCTCGACATTGTAATCTAGCGTGAGGTCCATGTCATAATTTTTTGAATGCGCATAGAGACGAGAGACTGTGGCGAATAAATCAAGTCACCTAGGAGAACGATGGAAAAATACCTCTATCAAACTTCTTTCCCTCCTTGTCTATTGCGTTGATCGTGAAAATGTCATCAAATACGATATTGGAGGTTGGGGCGGACATTGGCGAAAGGCGCGCTGATATAAACACTACCCTACACTATGCTCCTGGCTTCAAACCTGCGGCGCGTTCTTACTTCTGTGCGCACATTCAAGACCGTATCTGCATCTTACGACTCCTTTATCTTACGCAAACCACCACCTTCTGTCCCAAGAGAAGTTCCTACGCCGTTAGTTTTTGTTTCAGCCGCGCAATGGGATCCAAATTCTAGTAACGGGTATGCATGCCTCGAATCCATGCTTTTAACCAATGAAGCCGAGAAGGGAGGGCTGACTGATGCATAGGCTGACAACCGTGTCTTCCATGCTCGCCGAGAAGGGCTTTACCTGCTTGCAAGTCGACTTGTCGCCGCCGACCGATCCTGAAACTCTCTCGTCGAATGAGATAACAGCGCATTTTGAATCAGGTAGATCCGGGTCGCATCTAAAAGACTAATCACAGGACATGTCATAGGCCTAAGATCTGCCATTCGCTCTGCTATGATTCCATTTGCCCCAGTCATAATAGCGCGTTCAGCAGCATGCGTTATCGCCCAAACATACGTCTCCTCTAATCCTGCTATTGGAATTTTCCTGGTTGTTCCGGATGCGTCCAGCCAGGCTGTACCCACAAAATTATTGCCCACCACTCTTGAAGAATTCCCCTTTGAAGCTACATTCCCCATTGCAGTGATGGGTACACATGCAGAAATAGGGTGCGCTGAAGAGCCGCGGTCTCCTCGCCAAAGAGAGCACCGTCGATCTCATCGAAACGAGCGAGCTGAGCGACCATGCATTTCTAACCAAACTGGAGTCCTGGTTAGACAGTCTTGGGATATAAATCCATATACGCATGTATCATGACTGTTAGCTCTATTGGTTCATTGAACCATACATTACTTGACCCGGGTAATCTCTATTCGTGCAATGAATAATTTAGTGGTGCATTAATAAATTGATGCCATCGTCGCATCTTTTTCAATCTCGCTATGCGTTTCCGCCGTACTAGTCAGTCCTGGAAGGATAATGTTCCATGTGCCACGTGCCGCCAACAATCGTCGCAGCTGGTGTTGGATTAGCTCGTGCAACTTTGGGATGTTGGCCAGCTTTGCACGACTGCCCATGAGAGAAGTGGTGGTAATGTCGAGCTGAAAATTTGGGGAAATCTTGATAGTAACTACAGGAATGGTCGAAGTCGGCGAAGGAGGGATTACGCTGATCTAAGAGGCTGTCAATTTTTCCAAGTATTTAGGAGATAGAGTTCTACGCACAGATGATTTGAACTGAGAAAGGGATATTGTGAGCGAGACAGGAAGACGCGCGAACGATGGCATAGGATAATTAAACAGGTAAGAAGTCGAAAATGATACCGATATTGTGTCCGTATATATTACTTCAAACTCATTTTCCTTCTGAATGGCCAATATGAGGAGGATGAGAGTGTGGAAAGCGCGTGAACTCACCACCAATGAATCAGATCGCAAGACTCTGGATTGTGCATTTGACAAACGCGGGGCTGATTGGCCAAGGTCGACTGAGTGTACTTTTATATAGTCCTGTCGCCCATCTCATTAACGGGAGTAGACGGCATGACGGATACCGACTGACTAGAAAGCCTATGGGTCGTATTGCATTTGCGTAATTTTCCAGGCGCCTACGCGCTACTTCATCGCCCTTAGCACCGAGCTGGTCATCTCGTATTTTTGACCTGTACACGTCGGCTATCTGAAAGAACGTGTGATGAGCAAACGATAGACGCCAAACATGTTACCAGACCTGTCGTAACAGCACGTTAAGCCATTCTGTGGATTCCGTAGTATCGTCCTGCACCTCGCTCTTGACAGAGGGGGCATGAATTTTTTGACTCTGCAAAGAAAGGTCACTATCGACTCGGGGATGATATGACGACCTGTCGAATGGCTCTTGAGCCGAGTCAAGAAACAGATACTTGAGAATGAGGCCTAGTAAGACAAGTATCGAAAGCTGGCCAATTATTAGTCCTTGGGTGAAGGTCGGCTGGAGCGAGAAGACATAATTCCCGCTCATCGTGTTGTTGTGTGCAAAGGCACACGTGCATTTGATTTTAGAGTCTTTCCATGTTATCGCAATCATCATCTGTTACTTGGCCCTCAGCGCCTCTGACCAAATCACTCGTCCTCAAGGCCTTAAATTCTTTGTCCATACAATTATCCATACTCTCAACATCACCTAAGAACATCGAGAGCTCAACAAAATTACTCCAGTGGTCTACTTATGACGAAATAGATCACGAAATAACTCATCTGTACCCTGACCAATGCTTGTCATCAAGCTATACGATCCGCAAAGCTCTAATCAGAAAGCATTTCCTCTCGCATTGTATCCGCGCTTATTGCACGAAATATCCTACATCAATCATTGCCACTGCATGCCCAAATACACACGAGTTTGAATTATCTTTCGCGGATGAACTGGACGAACTTTGGACGGATGAGCTTTGGGAGGTTGGGATGAAGCTTGAAGAACCCGGCTCATGGTGGATACTGAAGCCGTCAGTCATTCACCTCGTCGCTTCACCGTAACACGGATGCAACTATCCAGGCAGTGGCATGGCCGACCGTGGAATGGGTATAAGATTATTTAATAGCAAAGATGCATTGCAACACATCTTTGATGAATTTGAAGGCGACTCGGAAGATGAAATGGACGGTGAAGAGTCAAACGCAACATCCGTCGTTACATCTCAACTGCGGCATTTTATTGTCCAGGTAGGGTAGATTGCTTCCTCCGAACCACCTATGTTAAGCACTTCCCAGGAATACATTAACAATCCCTTGTTGATTGATCCATCTGAAGCCTTCCTTGCTAATCCAGGTAATTGTGATACCCTGAAGGGCCATAAGGTCTGTCCTGCATCCCTTGAGGATTCGACTGTTGTATAATGGAATTATAGTTCCACCTTCGGGCGTATTGTGTCGCTAAAGGCGCACTGGAATTATTCCTATATGATCGTGTCCTTGCTTTGTTTTCCGCCGTCCCTTATCAACTACCTCAAGCCAATGACGAGATGCCATCATCCATCGACCTCACTCCCCATCTAACTAACACATCTCTTCAGACGCACAGAGGCGAAGAGGGTGTCCGTCTTTTGCAAGAGCTAGTCGGTTGTCGCATACTGTCAGATCAGAAGTCGGACAGAAAACTGACGTGCCAAGATGTTGACGAGATCATCAAACAAATGAGTCTTGTGTTATCAGAAACCTTCAAAGCAGCGTCACAACAGCCAGTGCATTTCCAGGTAAACCATTTGTACTGATCCAACGTGGCACACACTGAAGTTCCGTGAACCAGCCATTACCCAACGCTTTTGAACTCTTCGGCGTGGACTTCCTTGTGGTTCACGAAGCGGGTGCTAACAGCACCTTCAGCATCAAACTCTTGGAGGTCAATGCTGAACCAGCCATTGAATTAACTGGGCCGCGGCTGTCCTGGATTCTCGAAGACTTGTTCGTGCAGATCGGCAAGACCTGCGTTGAACCCTTTTTTGACCAAAAAGTGGCCAGTAGTGAACAATGGGCAGTCGGAGACACTAAAGAGCATTTTGTAAAGTGTTTGGGAGACCGCATAAGAGGTGCGCCAAGAATTTGAATTGTTTGACTAGTCATGATGTTGACACTCTTGTTAGAGTTGTGATATTAAGTTCACGCTAGCTTGTCCAGCCCTTATATATTATACGCGAGATTTTCGCATTTAAAATTTAAAGTGATAGAATATGGATTTTAGCTGTGCCGTGTGTTGGTCCACAGGGTAGAGGCCGTAGATTAGACAGCGGTAAACAAATAGTACTACTGCAACAAACTTTCGTCAAAATGTCTACCGATTCGTCCACATCTTCGAAAAAACGCTCCAAATGGGAGGCTGAAAGTGAAGACCAAGCTCACGTTCAATCAGTGAAACGGAGAGCAAAAGCCAAGGCTGTGGAAGATGATACGTTAAACCGTCCAAAGAATCCGGCTCGCTCCAGTCACAGTGTATATGTACCCCCTAGAACTCGCCATCCATCTATAGTCCCGTCAAGATCTGTGTACTGTTATGAACGCTTGAACCAGATCGAAGAAGGTTCATACTGGCGTCGTCTTTCGCGCTCGGGACAAGGAAACCGGAGAGATTGTCGCGTTAAAAAAATTGAAGCTGGAGGAGGAGAAAAACGGCTTTCCAATAACAGCCCTTCGGGAGGTCAATGCTCTCATGACGTGCAGACATGAGAATGTCGTCGCAATCCGCGAAATTGTGGTAGGGGATACCTTGACTCAGTGCGTGTCGATTCGTTTGCTATCAAGCCACGGTATGAATCACGGTTTTCTCCAAGAGTCTTCGTCGTAATGGACTTTATTGAACACGATCTTAAGACTCTTTTGACCGTTATGCCATCCCCATTTCCTCCAATCGGAGATCAAGACTTTAATGATACAGCTGATTTCGGCCGTGGCACACTGCCATTCAAATTGGATTCTGCACCGCGACTTAAAGACTAGTAATTTGTTGATGAACAATCGGGGTACTATCAAGGTGGCTGATTTTGGTCTTGCACGGAGATACGGTGATCCTGTGGGCGTCGGTGGTATGACACAGTTGGTCGTGACGCTCTGGTATCGGTACGTATTGCAGATTATCATGCTATTGATGCAACTCAGACCAAATAATAGAGCGCCCGAAATCTTGTTAGGGGCCAAGACGTACACCACCACGATTGACATGTGGTCTGTCGGGTGCATATTCGCCGAATTGATTCTGAAAGAGCCGCTCTTCCAAGCTAAAAACGAGATGGAAATGTTATCCATGATTTTCAAGCTTCTCGGACCGCCGACAAACGCATCTTGGCCCAACTTTGATTTACTCCCTTTGGCCAAAACAATAGCTCTGCCTTCTCCTCAACCGCACCAGTTTCGGAGCAAGTTTCAGTATTTGACAGCTGCAGGCCTTGACTTGCTCATGTCACTTTTAACTTATGATCCCGAGACCCGAATAAGTGCAGAGGAAGCGTTGCAGCATCCCTACTTTACGTACGTTGCTTCCTGATGTCATGCTGGTGCATCTCACTTAGTATAAACTAGTGAATCACCCCTTCCTAAGCATCCGGATCTCTTCGGTTCTTTCCCGTCGGCGGCTGCAGGGGAAAAGTGCGTTTACTTTTGATTTTGCCTTGTGCTGAAATTGACAAGCAACAGGAGACGCAAACCTTTTTCGAGCCCATCCGCACCAGTCCGAGCGCCTGATTACAAGCTGCTAACCGAGCTTGATTACCCTAATGTTCATGTTTGAAATACAACACAAATAATAATGGCATTATACCACATGGAGATTTGAAAACTACCCATCGCTTCCAAACTTTTCCTGAAGCAATTCTCTCATTTTTCGGAATCTTTCTTTCGTGCGTCCCATCTCCCCGCATTTATCATAAAATTCTTTAACCTCCTCCACTGTAAATCTGTATTCTTTTGCTATATCACGGATAGTATGGTCGAGGATATGTATGTTGGCGATTGCCATGAGCTCCTGAGTGCTCAACTGTGCTTGTTGCTCCAAAGATAATTCACTGCTGAATCATTGAAGCGCAAAAAATTGTGCAGCAAATCAACTTACTCGTTTCTCCCTTTTTTGATCTGTTTTCGATCTTCTGGTTCCTCACTTGCCTTGCGCTTACCCCACAGAGGAGGAGGTTCATTCCCGATTTTGACAATCCATTCCGGGTCATCCCCGTCGTCGAGCTCTTCCTCGGTTCTTTCCAATAACATTGGCGGCCTACTTTCAGGCACAACACCGGGGCCTGTTATCAAAGCGCGTTGATAGAACCCGTTGGATACCTGATGTGGACCAGGCACCATCTGCAAATGCTCGTGTGGATGCATCGCCACCTGGCCAGGCAACGGTTGCATGGGTGCCAAAGGGTTGTCGATCAAACCATCAACCATGGAATAGTCATCTTCCATTCCGGCTTCGACGTCTCTTGAGCTCCGTTTTTTTCTCTGGCGCTTGGGTTTCTCTTCCGCCATACGCACGTAGCCATATTGGCCTTTCTCGCCGTGAAGAGGCTTCTTTTGCTCGACAATTTGAGCTATGAGAACGTCTAAACGGGCAGCATTTTTCTTGTAGCGCTCTCGCCATGATTGCCAAGTGTGTCGCGTTACCCAAGCATATTCGGGATCGCTGCTCTTGAGCGTAAATTCAGCAACACTAACGTGCACAGAGAGCCATTATTATGCTTACCAACTCGCAAAGTTGTTGGTACAGCCTGTTACCTGTCCGGCCACCAGTTTCTTTGTAAGGTATCTTGGCTGCTATCCAGCTGCAAAGGTTTTGTTCATCTTCCTCTGTGAATTGAGTCCGCCTGTAAAAGTGATGAGGGTGATGTGGATCGGAATGACGTCATACGTACTCTTCGCCTGGTCGTCTGCCACCAGGGTTCTTATATACAAGTGGCGTATAGAGGATTTGACTTTTCTCGATACATTTCTTTACCCAAAGATACGACTCAATGTACTTGTTGGGAACGCCCTGATATGTCTTGACAAGATGTTGGAATACTTCCGTATTTGGATCTGCCAAAATAACGCGTGCTGACTGAGCGGAAGCAGTGGGATCTCCACCGGAATGCTGTTGTTTGCAGTGAGTCTGGGCAAAAAAAAAAAAGGGGCAGATCGACGCGTACCATGATTCGCTGACCGAGAGCACTTCTTGCATTGACATTAGCTATGCTTGGATGGATGTGCATCTTGATGGGCACGCCACCCTCAACGAAAATTTGCTTTAGCAACATTCCGGCAATCTTGCACGCATCGACATAGGTGTATGGTACGAAATGCCTTTCGGGTCTGTCTATACTTGTCCAGCATAAACGGAGACGTTCCTCCTCGGGTGTACCGGGCTGGACGAGGATGTAACCCTGGCGTGGAACTTTGACTTCCACTCGGCCACCTAGCGACTGCGAAATGAGTTGTCAGTGATTAGATCACATGGTCGAGAGAGAGAGAGAGACCGTTATTGTCTCGCAGAGCTCTGCCTGGATCTGCTGTGGAAGATCCTTCTGAAGAAAGAATTTGACGGCTAGGCCACTAATATCTTGAAAGATCGGCTGGGCTTAGTTGTCAACTCGGCGAGGTAGCAAGTTGTAATGTCATATATACCATATTATGGCAGACTACACGAGCCCCGAGATTGGGGTTGAGGGTAAGCAAAGGGTTTATGGTTTGTTTCAGAATGGGGTGGGGTTAAGGTAAAGTCACGTGACATGTAAATTACATCTCTAACACTTTGCCTGGGTTCATGATTCCGTTCGGATCGAACACCCGCTTGATCTTTTTCATCAATTCAATGCTCACTGCGTCCTTGGAGTAGCCGAGTGCATGTGTTTTCATTGCTCCTATCCCATGCTCTGCCGATACTGATCCTCGGAGCGACGCTTAGAGCGGGTTAGCATGATTGATGCTTGAAATGCGTGTTTTTTTTACTCACAAACCACCTCGTAAACGTAGGGTTCCAGGGCATCCTGTATTTCTTTAGTGTACGCGCTTGCGACTACATTCAAGTGCAAATTGCCGTCTCCGCAGTGACCGTAACCGAGGACATGCTTCACTGCGTGTTCCCCTAGCAAACCCTTGGAACGGAGGTGTTCCCTTGTTCCGTCCACAACATCCTTAAAGGATGACAAGGGAATGGATATGTCGTATTTATATGCCTTGCCTTCTTTTGAGATGGCCTCTGTGACGCCCTCGCGAAGGGCCCACAAAGATGAAAACTGAGCTGGTGACTGGGATAAGACGCCGGTGTTAATGAGAGGTTGGTCGGCATCCATGAGTGTCTCCAAAAGAGCAGCGAGTTTCTTTTGAATGCAGTTTAGCAGGGCTAGGATAATCAAATGTCTGGACGAACCTGTTCATCGTGTTCCCGGTTTCCGCCACTTGTTTCAACGAGGACAAAGCATTCGGCGCCTTCCACGTCCTCATCGTTCAAGGCGCGGCCTTGACCGTGCCTGACGGCCAATTCGTATGCGGTTCTATCGATGAATTCAAATGCCGAGAGGATCTCGGAAAGTTGGCGTTTGATTATTTGATACAGTGGACTGACGTTGGAAAAGGAAGGCAAAGCAAGAATGACATTATTCGAGGCCTGAGGTGCCGGTGGAGTTAATATGGACACGGCTGTGATGACGCCAAGGGTCCCCTCAGCGCCAATGAAGAGCTGCTTGAGATCGTATCCTGTCGAGTGTCAGGCATCGAACGAAAACATAATAATAATAAAAAGGTCTTGCCTGTGTTGTCCTTGCGGAGAGTCGACAATTGGTCTAGTATGGTGCCGTCTGGGAGGACGACTTCTAGACCGAGGACAGTGCCGTGAAGGGAACCGTATCGGAGCAGACGCAGGCCGCCAGCGTTGGTTGATACATTTCCGCCGATCTGACAGCTTGTGTAATGGATCAGAATTAAAGAATATTCGGCAAGACGGCAACGGACCTTCCTTTCGCACCGAGGTCCAAAGGCATGATATGATGGTGGGGAGCGATGTAATCGGTCAGGGACTGCAAGATGCAACCGGCGTCCGCGACGAGAATGCCTGGGAGATAAATTAAAAAACGTGAAGGGAGGATAGACGAGATGCGAACCAGATACTGGGTCGAATGAGCGTACTTTGTTCATGCTGGAGAGGGAGAGAATGAGCTCTCCACCGAGAGGAACGCTGCCTCCGACTAGACCCGTGTTTCCGCCTTGGGGAACGACTGGGATATGCCTTTCATTGCACCACTTGAGAATGTCACTGACATGCTGAGTGGAGCGAGGCTTGAGAACGGTAGATGAGCTACCGTTATACTTGCCCATCCAATCGGAGTTATATTGGGCAAGGTCCGCGGGAGGAAGGTGGACTGGTGGGAGAGTAGAAAGGACGGCAGGTGGGGGGAGAATGCGGGCAAAGTAAGCGACGTCATCGGGGGAAACTACAGTGAAGCGTCGGCGGGCAGAGTAGGCGAAATAATCGGGGTATACGGGAACGAAGCGGGCGGAGGCGGAGGGTCGGCGTCGGAATAAGAAAGACATGAATCGTGGGAATAACTTTTGGATATGCTCGACGACCAAGGCGGAGGTGTCGAAGCTCGCAGACTGGCAGTACCAGACTCGTCAAGAGCTTCAACAAATAGGCTCTCTGGTTTCTTCACTCAGTTCTTGCGTCGTGAGCAACCCACAATTAAAGAATTCCCTTCTCCTACAGAATCTCCAATACCTCCTCCTCGTTCAGTTACACCTCCACCTATTCTTCCTCCTCCCTCTTTACTTGAACTCGGTCTTTCCCTATCAGAAATCACTACAGATTTCTCCCAGAATCCTCCTTCATCTGGTGCTTTTCTCGCTCCACATTATCTACTACTTTGCCACTCTCAAGGTCTCGATGTTTTACCCATCCTCTCACCTCCAGCTCCTCATCCTTATGCCCTAATCCGTCGTGTTAGCTTCAAGAGCGTTGTTGTCATGGAGCACCGTGGAGTCCTCGTCGCTGTGGCTGGTAGGCGAGATGGCGTCAGAGTATATGCCCTCGAAGAGGTGAAAAAAGCCATCGAATGGCGAATGGATGTAGAAATGCGTAGGGAACGTGATCGCCAGCGTCGAGAAGACAGCAAAAAAGTAACTAGCGAAAAACCACGAAGAGCAAGCCTTTCAACCCCACCTTCTCTCCCTCGTAGTCCCATTCCTCGAAAGACTTCTACTCCTCTTTCCTTTTCGTCTGACTGTCCTCCCGTCTTGCCCCTCATGCCACGTCCTCCAGTTCCACGCTCACCCACCAGAAGGTCAAGGACTCCCCAATTTGGCCATCCCCCGCCATACGTCTCTTCGGAAAATATACAATCCACCGTCGCAGCCCATGCACGTAATAACTCGCTCACCAGCTTCCTTACCTCGACACCCCCGCGTCTTAGCACAGCATCAGGCGGTCGTGTCATCAAG
The DNA here is from genome assembly GCA_015039365.1 of Amanita rubescens. NCBI lineage: Eukaryota > Fungi > Basidiomycota > Agaricomycetes > Agaricales > Amanitaceae > Amanita > Amanita rubescens. The sequence continues at coordinate 611,672 of WION01000004.1, forward strand.
ACCAATTGGGAAGACTCGAGCGACGACGAGGCTATCAACATCGTAGCTGCTGGTGCTTCCGGAAGCCAAGCATTGGACGAACGTACTAGTGCGACTCGCACTACTAACGCAGACTCTAATCTTCCTTCTGTCATCAGCTCAACTCCCACTAGGAGAAGAAGTAGACCCGCAAATCTTGACTTGTCTCTAGCGCGCCCCGAAACAACGGTGGTACCTGGTTCTCCAGCTCCCACTTTACTCACCCTCCGTCATTCCCTGTCAAACACGGCCTCTCCACCCAGCGATGAGCCCCCGATGGTAGACGGTGAGATGGACGACGAGGACGAGGATAACGGTGGCCCCATCAGCTTGGCACAAGCCCTTCTTGAGAGCCGGATTCCAGATCTTCCCCCCATAGGCACGAGGCGACCTCAGCAACCCATTTTGATACCCGCTTCACGCTCCGTAGTGTACGGCGACGAAGAACCAGCCAGTCCGAGAACGTCAGAGGGCTATACTCCTTCTGCCAGCTATCATAGTATTGCTAGCCGTTCTCAGGGACGTCGCTCACTCATCCTCCCGTCCACCTTTGCACGCTCGAGTGAAGAGCCCGACTTGCCATTGACGGCACCTCCCTCCAGAGACGGCAACCTCACGCGATCGAGTACATTCAGGTCCATTAATTTCAGGCATAGCATCTCACGTCCTTCAACTGCTCCGGGCGATCCACCCATCTTGGCATCCTCTGCTCCCGATCGCAATTCCATCCTCACATCACGGTCTTCGCGCTCCTCGCGATTTCTTACTCGCATTTTAAGTAACGCATTCAGTTCCAGGAGGTCGGAGGATTATAGTCCTTCGTTTCTCAATGAAATGGAACCGTCAAAGAGAGCAACCGTCCATCTCTCACCTAGTCTTCCACCTCCCAAATTAGAGTACGTCAAATTGCCGGGCACCAAGGGTTCTCTACTGGTTAAAGCCGTCGAGACTCCGAAGAAGAGGTAGGTCGTATTTTTTTGCTGTCGTGATTCCAAACTCACTCCACTATCTAGCTTTTTGGCCATATTGTGCGGAGAGAATGGCGAAAAGGTCGAGCTATTTGCGGGTACCTACAGGACAGCCCTTGGACTGTCGAGGACTTTTATCCTCCCAGATTCCCCGAGGTCGCTCGAACTTCAACTCCAAGGTGATGACCTAGTCGAGGTCTTTCTAGTATTCTCCCAAAATGTCTTTGGGTTAGAACCGGCCACAGTGAGGGTACGGGAAGTCAGAATCGGCCGTGCAGAACGTCGTGCAGCCCGACGACGCGCACGTGAAATGCGCACCAACGACGCTACGTTAGGAACCGACCTCGATAACGCGGAGGAAGATGCCAACGTAAGCGTAAACGTATCTGTCACCGTTGGATCTTCTAGTCGCGATGGCACCGGTGCGCCACCCTCACCGGCCCTTATTCCAACCGAGCACCCAAATGCCCAGCAAGAACGCCAACCTTCCCCCGAGCCTGCTCCAACGTCGAATCAATCTCAAGCAGAGGAACTTGTAGCAGTTGCTACAACAACACACATGGGACCATACACTACATTCCAGCAATTAACTTTCGCCCCTAAATTTCCTTTGGCATCCATTGCGGATGAATATGTTATTCCCCCCACATATCCAGATTTCATAGAATATCGCGATATTTACGAACCAGACGTTAATATTATTGGTAACGCTGAACAAACCCAACCTCAATTCTCTCCACCGGGCCTACCCGTTCCTGCCCCCGCGCCCCCTTCCAAATGGTATTATCGTGATCCCAAGGGAGTCATGCACGGTATGTGAACAATATTGTGCACACTTTCCCTTTTCGATTGATACAACTTAGGACCATGGAAAGCATCTCTAATGCAAGCGTGGTACAAAGATGGTTTGTTGCCACTTGATTTACCGGTCCGACGTGACGAGGATACGACATACACTCCACTACGAGATCTTCGATTACAGAGTGTAGATCCCACACATCCCTTCCAACAGCCAATGTCACAGGTCGTCTCTTCGTCACCTGAGACGAGACCCCAGCCCTCTGAAAAACCACTCTTGTCGCCCATCTCGTTACTCGCACAGCCGCGACACTTTGGCCCTCCTGCACTTTTCTTCTCCTCTCGCGGAGGTCACAGTACGGCCATCGTTGATGCTCGCGGAAGATCAGTGTTAAAAGGAAGGTTCATGTGGAGTCCCGATGATCCCTCAGAAGACCGGATGGGCGACGTGAAGCGACTGGAGGCTTTTGATGTTAAGGATCGGTCAGTCCTAGTCGCCATGAGGCGGGGCGGTTTGGAAGTGGTCGATCTCCGGGACGCCTTGTTGCGGCCAGCGGACGAATCTAGGACGGCCCTCCCCCAGTTTAATCCTGCGATGAGCAGTGTCAACAGACGTGCGCCGTTTGTATGGAAGATTCGGAACGCCTATATCAACGTCGCCATCTTCTAGCGCGACGTTGCCAGTAAGATCCAGACCAACTAAAAAGCAAAGTTCAGGTCCGGCCAGATCACCTGCCGGCAGGTCCGATTTTTCATTGGGTGATTCAGGTCCTGACTGTCAAGAAGAAGTTTTATTCCTGGGACGAAAAGATGATGAAATATACCTCTGCGAGCGTAATGCAAGTTCTTTCCGGATATTAAGATTGTGTCCACAAACGTCATGACCTTCTTTTTTTTCTCTCTATTTTTTTATGCACCTACAGCAGTATCGCTCACGGAGCATCGATATCCCAGCAGTATTAACATGTGACTTTATAACATATATCTTCATCCGCCAAGCATAGCTCTACTGTATTCGTATATTGCATCATACGGATCACTGCTAAATGTGTCTAGCGATAGATAGACAATCATAGATTCTAATTCTGTCAATATCCGGTGGGAATCTACAACTTTGCTGCAACCTTGCGAAGTTCGGTCTTGAGGATCTTGCCGGTGGAGGTTTTCTGGAGGAAGAAAAGGATGTTATACAAATGAAACAACATGTCAAGGAGCAAAAGGACGCACAGGCAACTCTGATACGACAGAAATCCATTCGGGACAGGCAAATCCAGGCAATCGGGTCTTGGCATGTTGTATGAGTTCTTCCTCGAATTCACTGTGACGGCCTGCCCATCGTTGCGAGTGTTGAGGATGGAGGGTGACGAAAACCATTGGCCGCTCGCCCCATTTAGGATGCTGTCGAGCTACGACGGAGACTTCGAGCACGTGGGGATGAGTGACAAGCTCTGAAATAGTTTATCTTGGTTTCCTTGTTACGAATGTGGATTGCATACCTCTTTCGATGGCCAAACTCGATGCATTCTGCAAGGACGCGTTAACTCGCAGAGCATTAAAAAAAACTTGATGTCATACCTCTCCCCCAGATATGATGATATCCTTGCTCCTGTCCATGATGGCGATTGTTCCATCTGGATTCCACACCGCTAGATCACCAGACCTGAACCCACCTCCTCTGAATGCTTTCTTGGTAGCATCTGGGTCATTGTAATACTGAAAATCCAGTTAGCGATTTATGTTTGGGAGGCGGGAACGGCTTGCCTCTTTCATTACAATGTTTCCCCTTGTAACGACCTCTCCAAGAGTCTTGCCGTCCCTAGGTACATCCACCAGTTCATCTCCAAGGTCTTCGTTGGTACGTACAACTCTGACTTCTTGTGCCGTCGCAAATGCATGTCCTTGTCTAGCCATGAATTTGGACCTCTGGTCCAGGGACAACTTGGACCACGACGGTTGAGAATAATTGCGAGTGAAAGGCCCATACGTCTAACAGGCAAGGATATTTATTTAGACGAAACAACTTTATGGTGCGTATCTCACCTCTCTAGAACAAATGTCAACAACCGAACAAGCTGTATGCTAAAGCGATGCCTTACGTCAAACCATAGACATGTACGGGATTTATACCCTTCTTCTCCAGCTCGGCGATCAAATGAGGAGTCGGTGCAGCACCAGCTTCACAACAGTTATCACGAGCACGTTCCGAATATCAGCTGAGAACATACCGATGATCGCGGTCACGGGCTGAACCAACTTTTGAGCCAAGGGGTCGCTAACAATGCCAGTCTGTCACACGGTAGTGTGTCAAAATGCGCAAGTAAAGACATCGAACTGGCTAACTTGGACTGTGGGCGCACCACAATAGTGCGTAATTTGCGAATGGATAAGGTGCTTCCAGATATGAGTATAATTTACAGTCCTGAGAGTTATCTAGAAAAACATCAGATATGCGCCAGGTATATCAGCAAACAACAAACCTGTGTGGCAAATGCAAACACGTTAGCCCACGGGAAAGTCCAACCAGCCGCATGGAACATGGGTAAAATCCTAGGCTTATTTAGAACATTGCGACCCAAGCTAGTATTTGACATGCCAAAGATATGTCGATGAATAATTCAGCCTGGTGATGTGTCACAAGTAAGCGCATTTATAATGCGAAATACACGAACTGGCATTCATAGGCATTCGCCACAGCCGCCAAATACGATCCTTTGCGCGCATAAATACGGCATTATTATGTCACAATGGCCATCTTACCTCTCAAAGTCGTGATAACACCTTTGGGCTGCAAGAAATCAGTTCGGCATACGGAACGGACCTGGAAAAGGGGCTCACCCTTCCTGTAGTGCCAGACCTAATGAACTTAATGCGGTGAGCGATTGTGTGGGATAAAGAAGGCATACGTGTAGCAGAGAACAGCCGATGCGTTCTCGTCGGCCTCAACCTCGAATCCTTGCCATCCTCTTTCCTGACTGAATATTCGGCCTTCGCTGAGAAAGGTTTCATACGGATCTCCATCTCTCCCTGTGTCATTGGAAATGATGTGGGGTATCTTAGTTCCTTCGATCAGGTGGGTATATTCATGGTCAACGAGGATTATGCTGGAGCCACTATGTTCGAGAATATAAGCGACTTCATGAGGTTTGAGTCGTATGTTAATGGGACATAGGATGGCCCGTGCGGCCAAAACACCAAAGTGGGCATCTATATGAGAATTTGTAAAGCACTTGTCGGATACCGAACGAGTTGCGAACCTGCTATTAGAGGACTACATCTGGTCAGCATATAACAGATACTAATAAATGCAAGGAACATACCAGTTCGGAGCTATGACCGCAACGCGATCTCCTGGCTTGATTCCAAACTTGATTAGAGCGTAAGCGAAGTTTTGAACGCGCTGTGCCCTATGCCGAGTTGAACGGACATCGACTCGGATTATGGAGGAAACACTTGCCAAGTTGCAAACGTATAGACAACGGGTTGTGCGACGTTGGGGTGAGCGAGAGCAACTTTGTCTGGGTGGATCTCCGCGGCTCTGAGCAAAAACGAGAGAGGATTCTAGATGTTGTGTTATTGCGAGACGAGGGTTAAGGCAAGGAGTCATACCAGAGGATGGTAGTAAACAGGAACGTTTCGTAAATCTCTAAGTCTAAGAAGAACATTATTAGGGAGGGACACTATGCCTGGTTGGAGAGAAAACCATGGTAAAATGACAGAGTTGTATATTTTGTTACCCCGCATCTGTGGGTATTTATAACCGGTATTCGGCAGCCTAGTTAGATTCCGGTTCCCGGCCCGCCAATCAATGTCAGCCACTCTCTCAGTCATCATATTTATACAACTAGAAGTTGCGATGTCACCCACCTACCACATCTTTCTTACGTCCAAGCTGGTCTTGGGACACTACCGCAGACAACTATGAACGTCATTATCCCTCTTTTACTGGCTCGTGCTGTTCTTGGTCAGTCCTCTCGTATTTTGTGTCCAGTTGCCCACCTAAAGATTATTAAGGAGGTCCCACCGACTGGGTAGATCCAGAGTACACGGTGTGGTCGGCTTCAAAATCTGGCCCCGGTTCACCAACGTACGATTCTCAAAACTCTATCATTGCAGTTGCTCAAAGCTCTGCCAAGAGCGGTCCATGGAGTACGACAACTTCCTGTTCACATTGCAATATCTCTTTTTATTGATAACAACAGGCGTCACATATTCTGCGGTATATCCTCCAAGCAATGATACGCGTGACTATCTTAGCTGGGCCCCCTAGTATGTTTTGTCTCTTAGGCCACCACGATTCTGATATACAGTCGTAGCCACTGGCCAAATTGCAATTGGTGCAATGAAGACAACTCACGCGGAATGCATAGTGACCTCTTCGAGTAATGGGTCTCCAGACGCTCCAAATGATTCGAACTTTGGTGACGAATTTCTCCGTCAGCCACGACGGTTGAGGCGCGTGCGCAGAAGGGGAGAGTTATTCGTGCAGGAAACTTCTGTAGGTGCGATTGCGACGGCAAGTAGCGAAACCCCTCAGGTTTCATATCCAACGACAATACCTGGTGCGGATGCTGTACAGTCGGCTCTAACCTCCCTGGACGATCCAGCCCCTACGACATCTCCCAATACTGACTCACCGGCGGGAGATTCGTATGAAAAAACTTCTGTTAGCAAGCCATCGGCTACCAGGACGTCCAAATCGTCTTGCACACCCTCGCCTACAATGTATATGGCACCAAGTGCAAGTGAGCGTTGCATCTAACCCATCATAAGATTAACTCTCAACAATTTTAGCTTGGACAACATGCTCGTATGTTGCTCGTGACGGTGTCGTCAATCCTGATGTAAGGTCACTCCGTCCCCCAGGAGCGTTCAACAGTGTCTCTGAGGCGGTTATCTATAATGCAATTGCCTATGCTCTCACCGGGTTTTCGGAATATTCGCAGAACGTTGCAACTTTTATCGACACCTTCTTTCTGGATAGCAAAACCGGAATGAAACCCAGCATGAATTTCGGCCAAGTCATTCGAGGTCCTGGCCTCAGTGGACAATCCGGTACCTTTGCAGGGATCCTCGACGCGAGAGGAATGACCAAGGTTGCAAATAGCATATTAATTATCCGAAAGGCGAAGTCACCCGATTGGTCGGATGCAAAAGATAGTCGGATGATGAGCTGGGCAACAGCTTATACCTCTTGGTTGGCCAACAGTCCAAGCGGCAAGGGAGCCGCCTCGCGTCCAAAGTTTGTCTTTGATCTAGCTCGTGTGGTACGCTCTCTAACGATTCACAGCAACCATGCTACATTCTATGCCCTTCAACTGGCCTCTGTCCAGGTGGTCGCGGGTGATTACGATGGTGCTAGAGGGACTATGAACAACTTCTTGCTAAAAAATTTCCCAGACCAAATAGCGCACTCTGGAGAGCAGCCCTTTGAAGCCGTGCGTACACGACCATTCCACTATAGGTGTTTCAATCTGGAAGCGTTGATCGTGAGCATTTTTATCATAATTCTGTCCTCGACAATGATAACCATGATGATAGGCACTTGCCAAGCTGGGTGAGATGCTCGGCTTGGATCTGTGGACTGAAAAGTCCAAGTATGGAGCGACCATCCAGGATGCAGTCGATTATACTATGAATGTCAACCCGGGGAAAGAAAATGCTCTGGAACTTGGACCACACGTAGCGGCTGCAGCTGCGGCATATGGTGATCCAAATGGAAAGTATGCTGCGTTTCTTGGAAAGACGGACGGGAGCTATAGAAGCAAGCCATACTGGTTCTTTGACCAGCCTAAGGCTATTCGAGGCGCGAAAGGGGGACAGAAAGTCTGGACGATTGAAAGCATTTTGGATGATATAATGTTCGATTGCCCAGGGGTGTTTTCTGGTCCTGAGGTCTCGAGCGTTGAGTTGGATGATGGTATATATGTGACGTGCTGATGAGTTGCAGCCATTCTACGAGACAAAGCTGTAGTAGATACAAATAAGGAAAGGTCGTAAACATGTCAAACTGCGCTCACCCTCTCTTCTCATCGCATTCTCATGGCTGATCCTGTTGCTGGCTCTACGGATAGATCTGTTCAGGTAAAACTTGTATTACTTGGTGCGTATTCCACTTCATCTCCTCGTCCACTCTCACCTATCTCTATCTACCAGGTGAAGCCGCTGTGGGCAAGTCATCCGTAGTCCTGCGCTTCGTATGCTTAGCACTCCTCGCTAGCCTTCTTTCGCTTCTAATACCTTCTCGGCACAGGTCAACAACGAGTTTCAGCCTAACAAGGAGCCAACTATCGGTGCCGCATTCCTGACCCAGAAGTGCCGACTGGACGACCGCGTACTCCGCTATGAAATTTGGGATACGGCTGGACAAGAACGCTTCCATTCGCTAGCGGTATGTTCCTTGCGCTTGTATTTACTCAACTTGTCACTCAATGTCTACGAAGCCCATGTACTACCGCAATGCCCAGGCGGCTGTTGTTGTGTATGACATAACCAAGGCTTCCAGCTTGGAGAAAGCCAAGTCTTGGGTAAAAGAACTACAACGACAAGCCAACCCTAATATCGTCATTGCTCTGGCCGGAAACAAGCTCGACCTTGTACAGCCCTCCACTTCCTCTTCTGATGCATCGGCATCCTCTGAATCCGATGGTGAACCCGACGATGCTACAGCTACACCAGGTGAATCGCCGCCACCGGAAGGGACACCTGAGACGCTTAGACAAGTCCCGAGTGAGGAAGCCCAAGCATATGCAACCGAAGCGGGGCTGTTGTTCTTCGAGACTAGCGCCAAGACAGGCGAGAACATTTTGGAGTTATTTACAGAGATAGGTGAGCTATTGGTATTACAGACTGCTATAGCCCCACTCAAACGACGTCACAGCCAAGAAGATCCCGATTGAACACATTTTAGCTGCGTCAAAGGGCGGTTCTAACCGCGCGGGCGCAGCAGGCTCTCGTGCAGGTGGCTCGCGGCAAAATAATGTCAATCTGGAAGAGAACTCCGCCAATCCAAAGGGTGGCTGCATTTGTTGATGATAGACTCTTTCCCATGACACTTAATATTACTCTTTATGCTAGTTTTCCGAGCGCCCACACTGCTTCCTGTCTCTTTGTCGGCATACATCATATCCGATTGTAATCTGTTGAACCTTTTCTTAGAATACAAATGACATGGTACTATGGGAAATTCTACTCTGAAACAGCATGATAAATGTAGTCCATGCATGCATCAGTCAACGTAGGGCGGTGGACGTGTCACATGCTCTTGTTCATTATGGGGATCTGGGATCAAATATGGAGGCGGGGCGTGTCCATGTGATGGCTGGATATTGTTAGATGAGAGTGTATGCGGCGGAGGCTCGATAGGATGATATGAAGCGACCAACATCGGAGATGCATGTTGAGGGGATCCACGCCTTATCTGCGCTGGAGATCGAAACTCGGAATCTATTGAAGGTGGCGGGTCCGAAGGATCATCCATTGCAGGTGGAGGCGGCGGATGATCTTCAGCAATGACAACATTCTGCCCATGGTCGAGAACAAGACCAAGGGCTTCCTCTATGACTCTATCTGTTTGACGAATATCGGTCAAAACGGTCAAATCAGTATCGTGTGTCGCCATTTCCATGGTCGGTGGAGGAGTCGAAGAACGTTGTATGTCTTCCGAATGTCCGTCGAATTGCTCAGCGCTAGAAAAGCCGAATTCGAGACCTTCACCGAATATGGCCGGAGATTGAGGAAAGGAATGATATAACTCATCGGGGTCCGTCTCTGGAATAATGATTTCGGACTCGGATTCCAGAAATGTCGGTAGATGAGTGGAGGTTGACGCTTCTGCGGCGGACGACGAGAAAGGTGGTGGAGCGTCACGATCGTCGAAAGGGGGAGGAGCTCCTGCGAAGCTTGGACCAGCTTCGCCTTCCGAATAATGGGGAACATCCAAGTCAGTTTCTTCCTGTCTGACTGTTCTGGCAGGAGGGCGATCGTGTTTCTTCTGGTAAGCCTCGTCCAGGGACTGTGCAACTTCGGGAAGAGGAGCAGAAGGCGGAAGAATCGTGACTGGGATTGACACATGCGAGATACGCTCAGTACGAGTGGACATATCCACGAATGCGACGTGGACATTGATTCTAAAGGTCACAGAGTGCAAAAGGGTGAACTGTGTGATCGAAGCACCCTCAGCGTCGCTCTCTAGGTCTCCATAACCAACCGTCAGTAGATCGGCGGGCTGAAAACGAGACTGCGGGTGCGGTGAATGAAGCACTTGCCGCAACTTGATGTCTCTAGAGGCATGAAACCGACATGTCGCACCCGAGTGCGCGATAACAGTGCGATACGATGACCCTAAGAATAATGGCGATTGAGGGCCTTTGAGGACTTGACGTTGGGATGGCATTTGACACGGAAGGACCGTCGACTGGACTCGTCGAATGCATTAATCGTAGCAGGGGGAAGATCTTCAGTCGTCTTCCGAGCCTTGATAATCACCATCGTCTCTCTTGACCTTGGTAATTCGGACAAGCTCTGTCCTCACGTTACGTAGTCTTAAGCCCTTGTCTACAACGAGCTCTCTGCTTGGAGGGGGTACTGTAATATAGACAGGAATTGATTCGCCGACTTTAAAAGTGGTTCGCGGAACTTGGATCTCAATTCTCGTCGGATTATCTATGTGAAATGTTTCTGGGGAGGCAAAGAGGGAATGCGCGTGCGCGCTGTATCGACGGGTATGCACAATCGTACATTTGGAGAACGGAGGATGGGACTGATCCGAAGGCAACAGGGTCGCGGTGAGCACATGGGACAGACTAGAATGTGGGGTCCCAATTGACTGGGGAGTGTCTTCCGCCAACGGAATTGCAAAATGGAAGGCTAGAGGGTAAGATCGAAGACTCGGAATTGGATTCGAAAAGGACGAGTTGAGTCAGGGCGAGCTCTACTTCGTGTAGGTACGCCGACTCGCATGTACGAAGAGACACGAGCCTGGATAGACGGATAATTAGATAGTTAGCAAGGAGGATGAAATACCTACACTTGAGACCAGCGACCAGGTTCAGCTCCTTTTATCTGAAGCTCGCCTTCGATTGCAGCATTTTCGCCCTCAGCGCCCAAATAACCCTTTTGAAAGTTGACAGGAGTTTGCAGGGGGAACGAGGAGTAACTGGGGCGAGGCAGAGAGACCATGTTCGTACGTCGGTGGTTCTTCCATGGTTAAAATCCATGGCAGTGCAAACCGATAATACAATGATATTACAACACGGTATAGTACTAGTACTAAGCACACTCTACACGCGCAAGGCTCTCCAATTCTCTGAACATCACTTCGTCCGTCGCTACGTCCCGGTGCATCAGCATCTCCAGCGCCATCTCCCGGTGTCCTCCCAACAGTCCAGTGCCCCTTTCCACCCCGCTCTCTCCGGCTTCCCCATACCCCATCCCAAACGACAGTGTCGGCGTCACCGTCTGACTCGTGTCAAACGGGTCTTCCCCATCATCCAATATTTTCATCGCTTCCACTGCACGCCTCGCCGCAACCATGAAGTTCTTGTGGTCAGGGTACCATAGGAACTTGCGGATCAACCTCATCATCACACTCTTGAATCCTAGCCTACGATCTTTCTTCAATATTTGCTTCACGCTGGGTGGAGCCAAGAATGCCAAGGAATAGATAGCCATCAGATTTTTCTCCACGTATCCCATCCACGTCTCTCTCATGACCAGTTGAAAGTCGGCATCGGCCACAGGAAGACGGTGAACAAGTGATTCAAATAATTGCTTGAAAGAGGCGTGAGGTACGGCTTGCGCAATGACTTGACGATTTGAATCTGTTTGACTCATTTTGGTAAACACTTCGAGTGCCGCATCAGCCAATGAGGGAGGCTTGGGCGATCCGCTCAGCTGTACCAGACCATAAGGCGAAACAGATTCTGTTGAATCAATCAGATATGAAGCGACCAGACTGAAGGCAAGCTGGGGCACGATAATTCTAGGGGCTGACGTCTGGCTGTTGTGCGTCATGTCGATGAATGGCGCGACGTTAACTAGAGTGTATAAGACATGTTTGCGTAACGCAACGAGGTCAACTAGGGACAACGCTGGCGACGCTGGTAGTATATCTTCTCCGGTTCGTTCCGCCGTGCACAAGCGGAGAAGTATCGGTAAAACTCGGTCGTGATGACTCATGAATTTGGCATTGTCAAAGATGAGCGAAAAGTTGCGCAGCAAATTCGAGATGGTAAGAATCATGTTTGCTGGACGCTGACGAGGACCAAACCGGAAATCTTTTGCGCCTTGCCTATCTTTTAGCGCAGCAAAAGGCCGAGTTTCATCGTCAATAATCATGTTTACGAGCTCTCGATTCGTCACGAATTGCACTTGAGCTCCAACCATCGGGTCATGGACGTCTCGGAAAGCGACCTCTTCAAGAAGGTCGAGAATTTCTTCGAATAGGTCCATGCATTGCATGATAGGAAAACCTGTGCCTTGGGTTGGTCCGCGCATTGTTGACAGTAACGTAAGCGTAGTCAGAGCATAGGATAATTCGACCGATAACCGTGAACGAATTGACATCGTAAGAGCCTCAATGTCGACGATGCCCCAGTCATTTATATCCCGCAAGGGATGAGGTGCAGGGTTCGTGTGTTCTGCTTCGAAAGTCTTCAAGTCCCGACCGCCATACGTTTTAATCTCGCGTCCGAGAGGCACATATTCAATCTTCCTGCGGACAGGCTGTCCAGGTTTCTGGTTAGACTCCACTGACGAGCCCGAGGAAGCAGGCATCTACAAACACCATTAGATATTGGAAACATTGCCAAACATTCGTGAACGTACCGCGTTGCCTTCTGGTGGTTCTGGGTATGCACTTGATTTAGCGCAATCAAAACCGGGTTAAACGCTGATTTACCTGTTTTCTGTCTTGCTCGTTTATTATCTCCTTCGAACTCCATTTTGCGCTTGATGCCTTGCACGTCTTGGTCGAGAACGTTCTCTGCCAACTCGGCTACCCCTTCTGACTGTGGTATAGACGGAATGCCATCAGCCGAAGCGATAGAGGTGACATTAGTGGGCCCTGGGGCGCTGGAATGAGTGTTAAACGAGCTAGATGATGGTCGTTGGGTCGAAGTCACGGGCGTAGCCTGTGGAATTTGCGCGCTCAGGTTAACTGAACCGTGAATTGGACCCACAGGCTGCCCTAACGACGGGTTCATTGAGTTGTTTCCTGATCGTTGCATCTGGGCCGGTGCGTTGGGTTGCGTTAGCCCAGGCACCCCCTGCATAGGCCGGTTTTGCATCGCAGGGGCGGCTTGGGCTTGAAATGGAGCAGCAGGTGGTCGAGGTGCCATTTGCATCCGCTTCTGATGATCTGGCATGTTACGCTTGTATAACTCTTCAAATGGATACAGAATGGCCATGTAATATTGGGATAGCATATTTGCAACAGACGTTGAGCCGTTGGCTTGCGGCTGTGGAAATTCTTCTGGCAGATCAAATTGGGCCGCGATAAGGCCCCATCCGCTTCTGTTCGTGATCTAATGGAAGGATTAGAAATAGCAAATGTGGAGCAAAGTGCCACATACAGCATGGCCACCACCGTTGTGTTGCACAAGTCCCCACAATTTGAAGAGATTGACATCTTTTCCGGCAAGGCGAAAGGATCCCACTTCCGACGAAGGCTCTATGAGCTTCCAAGGTGAATTTGTGTGGTCATAATCTGGGGTCGGCAAACCAGTGAGGGCGGGAGGAAGAGGAGTATTGCGTTTCGACATGACATTTGCAAGACCATTTAGAAATACTTGTTGTCTTTGTCGGAGCTGTAGGGCGGCTTGCGTTGAATTGCGAGCGGCACTGGGCTGGGCCATTGTGGGATCAAGGAAAGATGTGTTGACGACAGAATTAGAAGCAGTATGATTGTTCGGAATCTGAAAATTGGTATTCAAGGAGTTGTTCAAAAGGTCGGATGGATAGGTGGCAGAGCCGCCGAGAAACGGTGCCGAGCCAGCTCCACTTGCGGAAGCGGATGCAGTTCTGTTATTTGCTAGCCTGGCTTGCCCCGCTGCATTGAGTGCTGCCATTTGTTTTGCTGCTTGAGTTGGGTCCATGTTGAAGAAGCCCGTCTGGGCGGTGGAATCGAACTGTTGGTTAACAGGAAAATTCGATAAGCCGGGTTGCTGCCGGAGGTGGTGGTGTTGTCCATTCTGGGGCCTAGAGTGATAGTTAGAGAAGAAAAAGAAGAGAAAGAAAGAAAGAAAGAAACGGACAGCATATTGCAGGTTGAAGAGCGTCTAAGTAATCCGAACTCGCCTCGCAACGAGACCTAGTACTATGGTATACCCACCGCTACGCTGCGCGCCCAACTTCGTCGTGACGTGACAGCTGCTTTGCCAGCCCAACACCTCGCACATGTCCGAAATCGACAAAATTTTCGCAGCCAAGGGCAAGGTGAAGCTTGCTGATCCCAAGCCCACAGTCTCGTCTACTTCATCCAAACACATCAAAAAAAAGCGAAAGCACGAAACTAATCTGCCACAGGTTGACGTTCCCGGAGGTGACCCTCCGTCAAATAGCAAAAAACGCCCTGAACCGGAGACCATTATTGATCCCTCCTCTGATATCCATCATAAGCGTCCTAAACTCGACAGAGCATCCAATCCCCCTCCAAAACCCAAGTCAAAGCGATCCATCGAAAAAGACGACGAGGCGACATTTAAGGATTCGAGAGGGTCCACAGCTCGTAAGTTTTCAACTATCCTGACTTCACAGTCAAATCCAATCGTTCAGGGCGAACGACGGAGGAAGGTTGGCTAGTTTACAAGGAAGAAGAACTGGGGATTCGCGAAGATGGGGGTGGTACGTTTATAGCCCTCATGGTTGACACGCTTTTGAATCGATTCTTTAAGACACTCCTCTGTGCCCATTCGATTGTGACTGTTGTAAGTTTTTTTTATCCAGACTTGCAATCGTCCTGCTAGATTTTTCATCAGGTTTTTGAGGTCTCTGCCATCCTTTGCATACCAGCGCCGCATCCTATCATTGAATTTATGACCCAGTGTACGGTCTGCAAAATTATCACGTAAATTGGATGAGTACATCTATACTCGGCTCTATCGAAGCCTCTCAAACGGCCATCCGGCATTGGTTTGTAGAGGTCAATATGCAGCCAAAATGGAATCCCGCACTTGCAGTTTCCGTGTATCTTAATTCACGGAAGTGATGTAAACAATTAGGCTAGGGATACATGCAATTACCATATGTATTGGCGAGTGCTTGTATGTAACATGATAATGGGCACAACATCACTCGTCATCGTCATCATAATCAACTAGCCCTGGTCGCTGAGTCTCGTTCTTCAGCTCCTCGCCGAAGGGATCCTCTGCCA
The DNA here is from genome assembly GCA_015039365.1 of Amanita rubescens. Lineage (NCBI taxonomy): Eukaryota > Fungi > Basidiomycota > Agaricomycetes > Agaricales > Amanitaceae > Amanita > Amanita rubescens. Next base: position 626,825 of record WION01000004.1, read on the forward strand.
CAGTATTCTGTAGTATTTCCATCTTTCTTGCTCTTTTTTCTTCGGCCAGTCTCTCTCCTTCGGCCTTTTTGGCAAGGTAAGCTTTGGTTCCGGGCACCTTTTCAGGATTCTTGCATATCCGCAATCTTCTATCGACCTCACGAACAGCCTCGACGTCTGGTATTTGTCCCGAGGATAGAATCAGTGACTGTATTGCTTCTACGGTCGACCTGAGTGCCGCTGCAGATATCTTAGCATCAAGTAGGTCAGCAGGTACCTTGGCTTCTGACCACATCGTCGCAGCTTCTGGAGATACTGATGACAGAGCAGCGAGGGCGATTTGTGAAGGAGTGTAGATAAATTCGGCATCTGTCAAGCGAGATGCACGGACATGGCCCAAGGCTTCGTCGTAGACAGACATCGGCAGGTGGATTGCATCGGGGAGGTTCTTTGAATGATAAGTGAAAATGTCAACACCCATTTTGAAGCATTACACACTTGTAAATCCAGCCAAATGCCCCACAGTGCTCGATGAGCATGCCATACGGAGAATTCGAATCCAAGACTCTGAGCAACTAAAAACTCCAAATCGAGAACATCTGATGGTGTGGTTTTTGGGATATGAGAAGCATATGTGTCTATGGAAATCGGGTTATTCGTCGTTTTCGTCGCAAGATATAACGCAGTCAATCTAATTCATGACCATCAAGGTGAAAAGCAGAGCTAGTTATAACGTACATGACGTTTTTAGGATGCCAATCCATTACAGTGTTTCTTAGATAAAATCGTTTGAGATAGGTGACGGCGGTCGCTTCGACCTCCTCTGGGAATCGGAACAAGGCACATAGCTGATTGATTTTGCTGACATATAACTTCACCAGAAGTAGTTCCTCATCCGCATCGAGAAAGGACACATTCGCGGAAGATCCTGGCTGACACGGTTGGAGTGAGTTCATTGGCGGACGAAACTGAATATGAAATACCTCGGCTGCCTCAAAAGTGTTGCGGATTGCAGTGACGGCTGCGTCATTGAAAGATTTACGGATGTACGAAAGCTGTTCAGGTGAATATCTCCAATTTCTGAACTGAGTGCTGGCCTCGTAGAGTGGTTTCTTAGGGTCAACCGAGTCTTGCGTGGCAGAAGTTGTCATGTTCCAACCACACGTAATTATGATGACTTCTTTCTACTGTATTCAATGCTCTTTCTTCCACGCTGTAATCCAGTCCACAATTCGCCTAACATTTGACTCCATGTCCTCCATGGTCTCACTCTTTAACTCAACGACTATTTCTGGCGGATAAGACGACCGCGCCTCCTCTAAAACAACTTGCATTATCTCAGCCTCGTTGTTTTCCCGTATTTTTTTCAATGGGTAATCTCTAGCTTCAGATCAGAGTGAGGGGTTGGTATCGCGACGAAGGACAAACCGCTTTTCGAGCCTGTCCCAGAGCTGTGTGTGGTTGCAAGTGAGGACGACAACAAGATCAGCCCAGCGTTCAGGAAAAATTTCGCATGTGTGCCAGTCGAGGATAACACTGCCGTCAGTTACAATCGGTTCTAGTTCATCCACAAGCTTTCAATGCGTTAGACGTAGCGCAAGAAAAGGGAAAGAAAACAGACCCTGTCTTCGTCCACGGTATAGCTTTGCCACTCCTCATCGTATTCCTCATAGAGGCCCCTTTCCTTTACCCAATCCCCAACATTGATGTGTTGAAGAGGTGATGGTGATTCGTTCACTAGCAACTGAGCGTGTGTTGATTTTCCTGTGCCTGGTGTCCCTGTTATGACGATAACGGGACCTTTGGCGATTGTCATGATAGAAATTAGGGCACACACTCCCACGGTATCACTAATGCCAATGGACGACGACGAGATTATAAGCGTCTTGCCAGTACACTATTCCAATAAATTGGGCACAGATCTACAACTGCATCAATTTCCCCTTCAGGTCCGACCACTACAAGTTCCTCCAACTGCATCTGCTAGCGGAAAACGAATTTCGGCCAGAGTCAAACCCAATGTGCGACGAATCGAAATTCAAGTTCCAAACGACACTCGACCCGACATGTGGAACCCACAGCGTGCAAAAGATTTGGGGGCTGCCCAACTCGAGGACGATCGTGAAAAAAATCAAGATCAAAGGAACAAAGAAGGACAGGAGCCTCGCTTGAGTGAGGTGCGCCTAAAAAGCGAAGAAATTGCTCAACATGGCGTTCACATGTTGGGTGTACTTCATGAAGGTACGTTATTTCACATTCCGAGCACTTTTTTCAATCTGATTATGTTCAGGTCGTCTACATCTCCACCCGATTAGCGAGTTGCATCAGTTTCGACCGACGTTGACGTATCTAGACGCGCAATCTAGGAAAAACAAACGCTCTAGGACAGGAGTAGGCTCTGAATCTGACGATGATGATGACCCTCCTCCAGACCCCGATGAAGCACAACCAGTGGCATCCTCATCGAAGGGGAAGGAAAAGAAACCAGCTGAAATGAGAGAAATTAACGTGTCGACCAGGAAGACGGACGACAAGGGAATGACACAGGGTCTGTCAACAGTGCGGAGAGAGATGCTCCAGATAATCAGAGCAGAGGAAGAAGAGGAATGGCTCAAATACGAATACTATAACGTTACAGTAAGAAATATATTCACCAGCGTTCGATACAATGGTGCTGACATCTGGAATTTAGACTAACACATCAGAAGAAATAATGGAATCTGTAATCTCAAAAAGCAATGTACCAGTGCAATGCACAAGTGACATGGCTACATTTCTCAAAGATATACCAGGGCTCTAGAAGGCCTTTCTTTAATACTACAAGCACTGTCATGTACTCGCAAATTGTCACATTTATTGTCACATCCAAACTGCCATGGTCGACATGCAAGTTGCTCAAGCTACCAGCAACACCGACTCTGATACCGATGAGTCTACTCAAAGCGACACTCCAGAGTTTGAATTCCCCTCCATATCGAAGGTCCAAAGTGAACAGAACATTTTTGAGCGTGTGATATGCGCGGTCGACTTCTTAGAGGCTTGCGATATTGCGACTGTCCAAAAGGTGATTTTCGTAGGTATATGCAAGTGAAATACTTTACTCTTGAGTAGGATCGCCGCGTTGAGGACGACGTTTTAGCTCACGCCAGTGTCTTAATGGAGTTTTTCGAAGGTTTACCCGATTTTCTTGACGGCGACGCCTACTCCGACCAAACGATCTTCGCATACAAACATATTGGTATGCCCAGATACGATCATTGTTTAATTCTCCGCAGAAGCATGTTCTCCAGTTCGCGTCACATTCGTAATCCACTTGTTTGAAATGAGAAAAGCCTTTCGCTTAATCAAGAGATGTCGGTATCCTCTCTCAACGACGGTCAAAATATGTTGGACGGACGCTGTGCTGGCGAACCTCGGCCTCTTATCCGTGGCCCTGGCCAGCGGTGTCCACCCAGATGGACTAAGCGCTCCGAATACCAACAGCCTGATGTTCCAGCAACGGCACAATTATTTCCTAGCTGCTGCACAATTACCAGGTGAGTCTATATATGCGTGTCGTGTCATAATAACACGCTATTCAGAATCTTGGTCGAATGTCTTTTCGACAATTACGTCGCAACGCTCCTCTCCAGCAGCGAAAAGACTTGCTGCACATTTACTCCATGCCGTATTCGTTTTGGGTTCTCAGTTAAACAATTATGACCCGTGGCTTACTCTCAGGTACCGTTCTGATAACATGAGAATCTATTGAGAATACCAACCCCAGCCTCTTTTCCAGTGCTGATTCGGATAAATTCGCGGACATTTTCTTGCAATCCCTAAATCAAGCATATTTGAGCGATAGTGAGCGCGGCAATGGTCTCGACCCCGTGCATTATTCTATTTTGATTTCGCTTTTTGCTGTTGGTTGCATCCCTTCGGCTATTCCATACCTCGGAAGCTCACGCGTGGCCTGTTCAGCATGCGCACCAATCTGCCAGGTCCAAGACCCACATAGACAGTGTTCGACCGTTCAGCCTGACTTGCATTTTGGAAGCAACGCAAGCAGTCGTGGTGTGCGACTTGAAAACGCCTGTGCCCACTATCGCAATTCCTCCAGAACTGTTAAATCCAGGCTTAAGCATGTTAGTGAAATGCAGCAACTTCGTGCCATGGTGTTGGCTCCTATGGGATGATCATCGAATGGCAGGTTTCGAATGCATCGTTTACTTGGTCAGGAAGCCATTCTCTGTTGTTATTGCTAGGGCTGATTACCATGTGCAGAGCGTAATATGGCTTGACCAGTTAAAAAATTGTGGTAATGACGGTGGGCCATTCGGAACAGACTCCATACAGCGCCTACACAATTTTATTCAAACACATCCTGTGTGCTCCCTGAATATGCTGCTGGTGCTGTGATACAAGCAATGAGCTCATCATGAAACTGACAGTTGGATAGCAAATCATACTCCACTCAATTGACTACCTGCGTAATCAACAGAACTGTACTGGTCTTCCCATATCTTTTCTCTCCGTACTCGGCAAAAGCGTCTGGGCCATTGGCAGAATAATAGAAAGTAGCGCTGATATTGGATCCTATATACCCGGCATATGTGATTGCATGTTGAAGCTCTTCTTTTGCCTACACGAAAGCACAGGTTCGGAGGTATTGGTAGGTATGTGTTGATTGATTTTACCGATTATTGGGGTAGTTCAAGACATGTCGAAAGTCAAGGAGATGATCCTTGAATCCTTTTTTCACGTTGACGATTCAATATTCAAAACTCATGTGAGAAGTGCTTTGATTGAAATGCCCTGTATAATCCAAGGGATGGTCGATAATGGTGAAAACTACAAGCTTATCTCCTTAAGGTTGAGTACTGATTCGCTGGGCGCTAGCCATCGCGGCACTGAAGCGGTACGCAAACCGGTTTTTTTGGCCGATAACTTCAGACCCATCCGTGGAATCAGCATGTTGGCAAGAATAGACGATGATTCTCCGGAAGAGCAAATATCAGTGGTCCGATCTGTTGTGCACTTTGTTGTCATCTGCTGGCACAAAGGATGCGAAAATTGTATCTTGCGTGGATCTGCATCAACTCTGTTGAATTTGATGGCTGGCCTAACTTCAATGGCATCTGCCAGACCTATGCCTTTATCGGAGCTCCTCTGCGATCTATGGACGGCTCTTACCATCACTTCGGGTTGCCCAAATCTAAATGTCAATATAAGCACTGAGCGTCAAATTGGGTTATGGGACTTCACGGTAACCAGAAGCCGTACGAGTTTGATCGTGGCTAGTGAGTGAAAAAGCCACTCAAAATTCCAGAAAGATGAATGACTTCCTTGATTCAGTGAGCTTCGCAAACTATCTAACCATAATCATACCAGATATCGATGCTCTTAGGCTTGCTGAAGCATGGGATTATTTATCAGGTATCTTTTTGATGATTCTGCAGGGCACTTTTCCCGAAGACGACGAGTTCATCATTCTTGTCTCCCCTGCAATCTGTAGCGCTTTGGCGAGACTGTTGGCAATACCGGGAACGGCTTGTACGTGTCGAACACATCCCAGGCTGCTTTCTATTTGCCGATTGTGCCCAAGCTCGGGTTATCGTGAGTTCGCCTTGGACGAAGAGTCTTGCAGATCAATTGCGGACAGTTGTGGAAGGCGGACGCGAACGTGACAACAAGTTCTTCCGTGCTCTTGGCCGCCGTTTGGATAATGCTGGTCCTCAACTTTTGCACCAGGTGAATAAGATTCATTATACTCAGCAGCACGTTGCTCACCTTGATTCCGTAGCTAAGATACCAACCTCAAGGGAAGTCCTTGACAAATGACAATGCTCGCTCGACATACCATACCGGCAGGCAGCTATTATATCAATCCTCCTGTTTATTGTTGATACCAAGGGCATAACGTCATTCATATCGTCCATAGATCAATATTACAACAACATGTAGATTTTGTAGGCCACCAAAGCCCCATTACGTCCTATGAAGGGGGTATCATGTACTTTGATTCACGAAGCACATTGCCATAATGATCTTCCGGTCAATGGTATAATTCGCATATCGTCAGAGTTACGACGTTTAGGTCGCAGCGCCGAGCACTTTCATCGCCAATGCACGGAGAATCTGGTTAAGAATGTTAAGCCCAAGATAAAAGAAAATTCCTTGATTAGGACCTACTTCAGCTCTCTGAACGCCACCGAGTTCGCTGAAAACAGCCGCAACACTCTTTCCTTTCGCGTCTCTGATGGCCCCGAGGCGGTTACCGGCATAGGCACCGAGCATCATGCCAGGAACATTGGCTACAATAAATCCAAGTCCCCCGCCACATGCTGTACCCAGCCAACCCCACCAGGGTGCGTATCTCTCGACTTCTGGTCGCAGTAACTAGCCAGGGTCATAACACTGTCTCTTGAATGTGATAGGAGGCGTACCTCGTCAAACACATCAGCAAATACACCATTTGCGTCTGGCTGCGCATTATCTGGCTGTGAGTCGGTTGCACCGAACATCTGAGTAAAGAAGCTGCGAGATGATCCGGGCGCATCCGTTCTCTCTGAACGCGTGTTATACAGCGTGTCATACTCGCTGCGGCGTTTAGGGTCGGATAGTACATAGTATGCGTCTGCTATGGCCTGTCGAGGAGCATCGATTCAGAAAAGGGAGGAAAAGTGCAATGAGACTTCTACCTGGAATCTTTCCGTTGCCGCCTTCCTTTCCTCTGCTGGCGCCTTGGCCAGTCTATCAGGATGAGTTCTATTGGAAGCGCATAGTCAGTGGTCAGCCAAAGTAAAGCGTTGGATCATTGTACTTGAGCGATTCTCTCTTATAGGCTTGCCTTATTTCATCCTGAGAAGCAGTCTTTGGTACGTCGAGGAGCTTGTAATAGTCGGGAAACTCGGACAGGTTGGGGGGCATGTTTAGGGTAGTTTTGTGACGTCACTGTAATAACCCGAATAAGATACTAAAATAATCTACTAAACACTATACAGCACAGTTTAAATAACATCATGCACCAGGCACTCTGATTGGGGGTGGCCTTGGTCGCACTTTCACGCCAGTTTTATTTACATTCCCTCCATTGGTTGGCCCAGCACCCGACTGCATCGAACCAAGGTCATGCTTGGTAAGTGCGTGTTCGCCAGGCGTGTCTATGGTGTGTAAACGAGATAACGTGGTTGAGGGAGATTCCTGCTCGTCCCCCGCTACAATTGCCGTGGAAAAGTCGTTCGATTCAACACCACGCCATGTAAAATCACTGCCATTGTACATGGCGGATGGAGCAGGCGTCGTCAGATCTATACGGCCACCAGTCAGGTCCTTGTCAATCGTGGATTTCTAGTGCTCACCGTCAATGAATGATGTAACATCATATTGCCACACTGCTGATTCGTGCTCACTGGGAACGTCATCGGGGATGGCCAAGAGGTCACGCGAATTCTTATTTTCCAACGTTGTCGAAGTCATACTCTGGAAGTATGTTGCCTTTCTTCTACTCTTGCGGACCTTTCGTCGAGCGGCCAGCGACTGGGGGGACGGGGATTGAATTGTTGGTGGGGGAGGTTCGGGGAATCTGCTTAGCGAGAAGTCGCTCGTACAAGCTGAAGTCGGTGATCGAATTGCATCTGAGGTGCTCTGAGCGGAACTCGTATCTTCCACTGTCGACGGTTTATTCGTATCCATGCTTACGTGGTGCAAGCTCTTGAGCTTTGAGAACGTTTGTTCGAGAGCCTCTCGTTGACGTGAAATCTTGGCAAAAGTTGACAGACTTGAGTCATCTGTGGAATGCAACGAAAAAGAAGATGACGGCCGAAAACCTTCTACGTCGTCCGGAAGGTCGGGTAATGGTTTTGAACCAACAGGAGACCAGTCGTATTCATCGAGCGCGCTGACAGGACTGATGTTCAAGCCTCTCGATTGTAATGGCGACGCTCCTTCTGGAATTGCTGCGGCTTTATGGATCGCCATGCTCTGTCCAGAAACACGATTTCGAATGTTCCTGAAGAGTCCCAGATCTCGCCAGTCGACACTCCGCATCCTCTGAGGGCCAATCCAAGTCGATGCTACCATGGACCTCCTGCCCTGTCCATGGACCTCCGGAATGTCACGATTTTTTTCATTCCTATCCTGTTCTCGATCCACTAAGGTAGCGGTAATAGATTTGATATCTTCATAGAAAGAGTTTATCAGGGCGAAAAGGAGGAGTATGTATAGCTCGATGGACAACAACAACCGACCAGCCGTTGTATCTGTGAAAGGGGATGATGCTACAACACCGGGTTAATAAGCCTGCACTTGCAAACGATATCAAGCAACGACGTACTGGTAGCAAGATTACCGACAGCTAAAGCTGCACTTATGACCATCGCAATGATTGGCACAATGTAATCCCTCAGCGATTTCCAGCGCAACGTAACATGTACGAGGGATATATTTAAGATTGGTTTGAGAATAAATATTGCCGAGAGGACGACCTCGAGTATAGCGTTCGTGATAAGAAGTGGACCGCGAACACGAGAAGTCAATAGGTGCCAGAAGATTCGAAACAGTGTTGTTAAGAAACATAGAGTGAGCGAAAGCCATTTGAGCAATTCACCAGGAAGGCCCCAGCGGCACCAGGTTCCGCTGTGTTGTACCTGAATTTGCGACCGTGGCAAGTCCATTTGGGATTCTACCTGGGGGCGCTCCGCAACAAAAGACCACATGAAGAGGTAGATCAAACCAACAGAACAGGCTAATCCGACGTCGCGAACGGCATTCAGTTGATGGACAACCCCACCAACTACTGCATTTTCCACTTCTGCCACAGTCTTGCTCAAGTCAATAATGGCCGCACCAAACATGAGAAACGAAGCCGCGAATAAAACAGCATGAGAGCTATAACCTCAGCATATAAATGTAATGAAGTGTGTATCCACGTTTGCGGACGTACAGTGATGCTCTTCTCATTGCAGTCAGAAAGGTAAATATCCCAAAGGCCATGAGACCAACTGACGCCAGGGGAACGTCGCTGATGATGGACATGACCTGATATCATGGTTAGACGGGCAAGTAGAACGCCTTACGCGCTTACAACATGATGCATATCAAGCTAAGGACTGTCCTGCAATCAGATCCGGTGAGCAATGCCAGCGAATGTAAATGGAACGTGTCCTGTCCCGCAGGTTGCCTCGGAAGAAAGACGCCTGTGGTGAGGTGGTCAAGGTCTGTGGCAGGAGAGCTGCGGAACGTCGTATCCATGCCGACATTTCCGCTCGATCATGTCTGTCAAATTACAGAAAACATCGAAAACAAATCAACAAGTCAACTACTAGATAAAACACAAGTACTTTAAGCCTCCCTCGCAACGTGCGAGTTTCCCGTCATCTGTCTCACAAGATACATTCCCCTACCTTCGTCAATACTCTTCGTACTTCGGATTCCAATCACACTCTTTGGCCTTGGTCGCCCCGAGGCGCTTGCTCCACTCCAGAAGCTTCCACCCATTTGTTTTGTTGGACTGATACTTCTGGTAGGACTCAAACCCCCACCCGTGAGCTGCCTCAGCAGGCCCGACTCTTTCCCAAATTCGCTCGTGCTGCCAAGTCCTGTGAATTGCCTTGCTATCGTCATGCCTGTATGTTGTGATGCGATCCCTTTAGATGCTATGCCAGTGGACGATGCCTCCAGTGGCGACAGTGAACCTAACAAGAGCTAATCGTAGTCAGCGGTCGCAGCATGCAGACAAGATACATTCACTCACCAAGCATTCACGACACCATACTCCTCCATCTCCACCTGTCTTTGCTGCGCTGTCTAGCTTCTTTCCGCATCCCGGTTTATCATTTTTCCTTTCGTCGAAACCTCCTCTTCCAACCATCCACAGCGACGACTTCTGCTGCGCAATAAAATCTTTTCTTCTCTTGCCTCCGCAAACCAAGCATGTCGCATGCCAGCGCGTCCCTTGTGGTCCAGGAACGACACCACGTTCCATTGGAGACACAGAAATATTACAACCAGGGCATATTGTGCGACTGCCAAAACGAGAGTGCTCAATGGCTACCGAATTGGGCGATACGTTGAGATTGGATGGTTTCTGTTGTATAGTCGGGGGTTCGTAACGGCTAGAGGAGTGCGGTGGGTTCGTGTTTTTGGTCACTGAGAGTGTAGTCGTCCGATTGATGCTTGTCCTTGCTGTCTCTACTGTCTTATCGCTAGCAGCAACTGCGCTTTTGACGTAATTTGACCTCGGGCTGTTGCTGATCGATTTGCGGACGATGTGCCTTTCCGGCGGCGCACACTGTATTCCATGTAACACGCATTCTTCTGGCAGCAAGGTAGGAACGCACCTCAACATGACAGGGCCCACCATGAGTCTTCACAAAAACCGCTTGTCCATTTCCAGCTTCTTTAAAGGTTCCTTCACATATCACACACCTGAAGCACTCAACGTGGTACATCTTGGACTTTGCTCCTTCTTCCGCTGGCAATGTCAAGTACCTCCCCTCTCCACTCGTGAAGAGCAGCCCTGCACAATTCGTGCATCTGGCCGTAGAGCTACTTGTGGGCATTATCGCTGACGCAGGAGCGGCAACTGTGTTAATCATTTCCTTGCACAGAGACTTGCTCGCCACGGGTATTTTCGATGGCGGTGTAATATTTGCATCCACTTTCTTGTTGGCCATGCAATCGGAGGTCCTTGGCTCGTCATCTGTTTGTCCAATGGCTACAGGAGGTGCACCCAAGATTGCACTCTCATCGTAGATATCAGCAGATTTTCTTGAATTCGACTCGGCATCACTGAGTTCGACCTCGTCATATTGGTTGACTGTGGAGAGCTTTGCATCCCTTGGACCTCCGCAGAGTTGTAGCTCCGCGCTAGGAGACAATGGCGCAGTGTCATCAGATGCGTCCGACACGAGGTCGGGAGTAGGCAGATCTGTAGGCGAGTGATGTATCAAAGACGATGACACGTCATTTTCATCGGCGATGCATCTAAGCTCCCGGTCCTGGGCCTCGTCAGAATGCTCAGGTTGACTTGGGATATCCGGTGCTGGAAAGGAAGAGCTAGATCTTGCTCGACTTGGTGTGTGGGGGTGCGAAGGAAATGTTGTGCTGAAAGACTGGGCAAGGTGGTTTAAGGGTGAAGATGACATCGATGGCGAGGATGCTGTCGTGGCTTTCATGAATCTCGACTTCATCTCCTCAATTGCTTCTGGCGTTGGTACAGGACTATTGGGTTCGGTCGTCTGTCTGCGGACTGGGCTAGGAGACCCTGTTGAGTATCTCAAGCCGCCGGTTCTTTCAGGACCGCTAGAGAAAACGTCCTCAGGGTCAGGACTTCGATACCGTTCCGAATGTCGCGAATCTCGACGTGCGCGTGGAGTTTCTTTTCCTATTGAGCTTAACCTTTGGCTAAGTTCGTCAAGGGAAGGGCTGCCCTCGCGCGTGCTTCTCACTATTCCAAGTCGTTGCTCCAGTTCTTCCAAAGCGGGACTTGCTTCACGGCTATTCAAACCGAGTTGCGTGGTCACAGTGCTAGTGGTATCGATCCCGCCTATGTTTCGTCGAGCAACCGGGCTGTGACGCATCAGCTTTGTTGGCGTTATTGGAGATTGGCCACGCTCGGAGGGTCTACGTAGGCAAGAGTCGAAGCATTCAGCACATGACGGGCGCCCAAGAAGGTCGACAAGAGGAGCATCACCAATATTCTTTTGGCATTCGTTGCAGTTGAAACAACGCTTGTGCCAATATTTGCCAGCAGAATGCACAAAGCCGCCTTCGGATTTCAAGGTTAGCACAGGACGAGAGCAAGTTGGACATGTGCCTTTGGTGCCACCGTTGTCCATGAAGCACCCACGGCACAGAAAGCGATTTGAACTTGCTGAATCAGGGGATCGAGGATCCGGGTATATGGTTGCATCTGGAGGGAAGACGTCACCACAGACCCAACAGGAAAATGTAGCAAGTGATTCCTTGGGTTGAAGAACCGAACCATAAACTTTGGATAATGTGCTGTCTGAGGGAGAGGGCAAAATACCAGCTTCTGGTGCAGGTCCGGTCACTGTTGGCCTAAGTGAAACGTTAACCTGTGGGTCCGCTGACGCCACAGCCATGATATGCGCAGAAACCTTGGCAGAGAGGTCCACAGATAAAGACGTCGACGCACTCTTGGTATTCCCCTTGAACTGAGAAGCGCTAACTGACGCAGAACGATCCCTTAAAACGTATGTCCTAGACCATTTGTCGTTCTCAACATCGTGATCTTTCCAAGATATCACTGGCGCTGGTGACATGTGAGGAAAAGCCATGAACAATGAGCACAAGTACATACCGACTGCAGCTCCCCCGCATTTACACCGCTCACCAGTTACTATATCGCCGCACCTACGACAAAAGCCCATTATTGAAGACAACAGAGATGCACTCACCAAGAGAATGTTGAACCATGATAGTCACGTGACCGTAATGAGGTCGCGTTGGGCCGGGCCGGCTGGCCCAGCTCTGTAACGAGGACAACCAAGAAAGGACAATTCCTCAGTCCACTATAAATGACAATAGGAACATTTGGGTGAACATTAATCGATTTGAACAACGTCATTTTTATCTACCGTACAGAGACGAGACGCAGGTCATAACTTTCCAGTCAATGGTTGCCAATCCTACCCTTTCAACCTGTGGAAGTAACGGTCGAGGCGAAATTGCGAGGGAACTATAAGAACTAACCATTTCTGGCGTCAAATCCCCGATGGTTCGAACACCTAATTGGCCCATTCCCGTTACTATTTCTTGCTCTAAAATTCGAATGATCCACGAGACTCCAGCCGCGCCGTACGCCTTGTCAACAGGTTCAAATCCCCTCAAGTAATGTGATGTGCCTATTCTTACCCCTTGTGCATAAAGAAATGCTCTTCCCAGTCCAACAGCTCGAGCACCCAGACATAGCGCCTTTAGCACGTCTAAGGAAGCATTTATGAGTGGTCTCCATACAGTTTAGTGTACTTACCAGTTCCACGATATACTCCCCCTACCAAAGCTTGTTGAGTCACTCATATAAATTAACATATCACGAACCATCAATGTACACTGTTTACTCGTCAGGGTAAGTTCAGAATTTGTAGGTTACTTACCTTCCAATTTATTAAACACATCCGGTCTTTGCTTACGCAGTCTGTAGAGAACTTCAATTGGAGGTAACGAACTGGCAGAATTTTTGTGCATGATGCATCGGATACAGGGATCGTAAGTACTCACTAGTCCAATTGTCGTCCTATCGCTTAGTCAGAGAATATCTAGCTTTTGTATAGCATGGGCGGGACATACCTCCATGGTTTGACAATAAAATGCCGTCAACGCCTGCTTCAACTGCAAGAACTGCATCCTGGTCAAGTTATTATACAGAGTAAAAGACGGCTGGAATGGTCCCATACCTCAACGCATTGAACCCCTATAAAAACGTCGAAAAGTCTTATACTTGAAAGTTGGGTTAAATCACAAACCTTTGATAACAATAGGCAATTTTGTGATGCCCCTTAGCCATGGTATTGTCTTAACGGGCGTTGATATTGTCCAAAATATCCATTATATTGCCGTACCTTTTCCCATGTCATGTTCCTATCGTTATCTGCAATCAAAGCACCCGCCGTACCGAGCGAATTCAGCTCCGCTTCCAATGCTGAACCCACTTCCCTTTCCTCACTATGGACAGGCGAAAATCCACGCTCTTCATCTTCAAGGACCCAAGGGCTGCGGATATCTCGTTCTCTTCGTCCAGCTACGATAGCATCTACCGTAAGAAATATAGCCTTGTATCCTGCTTCCTCAACTGCACGCACACGTTGTTCAGCCTGGATATTATCATGGGGTTTATACAATTGAAAGAAGAGTGTTTGACCGGGGTGCGTTGCCTTTGCTATTTCGTGAAAGGGCAAAGAGGCATTTGAAGACACCATTTGTATGAGGTGATTTTGTGGAGAAGTGTAGACACCAATGGTAATATTTATCCTCTCCCAGAGGATGACCGAGCTTTGCAAGAGCCGCGCCAGAAACAAATATTGGAAGAGAGGAAGGATAGCCAAGAATGGTCGTAGTCGGGTCGCAATCTCCAACTGGACGCAAGACGCGTGGCAAGAAAAAGAACCGCGAGAATGCGCGTGCGTTTTCTGCATGGGCTGCAAATATGGGTAAGCCTATCCAGGAACCCGTATGAGACAGGAATGCATACTGATCTCATCGTCCGAAGCTGACGAATAATATGCCCACGCTTTGTGTGACAGTACATTTCGAGCGACAACCTGGGATGTTTAGAAATCAGCGTTGCAACTTTTATGGTCCATTTCCTAATACCTCCATCTCCATCAGATTGAGGATCCTCTGAAGGGGAGGCTTCTGTTTGTGGGCCTCCTCGACGCGAAGCTGGTCTTTGGTCTTTAGCTTGCTCCTCTGTGCATTGGTCAAAGTTGCAGCATCTTCTCTAGTAAGCGGACCCAGATTTTTTTCAGCAGGAAGGCTCTTGAGAGCACCAGGGACATGGAAGATTTCAAAGGGCTCTGTTGCATCTTTTCCTGCATGCTGAAGGATAACCTGAGGACCGCCTGGGTGTTTCTGGATGATCTTTTAGCCATGTAGCTGGTAGAATGCAGGAGTATTATACCTGCAAAAACTCGGTAACGTCGTAAACTTGGTTGTGTACAATTACCCAACATGAGCTGCACGGATGACAAGGTTGCAATATGTAAAAGAAATTCTATAGCTTACTCCGCGTTATTATGTTGTGCAACTTGGCCTAGAGTCCACGAAAGCATTGGACTAACTATCGGGAGTATATGATCATCCATGATCGGAAGTTACTAAATGCTTGTGCCGCCCCGGGCCGCCGGGCCGGAAGATGATTGCATACACGTGATCGCGCGTTGTTTGTCCTTGTTGAACATCAACCACAGCCGCCACCTGCTGACACGCCTTTTGTCCATCGACACTCATGCCGCCCTTGCCGTCGAGGAAGGTTCTCGAATCTATGAGGCGTGTTGACCTTCAGAAACTATGCAAGGTACATACGGATGCTTTCACAGATGCAATTTCGCACTAAACAAGATCAAGGACTATGGTGTCAAAGCAAATCTCAAGTCCGAAGCACTCATTGATCTTCTCCTTGACACCCAGTACGAATTGAAAAATGCTTGTGTACCCTTACTCATATCTACATGTGGGTCAGAAATGCTACAACATCACGACGTCAACCCTCTTCGTCTAACACACAATCCAAGCCGCCTTCAAGCCGGCCTCCAAACCGAAGGATCGTATCTACGCGGCAGTTTAGCCATGCGAGTACTAGCAGAGCGTCTCCCATGATAATTCATGGTATAGACGATGAACTCACCGAGGCCGACAAAGACATTTGCACCGGGACCGATGGGCGACAAGCTGACCAATGCGGACCCCCCATCCCTGGAACGTCCCAGTCGCAGCCACGGCCACAGTCGGCTACAATGGAAGCCCATCGTACCCGGAAAGCCAAGGATCAACAGAGACGGTTAGATGTTGGCAAGCCAGTTGCTGCGGGAAGGACCGTTGCACGAAATGTTACGCGATCAACGACGTTGTCGAAAGGAAAACAAGTAAACTCTAGCAAAATGGTCAAGCCAGAGGCCGCAATCCCTGAAGAAGGTAGTCAATGCAAAGCAAGGCAAAACACCCTAACTAATCATCCTTCCAGACTCGTCGGGTCTATCTCCAGAACCCATACAAGGTGCTTACCGCTCTTAAACATGAAATTTGGGGGGACTGAATGGCTCAAGAATCAGGAAAGGGTACTGATATCACGGTGTCCTCAATAGCAAAAACCGGGACGTCTGACTCGCTGGTGAAACTAGCTGACGTTGATGAAGTCGTAGCCAATGCGGTAAGCACCAGAATACAGGAATAAGCTAATCATATATTGAGGCAGATTTAGCTGCGACCATTACACGAGCAATTCCAGGTGCTGCGCGCTGAGCTGGAGCAGATGCGCTTGATGAAGTTGGAATTGGCTCAATTGAAACATGAAGTGGAAGAGCTCAAGTCCCACACCTCGAACAATACTTACTCAAATCCTGTTACTCCGAAATCCAAGGATCCGTCGCCAAAAAAGCCGTTTGGATACGGGTAACATTTTCCACGTTATGTCAGTTCAGTACTCATTCTTCTCATCACAGCGGCCTTGGGATGTCATCGTCCATAGGAGCTCCTCAATCCTCACTTGCATCAGGTGCTGTTTCTCATCACACTTTAGGAAAGCGACCACGGGACTCTTTCGAAACGGACTTAGAAGACAGTGGACACGATAAACAGGGAAGTGAGCAGGATGGCATGCCTATTTCCAAAAAAGCGAAGATATCACGATTCGATGATGACCTTATTGTGGATATGGCCGATGATTCAGATAACCCTGAGCCAGCGAGAACATTGGAACCATCTCGATCGCGTGCGCCTGCCTTTAACATCTTTCAGGAACCAAATGATGCACTAGAAGGGTTGAATGAGCAAGTCGGTGTGACGCGCTTATCTGATTATCTGATTATCCCCTCTCCTCCCGCTACCGTTTCCGCTGCAGATTGTGGAAGGCATGATGCAGCAAATGCGGCCTCTGAGACTGCAGATCAGGACGCGTCTACATTTCCTTTTGCTCCTACCTCACGAACACGGACGCCAGAGGTACATCCTCCTCGCCAGACTTTATACGGTATTCCAGCGTTTCCCTATCCCGAACCCCCACAATCTCCCACTCCCGGCAGCTCCGGAACAGGGCGTAATCAGCCCGACCCAAATGACGAGAAGCGATCAGATATGTTTCAATCACTCGGGTTGCCTCCACTTGGTCGCCCTGCACCTCACATGCCAAGCACGATAAATCCCAGTGCACTGACCACACGCAAGGACACGGATGTTTCCATAGGAAGAAACGCAACCTTTGGCCTGCGTATGATTCCGTCATCGTCGTCTGTTGCACCAATGCAATTGGATGCGGAAGAAGCTCCAAAGCGGGTAACAATGTATGGGACGGAATTGGATGGGGATACGAGGTTTGGTGATTTCGGATTTGAGGGCATTGCGACTGGGTTCTGGACTGGAGGAAGATTTTGAGGTGCTGGGCAATTTACTGACGTGGCAGTAAATTCACCACTAGATCAATTTTGGTCTGAATGGATACGAATAAAAAAGGTAGTGTACCAAATATTGGCGGGGGGAGGGCGTAGCAAGTAGAATCAACAGAATAAAGTATGGTTGCGCTTATCATAATACGTCATCTAAATGTACAAGTTCGTCCATCGTGTTTTCGAAAAGTAATATGATATATGACTATACAATAACGGGAAAACTTTTGCACGTATGAATAAATGATTAAATCGAAGGAACGAAGGACAACACTTCTTCATAAAGTAATTCCTTCAGCTGATCCTTGGAAAGATCATCCTTATGCACTATTCGAGATATGAGTCATGCCAAATATGCATTGCAAAGCGACTTACTGTCGAAATCAAAGTAAGACGGATCAAGTGGTGTTGCAGCAGGCTCATCCTCTGGATCATGCTGTAGATACGATAAGTACAGGAGGGAAAGAAAGAGGCAACTAGACTCACATAGGCAGAAAGATACGGATGCTCAAGAGCTTCGTCTACCGTAATACGTTTCTTCGGATCGAAGGTCTATCATATTCCATGTCAGATCAACTCATGGGACAAGGCAGAATCCTGATACCAATGTCTTTGACAAGAAGTCAATCGCCTCCTTGGAAGCCTGAGGGAATAACGTTGTAAATGGTCTCTTCTTCCGGATCGGCAAAGCACGAATGTAATCTCGTGATCTCCGGGACGTGATGGCGTAAAACTCGTCCAAACTGGGCGTTCCGATGACGTCCAAGATAAGATCTAGCTGGTGGCTGTAATCCCGGCCGGGGAAAAGTGGTCTGCCAGTGAGCAACTCGGCAAGGATGCAACCGACGGCCCATATATCTATGGCCTTTGTGTACATCTTAAACGAGAGCATGATCTCGGGTGCGCGGTACCATCTTGTTGCTACATATTCAGTCATCAGACCGACTTCTTTTCCTGGCGGAATGCTCGTTTTGACACTACGAGCAAGCCCAAAATCGCAAACTTTGAGATCGCAGTTGGCATTCAGGAGGAGATTGGCAGGTTTCAAATCTCTATGGACAATATCTGCGGTGTGAATGGATTTAAGAGCACGAAGAGTTTGGTAGACGAAATACTAGATGAATCAGTAAAAGGTTGTGAAAACATATATGACAAACTTACTTGACAATGGTCATCTGTCAGATGCTGAGTACGAATAACACGATGCAGATCGGTCTGCATCAACTCTTGAATGACTGATTTCGGAGTGGTTAGAATGATCAAACATCGCAGCCCTTTACCCACAGTAGATCTCCTTGAACGATTCGAGAGATTCAGGTTTGACGATATCGAGGATCGAGATGATCTGGAAATACATTTATCATCCGAAAGTAGAAAGATGAGAGGACAATTACATTCTCGTTGACGCAAGTATCGGAAAAGAATTTAAGCAACTTGAGCTCTCGAAGCGTCCGGAGACAAAACAGGGTGTGGTCAAAGGGGAGGATTTTCTTTATAGCTACTTGACGACCTGTTGGCTTGTGCACGGCTGCTACAACAGTCCCATACGCGCCCTCGCCGATAGCATGGAGAAGTTGGTAATCATCGCCTTCATCCAAGTTGTAGATTATCGATTACCAAGATCGGACAAAGTGTACACCCACCGGTCTCGAACTTGGGGAGGGGCTTGGGAGTTTTGCGCGAAGACATTCTATTGAGCACCAGAAATCAGCCGCTGGGGGTGAAAAGCGAGGGATGCTTAGATCAGCGCACGGCGGTATCGCCTTAAGTACTATGGGCGTATCACGAACATGCTGGGAATATGATGGGAATATCAGATGGCAACGCCCAGATTGAAACTACGAGACCCCGGAAATCGAATTTCCGGACAAAAGTCAAGCCAGGTTGATAGACCTAAGGCAGTGTTAACCTTGCCGCCCAGACGCCGCCCAAGCACCGTTCAGGAGCGTTCAGGTCGCGAGAGTCCCTGAGAGTCCCCTGGGCTGCATCAATCAGCCTAAGATGGGTTAGTTTCCGAGCTCCGGGGTCCCATTGAACCTGTGACATTTGACAGTAGAGGCTGTGTCCACACCACGGAGACACTGACGAAATGTCAGCAGAACAGTCTGTTTTCAAAATTTTCCAAGATGGGTCGTCAAGCGCGTCAAGAACCATGCGTTTTAGTGAGGAACATTGAGTGTCCTCATGGCAACAAATACAATGGATTCGTAACCTTGTTCAATTTGAGTTACATTCTACAATATTGATGTTATTGTATGGTGCATATATATATAGTATCGCTCCGTCCATAATACCACTCATCCCTTCCTTTTACTCCCACCGCGCAGGTCATCCGGTTTGGTCGCTGTCCTGGTCGACTAGCGCTTTTTCTCTAGGTATCTCTCGTCTATAATCGCTAGCGATGTTCGGTTTTCCTCGTGCTTTGATCCTGGGCCTGGTTGCTCTACCTCTTGCTGCTGCTACCATTCACGACGTCCAGGTCGGTGCCGATGGCCAACTAGCGTTCTCACCGGAGGCTATTGTAAGTGATCTATTAACCCGGCCTTGGAATAGCTACTTCATGGATGACATTAGTCGGCGCAACCAGGCGACCAAGTGGTCTTTCATTTCAATCCTAAGAATCACACCGTAACACAATCGTCCTTTGCGAACCCCTGTGGCCAGAAGCCAGGCGGTTTCGATTCAGGCTTGTACGTTCGTGCTAATATCTAGCATCATACTCCACTAACCTTGTCTTTCAGCGAGCCCGTTATGGCCAATCAGACCCAACCGACCTTCGCTATCACTGTTAATGACGTAAGTTTTAATTCACGCGCAAGTTCACTTTTGACCATAGGTCATGTGCAGACCCAGCCGATCTGGGTTTTTTGCGAGCAAACCGGTCACTGTGGCAAAGGAATGGTGTTTGCTGTAAACTGCGGAGCGGATGGATCTCAAAATTCGTTTACGAATTTCAAGAATGCTGCATTGGCACAAGGGGCTGCCGCCGCAAGTTCTGCTGGCTATCCGGGTGCTCCCACTGCTACTGCGTCTGGTGGTGCCACGCCCAGTGCTACTACAAGTCCTCAAGTGCACACAGTAATAGTTGGAGGAGCAAACGGCATTGTTTTTACGCCATCGTCAATCACTGCTCAACCTAATGATATTGTCACATTTGAATTGTGGGTCATGGAATTAACCGATAAATAGTGTTTTAATGTTATCACAGCCAGCAAAAAAACCATACAGTCACTCAGTCATCATTTGCATCACCGTGTTCTCCGTTGAATGTAAATGGTACAACTGGTTTTGATTCTGGATTGTATGTGCAGATCTTGTTTTCTCACCATCCTACTCAACATGGCAATCTAAAGCTTCCCTGTTGATGCGAATGTCACGCAATTCCCTATGTGGAACTACACTGTCCAAGATACAAAGCCAGTGTGGGCATATGTAGGTTCAGTACAACTACCAAAGGCCTTTACTGACTATTATTCAGTGCCGTCATGTGGGTCACTGCCAGTCCGGCATGGTCTTGTAAGCATACTTTAATCAGCTTGAACTAATTAATTGCTAATGTGGAATGACAGTGCGATCAATGCAGTCGACAACTCGCCTGCGAATTTCACTGCGTTCCTGAACAATGCCAAATCAAGTGCAACTAACACCAGCACCACGTCTGCGTCGACACCATCTCCGACGCAATCAAGCTCAGCAATCTCAACCCGTCTTGGTGGAACAAGTGTGATGTTGATGGTCATCGCTCTCTTATCTTTAGTACTGTAGCAGTGCTGTAGTACTAGTTCTTGGGCGTCCAGGGATGTCCAGTTTAATAACTTTCTTTGTTTCGACAACATAATAATTCATGAGATACAAAAGACATTAACATATTGCCTGGATACACAAACACGCACTGAATGTCACGTATTGGTACCCATAGATTCTCTTGCCTTCTTTTCCTTTTTTAGCCGTTTACGCTCTCGTTTAGCTTCCTCGTCATCTGTGGCTTATCATCTGCTTCCCCTTTCTCAACCTTTTCTCTCTCCCTCTTCTCCTTCTTCCGCTTCTTTTTCTCCGCCTTTTCTAGATCTTCAGGGTTTGCACCAGGCTCCGTCGTCTTCCTGGCTTTCCTCAGTTTTGCGTTTCCGTTTCTTCTTTTCTTGGTCGTCATCGTTTGCTACTGGTTCAGGTTCGCTAATGGACTGTGGGGGGACCACTGGTACTGATGCACTTGTAGATGGTCCGGCCGTTGGTTTCTCGCGTGCATAATCCACATAATCGCGACTCCAGTCGGCAGGGGTGACACCTTGGATTTTTTCGCCATGTTTACCAAGCTTGCCATCCTTAACCATTTGCTTTTTCTTCAAAGCCACAGGACCCAATCCCCATCGGCGAGGATAGGTGTCACGCTCCATAATGCACCGTTTCACCTTGGCCACTACTCCGTGATCGCAAGTCGCCAACTCGACCGTAGACATCTGGGCTATGGCTAAGGCGATAGCTTCACCTACCCAAGTTCTCTTTAACTTCAAAGGCACGATAAAATTTGTAAATAATACCTTTTGTTGTCATGAGAACTACTTCTTCGTTCACAGTTATGTCTGCTTCGTATCGCAGAAGACCAGGAATCATAAGCTTTGCGCCGTAGCAAACGGCGTTGACGGCACTGTCTTTAACGACAATACGTTTGTATCCCACCAACAAGCTTTCTAGTGGCTTGATCACGCGCCGTAGATATGACTCTAGCAAAATTATTCATTATACTGAATCATGAGCGTCAAGACAAAAGACTCACCATCTCGTGTATTGTCATACAACCATTGAGCGTCCAACACATCATGCATTGTTACAATATCATCATTTTCGGACATTGCTCCGCTTCGTACCCTCCGAAGCTCCTGCATATGCCCACCGACGCCCAACAGCAAGCCCAGATGAACACAAAGAGTGCGGATGTATGTACCAGCTTCACATGAAACCCAAAAAACTGCGAGGTTGCGCTTCTCGTCGAATTCAATTAACTTTGATTCGTGGATTGTGCGTATTCGTAATTGACGCTTGACAGCAGAAATTAGCGGAGGTCGTTGGAAGAGAGCACCTGTTAGAGTTTGGAGAGCACGGGGAAGAGCTGTTGGACTTGGTAGGGCACTATGTAAGCGGAGAACGCAGACGTATTCCTTGCCTGCAAATAGCACCAGTCAAGATTCGGGAGGTGATGCCAAATGTATACTTACCTGCACCTTGCTGCGATTTAACGAGTCGGGTAGCCCGATCGATACAAACAATGAGACATCCAGTGACCTTGGGATCCAATGTTCCACTGTGTCCCGTTTTCTCCACACGAAGCATTCGTCTTAACCATGCTACTACTTCGTGCGACGATGGGTTGGATGGCTTGTCAAGGTTGATAACCCCAGACCTTTCCCCATATTAGCACGTGTCGCAACTTGCATAATAACACTCACTTTATATAACTTGTAATGTCGCGCTTCAGGGGGTTACAGCCCGTTGGAATTGGCGTGAAATGGCTCGACCGGATTATCAACTTGTCGTAATTTTTCAGCAGCAAAGGCCATTGGGAAGTATCGAGTTTCGGAGGGGCCTTCTCAGGCTTTATTGCATAGTCTCCCTCGAGCTGAGCGGATGCGACTTGCTCCCTTGTCAATGAGGTCGGCATTTCCGATAATGAGCGCCAAAAATTTCCTTCCAAATATGTAAGACTAGTCCTATATTAGGCAATTCCTCGGCAAAGGCCAGCCGAAACCTTATTACAGTAGCTATACAGCACAACAGACAACACAACGACGCGCCACAGTATTCACTCGTCAAGGTCCCTCAAGTACACTTAATATGGTCAGTTGCGCCTGGTATCGCTTTGCTGAGTGCCCGTCTCAGTAGGCTTACTACTGGGTTTTCCTCCGTATTAGCCCAAAGCAGCTTCCGGCAAGGCCTCCACGGCGAAGCACAAGTTCATCATCGATTACTCCAAGCCAGCTGCCGACGGCGTTTTTGATGGCGCTGACTTTGAGAAATATCTCCACGACCGTATTAAGGTCGATGGAAAGGCAGGCCAACTAGCCGAGAACGTTAAGATTACACGTGATGGTATGTCCAGCCTCAAAGCTTTTGCCATGAATATTTACGCCATCTGTCCGTTGAAGGCCACAACAAAATCACTGTTACTGCCAACGTCCAGTTCTCCAAAAGGTACCTCAAGTACCTCACCAAAAAGTTCTTGAAGAAGAATAGCCTTCGCGACTGGATTCGGTGCGTCTATTACAGCTGGCCAAAGGGAACTCATGGGAACATCTCCAATAGTGTCGTAGCCACATCGAAAGAAAATTATCAACTCAAGTTCTACAATATTGCGTAAGTTTGATTAGATTCCACATCTTCCCGTTCTAACCCTACTCAGCGCAACTGCCGAGGATGACGAGGAGTAATTCGATTCATATTAATTGCTCGATGTACTGGACGTATGTTATATTAATTTGATCATGACATACCCTCTTGTGGTAGACATGTATCAATGTCTATGAATGATATCCCGTCTATTTGCGCTGCGACACGACTTTTCTACCTAATAACGGCAATAGATGTATCTCGCCCTTCCTTCATCTTACCTAAGACTGATACCGCCAAGTCATTCCAAGGGACTTGCGATTTCGTCAAGACCTTGTTGCGCATCTGGTGCGCCAACGACGATGATAGATGGTTTCGTAACAATTTCAATGCGATGTTGGTCTTCGGCGAGACTTGAAAGCGGAATTTCCGGTCAATCATGATAGTGTCGGAAACCAGCTAGGGAAGAAACGTCAGTCATGCAAATTCATGACTACGTTAGTCTTACCTTGAAATCGGAATCTCCGCACAAGAGAATCAAGGATATGTCATCCACAGGGCACGTCTCCCATGCATATAACTTCTTCGAATGCCTGGTAAACAGTTCATCGAATGTCACCGCCTGAAACATCGGATGAATGACTTACATGAGTGTAAAGTATACTAGATAGTTGGCGTCGATGTCCATTAATTTCTTATTGAAGTTCACCGAAGAAGGATGAAAGGCGGCAACTTGGTTACTCGCTGTTCGCAACACGCCGGCAGACGAGTCGATTGACAATATCTTGGGATAGAGACCAGCAACCAGAGTGGCATGGAGTAATGTTGTGTTCGATGAATTAGCGTCGTATTCAGGTGGTACGCTCACGAAACGTGTTCGGTATCGCCCGTGTCGAGAACTCCAGAAAGTGTCAAGAATGATTGCAGCTAAAGAAAAATCTACCCACTGATTAAGATCGCGAATGAAGCCTTTGTCGACGTGGATGAACGAAGAATCAACCAGGTACCTAGTGGACTTGGGGTAAGATATGGCGCAGAAGGAGCAGATATCTCGACCAACCCGAGAAATTGTTGTCGCATCTCTTCGATCTGTTGTAGATTCTATTCAACAACTTGTCAGAAAGGCCATATCAGACGATGAAATACATTACTTGATGGCTCAGATAATTTGTGCGACAGAATTTCTTCGCATTACTAAGAGAGACAGATGATGCACGTCGCCAACTCGAAAATGCATTATGTATTGTGAGGAAGTCCGAATTTTCTTGAAACGATCAGGTCATAAATTGACATATTGTATAATTTGGTTTATACAAACCAATTTTGAAAGAAGCTTTGGCCCGATCTGCTTCCTGTTCCAATCCAAAAGGGGTGACGAAGGGAGACTTAGAGTTGAGAGTTGCCGCAATCGTAAGCGCTGGGTCCAAGCAACGGAAGAGAGTGGCAATCAACAAGAATTTGCCCAGATGTACATCTGTTGGTAACTTGCTCAACAACCTTCCCATTGGCGTAATATCTTCCGCCGGTGTCAAAGCGCGGACCTGTTCGGGTTGGGACGGACTGGTGCTAGACAATGGTTCAATTACTTACCTCAACAAGCATAGACACCGCTCGCTGTACATTAATCGAAGCAGGCGGATCCAATGCTTTCGATAGAACTTCTTCAATCGATGAACCGAGTTTCACTTTCATTATCTTGATGCGTAGGGAAAGATCAGATAAACTGAGACGTAGCATCTCAGGAAGTGGATTATCAGCCAGCTAACACAACATGGTGAGTATAGGAGTCTCGGGACGCACAGATATATTACCTGCATATCGTGCCTGAACTTTGTGAATAGATGAAAGCATAGGCCATGCTGTACGCGGCCAGCGCGACCTCGCCTTTGAATAGCATTGCTCTTTGCGACGAACGTCTCTACCAGGCGACTAATTTGACGTTTTTCGTCAAATCTCATTTCCCGATGTTTTCCGGTGTCAATAACGCATGTAATGTCAGGAATAGTAATGCCAGTTTCGGCCACGTTGGTTGCTTTTAATTAATCAGAGCCAGACGAAAAAAGTCAGCAAGGTAAACACGTACATATGACTATTTTCCTCACGTCCGAAGGAGGAACCTCGAATACGGCGCTTTGGCTCTCGCTCGATAGAGTAGAATGAAGCGGATATATACGGAACTCGTTCTCTTTCCCAAATAATGGGTGTTCGCTCAAAATATCAATCATACGGCGAATTTCCGCTAGACCAGGCATAAAGATGAGAATTGCTGATGAGTAAGACGCGTATGAAGCATCCTCAAAACATATTCTCTGCATGAGGCGGATGATAAGGTCATAAGGGATCAGCCTTTCATCCAGTAAATTAATGGTCATGGTGGTGTCGGGCGAGTACCGTTTGCCCAAATTGACTTCTGAAGAGCTTTGTTCTTCGTCATCGTCTGCTGGTGTTAAATCCTCAGACCATTCTGGACGACTTTTTCCTTTGTAAAATTTATCATGGACTGTAATTCTAACATTGAGCAAAACATAATATTCATCATCATGTACGTACGCCGTCGAGCATAGGGAGAATTCTCAGTGATGTGCCAATTTGTAAGCTGCACAGCGTCTTCCAGATATCGCACCTCTACAGGGAAGGTACGACCTGGAACATAAAGAGTGGGGCAATTGCCAAAATACGCAGATATTTTGTCTGCGTCAACAGTAGCTGACATCAATATCACCCTAAAATTTGCTTTTTAGTCACCAGGTCTGTTAGATACAAGGTACATACTTCAGATCAGATCGTTGGTTTAGCAGAGATTTCAAAACAATGAGAAGAAAATCAGATTCGATCGTACGTTCATGCACCTGCAACAACGTCAGGGACTAGACAAGTTCAGCTTAGGGATTTATCACCTCATCAATGACGATGTGCTAGTGAAGGTTTAGCAACGGTACAAGTCAAGGAGCTCTGAAGGAACTCACAGTAATTTCATCAAATGCGGTTCCTTGACCACCAGGTCCAGTTCCACTTTCTAGCATCCGAAGAGCGATGCCATTGGTAACAAATGTCAATCGAGTTGTCCTTGAGGTGTTACTTTCAAGCCTTATCGAATATCCAACTAGGGAACCTGGGGTCCCTACAGCATTTGGGGCTTCTCCAAGTTCTTGAGATACACCTACGATAGTTGAGAAACACAGATGCCTAGTGACGCCTAAACCTTACGTTGGGCTAAAGAAATCGCAGAAATGCGTCGGGGTTCGGTGCAATATATTTTGCAGTGTTTTCCTCGAGATAAGTGATCTTCCAATAAAAATGCTGGTAGCTGGGTCGACTTTCCACTGAACAGAAATGAGAGCCGTGTTATCAGCGCTCAATACCCTTACCATCCAGTTTCACCACTAAGAACTAGTATCTGCGAGAGCTCCAAGGCACTGAGTATTTGACTCCTATATTGGGCGATGGGCAACTGGTTGCGCTGAGCCTGCAATAGCGTGAGCTAAACTTCAAATAGGCTGGCCATATGGCTTACTAGCATCCGCTGATAATTCGGCGAAGCTTGACGCTCACGGATACTTTCTATGAGCTTCTCTGGTGGATCAGACTTGGAAATGGGTTGTCGTATATAATGTCGTTCTTCCGTAGCCGTTGTCGGTTTAGCGGCTCTGTCCGCCGCCTGTCAACTATCAGCGCCAATCACATATACAGTCACTCTTTAGACTTGCCTTGCTCTCTGCATCAAGCTTCGGCTCAATAATAGCCCGTACCTTGGCCCACAGTGCACGATTCTTGGTGTTTTCCGCTTCTTTCCTATTGTCTTCAAGTTCATCCCAGAGATCTCGGTAGGCCGGAGGCAGTGAGCGGAAGAACGTAGGGCCAGTTTGTGAAGAGCTAGAAAATCCGTCCGAAGGAGGAAAGGACAAAGCGTGAAGTGCGACTGTTGCGACATATTGTTCTGCCTGCCTCTCGTCTCGACATGCCACATCCGACATCGTCCATGTTTCAGTTCTTTGTCCGTCCCACCGCACGCCAACTGAGGCTCTTTTGGCGAGGCTGGGACCAGAGACAATACTATAAGTTACAGCAGCATATCGATCTTTTTTGACGACCGTATCTTGTAGTAGAGCCTTTGGCATACGACCTGAGTGTTTGGGCAATGTCATGTCCTTTAGAGTGATAGTGATTCCTTCGGGCGTCGTTTCAGTATTCGACATTTGCAGTACGTCCAGAAGACCCGCAGAGGACTCGTCATCACCGTCAAAGATGTCAAAACTTTGCGATTTTTGATCTTCGGGCACAGTGACCTGAATCGTGCTGCGTTTCTTTAATTTAACATGTTCGACACTCGTCTCGGATGCGACGGCTCCTGTTAACTTTTCTCGGAGCGCAATCGCGTCGACCTTCTTGCGTTCTTCGCGATACTGGACTTCAGCTTCATTCTCGTCAAACAAGTAATCACGCTTTACGGCCGATATGCGTTTTCGTAGTTGTGCTGCCTCTTCAGAATCACCTATGGTCTCCCCACGGCGATAGAGGCAGAGGCGATCGAGAAGGAGCTTGAGCCGAACGTATTCTTGAGTCGGGTCGTCGGTATCTATTTCATCTATGCCATTCTCAACAGCGTCCAAAGTGTCCAAAGCACGAAGCTTAGAGCTTTCGTCACCCAATGGAGGAAACATAGGTGACGTAGTCCTGCGTGGTGTAGAATTTGTGCTGCTATGCGCCCCTTCCCTCTGGGCTGTTGGAGTTTGCGGGCTAGGACTTAGTAAATCAAACGAGTAGGAATTGGGGAAGTGTCCTGGGTGCGTTATCAGTTTGAGAGCATGTCCACCTTGAATATCTTTTAAAAAAATGATTATGTGAAAAATTAGAGGTTCGCATTCCTCGTACCTTCAAGTTCATCTTCTGTGCAGTTAATATAAAGCTGTACGAGGTTCATCGCTAGCGGAATAATCGGTTAAATGTTGCTCACCCAATCATAAGCATCTTCGAGGCTAACACCGTTAATAGATTTCAAGCATTCCTCGACCCTAGCTTCCGAGAACCCGAGCCGGCGCAGGACTCCATAAGTAACAGCTAACTTTCCGAGGACTCTATCCTCTGGCTCTTCAGATTGCAATTTTCCTAAAGAGGCCTGTAAGTCGCATTTATCGGTACTAATTTGCGCCATTTAACCTTCGGAGTAAGTTTCCCGGGCCAATGCTATGATCTGATCCACAAAGAAAGGATCCAGCTCTAAACGCAGGAATGTTTTAGAAAATCGCCTATCCTGTTCTATTGCCTGATTCCACTGTCAAACTGGCTTTCTCCATTATACGGCACATTCATACCTTGACGTTCCTGACTTCGCCATCAGTATGAGAAAATATGACCGAAATGAGAACGTGCCTCGATATCTCTTTTTCGGTTTTTTCTTGCAAAGTATCGACCAAGCTCTGTAATGCTCGTTCTTCCGGGCTCACAGAGTCTCGTTCTTCATTGGCTGAGCTCTCTGCGACGGGTGAACCTTTCTCTTCAATATGCGGTTCACTTGAAACGCTCAAAGATTCATCTCGATCCTCATCCACTTGGATCGTCTTCTTTGGCACGGACGTGACGGCGAAGCCGCGGGCCACTGGTTTCAATTGCGTTTTCTTCTTCTTGGCCATCCTTGACGGATGAACTTGGAGAAAGGGAATCTCTATCGACCAGTCGATCTCGCAGGATTGCACAGAGCCACTGAGTAAGTCCAAGTACTTAGGGGAGCGTGATTGGTGTTGGTTTAACGTTCGGATGTCTTATGGGATGCGTATATGCACGATATGAGGTGTCGGGGATCTATGTGCATGAGTTCAGGGAGTACAAGACGATGGAGCGCCGTGTCACGGTACCTGTGCTATTTTTCCAATCACTTCACAACAGCACGTCGACAAATTATCCATAAACTACTAGATCTCTACATTACATACACTTATGATACGGGAATGACATCTAATGCATGGGCAGATAACTTGACACTAAACAACATCAACGTTGCCGGGTGTAGCTGATGCAACGGACTTCCTCTTGCCGCCTTTCCTTGGGCCCGTGCCACCCGTCCGCCGTTTTCTCGATCGAGCAGCAGGCATGGCTGGAGCACCAGTCTCCTCTTCGTTGGGTGTGTTGTTGGCGCCATTGCCCGACGATGCTTGTGCGCCACTATTTGGCTGGAAGAAATCATCTCCTTCTTCATTCCACAAGTCTCGTACGGGAGCAGCTGAATCAAGTCCCTCCACAGGCACATCCCGACTCGCCAATCCCTGTGCAGCGGTAGTTGGATCCAAATTTGCAAGCTGTTCGTCGTTCAACAGGAGCTGGACAATTTCGCTTGGCTTCGTGACGTCGGTGAAATTCTTGTTACCGACAACAATGTCTTGTACCTACATCGGGTGTTAAGGGAAGCTGAAAAATGAATGAGCTTGAGTACTCACGTCTTTCTTCACCCGAGCCAACTGGACAATACGCTCGTCGATGGTACCTTTAGTAATGAGACGATACACTGTTACTTGACGAGTCTGACCTAGACGATGAGCTCGATCCATAGCTTGTGCGTCGTTCGAAGGATTCCAGTCATGGTCATAGAAAACAACAGTATCTGCAGCCGTCAAGTTGATACCTAAACCTCCTGCACGTGTACTTAGTAAGAAGACGAAGATATCCGATCTATGTTCATGATTAAGTGGCATGATCCTGTAATCGCACTCGATACCTACCGAGTTTGCCAATCAATTACCATGTCACGCCTATCCTCCAATTTTGACGAGCCATCCAATCTCAGGTACTTGTATTGTCGATAAATGAGATATTCCTCCATGAGATCCATCATACGGGTCATTTGGAAGTAGATCAGGACGCGATGGTCGCCTGCCTTCAGTTCTTGAAGTAAGGCATCAAGCCGAGCGAGCTTTGCGGAATCATAAACAAGCCTTTTGGCTTCCGGAACGTGCATTGGTGATACTGGGACCTGGTCGGGTGGTGATTGTCTTAACAGTCCGAGAGGTGATACACCTGGTGCAAGAGTTTCGTAAACCGAACACGCCTCTGGAGAATCTCTCCACTGGTACGGGAGTCCATAGAATGTTAATGATTCCAGTGGTGCTTCAATCAGATGATCTTGGCGTTCCAGGAAGGATCGATCCGTACAATACACTGTTATGGGAGGTGCAACCGCTGGCGGAATGAACCATTTCAGTTCGGGCCTTGAAAGGCAAGATTCAGTCCAAGCCAGTCTGGTGATGGCGCTTAGGTGGGGAAGGCCAGGAGCAATATCAAGACACCTAAGGCGCGAAGGTATTCTGAGTTTCAGAGGGCTTTGTGGAGAACTTGCGACAAAGGACGGATCTCTACAAACACAGGTACAGCATTCATCCATTTACAATTAGAATATGTGGCTTACGTGACATAAGGATCATCTTCGAATGACTCCCCTTCCGAACGAATGAAATCCAAACGCCGGCGAATGAGGGGAGCAACATGAAGGGAGTGCGCCTCGGAAGGCGATAGACCAAGAACTCGAAGAAAAGAGAAAGACGATGAAGCTTTTGAATAGTGAGCCACAGATCATTCGTGAACGATGACCTCCTTACCATCTTCTAGTAGCGATTTGTGCATCCAATCAGCAGACCATACGTTAAAACACTTCTTGACGCTACCGCTATGGGAAGGGCCTGCAATATCTTCTCCAGGTAGGTCTAGCAGACCACCGTCTCGATAAAATAGTTCAGGGATCGTGTATCCAATAGGACTTTTTGTGGAATACGGAAGCAGAACATAGTCCCCTTCTCGTGCTAACGGTCCAGGTCGACCAAAACACGAGAACGAAAATGGAGCCACGACATCCGCGCGTTCAAATAACTCGGGATGATTGCAAACTTTGCGGAACTTGCATTACGAGATTCATGAGCGAGCGAGCTGAGTCGGCGTCACCAATGTTTCGAGCCTTCTCTAACAGATCGGCCACGGAAACATTGGCAAGCAGAGCCTTGTATAGGGCCCGCTGCCTCGGGCTCAAATCGACGTATATATCTTTCTCGATCTGTCACGTTGTTAACGGGGTAGCAGTTACTGAATAGAATACAATCCACCTTTTCGCTGAGCTCGTTTTGCACATGACGCTTAACGCGGCGGAGCATGAAAGGCTTCAAGATCATATGTAGGCGTCGTAGTTGGTGTTCATTCGGTCTATTACCCTTGTTCTCTGCTGCATTCTCAATATCCTTTGAGAACCATTCGTTGAACTCATCGTGAGAGTCAAACAAACTCGGCATGATGAAGTGCAAAAGGGCCCACAATTCTAGTATAACCATCAGTAATCTGGGCCAAGGGAGAATAAAGAAAGCTCGCCTTGCATAGAATTTTGGATTGGAGTTCCGGTCAACAATAGGCGATTCCGGCAATGAAATCCAAGTAGAGTCTTCCATCGGACACTGGAAGAGTTCTTTATATTCTGGGCTTCGTCAAGTATCATATATTGCCACTTCACTCGCTGCAGATACTGCTGATCCACACTGACGAGTTGATAGCTGGTGATCAATACGTGGAATGGCGCGTCCTGGTTATAGCTGATATCTTTCCTGCTCCAGAATTTGCGTAGTGTAGCACGTTCTTTGACATTCCCCCAATACGGTAGTGCCTTGAGACGAGGTACGAATCTTGTGAGTTCTTGTTGCCAGTTGTGCAGCGTTGAGGCGGGTGCAACCACAAGAAAAGGGCCCCAAATGTCGTGCGCCTCAGCCAAGTATGCCAGCAAAGAGATGGATTGTACAGTCTGAGCAACGGCGCATCAGGCTTATGTAGCTCATGACCAGAGATCACTTGCCTTTCCGAGACCCATTTCGTCTGCGAGAATTCCATTGATCCCTTGTTCATACAAAGTTGCAAGCCAATTCAAACCCTTGAGTTGATACTCTTTTAGTTGAGCCATCAACATCTGAGGTTGACCGATGGTCAATGGACCGCTCAGTGACGTTGGATTCTGGAAATTGAGTTCGTCCGAGTCGACTGAATGAGAGATGAGCATGATGGGTACAATATATTGTACACGATACGCACGATCAACAAGGGGTGCTGCAGTATCGGTGCCCTCTACCTGCTGCGCCAGAGCTTTGGCTAATTTCGTCGCTTGATGTGTTCTTTCAAGAGCGACTTGGGCATCAAACTGTTGGGCACGCTCCCTCGCCATTGCGATAGCCTCTTGAGCATTTAACCTAGCATGCCGATGAAGGTTTGTGGGATCCTCTGGCAGGTAGCAGTGAGCGAATCGAAGTGCAATTGTCGTTCCGTTGTCTTACCATCATCAAAGTTGATGTCATGTAATGATGTCAAATCGACATCCTCTAACTCAGCACCCGGCGGAAGTGGCTGCTGTTCGCCATCTCCTTCAATTTCTCGGGCTAGGATTTGACATCAAGCGGGGGCCGACAACACATGGAACTCGTACACTCACTTTTCAACTTGCTGCCTACGAAGTGACTGTACAGCTCGGTCTGACTGATCAAAAACTCGAGCTTTCTGGCTTGTCGAGCAGCCTCTCTCCGCTCTTCCTCGACTTTCAATCGATCCATTGCTTCCTTTTGTTCTCGTTTGCGTACGTCTCGCTCTTCCTTCTCATTCTTTTTCCAGAAGACTTGCATTTCGCGCATGAGCCGCTTCGCCTTTGCCTGTATGTCCTTCGTAGCCTTTGCAGTCTTAATAAATGGCCGTCGAGCATGTGCTGAAGCAGTTTTCGCAATTCGTTCCATCTGCTGTTCTTTGGATTGATAGCCCATGACGCGGAAACGGTGCGCCTGAAGCTTTGTCAAATATCATTAGATACAATACAGAGAAGAATACTTGCCTTGCTGACATCCCTCTTGGCGATATTTGTCCATACTTTCCGCTGGTTCTCTTCCAACGTCTTGACCCTCTTGAGCATTCCAGCATCATCCACTTTCTTGGCCCTTTTGAGAGGGGGTATGACCTCGTCAAATTCATAGACAACGCTAGAGCCTGGGGGTGCTGGCGAAGCGGGTCGCGACATGACTGGTGTCATGTCACCTTCAATGGAAGGAGCATAGGAACCGAATTCGATATCGTCGGGTGCCAAGTCAGGTTTCCTCTTCGTCATTGGTTTCTTCCGTACACCTTTGGGAGTAAGAGAGACACTCTCTTGACTGCCCTCTCGATGTGTCAACCTGCCCTTTGCCCGTCTGGCAGCCGTCTTGAGGACAGCAGATAGAGACACCGGTTCGAGTGACCGCTCCAAGTCGTCTGCAATGCACGCGGCCGTTTTGTCGATCCTGCGACGTTTGTATGCTTGCCCGGCACGGTCACCCCTGAAAGGGACTTCAAAGTCGCTGCTGACATCCGATGCAGCGCCAGAACCCTGCCGGCGCTTTCCGCCCTCCTTATCTTTGCCCTTGAACCTCGTTAGATGATGTAAATTGGACGATTCGTCGAAGGCCTGTCATTGCAATTCAGCTATAGTATCTTTTATGATATAGCAGGATATCTCACGTCGTCTGAATGTCGGTGACGATACTCGTAACCATTTTCATAGTACGGAGAAACTTCCCGTGAGTCATTCTCGTAGTATCCAACACCGGATGTATGTATGGGAGGTGAGGGAGGTAAAGGTATACGAGCAATCATGGCGTTATAGTGGTGGTGCAGCTGCCTTGCCGTAGTAGCATTGCGATCCTATCCTACATCAGGTAAAAGGTATAAGGAGAATATCTCAGACTCACCAAAAAGTTGGTTTCGAACCACTTTTCGACCTGCTTTTTGCGCCTTTGAGTCTCTAACATATAGTCGCGGAGCTCGGCTGTCCACACGTCTTCGGATTCGTCGAGGTCGGAAGATATAAGCCGCGGCTCATCCTCAATTTTAGGAGGACGGTCTGTGTTGCTGTTGAGAGAGTGGACGGGGAGAGGTTTGGTGCGCTGGGAAACCTTGCGGGAAGCCTGGCGAGTAATGAGAAAAATGGGCTCGGAGGGGGAAAAGAGACGTACGCGCCGTTGGCCCGGAGGCTTGTAGTCGACGTCGTCGTTGTGTGCTCTGCGCCTCTTCTTGGAGCCGGGTAAGTCGTCGTCGTCGCCGGGATCGTCGAGCGACGTGGCAGGTGCATGGTCAGCATCTTGGACGAAGGCTGTTGGGGTCGATGAGGATGAGCGGAGAGGGGAAGAGGGGGGAACAAACCTGGGGCGCGGTAGGGAGGCGCATCGTCGTTCAGGATTCTACTGAGGGACATGACGGTTAAAAGGAGAAGGACAGGGCGGTTTCAAACTCTGTGATCGTTTACTCATTTACTTGCGCTATGCATCCTCGCCTGTTTAGGAAGCTCGCATTCTACGCTACTCACGCCTCGTCCGGCGCCAGCATCAGCTCTGGTCTCACTTTCGCATCAAACTCCTCCTCAGTTAAATATCCTAGTGCCACAGTCGCCTCCTTCAGCGTCGTGCCCTCCCGATGTGCCTTCTTTGCACACTTGGCCACATCTATTACCAGTCAGATTCTTTTTTCCAGCCCATGCTGTGTGTCACCCACTATCATATCCAAGATGACTGTTCAGAATTGTCGCCAGCATCAGCGACTCATTTAACAGCACATTGATACGCTTCTCGTTCGCCTGGATCCCAACTACGCAATTCTTCGTGAATGAGCGTGCTCCTGATCAACACGTCAGACCTCGGATCAGATATCTCCGCACTAATATGTTCCCACCATCAGTCAATAGTCGAATGCTCTGTAGCACATTCTTTATAATCACCGGTTTGAATACATTCAGCTGCGGAAAGTCAGTATAAGCGCTCAGAGGCCAGCATCACATCACTTGCCTCAAACTGTCCGCATGCACCCGCAACGCTCACAGCAGTCTGATTTCCCATCACTTGCGCCGCAACCATCGTCAGTGCCTCGCACTGGGTGGGGTTTACCTTTCCGGGCATGATGCTGCTTCCTGGTTCATTTTCAGGCAGAAGCAACTCTCCAAGTCCACATCGCGGTCCAGACCCAAGGTATCGGATATCATTCGCAATCTTCATGAACGAACACGCTATTACGTTTAATGCTCCATGCGCTTCCACAAGCGCGTCATGGGTAGCTAGCGCTTCGAACTGATAGGACGTCAATTGAGTCAGCTGGCATGTCACAGGCGACTTGCCTTGTTTGGGGCTGTCTTGAATTCAAGACCCGTCAGCTTCGATACCTCGGCGGCAATCTTGACATCAAATCCCTTCTTAGTGTTCAGACCCTGAAGCGCCAACAAGTCAAAATGGAGTCAACAAGCATCACAGCATGTAACCGTACAGTCCCGACAGCCGTACCACCCTGAGCAAGTAGAGACAACCGCGGTAGTACATCCTTCACTCGTTCAATACCGTTCGTGACTTGCTGGACATAACCACCAAATTCTTGCCCAAGTGTCAATGGTGTCGCATCCTTGGGTGAATTAGCACTAGTCAATGACAGAACCTGTTTCGCACTTGTAGATGAGTTCGACCAATCTTTATAATATGATCGAAGGCTTTGGATTTAACCTCCAGCGCGTCCCGCAGCTCTGTGAGAGCAGGAATTAGTGAGTTATGCATCTCTGTAACAGCAGAAATATGCATGACAGTCGGAAATCTGGCATTCGTTGTCAGTTACGACAAGGCTCACCGACGAAATCTAGTCCTTACGTATCGTTGCTGCTCTGGCTCATATTGACATGGTCATTGGGGTGAACTGGCTTCTTCGAGCCGAGCTCACCGCCAAGGATTTCAATAGCACGATTTGAAATGACCTATCCAAAGTCTGGTCAAAATCACTGCGTAAAAATGGTATGCTCACTTCATTGGTGTTCATATTACTCTGTGTACCGCTTCCTGTCTGAAACACGACCAGCGGGAAATGATCCAGTAGCTTACCCGATATCACCTGTTGTAGATTGCGTCAATGACACGCCTGTATCATGGCTGGTACACGAACATCGTCTGCAGCCATCTGAATTGCCTTCCCAATCTTTGGGTCAAGTCCGTAAGTTACATTAACGGCGGCGGCGGCCTTTTTGAGAACACCGAATGCCTTTATCAAGGGGGGCGGGAGACGCTCTGTTGGCCCACCAATGTCAAAGTTTTGCAGAGACCTGCACAGTGTCACTCGGATACTACACGATAAGACCCTGAACATACCGTTGTGTCTGCGCGCCCCAGTAACGATCTACCGGTACTTGGAGCTCCCCAAATGTGTCACGCTCTACACGATATTTGTGGTCCTATATGTTTCCGTTTAGCACGGGGTATGAGGTTATGGGGGAACTGACCATTAGGATAGACGAGGAGGAGAACAGCCTCGCAGGGAGTGTCTGACATCGATATGCCCTCAAATATAAGGTCTAGGCACGATAGCAATCACGTGGTGGACTGGAGAGCCGTGATAGTTATACTTACAGCGGGAGATTGTCTGGCGACGGAAGCCATAGAGTAGGTAGAACTTGTTGCACAAAGCAATTAATGATGTTGGTTGGATTTGATAGCCGCAACGATCCGACTCTACCCGATTCAGCCCGTCCACACACCGCTCTGTGCGTCCTACCCAGCGTTATAATACGCGCACTACTATGGGTTCTCTATTCGCACAGAATCACGTGTGCGACGTCTATCTTCGCTAGACATACTGGTCTCTCTTAGTCAGCAGCCAGAGTAACCTGTAACCATAATGGCCGACATTGCTTCCCAGCTTGTTCTCCATCCGACACTCACATTGGCCTTGAAGTATGGCGGATCGACACTTGGTCGTGACAAGGCAAGACGTTACGTCGCCGCGGACACAAGTCTAACCAGACTATAGGCCTACCGCGCTATCCAATACTTTGCCCGCCTCTATGCCTGGCACCTGCTCAACAAAGGTAACAAGAGCGAGGCTGACCGGTGGGCGGCACTCAAGACACATCTCGGAACCGCAAGGAAATGTATGTTTCTCTCCTAACGATTGCCTCTCCGACTCATGCCAGTTATCCAGTACTCCGTTTGGGCAAACCGATTGAGCACCTGCAAGCTACTTTACGGGCCGCACTCGCCACTGCACCAGTAGGAGAACAACTCACAACCATTGCCAGACAAATCAGTTATTTCTTCTTTCTCTCGTATGATGCTATCGTCTGGGTACGTCCATCCAATGCCGCGGCTCTCCGGCTATTGACGCGATCAAAGGCGAACTCAATCAAATTTATTGCGCTGAAACCCGAGACCTCCCGGAAGGTTCAAAAGACGTCGTTCCAATTTTGGTTCGCCGGTATCCTCTTTAGCATCATCAACAGCATTCTCAAGACCGCACGATTGGCCAAGGAGGCAAAACGTCTGGAATCGACAAAGACATGGGTTGAAAAAGACTTGGCCGATGAGGCCGCAAGGGAAACGAGGCTCAGTGCCATCAAGACGTCCGTCCTTAGTTGATTTCCAGGGTATTTGGCTTAATGCGTTGTATAGATCCCGTGCGGCGACCCGTCAGCAGCTCTTGCTTGATTGGCTTGATATTTGGATACCTGCAACCGGCGCTGGACTCGTCAACGTCAACGAAGGAGCCCTTGGTATTCTTGGGTATTATCCTCTCCACCTTCACTGGTTTAACACGCTAAACGCTTGATTTTCTGTAGTCTCATCACTTCTCTTGTTGGCGTAAAGGCGCAATGGAATGTTATTGCCAAGCGATAGGGTAGTAAATATATGTCTTGTATTATGTTGTAGAGGTATTCTAAGAAGTCGTTTTCTGCTCTTGTAATTTCCGCAAGCGAACATATTCTGCTCGAACTGCCTCCATTGCCTCCGGCCCAGTGCTATCAAGGCATGGTTAACGAGATTTTCTTGAAAAAGTGTATTCGTACTATTGAAGCATGCAGTCTTGAACAGCCTTCAGCTTGTCCCTACATGCCCAAGCCATAGAAATAGTCCTGCCCGACGCACAGTCTGCAAATTCTGACAAGGTATTGTCAGTGAAAAAACATTTGCGGCAGAGGATAGTCATATACCCTTGACAACGGCATCACATTCCTTTAAAGCACGCGCTTTAGTAGCTTTGAAAAGAGTTTCCTCCTCGCGACGGGAGAGAGTGTTCATTGAGGCGAGTCATCGGTAAACCAGAACAAACACTAGTCGCGTCTACACTTCAATGAACATTGCTCTCAGACTATCAAGGCTCCCTCGACATGCTCGCTTTCTAGCTACCGCCTCCGGATCTGTCCCTCCTAAATCAGAGTTCTCCGAAACCCTCTCTTCTGGTCCTACCTTAGATGATTTCATTGTCGGAAATGTTCCCGACCGTGTCGTGCTAGGAAGTTCTAAAGGGTATGCTACTCAATGACATCCATAATTACGTTGAACATGACGAATTTAGTCCTCGCTTACCTTCTTACCTGAAAACGTCAATACCTTCAGGCGCATCATTTAACAAGATTAAGAAAGATCTTAGAGGTCTCAATTTACACACTGTCTGTGAAGAAGCTAGATGTCCCAACATAGGCGACTGTTGGGGTAGTGGAAAGGACACACTAGGGGCTGAGGGTCGCAGTACGGCAACTGCCACGATTATGGTCAAGTCCAAACAAAATTCACAGAAATTGTGACTAATTATTTAGTGCAGTTAATGGGAGACACATGCACCCGCGGCTGCAGGTTTTGCTCTGTTAAAACATCGCGCGCTCCCCCTCCGTTGGATCCTCATGAGCCCGAGAATACTGCTGAAGCTATAAGCCGCTGGGGAGTTGGTTATATAGTCCTCACAAGCGTCGATAGGGACGGTGCGTCTTCGAGTATGATTAAGAGGTTTATTCTTATTATTACAAAGACCTCGCGGACGGAGGTGCACGTCATTTTGCCGAAACAATTCGGAAGATTAAGCAAAAGTAAGTAGAAACTTACTTGTATGTCTCCAGTCTTACATCTGCACTAAGAGCTCCGCAGATACTTGTCGAGGCGCTGACAGGTGATTTTGCTGGCGTCCTGGACCACGTTTCTT
The DNA here is from genome assembly GCA_015039365.1 of Amanita rubescens. Lineage (NCBI taxonomy): Eukaryota > Fungi > Basidiomycota > Agaricomycetes > Agaricales > Amanitaceae > Amanita > Amanita rubescens. The sequence goes on from WION01000004.1 coordinate 666,196, forward strand.
TGGTCGCCAGATCTGGCCTAGACGTGTATGCACATAATATCGAGACGGTAGAAGAGTTGACCCCTTTTGTGCGCGACCGTCGCGCAACGTTCCGACAAAGCTTGAAAGTGTTGGAGCACGCAAAAAAGGAGGGCGTTAGAGTCACAAAATCCAGTATAATGCTTGGCGTCGGTGAGACTCATGATCAAATTCTTGATGCCCTAAAAGGTGTGTTACCCATCCCTTCGAGAACTTTGTCTTCATGCAATCCCAGAATTACGGAAGTCCGATGTTGACGTCGTCACTTTTGGTCAATACATGCGACCTACGAAACGGCATATGAAGGTGGATCGCTACGTTGAACCCGCCGAATTCGAAAGATGGAAGACGATAGCAGAAGACATGGGATTCTTATACGTAGCAAGTGGACCGCTAGTTCGCAGCAGTTATAAGGTATGGTGCCACTTGACCGAAACTGCTTGAACTCAGACGTACTACAGGCTGGGGAATATTACATCGAGAACATGTTGAGAGGTAAAGCTGTTAAGAGCACGCCGCCACCACCAACGCTATCCTATCATGAGAATACAGTAGATACCAAGTAGCAAACTAGATAACATTTATAACAGGCTGGGGAATATTATATCGAGAACATGTTGAGAGGTAAAGCTGTTAAGAGCACGCCGCCACCACCAACGCTATCCTATCATGAGAATAAGTAGCAAACTAGATAACATTATTGCACTGGGACCTCCTCGGCGTGAGGCAGACACCACCATTGTCCGAAAAAGGCAGGAATCTGACCCTGTATCTATCCAATTTTCATCACATTGCAACGTCAACAGTGACACCGCAGAAGGTTATGGCCGTTGCCTCCTTCAAATTCAATCCATCAAATGACTCAACTGCCCGGGCCATCAGAAATACGACAGACGAAGAATGTTTTCAAGCTGTTATGGACTCGGAGGCTCGGGAGAAATGGATATAGATATTACTACTGGTGGCGATGATGTTCATTGAAACCCGCCCCGCCGATCGTGAAATATATACCTCAGAAAGCCTTGATGATCCAAATTCATCCAATCGCACACAATTGAAATGGAAGCGATGCTACTCCCTTCGCAACAATCCCATACATTGGCTAGTACCAACACCTGTTTCCTGTGTAAATAGATCCTTTCAAATACTTTATTAAATCTACTAGTATTTAGCATAGTATAGTACGAAAGCTAATATACAGAGTACACCAACGCTATCCTATCATGAGAATAAGTAGCAAACTAGATAACATTTATAGGATTGCATTTGTTCGGCAGGCCCGAAGGAAGTAAAGGCTTGTCGGCATCATCCGACACTTTCAAGCGGAGATCAAACCTTGTATTTACGAATCAACACAAACACTTAACGATCGTCATTCCTCCTAGTACCTCATAAAATGGTCTGTGAATCTCTTTTTCTCCGTCGGCGGGAATGTTGACGTTATCACAGGATTCAACAAAAACCTCTGTCCAGCTCGCAAAAGTTATCAAGGTTATATAACTTCTCATTCAACCGTCGAATAAAGCAATAACTGGTTGCCCATACCGATAGGTCCTCGGACGAACTGGCTCCCGTGGAGGTGTCACGCAAGTTCGTGTAGAGTTTATGGACAACACTTCCCGGACAATTATTCGTAACGTAAAAGGACCCGTGCGGGAGGAAGATATATTGGCACTGTTGGAGAGTGAGCGTGAAGCACGGTGCGTATTTGCATATCCGCACCAGCACTATGTTTATGTTCTACAAAAAACAGCCGCTTGCGTTAAAATGTCCTATACTGTCACCCATCCATTGTCTTCATTATGCACCGTATTGACATATCTAATGGATATGCATGAGCCATGACCTGATGGTAATTCCTGAATGAGATGGAGATAAGGGAAAGACTTCTGCTTCTCTATCGTCTGATGAGAGACCATAATTATCTAGCCTAGAAATAAGAACGCGGCTATCTCATCCATTATTCATCAATCATCCTTAGCTTCATCCCCGCAACATGGCTGCCAGAAAGGCAGCGTATGTAACGCTGATAACCAGACAGTCGTACTTGCCGGGCGCACTTGTCCTCGGCTATGGACTACGAAGTGTCAAGTCCAAATATCCTCTTATCGCGATGGTTACTCCCACTTTATCCACTGATGCAAGAAATATTCTCCAAAAACAGGGCATTGTTTTGCGCGAGGTTGGATCATTGAAGCCGGATGCCGGCAAACACAACCTCGATCTTTATGATTCGAGGTTTGAAGACACTTGGACTAAGCTTAGGTAACGTCGCCCTACCGTTAGGCATGTGCAAGGCAATTAACTAATATATTCCTGCAGAGGATTCGAGTTAGACGAGTATGATGTAAGTGTCTTGAAGAAACTGTGTTCCACGACTCATGCAGCCATAGAGAATTGTTCTACTCGATTGCGATATGGTCATCAAGCGGAATATGGATGATGTATTTGACATAGAATTACCTGAAGACGAGATTGCTGCTGCTCACGTCTGTGCATGCAATCCTCGGAAGTTACCCCACTATCCTTCAGATTGGTAAATTCTTCGGAAAAACCTCATTTCCAAGGCTAAGATTTTCCCCCAGGATTCCAGAGAATTGTCCGCACAGTGCCGTTGCAGTTCCGACTGCCGCCCCTCCTTCCCCTGCGGACGGAAACCCGCGACCGTACAGCCTATTGAATAGTGGCACAGTCGTTCTGAATCCTTCGAAACGCCTCGCACATGAAATCTATCATTACTTGTCAACCTCCGACAAGGTCCCGACCTTTTCGTTCCCCGATCAGGATCTCCTTGCAGCATTTTTTAAAGGGAAATGGAGACCCATTCACTGGTATTACAACGCCTTGAAGACGCTGCGCAACTTGCACCCCCAAGAATGGAGCGATGACGAAGTGCGTTGTGTGCATTACATCTTTCCAGACAAACCTTGGCAGAAAAGGGTTATGTCTGTCGAATCGGAGGAATTGTACGGAACTTTGCATGGATGGTGGTGGGATCAATTTCATGAGCTAGGTAATGACGTGAAGATCATAGATCCGGAAGGGTGGCATTTTGTTCTGTCAACGGTTGATACAATACGCTGACGAGCAAAATGCGTCAGTTTAAACTAGATTAAGCTCGCCATGCGACATGCACTTGATCAGTACGAAATCTACAATACGAGTCGTGAAAGATGTAACGTGAATCACTTGCAAAAACAAACCTTTGTGTGCAGGTACTTTTCGAAAGGGGTGTGACATACCCCATGCGATAGCTTAGCAGCCCAGCCTGCGCGATCATAATGCCATTATCAATGCAAAATCTAGTGCACATGGGTTAGACAACTCTTTTCAACTGCCTATCGCTTTCAACATACCTTTCGTCTGTTGCGAATACTTGGCCACCGCGCTCGCGAGCCATGGTGCCCATCATCTCCTGCAGTCGTTCATTACCTTGATCAAGCATTCTGAGCACTTGCAAAGGTTAAATGTATGACTGTGCTCACAGCCCACACCACCAACAATCAATACTTCTTTGCTTCCAATATGTGCCATCGCTCGTTCTGTGATTTCTACCAACATTGCAAACACTGTTTCTTGTAAAGAGAAACAAAGATCCGCAGGAGTGATGATATCGACGTCATTGTCATCTCGGGATTTGCTATCAGGACGAAAGCGCTTGTCCTGCGTATAGGCCTCCGTTGACGTCAAGATACCTGACAGGCTGACATCCATCCCTTTGGTGGTATAGGGTAAAGGTAATAGACGTGTTCCCCTGTGAAAAGAAAGGATGAGCGGCTAGGTGGATGCTCTCATGTGCATAATAATACTTTTTGGCTTCCTGTTCGATGTTATATCCTGGGCTAGGGTCGTTGCTAAGGTTTATCACTCTGGCAAACCGATCCAGGCAGTTTCCAACGGCAATGTCAAGCGTCTCGCCAAAAATTCTATAGCACTGTCGTGAATATGCGATTACCTGCGTATTTCCTCCAGACACATATAGAACAACTGGATTTTGCGCTCCTGTTATCTCTCGACCCATCTCAATATCTATGAGAATTGAGAATTTATGATCCGCAAGGACGAGGCGGTCAGCTTACGTCCTACACAGTGGTTGACTCCAACGAGGGGCTTGCCGAACATTAGGGACAGCGTTCGCGCAACTAATGCTACAGACTGCAACGGCGCGCCCATCCCCGGACCTGATGTTGGAAAATTAAGCGGGTGTTAAATTACTGCGACAGAAATGAATGACCTTTAGTGTAACAGATACAATCCACATCATGGATGGATACGCCGGCTTTGCGAATGGCATCGTTGATAATGCTAAGAATCCATTCTCGGTGGTGGATCGCAGTGTCTCTAGGTTGGAAACCTTCTCCAGGTGGTGTAATGTAAGTATGCCGTATGTTAGATAAGACAGTAGCTGAGCCATCTTGATTGTGCTTGATGATGCCCACCCCGAGCTTATTTGCTGAACCCTCTAGCCCAATAGCCAAGTAAGGTCGATCTGCTTTACTATCAGCACAACAGATATGCCAACGGCCATCAAAGGTTACCTGACCTGGGTTTTCAAGAGGACAGGATTTTGGTGTTTTGCCTGGCATAGTGTTGCAGTGAAGCCTATTTAGATTCCGGTGACTGACACATTATTTATACAACTAGTTGCGATGTCACTCCTACCACACCTCTCTCACGAGCTCGTCTTCGGACACACTCTGAGTTGGATAATGGGGTATTCGTGACGTACGATATAGCAGATACAAAAAAGGAAAGGTCGTGAACATTGCTATCTAATAAGCAGAACGCGGGAATGACTATGTACAGTACTATAGTGCTACAATGCGATATACGGCAAATAAACCTAGAAGTAAGTTAATAAATAATTTACAGATAAAAACCGGCCCAAGAATGTTCAAACGATCAGGGTTAACTTCTTTCTATGCGAACTTTGGGCAGAATCCCCGGTGCTCGTGACGCGCCGCCTTTTGGCGGAGGAGGGAAGCTTTTCGCTTACAGGGGTAGGCGGAGCCTTTGCCTTTGTCTCCACTAGACTCGCGAAAAGGACCTCATCAAAATCGACGCACTCAAGCTTGACGCAGGGGACCATCAATTCTCCTGCATCGTAAGCGGCCCTGATTTGCGCCAGACCACGGGAATCGCTTGTCTTTTCTTTGGTCCGCAATACATACGTTCCTTTGACCTTGAAAACAAGGTTATGAACACAATCCATCTGAGAAACGAATACGCACAGGCTCAGAGAGTGTATTCCACTCGTCTACGGTCAAGGGAGGGACACGGACAGCGCGATATACTCCAATATATTGATATCTCCGACGTTCACGACTCTTGTCTTTGAGCAGTCCCACGAACACATTGAAGTCTTGTGGTTCCAGGAACGTGTCCTTCTCTCGACCAAGGCCAACGAACATATAACCATGTTGACCAGGAGCGATTGGACACCAAGGATTATGGTCCAAACCTGGGCACAAGTATGACGTTATTTCTCGAGCCTTTGCTAGGGGTGTTTGGCTATCACTAACTCTGATATACCGTCAGTGAATTGGTGACCGGAGAATAAAATGGATGCAAACCGGACTATCAGGGCCTGCATGGTCCCACCAATCGTGGACCTCAGGAAATGTCGATCAAAAAGTTTTTCTCTCGTATCTGGAATATTTCTGGCGGTGATGGGCATACCCGTAAGGGCCTGGCGACGGTCCAAGGGTATTGGAGAGGCGTCAGCAGGTGGTATGGTGGTACTTGTTGTATTCGGTGCTGGCTGGGAGGTTACCTGAGCCGCAGCCTTATCGTTGACTGTTCTCAGGTTGTGAGGAGTCTGACATTGGTCTGTACCGATTTGCTTCTGATCGACACACTTTGATTCCGTCTCTTTGCTTTGCGGTTTGTCAGTCGCAGTGTTGGAACCTGGTTGGAACCTTTGCTTGTGGGTTGGGCTTTGTTGCGCTTGGCCGGCATCAGTGGAAGTGGTATGAGCGCCATTCAGCTTGTGCAAGATCTGGGCCGAAAGATTAGTAACGAGTGCTTGGGTATGAGCCTTGAATTGATTGACCATTCCTTGGAGGTTCGCCACTGTGGACGTCAAAGACCTATTTGCATCACGTAGCTTTTGCAAGCTGTCTCGACAATTTGTTAGATCGTTTGTCAACTCTTTCTTTTCGGTATCTTTCGTCACGAGGGACTGCGTCAACTCCTGTATCTAAACATCTGGTTAACTTCAATATTCAATAAACCTTGTAAACGCGCCTGTTTTTCATATAATGCCACCGTCCGCTGTTGACTTGCAACGTCTTCAAATTTATCTGCGGTCTTAAACAAAGGTCGATCATTCGATAATGACATAGCTTTGAAGAGACGCACCAAGGCGACGCGGGCCAGTTCAGCGCGAAGAACTTCCACCTGTCGCACTGCTTCTGTTGCCTGAATGGGCGTAAATGGGTCACATCCTAAACTTGACAATAATTGTGTGCTCTCACTTGCTCTTCCAGTTTCTGGTTCGTGTCATGTGCCATTTTGACCTCGAGTTGTAAGTTCTGGAATCTATGTGCCATTTCCTGGCAGTTCTGCGACAAACTGTCTCGTTGTTCACCGAGACGTGCATTCTCCAAAGTCAACTTCTGCACTTCTTTGCTGAGCTTTGGAATGGATTGGGAGCTACTAGCAGCTTGTTCTTCGTGTTGGCGGAGAGCTAGATGCAAATTGTTGTTCTCATTCTTTAAATATTGTATTTCGGCAGCAGAAGAATCGGGCTAAATATATAAAGTTGTCAGATGGTCACGGCAATTTGGATGAACATGAGTACTTGAGTGTTCACCGCCCTCACCATTTCTCTCATGCTTTGGTACTCGGGGCGCCGAGCATCCATCCCACTTTGGCCATTCTCGGAGCGCGGATGTCGGTCCGAAATTGATCGCGCATGTAGTTCTTCTCGTTCGTGTTGAAGCACCTGGAATTGGCCAAGAAGAGAATCGTACTGCATAGAGAGTGGGTCAACGCAGAGCAACTTAACATCATCTTCTTACCTTTTGTTTGAGAGACGCAAGCTCTACTTGCAATCTCTGTGAGCTCGCATAATCGTCAGACCATCGCTTGAACAAGAAAGTCCAAGATTCTTGGTCCATAAAGCTTGAAGTCTGAATGTTGATGTCACAAAGGTAAACGCGTCAGGGTCATGTGCGCGTGTAGAACTACTAGTATTGGACTTGACATGGTTGTCATTACGTGAGGTAATTCCAAAACAGTCGTAGGGTACTTAGTTCTATACGTTCATAATTAACTGGGCAATTTAAAGCATAAATGTGAGAGGATTTTCTAAATATCCTTTGAACGCGGCCATCCACTTAGCCCCTACAGCGCCGTCGACAGTTCGATGGTCGCAGCTGAGCGTAACCTTCATTATTTGTGCAGTCTTGAATCCACGTTCCTCCTCAGGTGCAGGTACAAGCGTCGCCTGAGTCGAACCAATAGCAAGGATACAAGATTGTGGTGGATTGACGATTGCGGTGAAGTGTGAGATGTCGTACATGCCTAGATTTGAAACGGTGAATGTGCCGCCCTGCAAGTCCATTAAGCCATGAAACTCATAAACACTGAACCAATCACACTTGCCTGATACTCAGAAGGCGCGAGTTTTCCTTCGCGAGCCTTCTTGGCGAGGGCCTTCGTTTCGGCCGAGATGGTGGCCAAACCTTTTGACCCAGCGTCCTTAACGATCGGTGTTATAAGACCGGTAGGTGTAGCGACAGCGATAGAAATGTCAGCTTTCTTGTATCTGTTCGCCATTAGTCAGCTTTGGAATTGTTGAATGATATTATTACTGACGTTCTGATGACTTCACCGAGCCAAGCAGAATTGGCTTCTGGGACATCTGACAGTGCACACGAAACGGCTTTGACGATGAAATCGTTAACGCTGAGTTTAGCGGATTTGTCTTTTTCAGAAAGCGACTTGTTGAAAACTTCCCGTAGCTTGAGCACCTTGTCCATATGAATGTCGACCGTTAGGTAATAATGGGGTATCTCCTGTTTCGATTGCGATAGACGAGCACCAATCGTGCGGCGCATGTTGGTGACGGGTGTATCAACATAATCTGGTAGTTGGGCCGCGGATGGCTGAGCGGCGGCAGAGGTAGCCTGTGCTGGTTTGTAGTCTTCAACGTCCTCCCGAATGATGCGACCGTTAGGACCAGAGCCTTTGATTTGCGCGAGGGGTATGCCTCGTTCTAAAGCAATTTTCTTGGCTATTGGAGATGCGAAAATTCGATCACCTTTGGGTGGTTCAGGTCTAGGCGCTTCTTGCGGCTGCATATGGGACGGTTTGGAAACAGTTTCCTCCGTAGGACGAGGAGGTTCAGGAGTTTTCTCTTCCATTGGCGGCTCCTGTTCAGAAGCCTGTGTGGCAAGTTGTTCAGCGCCAGAGAGGTTGTCACCTTCTTCGCCAATAATGGCGATGACGGAGCCCACTTTGACATTTTTTGCGCCGTCTGCAGCCTAGGTGGGGTAAACGCATTAATATGGAAACGAAACTTTGCCGTACAAGGATTTTTGCAATGACACCGTCATCTTGGGCTTCGACATCAATCGTAGCCTTGTCCGTTTCCTTATGGCGTATATTAGAAGAGAGAAAATACAGGAAGAGAACAGCATACGATCTCGAGCAAGATGTCCCCTGCGGTAAAGGTTTCGCCCTCTTTCTTTTTCCATGAAGCAATTCCACCCTCCGTCATGGTGGGACTCATGGCGGGCATATTGAATCGCGAGAGGGCATATCTGCGAGCCGACACATGGAAACCTGGATAAAAAAAACGAGTGGAAATAAGCGGGGAGGAAGAGTAGATAGAGTACATACGACGGGCAAATACACGCGCAATAGAGGCAGACATGGCAAGGGAGGTCGAAGGGAAGTCGCGTTACCAGTAGTTGGCTTTTTAGTGGGGAGTGTGCGTTCGGACAAACGGATACAAACATCGGACGTAACCGCGTAGATTCCGTACGGATAGACATGGACAGTCTCGTTCTGCCTGGTCAGCCGGTACCCCTGGCAAAAGGGCCCGTTCCACAGCTGGGTTCTGGTATTTACGCAAGGGATGCTCTACTGAGGTCCAGTCTTGTAGGCACTCCCAACTATAATGGTCCTGTTGGTAGCCTGCGTTCACTTCGATATTTCGACCTGAATTCTAATTGTAGATACTCGCGATAACGCGCGTTCGGCCTCACCCGCCCACGTCGAACTCTGTTGTTCTTGGGACGATCACGCGATTGTCCCCCCTGCAAGCTACACTTTCAATCAGCGTCGTGGATGGCATTCCTCTACCTCCCGGCGAAGAGTTTACAGGTGTGATACGAACGCAAGACGTGCGTGCGACCGAAAAAGATCGTGTGAAGATAAGCGACTGCTTCAGAGGTGGCGATGTGGTGCGAGGAGTTGTTGTGCGTGACACCGCGGATGGATGAACGGCTTGCTGACGGCATGTAGATTTCTCTGGGCGACGCGCGCAGCTATTTTGTGACGACGGCGCGAAACGACTTAGGGGTGATATTCGCAACGAGCGAAGGTGGTGCGACGATGGAACCGGTGTCATGGCAGGAGATGCGCTGCCCAAAAACTGGGCGAATCGAGAAGCGCAAATGCGCAAAGCCAGACGGGCTAGAATAAATAGTGAACTTGAAAAAATAAATAAATAAATCACAAATGGGATAGATCCAACCCCGCCGGAAAAGGCAATCGCGTGCTTCAACCCAACTGTCAGGGTGCTGGGTCTGGTAGCTATACCGAGTCATGACCGCAGTTCTAGCAGCCTCGGATCCCATGGCAAGAGACAGACAGCTATCTCTCGATAGTGTCCAGTACGAGTAAGCCGCCACTTCATTTGCACTATGCTGCGCGCCCTGACTTTTGCCTTAGTTATTCTTCCGGCACTGACTGGCGCGCAAAGTACAATGAAGTCCGTGTTCTTTTATTCTCTGTAGACTTGGCATAATACCTGCCGTACAGGTGGCCGAGATGCTGGCTGAAACTCGCGCAGAACTTGACGACTTTCATCACGCAAGCAAAGAACTAGAAGCGGAACTAGAGAATGAACTACAACGAACAGAGAAGGCTCAGCAGGAGTTGAAGATCAAGGTTTCACGAACTGAATCGGAGAGAGACGATTGGAAGGTGAGTGACGTTATCGTCGCGTCTGTACTGTTGCCAAGCCGCCGTCCGTATCCAGTCCAAGTTTCTGAACCTCCAAACTACGCATAATACCACCACTACTTCTCTGCAGCGTGAACTCGACAAATTGAGACAGGAACATCAACAAATCAAAGTCCAGTTGCGTGAGCTCGAATTGGGAAACGATGACCTAGAACGTAACGAGCGTGCTGTCTCCTCGAGCCTGGCTGACATGGAAGCTAAATATTCACGCGCATTGGAAGAGAAGATTCTCCTCGAGCACGAGCTACTCGAGAAGGCAAAGTTGGAAGAAGAGAATCAACGATTGAAGGATGAGCTTAGAGGTAATTGCCCGTGTCTCTTCATCCGCCCCTACTCATTTCTTATCAACAGACGCCAATGATGAAATATCTATCCTCAGAGACCAAGCAGTCAGCCTCAACAGTGCCGTATCAAAAGCCTCTTTTCACCAGCCTTCGGGAACTTTCCCACAAATCTCCCAATCATCTTCAGAGGATTTGTTACGCACTTCACCTCCGCCTGATCTTCAGTCATCTCCTGCCAATGACAGTGATCCTTCCTTGGAAAATACAGCGAAAATTACGTCAAGTGGGCCAGGCCCCACACAGTCGCAAAGCAAGATTGCACCACCTATCGGCAGGGTCCGATCAACAACTGCTGCTTCTTTATACAGCGCCATTGCAATTCCAAAGGTGTCTGCGCCTCGCCTCGCGACTCGCAACATTTCTACAACGAGCACGACATCCACCACCAGCACGGCGTCGAAGAACAAAGGTGTTCAAATGGTTTCAGAAATGCGAGCAAGAGTTAAGAATCTGGAACAAAAATTGCAGACTCGTGTCCCTCGACTTCGTATGGGTAGCATTACCAACCGCACACATACGAACAATAGTGCAAGTACTCCAATGGAGGGAATTCCTATTAGGTCACCTTCTTCGTCTTCATATACGTCGAGCAAGGTATCAACTGCCAAGACAAGTTGGGAGAGTCTCATTCAGAGGCACAGCACTGAGTCGAAGCAGAGCTTTGATGATGAAGCTGAGACGAGCAAGAGACCACTGGGTGATACATCTGGCTGGGTTCTTATCATGGAGGAATCACCTGTGCGTGTCAAAAATGAGGAGAAAGAAAGGCGAAGAACATCTAGTCCAAGCGCTCCATCTGCCTACCGCGGGTCAAGTCACGACTCTTCCAATCTGAACGAAACTTCCGTTGGGCGAAGCGCGACGACGAGCGGCGTTCGACGACCTTCTTCGCGGCTGTCTGGATCAACTTTGAGCACATCTAGCTTTTTACCTACGCCCACTTCACGCCCCGCTACGCCGTCATTTCTATTATCACCAAGTGCCAGCTCGAGTTCGCACCACATTGGCATTGGCTTCAGGCGCTCGACTAATCCCAATACGCCAAACCCCTACTCATCGAAGAGTTCTATACCCCATTCTTCGGATACCCTGCGTTCTGCTATCCCATCCCCCTCACCTAACTTCGCCCAACTCAGCAGCGAAGACGAGAAGGCATTGCCAATGTTGCCTGCACCTAATTTCGCTGGCAGAACGTCTAAGTTGCCCACAATTTCGGCGTCCCCCTCCCCTTCACAAGGCCGGATCGGGCGCCTGAACGGCAGGAGGAGCACTGGAGATCCGGATCTTATTCTGAAGCTGCAGATGGAGAAGCGAAAGAGGGCAGGGACCACTCATGCATCCAAAACTGGCCCTGGATTATGACTCGGTGAATATTGTTTTTTCTTGATTATTCTGTTAATCTTCAATTATTCGATTCGAACAGAGAGTATACAGCTCTTTTCCCCTTTGCTTTCAAGGATCCAGTAATTTACACTGATGCAGGGATTACTTATTTACTGTACTCCTCTTTATTTCATGACCATGATGCTTCACGGCTACTTCTACGATTGTATACGTCTTCGTCTTTTTTGACCCTTGCAGGTGTCATTAATTTGTACATTGGATAATCAATAGTAAACTAGATCTTTCCACCCTTCCGTCATGTCAGCACCATCCACACCACTTCCCGAGCGCTCGCTCAATCGTCAGGTCGTTCTTGAGGAAGATGAATATACAGCTGCTCTCTCCCAGATTATTGCTCGGGACTTTTTTCCTTCCCTAGTTCACTTGGACGCAACAAACAACTACCTTGACGCCTTGGACACTCGCGATCCGCACCTCATACATGCCTCTGTGCGTCGCCTCGAAGAAGTTGGTAACACTCCTCTTACGTCTACGAGGCGGCACTTGCCACATCAAACGCCGTCTCAAACACCTTTCGGTTATGGTCCATCGGACACTCCACTACGCACTCCTCGCGGTGAAGCGCCCGCCAAAAGGATGAAATACGATACGAGTATCAACCTTGATGAGTTCCAGGCCAAATATACCTCCGAAGACAACTCAAGCTTTACACAAATACTAGAGGATGAGAATAGGAAGCGGAAGGAGAAGTATGCCTGGGCATGGCAGGCACAGCGGAGAGTGGAGGAACAGAGAGATAGGATGCTCGAGGCGAGAGAGAAGATGCTTATTGAGGCACCCCTAGTAACAGGGGTAAGGGAACGCTTCAAGATTGAAGCTCCTGTACCAGTTGGGCTTCTGACAAATGGAAGTGAAAGTGATGGACAGGATGAAAGTGATGAAACCGGGAATACTGAGAATAACCAAGAGAAAGGGAAAGAAATGGTACTGCGTACAAGCAATGTGGACGAGGAGGTCGATGTCATGGCACCCAGAAAAGATACGCGACCAGCTGGGGTCGATGGATGGAAATTCACAGTAAGATTCAGTTTACCTCTCTTGAACAATGCAACTCATCGCCGGTGGCCAGGCGCGCAACTCACTGATGTTCGCACCCGATGCTAACCAGTCGCCATACCACCCATCTCCGAAGGAAGGGGATGCGAAACCTGACCCTAAAGTCATCAAGTATGGGAATACACGTCTTCCAGAACAAGAGCACTCTAGCACAGCATCGCAGGGCGCTTCTGCACCACCGAGTCCCACCAGAAGTAGGATTGATGCAGCGATTGCAGGAACTCCTTGTAAGTAAGGTTTGTTAAGCCCCTGTCTGCTGCTCATATTGGCGGTAGACCGTCCCACGTCGCCGTCTAATGGCGGTTTCAAACTTGTTCCAAGTGTACCGTCTCCAACCCCGGCAGAGCTTGGCCCTGCTGCAGTCAGGCAGCTAATGACTTGGGGGACACTGGGGGCAACGCCACGCATCATATCGAAACCAGATGATCCGGACATTCCACCACCTAGCACGCCATTCCGTTTACAGGATATTTCGAGTCGCGAGGCTATTTCACACAAATTGTCAAGCAAGGCTTCAAAGAGCTTACGGGCCAAGGCAGGACTCTTAGGCCTTGGACAGATGGGCCGCACTCCGGGTATTGCTACTCCCTCAGGGCGGAAGGGAGATATGGCACCTCCTTCATGGACCCCACGGAAATCCGATGCAGCCGGAAACCTCACTCCTGCTGCACGACGATTATTGGAGAGAACCACGATAGGCGCAGCTGCAGCGAAAGCGCAGAGAATACAAGAAACGGACTTGAATAAGATTCGATGGACACCAACACCTAGCTTGACATCCCGAAGATAATGTCATATACATAATATTACTTAATTACAGCCTTAATATCAGGAGGGCCTCAGAGTTTTCTTCTTTTCGTAGAAGGTTCTGTGGCATCCTCGCTACTCTTTTCGCTGACCTTGGATGACTCGGTTGCTTGTGTTGTCGAAGAACTTGGCTTTGCCCTCTTTTTGACGACCACACCCTTCAAAGGCTTCTTTACATCTTTTTTTATAGTAGGATGTGGTCTCTGAGGTGCTACCGCGGCAGGTTTATTCAGAACAGGAGGTGGATTATTGGCTGCGCTTGCACGAGCTGCCACCGCCCTGGGATAGATTAATGCCTATATCACAATAACCAAGACCATTGTTGACTGACTCTCTGAATGATTTAATTTCCTCGCCGTCTCGTTGCTTGCGTTGCTTTTCTTCCTCTTCTTGTCGTTCCCTGACAGAGTCCAGGAACATTATCTCATCCTCTTCGAGAGCCCTGAATTGATTCGCTGTGGAAGCTAGGTTAGCTGTCCTATCTCGCTGAGGGTAACAAGTAGAGGGACCTAATCTGTTTTTCTCCTCCCATTCCTCCTGTTTGGCGATCTATATAGACCTTGTGGATTTACTTTCCTAACCAATACGTGATTCAAAGGTACCTTGTTTGCAGCAAGTTTCTAGAGGTCATTCAGGGATCAACAGTAGGAAGTCAATACGAAGGCGGAACACGATACGAATGGGTACTACTTACTTCTGCCAAGCTTCTACCGTCGTAATGGTCAGCCTCTTGCTGCGGTGGAGGTTCCTGACCAAGTCTTGCGGAATTGTGAGTGAGGTGATCAAGACACTACAAGAACGCAAATTACCTGGCATATGCGGCTTTCCATTGCTCTTCCTTGCGTTGTCTAGCGGCGTCTATTTCGTCTTGAGTGACGAAGCGTGAGCCAACGACACCTCCGGATAGGGAGGGAATTGGTTGTTGGTCCATGATGTCCAAAACTGGAGAATTTTGGCGCGCGCGCACACACACATGTCTTCCCTCCGTACCATCGTCAGTCACAACTCCCCGTGCGTTTTCGCCGCACTCGGTTTTACATCTTCTGACATTATTGTAGCATGGGCGAAGGATGAACCACCAACTCCAGACTCAAGCTCAGATCATGCTGACAGTCCATCTTATGACCGACGCAATGCCGACAGTGCTTCTTTCAACACTGATACTGGGCCTCCTTCTCGCTGGTGGACTTTCGCTCCTCCTCGTGCTAATTCTGGTACAGACGACGCAGGCACTAGCCAGTCGCAGGCTCATCCAGGCAGCGTCAGGCACCGTTCAATGACATGGCTGACGTCTGCACCAGTCCTCAAAGACGCTGCCGCTTTTGCAAGAAAAGACCGGCAAAGATTGGACGACGAGAAGGATGGTCTCAATTTGCGGGTGGCCACTCAATCTCCAGACACATTTACTCTTGAACAACATACTACCTTAGGCCCGCAACGCAGCCGCTCCGAGATCCCCCCGCGGGAGAGTTTGCATGCCCTTCAAGATTCTGCTGACGAAAGTGAGGTTCGAAATCTAGATGACGATCTTAACGAATGGCCTATTCGGCGGAAGAGGTTTAGAAACTTTATACTGGTTAATCCCTACGCTCCTTTAGTATGTCCCTCCTTGATGTATCCCTCCTGTACATATAAATCTAATTCACTCAGCTATTTCGATTTGTCAATATAACATCGACTAGCGTGGCACTTGGTATAGCTACACATATACGCGATACAGAAATACGGAACCAAGTGTTGGGCGCAATAGGCAGCTCTCCGTAAGCGTGACAATCTTCGCAGCTAGAAGGGGAATTAAATAAATCATGCGTTTCAAGGATAGTTGTGATTATCTTCGCTCCTTTGACTTTGGTTCACGTCTTGGTTGCGATTTATGTATGCATTATGGCACTATTGGTTTCCGTTCTCATGACCCCCACAGCTTGAATATTTTGGTCGCCCAGTTGGACTGTGGAGAACGTCCGCGAAGCTAGCTCACACTCTTTCTGAAACGCTCT
The DNA here is from genome assembly GCA_015039365.1 of Amanita rubescens. Classification (NCBI taxonomy): domain Eukaryota; kingdom Fungi; phylum Basidiomycota; class Agaricomycetes; order Agaricales; family Amanitaceae; genus Amanita; species Amanita rubescens. The sequence continues at coordinate 682,019 of WION01000004.1, forward strand.
TCATCTGCGCGTGGTCGGCAGCTCTTTCCCTCTGTTTCGACAATTTCTTTACGTCACCCATACCCTGTGCATCGCCATCAAGCATATCGTGGTACAGTCAACTACCCCGGCCTCCATCGCCTGTACTAGAGACGTCAGTAGGACATGAGATATGCGGAGACCAAGTTGCACTTATCTGTCTTGTCGCCTTTGGCCTTCTGACATACTGCTTCAATCTCATCATCAGTTTATTTCGAATCATGGAGAAAGTCAAGATCCGTTCAGATGTATTACGGGCATCGTAGTTCTTCCTCGCCTTCAATTGTACAAGTACCATATACCATCCACTTTAAGGCTAGTGTATTTACATAATCCAGTCCTACTACGTACATATCACCCAAGCCACTATTCGGGACAACTTCGTTGTCCACTCCATGGATGTCACCCCCCAGTCCCAAAGGTCACGGATACAGTCCATAACCAGAGGGTTATTCTCTGCAGCAGTCCGGAACAGGAACTTCATATCCGGAGTAGTCATTCTGCTTATCGTCGTCTTCCTCTGGACCGCGTCCAATTTCGTTACACAGGTATGCTATTATGGAAAACTCTCCATTCGATCTCAGTACTTGAAACCATGACAGAATCTTTATAAAGATGGCTACGAGAAGCCATTTCTGTAAGTCCCATATGATGACTACAACCGTAGTGCTCGTAGGACCGTGTGTTTTATGTAAAACAGTGTGACATACTTGAACACGAGTTCTTTTGTTCTGTATCTATTGCCATACTATGTCTCGAAGCACAGAGACTTGTGGCCGCTCTCCAGTTCAAGCGGATTAAGGTAAGATATACTTTTATGCGGAACAATTTTTGCTTTAGATGGCAATACAGGCATGAGTATCAATCGCTCAATACAACTGCAGAAGGTAACGAGGAGGCATTTCCCGAGGTATGCTAACTATTTCATATTTTATAACAATACTAATTCGAAAAAAAAGCCTACAGCATCAAATGCGCCAGTTCAGGAAGTCGGCGAACCGAGAGTAGATTTGCCTCCCTTGACAACAAAACAGACGGCTCACCTAGCCCTGGTCTTCTGTTTCTTGTGGTTCGTCGCCAATTGGACCCTCGATGCAGCCCTGGATTATACCACCGTGGCAAGCGCCACGATACTATCAAGTACCAGCGGTAGGTCGTTTCATCTCCTCGCTTAGGTCACAGTTTCATAGCCGTAGGGTTTTTCACCCTTGGTATCGGTCGTCTATTGCGCGTAGAAGTCCTGACACGTACCAAGATCCTTTCTGTCGTAGTAAGGTATTCGAAAATTTCCACGCTCAAGCGATTATGACCTGACCCATCTCGAAGTTTCTTTGGAGTAGTTCTTGTGTACCTTTCAGACTCGGGGCGAAAGCGGTCGACGTCCGGCATCACGGTAAATCAGCCGAACAGACCTGTGCTAGGAGACTTTTTGGCATTGGTCTCTGCCGTCTTCTACGCGCTCTATGTCATCCTTCTCAAAATCCGAATTGGCTCCGAATCGCGGATAAACATGAAACTATTTTTCGGCTTTGTTGGCCTTTTCAATATCCTGTTAGCATGGCCAGTTGGACTTTTCCTTCATGTGATCGGGGCAGAGGTATTTGAGTGGCCAACGAGCATGAATGAAGTTCTAGCTTTACTTATAAATGTACGTGTTTTAGAATTTCTCAATACTGAATTAACCGTCGTAACTAGATGGGGATCACGGTGTCTAGCGACTTCTTATACGTGATAGCCATGCTTAGGACTACGCCATTGGTGGTCACAGTAGGCCTCAGCCTCACTATCCCTTTTTCAATTGTGGGAGACATTATGCTTGGTCACTCGATACATGTACAGGTTATTCTTGGAGCCATGCTCATCATGTCGAGTTTCGTGGCAGTCGGCTTGGATAGCTCCGTACAGAAGTTACAAGATTAGATCATCACTTTTTGTAATGCTACTACTACCCCACGTTGCTTAGAACTAACATCATGGTATTTCTACATCATCCACATTTGGCTCCGTTCTCATGAAGCATAGCCTAAGGAGAAAAGACGGCGCACCGAATTACATGCACCCTCTGCTAAGCCACACAAACGCCAATTTGCGGTCCAAGAAAACGGCGTAGAAAGTGTCAACATTGGTGAAGCATCCGACGTTTCCGTTCGTCACTGCCTGCTGCTATAGAGCGGAGTCTCATGCATAGATAGGGCAATGATATCCTGCGTGCACTATCCGCACCGCGAAGCAGTGCACCGTCTGTTTCCAAGAAAGAAAAACAAGAACTAAAACGGGAGGCTTTTTTACAAAGTATCCCCCTTCGTCTTTGAAACAGATTCGGCTGTCTAAACGATGCTTTTCAAAGAACTGGCTTCGGGACTGTCGCCGTACTCCAAATCTCACAATCGACGAGTTAAAAAAAAGGCTAAGGAACAGATAGGCGGAGGTTTGAACGACATCCAGGCGGCGATCACAGAACTCGCGGAGGAAGCCGAAGCTAGCCTAATGGAACCAGATGCGACATCGATTACAACTGCCGCTGAGACTAAATTGAATGCTAAATCTGGGAAAATAGGCGAGGGGAAAGGCTTGCTTTTTACTGCTACAAGGCGAAAGCGTGCCCTGTAAACATGGGTTTCTCCAATCCTGATCCTGTGGCCCCTTGCTGACACGTGTATCAGGCAGCTGGAACAGATGCGACAACCTGCCATCTTGTCCAACAAAGATTTTGCTTCAAATCCCTTTGAGACGATTCGCACGCACGCACAAAATACTTTGGTCAAACATCAAGTTCCCATTTAGTGATGCTCTGTGGTCCGCTGTACAAATGCAATTTTTTAACTTGTAATATACTGAGTAGTTAGATGCGGTATATTGGGTATCTCCTTAATGAATCCATAATTTGCGGAACCATCGAGACCCGGGGGAAATATGCAATCCCATATCATTAATTCAATGGGTTGGTGACATTATTCATCGTTTGCGCTCATGCCAGCGCTCCAGACAGTGCTGCCGCTGCCGCTACCACCTTCACTTCGCCTGCTTCTTCTGCTAATGCTTCTTGGGGCAATTTCTGTGAAACCGCTTCCTACTCCACGCGCCAGTTCTGCACTTAAATTTCGTTCGTGAGCATCCAATGCAGCAATCGTGTTCTGCGCTTCTGCTTGCACCAAAGCCTCTTTAGTTAGATCGGACGAAACACCTAACCCTAACCCAACATGGGCACCATCTTCAGCTGCTGAGGCCGACGAGAATGTAGATCCAAACAAGGAGAAACGGCGATTGCTGGTGGATGATGTACCCGAAGAAGTAGATTGTGCCCGGTCGACAGGGGTGGGTCCAGGTGTTGAAGGTTGGATGCCCATCAACTTCATAGTCGCATTTAACCTTTCCCTCTCTTTTCGATCTTCATCATCCTCGAATGTCTCCAGCTTTCGCGCTCCTGTTACAGTTGTTGCTCCTGGTGTAAGCGTTAAAGGACGCAGATTGGAGTCCGGTTTCTTTTCGGAACCTCCGGAAAAGAACGAGAAACCTTTCCAGTCAAAAGACAGGGATCGGCGCTGCGCTTTCGATGATGGTGGCTGGGCTGATAAGGGCGTTGGGGGTGTCAATCCAGCTGAAGGCATTGGATTGGAGAGAGATCGGCCGACAAGAACAGATTGTGGGCGTGGTTTGGGAGATACGACAATAGTTGGCTTGGACGAAGTAGGCTGAGGAATGGCCGTCGGAGGAGTTTTTGGATCTGCCTCGTAATCAACAGCCAACACATGTTCGTAGCCTTCTTGCGCAATGATACGGTCAATGATCTTCGAGGCATATAGTGATAGCGCTTTGTTTGCGTCTTTCAGAGACTTGACTTCGGTGCGGAGCGCATCCAAGTCGTTCATCATATCGGCCTCGGATGAGGCAGATACTTTACGTCCGTCAGAACCCTTCTTCGACTTCTTCCTTCCAGGTGGTCCCAGGCGGTCACGGTCGTCAAGGCCGTTGCCCGACAACATATCCTTGTTTTCCGCACGACCTAGTTCTGCAGCAAGATCCAAACCAGGGCCAGTGATGGGCAAGTCTGCAAGCGATTCGCCGCGGATAGATGTAGACCTGTTGCGACTGTGACGACTAGTTGACTTGGAGCTGGGTGGCTCATGTGAATCCAGAGAGTGCTCGAGCTCGAGCTCCAAATTCTCCGGTAGCTCATCGACTTTGTCCAAGGTGCTGCGCCCAGTGCTACGAAGGCTTCTAACATCGACCGAGTCACGTTCATCGTCCTCATCATCTTCTGATTCGCTGGTGATAGTGCCTCCGACCTGTCTCATGACGTCGAATTGACCACTCAAGGTCTTTTCACGCAGTAATATCATATAACTTTCGTTTTCTTCCTGCAATTCACGGTTAACCCTCTTAAGATCAACGAGCTGTGTCTGAAGCAGAAATAAAGTGCTCTGCAGAGACGCGTACGAAGTAGATAGCGTTGAGAGTTCAAGTTTCAACGCGGTCATCTCAGCAGGTTCGGAATCGGGATCACTGAAATCCTGCATTGTCGGGGTCCTTGCTGAGACCTTGTCTTTTGGAGACGGTTCATTATGCAAACTATAGCTTTCCTCGTCTTGGAGAGAAGTAGGCACATCGACTTTAAGCTCGGCCTCGTTCTCGGTCACCTGAGCAACAGGCTCAGGCTCAAGCTGTTTGGGAACCTGGGTAAGAGACTGAATGCGTGACTTTAGATGTTGTTCATTATCATAAAACGCTTGGCGTTCTGCTTCAAACGAAGTTGTCTAGTGTCGTGTGAGCTCGGAGGACATCAGTGGGCACGGAAGATTAGCATACCTGTTCATTGTAGCGCCGGTGGAGATCCCTCTTCTCTCGCTCGAGCTCGCGTACCTGAGCGCGAAGCTTGTCAATGATGTCGATCCTTTGGGCCAATTCGACTTCTGACCGCGATTGCTCTGCATAGAGCTCATTTAGGCGAGTTTCTGTGGCATGCAGTGCAGAGGTGAGGCTGTCGTTTTCGCCGGTCAAGGCGGCAATGGACTGTTCCTTGTCTTGCAACTGGACGAGTAGCTGGAGAATGTAGATGAGTGGAGATGTTACGAGATACGCGATGGAAGCTCACTTGGTCCTTGAGTTCTCCGTCCTTGGCATCACTGTTGTGAGCAGGAGCGCGTCTGGTGGCGAGGGATGAAGAAAGGCGTGGAGAGGCCGCGGAACGTGCTGTTGCACCTCTGGAGATGGCGGGCGGGGATGAGGAGGTGAGGGTGCGGCGGGGAGGCATAGAGAAAGCACGTGAATGGTGGACCTCATCCCGCACGACTCCCTCGCAACTCTCCTCGCCGCCGTTCGTCCCCGCGCCGCTCCGGCCATCCCCACCGACATCCCCGCCCTTTCCCCGCTCGCTCCGCCGGACGTCCTCCTCATCGATGGCCCGCCAGCCACAGCCAAGTCCCACCTCCTCTTCCATCTCACCGCAAATGCGATCCTTCATCCCGCTACCTTTCACGCCGTCCTCCTAGACGTAGATTTCTCCTTTGATAGTCTCCATTTCAACGCTTTGCTCTACTCCCGTCTTCGCCGTTTACTTCCCGACGCAGATGAACTCATTCTCCATTCTCGGGTACGGAACGCCCTCGAGCGACTGCATATTTTCAGGCCTGCGTCCTCCGCTCAGCTAGCCGCTACTCTTTATCATCTACCAAAGTATCTAGCTGACCGCGCGCCCAACCAACGTCTCGGTTTCGTAGGGATTGATTCAATTGGCGCGTTTTACTGGCCTGACCGGTACACCGCCCAAGAGATGCACGCCGCCGGTCAGCATTACGTGCACCCGCTGCACCATGTCTTTTCTGCGCTACGGTCTCTGCATCTCCATTATGGTCCTGTCATCGTGCTGACCAGTTGGGGATTGATTCCGGATCGTACCTTTACGACATCACATATTACAATCTTTAAGCAACATCTCAACATACCCGATGACTCGATCGAGATCACTCGTCATATAACGCTCGCGCTCGCAACTGAGTCACAGCCTGAACGTCAACACGACCAGTGTCAAGTCACCGCAGTAGTCCGGCATCCCAATGATTCCGATAAAGACGCTGTGTTTAATTTCAAGATCCAGGGCGATGACATGCATATGGTAGTGCTTTGAAGCGATCAATATAAATTAAGGTAAAAGCTACATGATACAACGAGGAAAGTCTATAATCTACTCTATTAAGCTAATTGCTATGTTAATACATGTCCTTCACTACCGCTACAATTATCGGGTCCGCTGTTGTTATACTAGCGTCAGATATAAATAATCGCATCTTGGGCATTAGTTGCTGTAAAGTTGGTCTAAGAGAGTCTTATATTTTACTTCCACTTCTTTGCGTCGAATGTTGCCTTTTGTCGCCGTTCGTGGAAGTGTATTCTGAGGAACGACGACAATAAACCGAGGAGACGATATCTGTTCATGACAATAGCGCATAGAGTTGAATCTCTTCGTCTTGCGAATGATCTCTTGCTTGAGCATATCCGGATTGATGTTATCATCAACAGGCTCGATGAACATGGTAGGGGATGGACGACCAGTGCCAACAACAACGCAATTCTTTACAAGATGTCCGCACATGGTCCTGACATTGTCTTCGATCGCCCTGACAGATAGTCAGCAATGCTAATATTTTCCAGTCGCAAGACATACTTTGTATCACATCGCAAGCTATTTTGTGTCTTGATCCAGTCGTCGTCACGCCCACGAAACGCGTACGATCCTGGCGCTACCTCTATGAAAAGATCGCCCGTGTGGAAGTGGCCATCCTCATGTCTCAGTGACACGTCAGGGCAGTCCAGGGAGTTGGCCAAAATAACCAGCTCTAGCATCCTAGCAGATGTCTGGTGGCCTTCCGTACAAGTAGGCTCAATCGGTCGGAAGCAGTAAGACATGCCGTCAATGGGCCGTAAAAATGGAGCGTCTCGAGCTTTGCCACCTATCGAGACAAGCATTGCGCCGCATTCTGTACTCCCGAATAAATTCTACCCGAAAAGATCATTGATCAACCACATGGCAAGATACCCAAGCAGCGCTTACCTTGAGTTTAATACCATTCTTCATAGCCCATTCTTCGTCATCCCGAGGCAGTGGAAGCCCGCTGTACAATATTTCGTCCAATCCCTGAAGTTTCGCCAGCAGTTTATTATCTCTTCGGGAATTCTGGAGATGAACAGAAAGGAACGCCGCAAATTGATTCAAACGGTTGAGATTGCAGCGCTCGATCATGTCTGTAAGCTCCTCTGAGGAGAAGTTGATTTTACTTGGCTGGACGACGCAGGAGCCATGCTGGATGCTACCAAGAAGCACTGTCGAAATTTAGCACAATAATTACCATTTATGGTATATCAACGTACTGAACGATTGTCCAATGTGGCACAAACTGCCCCTGATTTACATATGCTTGTCAGTGACACGACTGGTAAAATAAAGTGAATATACGCACATCCAGACGGTCACATCTTGTCGATGAATATTGGCAGGTTTGCTTATTAGATTTGATTTATGAATTGCAGAACGTAACCATCTATAAGTGCAGCGCACGAGCTTTGGACTACCCGATGTTGACCCGCTCGTGTGAAATACAAAGGCAACGTCACCATCTGATGCTGGGGGTAGGTCGGGTAGAACTGTTCCAGTAACGTCTATGGAATCTTGAGGAACGGCCAGGAATGCCGGCACTGGTGAATCAACCACGCTGACCGAGAAACAAGGTTCATATACAAGGGCTGCGGCTCCTGCTTTCTGCATCAACGAATAAATAGCGAGCGGGTTTGGCAGCCGTAGGGTAAATAATTGCGGAATGTAGCCTGCTCGCGTTATTCCATAAATAATAACGACATCATTATATGTAAATCCCCCAATCCTATGTGACATGCTTTAACGTCGGTTTTGACGCGATGTTTTTTATGCCAACACTTACCATAACCCTATAATGGATTTATGACGGATGCCTTGGTTCGCGAAAAGACGTGCCCAGTACTTTGCGGATTTTTCCACGTCATGAAGGAATTGCTGATATGTTATGGTTCGCCATTCTTGAATGCGGTTCGCCGTCGTGTCACAAGTTGGTAGCCGAAAGACAGGGGAAAGAGGAGAGCGGGAAGCGCTGGCCGCTAGGACAGTGAGATGTGACGACGACATTGGGATAGGTGGGCTTGACAGACATTCGGAAGCGCACACTTTAAGCTTTATATACGAGGGACCGATGCTGATCTGCAAGATGTTTTGATCGAGCCATCCATACCAGAAGGGGACATAGTATACAGAATAAAAAAACTTGTCAGATTCTAGTTTCTTGTTTCAGGGCGGCCGCATTCGTCGATAGAAGGTTCGAGATGCCATATTCGTGCAAGTGCGTTCGAGCCGACCCGGGATACGTAATCCATGTGCAGTATAGAATGTATGTATGGGCATCGGCCATGGTGAGCCAGGGGAAGAGGGTGATGCTGTACTCTAATGCTTATTTTGAAGGACGAGGGGTGAGATGAATCATGGATAACCCATCTACCGCGGTTGACGGAGCGTGGCAAGGTTTGCAGTCACCACGCGGGAGTTGGAAAATATTTGTAGGACCCTGGCGTTTATGCCACGCGCCTGAACGGTATCGAGATCTCGGCGGGCGCAAAAATGATGGCTTAGGATGAAGCAAATATGCCAAGCATGTTTGGGTGATGTCGGCATGCCATAGCCTTGTCCCTGCCAGGTTTACAGGAGACGTTTGAGTTAGTGAGCGAACGGAGACAAACGAGCAATCCGCCGGAACCTGACGCAAGTTTGATGTTCAAGGACGTGACGTGACCACGTGTGACACCGAAAAAATAGTCGGTAGCACTCGACAGCACTGCACCAACTTGGCAGGTATCTGATGCTGCGGCGTCGGAGACTGTAGGGAACGAATTACTTGCCTTGTGGATCGGTATGTATTCTATACTGACCCTGCTCTACCTTGTTCAATATTCGGTAGCCCACAGGGATACGACGTTTCAACCTGGGCCTGTTCCCAACTGTCCATGCTCAGGACCTTCGTCTTTGCGCGCAAGCATTATTCACAGCTCTGTAGTACAACATGCCATCAAAGATGCATTATGAACATAGCTATTACCTTGCACCGTGTTCAAACCCGGGGACGGCCGGCAATGCAAAATACCGACCTGCTTGGCCCAGACCATATTCCGCCGATATCCCGCCTGTATTCGGATCACGCGAATCTCCAAATACCATCTTTGGTCCATTCCATTATAACCACAAAACACGACGAACCACAAAAGTTGCGCAAGATTCGCGCTTCTCCGGACAAGCTAGAATACTTTGTCAATGTCGACAATGTACGCCATGTGGCGGAGGCCATTGCATGCAAAGATCCACGTCATGTAGCTCAATTCATCGCTTTATCTCACAAGCTTGGATGTCACCACACCCAAAATGTCTACGAATGCGTTTGCTTTCGGCTTGCAAATGGGAACTATTGGCTTCATATTCTCAGCGTTGTATCGCTAGGAATGGAAAACACGGCACGCACAACTTCTCGTCTGCTGAACTGGAAGGCGCGTTCTTTGCTGGAGCTGAAACGTTATGGTCAGTTAAATGGCATACTGGAAGAGTTCAAGCTACACAATCTGAAGCCAAGTCGCAGAACTTATCATTTTGTTCTTTCTGGTCATCTACGCAATCGCGATATATTACAAGCGAGGGATTGTCTTCAGTTAATGGAAGAAGCGGGGTTTCCACCAGATCCGTCAACTCATGCACTACTTGCAACAAATTACCGGTTATTAGGTTTCGACGCAAACGTAGAATCACGCACTTTGCGAGCCTTGGAAGGCTTGGACAGCGCAAAGAGCGTGGCCACACTCAACAGCTTAATTCAATTGCGTCTAAGTCGTCACGACATTCCTGGTGTTTTTTTTCTCTTTGCCCACTTCGATCCTCCGTCAGTCCAAGCGCTTGTGTTAGCACTTCGTTCGACCAGCAAACCAGCGGGGATATTTGACTTTTCTCACAAGCCACATTCATCCTTAACGAATCCTCTAATCCCCAACGCATCAACATATGCCATCGTCATCCATTATTTATCAGGTCGCGTAGACATCGGTGGGATACTCGATGTTTTGCGTGCAATGGACATGAATAATATCAAGGTGACTTCCGCGGTGATCGTTTCCTTGATCCATGCCTTAGCGTCCGCGGGCTATATCGACATAGCCGTCAAATTGGTTACTGGCACTTGCGACAAACAAAAAATCTCTATGGAGATTTTTTCTTCTTTGGTACCTAACACCAATATTTTGCACCTGCCGATAGACTGTACTGGCGTACAACCCTCTGCAGCATTATTCAATGCACTTCTCGAGCATACTTTGAAACTACATGGTTTCAAAGCCATGTTCAACGTCTTACAGGTTATGCGAATCAATAGGATCATTCCCGATTCCGCGACCTTGGAAGCCTTCATCTCTTACCTTCAGAAGAATGAGAATGTTCGTCCCTCGATAATATTTCGCCTACTGCGACACCTTTACTCAGACGATGTTTCGCCAACTTCGCACCATCTGCACATTGTCCTTAGCTGCATATTGCGTCGTGAGAAGTTTCTTCTCTATGGCGCTGGTTGGCATCGCGCATTTGATTCCCGCCAGCTTACAATCTATGCCGCGCCTGCCCTACCCAGAGAGCCGGATAACCAACACGTCGGATTCTTTGGGCTCCACTGCAGGCTTGCAGATACCTCGATATAAGAGATACAAGACTCTTGCCCGTCATCTGACCGAACTGCTTTCTGTGCAGGAGGTCAACAGCGATGCAGCTGCTTTTGCCCTCCGGATCAGACACGACGCTATCATCAGGTCTGACATTGATACAGCAAAGGACGTGTTTCGTACTCTTCTAAGTCGAGGAATGCACGCCACCGAATATCACTATGCTGCATTGATGGAAGGATATGCAATTTCTGGTGAAATGGACCGAGCAGAGGAACTTCTCGGATCTATGCGGAACGTTGGAATCAAGCCAAACGTCGTTATATACACCATTCTCATCCATGGCCATGGTCGTGACCGCAATCCACGAAAGGCTTTGGGAATTTTTCAGCAAATGATCAACGCTGGTTGTCAACCTGACGTTCCTGCCATTGACGCTTTATGTTGCGCGTTCTTTGCTTTCGGGGCTCGCAATACTGCAAAAAAGTTGCTCATCAGTTGTTGGGCGTACATTCAACCTTTTCCGGACGAGTTTCAATCTTTACCCCTACAAGAACTTGCCATCCGATTCAGAGCCTTGCACAAGAGTGGTGATTCTGTTCCCCAGAAGGCATCAAAGCAAGAACGACTTCTGCTTCATTATAAAATAACAAGAATATTGAAAAGGTGGAAGTCGATGGATTATCAAGTAAGTGTAGTGAAGGTATGGCGTGAGCGACGGAAAATGAGGAGAGTAGAGGGATGGTTAACGAAGAGCAGGCACCAACGCAGGTCCAAGGGGCAAGGTTGGAAGCGGCAAGGACGGAGTGAGGAGAATGGTTGAAGTTTGGGGGTCTAGCACTTAGTGTACAACGAGCTCCTGGAATGACCAACATTCTTCAACATGCTACGTGTTACGACTAAAGATAGCTTAGCCCATCCTATGTAGCGGTGGCATAGGAGATTTTATAATATCTAGCATAGTTTAGTGAGAAGTACCGTCAGGCTTGTCCATCAAGAGAATGTCTTATCCAGAAGATACAGTGCATCTCGAACCCCATCCGTATAGACCTCACGTACACCCTTATGGCCACAGCCAACCATCATACCCAGCTGCGATGATGTATGATCTTCCATGTGCGTGGAGTTCCTCGTATCGGTTGTTGATAAAAACAATTCTTGGATAGAGTACGTCTGTGCATTGGCTTCCGGCGATGCTACTCTTTCAGGCGTTGCTTCTCCAGGGGCTGGTGAAATGATCACTGTTGGACCAGTGCATTTCGACCTGCGTGCGACGACCTCGGCAAGTAGATTCAGGTCAGCGAATGATACATTGGGATGCACTTTAATCTTTTTCCATGCTTCATTTGTTGGTATGGTCTTTGGACTCATACCCGCCGATAAGTTAGGATGGTCGACAGAGGAGTACGTGTTGGGACTTTCTGGATCGCCAGAGGACTTTGCGACATGATTTCTCTTGTTCTGACTCAAGTTGGATGGACAGTCAACCCAAGGAGACTGTGACCCGACCGACCGACAAATCGCCGTACAAAATGCCTTGCCAAAAGCATCATCTGCGCATGCCGGACAGTTGCTCGGATCGCCAGTGCATTTTTCCTCCGCTGAGGGCAAGGGTACTACGGGGAAAATGGAATTCATCAAAGTTCCGTGCTTGCGGGGTAAAGGTACGGCAGGCTGATACGGAGGGAGATTGTCAAGAATCGAATTTTGAAGTATCTCTCCTGCTGGGAGCTCAGCTCGGGAAAATACCGAAGTCGAAGCGTGATCCGCCGCCTCGCCTGGTGAGTCCTGCGTTACGATTGCATGACACAAACAAGGTATGACCTCATTGCACAATCCGCAGCTCCCAAACGACGAGTCACCTTCATTGGATTGTACGGCTGCCCCGGTATCAGTGTATCCCAAGATATGGGTGGAACTCTGGTCTTGGCCTTTGTCGGAATTCGAGAGAGATTTGGGCTCTTGCGGTGATGTCATCGAAGGCATTAATGTAAAATATTGTGGATTGGCGAACGTGTGTGCATTCGAAGCGTCGACACTGAGTTTGACACGTTTGTTGGAAACTGCCATCGCCGAGGACATAACATCAAGAGATTGTTGTCTCCGGTCTCGGGTTTGCGAAAAATTTTGCTCTTCCATCCTGGATATCTTTTCCCTCAGAAGTTGATTCTCACGGCGCAGTGCATCGTTTTCTTCTTTAAGACGCTTTGCGACATTTTGAAAGGCCACACTGCGCTCTATTTCACCTTGTTCATAGGACTGGACTCGCGTCTGCAGTTCCGCTAATTGTGATTGTTTCCTCTCGCGAAAGGCGCGCTGTGCAGCTCTAAATAAGAAAGTTAGCGGGAGACGTATGAGACCACTTTCAGCACTCGCCTATTTTGGATACGTCGGGCTTTGCCGCTGAGCTGCGCGCGATATTAACCTAAGTGATTGATGCTGATAATGAGGACACACATCATTAATGTCTTTCAACGGGGACGGGTCGTTTTTGGGTTTTCTGCCAGGCTTTGCTCTCGGCGCAATAGTCCAGTCCTTGGATGCTGAGCATATGTGTTTGAAACATAGATAATACATGCAAAACATACACGTACGTGTGGCCCAGAGGGTGGAAGACGAGAATACGGCTGGGGTAAGGGAAGAGGACATGGTGGGCTGACGCGTGATTGGTGGATGTCGTATTGGCATTATCAGATAAGATATCGGCACGGCGTGCCGGGCTACTCAACAACTATCTCTTCTATCTGGTCAATAACCTCGTCCACCCACACCTCGATTTCTTCCTTGTCCTCCTTGTCATGCGCGTGTTTACTGGCCCTCTGGACACGCTCATCAGCGTTCTCCTTTCTCCGAAGCGCCCGCCACGCATTCCACTCATCCACCAACCGTTTCCGCTGCGCAATAAGCTCAGCACTGACACTACTTTCCTCTGCTGCATCTTCCTCGTCAAACTTGCGGCTATATTCTCTGAGATTCTTCCTGATCTGTCGCTGTTGATCCTTAGTAAGCAACGAGCGAGGACGTGGACGCCAGATGAACTGCTTAAAGCGATCCTGAATTTGCTTCGTCAGTTCTTGTCCCCGGAAGTCCCAGATCGCATAGCCGTTTTCCAGCTGTTGGACATCCCAGTTCAGTGGAAGAACTCCCTATTATTAGAATTCCGTACCGTGTGCGTCCAGGCGCTAGCGCTTGTAGCCAGATAACGGCCGCTAGGATCCCACTCTACGTCTGTCACTCCATAATGATCAGCACTTCCAAGGAGCTGGATACCAGAGCCCCAATCCTCTTTAGAGCCTTGACCATCTCGTTTACCCGTGTCTTCTGCGTGAAAATCAAGGTCCCAGAATTCCAATTCAGACTTGCTGGACGAGCCAACGGTAGCCAGCACGACGTGACGACCACGAGGTGACCATCGGATTGCGTTGGTAGTCCGCGGAGACAAAGTACCTGTGCACGTGTACAGCTCTTAATCTCTGAAGATGCAACAACAAATCAGTTTAATCTCACGGAGCAGCCTGAAGTCGTTCTTGCTGTGGTCAAGCTGATAGAAGCTGACATCAGTTTTGATGGTTATTCCGGGCCCAGGGTTACCGAGGTTGGGGTCGTTGCTTGATACAATAGCAAAGCGCTCCCCTTTAGGCTCCCATGAGAAGTCCAGGACAGTATCTTGAAAACGAGTTGTTAGACGGAATTGGCTATTTGTCAAACTTCTGAACCTTTCAGCTCAATAACCTCTACAGGGTAATCTTTTTCGCGCATCCTGAATATTTCCAGATTGCAGAAAATAGATTTTTTTGTTTTTGTGTGTCGATCGACCTTGACGCAGAGGTAATCACCAAGGTTTTGCCAGTGAAGTTTGCACTATTCACCGTGGATCAGTCCCCGCGAAACCGGATGGTGGTAAGTTTTACCTCCGTGACATTGAAGAGATTTTTTTGCCTCAAAATTGTGCGGCTGGGAAAACTCAACAAAGTAACACGAGCTGGTTGATTCGCCACTTCTGGCGTCCAGTACACAAGCATGTTTTCTCTTGTTTTCTTGACCGTTTTATTCGGAATCCCATCGGTCGTCGATCGAGTTTCCTTCTCCGCTTCTTCCCTTTCCTTGTCACTGAATGGACACCATTCAAAGTCGACGACACCTTCAATTTTTAAACTCTTTTTTCCTTGCAGATACATGCTGGGTAGTTCATGTACACTGATCATTTGTCCCGGAGTGAGGCGGGCGACAAACTTGTCATCGGGGCTCCACTTTAACATTGGCCAAGGCATATGCTTCTTCGTTGCAGGAGCTTCGGTTTCGTTACTGGTCGAGAACGTACGTAGAAGGTGACCAGACTTGATATCCCAGACAGCAATGTTATTTCCCTCATCGTCAGGAGAAAAATATTGCGGGCCCTGAATGGCGCCCTCTGGAACAACAATGGATTCATTTGACCAGGTAACAAGGTAGTTCTCGCATGGTGAAAAATCGATGAGTTTCACAAATGGATGTGCAAACCGCTGTTGGGGTCTCCACGATGGGCCACCCCATAGCCGAACCCCTTGGCGATGGAGCGTGGCAATGTAGGTGCCAAGAGGAGACCATGCAACGTATAAGAAGTCCTTCCAATCCTAAAACACGCATTAGTGATCCAAAGCCGTATCGGAAATCCAGACGAACAGGCTTATGTGCAATTTCACATTGGGATGGTTTGCCGTGCCAGTGAACCTTCACCTCGTCACCACGATATGTAACATACTGATCGCGGCCCTGAGGATCTGCTAACCAGGCTCTGAGATGCTCCTGCATAGGTGTCAGCAGCACTCCAGATCTTATAGGAAATAACAAACCCTGGACACAAATTCTTCTGTCTCCGGTTCTATGTAAGTCTCATCCATGTTGGCAAATTTTTCGACATCGGTAAATTTGTTAAGTTTGAAGGTATGTTTGGCATCGAACGGGTGGTTATGAAGTGCAGCAAGCGCAACGTTCGCATCGTCTGCGGACCGAAAATCAATGAAGACGAATCTGCACGTAATCTGCGTCTGGGCTTGAATGAGAGATATGAAATGTGCGTACCCTTTGCTCTTTCCACTCTTGTTGTCCCAGGGTAGGTAGATATCATCTGGCTTGATTGAGACGCCTTTCTTGGTAAACTCCTTCGCGATTTTCGTCAAAAGCCTCTCTTCCTTGCTTTTATCTATGATGGGAACGCCATCCACTATCAGAGTCTTATCGAAGCCTTCGTCATAGTGAACCTGATATCTAGGACATATAAATAAGCCCATAAGGATGCTTAGAACAACGACGCACTTTTCCTCGATATCTGAGAAATCAATGTTATCCGGGTTAAGTACCGTTACGGTCATCTTGCAATAATGCTGTAGGGCGGCAACAAGTTTTTGCACTTGGCGTTTGATTGGTGTTGTTTACCACTGGCACACTACTAACGCCGTGCCGTACGGGGGGCGTTCAGGATATCGTGCTTGAGTAGGACTAGACTTTTTGTGAACTGGCATAGCAGAGTGTGGCCATCGCCGTGTTGTACGCAGAGTTATTGTAATATTGGTATATACCATCATTCAAGTGAAGTTAACAAATTTCTCCGACGCGTTTTTCAAACGCCTATTAATGCCACCGTCTCTTCGGCTTACAGTCGAACGAACGCTACTCCACTATCATCCACATAACTGGGCACGTCATACTTGTTTATCATTCATAGCGGCAGCGACTTTCAGCAGCTCGTCCTCTACGGTACTTCTGGCCTGGTAATTGCGTTGATATTAATATGACAATTAAGCAGGAAACCATCGGCGTTAAAACCCGGTCGAGGGACAAACATCCCAGCGTACTTGAACGGAATAAATTACAAGAATATCTTAATCACATCGAGTCATCGTCGAAAGAACCCACCGCTGAAGACATCGAGCGTCATAAACCACCTAGCCATGCTCCGCCAGGCACTAATCGGTATGAAACTGAGTATGAAAACCTCGTCGAATGTCTTTCACGCTCTTTCACCGTGAAGCAATTGCAATATGCACATAGCGAAATTTTCAACTTAGCACTTCCCGACAGACATAGAAAACGAGATCTCGCAATTTCAATCATAGAGCGACAGTGGAAATGGCCATCCTTGTTAGATTCCATGAAGTGGAAGGAGCGTACGGAAATAACGACTCAAAGTAGGGTTTTATAAATCAGTTATGAGCCAAGCTGACACAGTTCAGCATTCCCATTGGAGACGCGGGAGGCGTTCCTCTTACTTGGGAAAGGTATTCATCTGCTTTGGCGCCGTTTTTCTTGTTTTAATGACCTTAATAGATGGCTCCAACCTTCATCGACTTTCTCGAAAATTTAATGTACGGACGTCCTTTGTGTCAGATCCGTTGTCCTTGGCCGTGAAAGGTGTGCGGGAATCAGTTGAGAGACTCGCACGTTATATCCGCGCGTTTAAGACAGTACGCATATACACCCTATGACACCCAACCCAACCTCAAGATAGACCCTAGGATATTACCGAGAACGTCGTCCAGTTGCCAACCCCGCAAGATGTCACGCTTAAACTGTCTCAACGGGTGTCCCGCTTGTCTGGTGCGCTCGTCGAGAGTCAAGATAAGCAGACGGTACGAATGTTTTGGATGTTGAGCACCAGAAATTCATTACATTCCGATAGCTCCGGGTAACTTATCACAGAAAAGAACCACGCACAAGCCACATTGCGAAGGACGCTTGTAGTGTGCGGTGCCTACGAGGTGTGTTCCACTTCTCTGCTTAGATTTGGAGAACTTATAGTGGGATAGTCTCCCGAGTCGCCCCCGATACTCGCGTGCACTAGCAGGCATGTCGGAGAGGCATCTCGTGGGTTTTCACTGTATCCGTTCTTACCCGCACATCCTTTGCCGTGGAATGTGCTCCGTGGCGGGATATACAGAATGAGGAATGTCGGATGGTCTGACTCTAACGAAATGAAACATACTACTTTGCTAAGTCACGATCATCTAACGATGGACGCCAACGGGTAACGAACTCTTTTCTTTCTTCCTCTCCCCATCTTACGAAAAACAGGAAGATCGAAGACTTGCGAAAACGGTTGCTACCCGGGGTTACGGATATTGTTCATTCCCAAAAGGGTGTTAACGGTTGTCAAGCATCGTAAGCCTTTGCAAAGCGAGAAATAATGCCCTTTTCTGATCGGCGCTTCAGACTTGGGCATGTGTTACTATGTGTTCCATCTATGGCGTCTAATATCCTGATACCCCCCGTGACCGGCAATTCGCCCATGCTACAACTATTACAGAATGTGAAGAGGCCAGAATGGCAACAAGTTTTCATGCCGTCGTAAGACACAATTTTTCAGTACATCTGTCCTGTATTGAACGAAAATTTCTGCAGCATACCCAGACATCGGCTAGGATTGGAACCTCGTCGGCAACGCCTCGTTCATCGTTTAATATATCACGCCATACCCAAGTATGAGAAGAATGTAGTGAATGCAGCAACAGAATCGATTAAGTTGGAGTTTGTCCATAACTTTTCATCTGCTACCGAGGAGTATATGGACAAGGATGACGAGTCTGTCGCAGAGAACGACGAATTACCTAGCGAAGACGAAGGGGCTTTACGCATCAGTGAGTCTGGCTTTTGGAGGGGGACTCAATCGCTAGTGAACCTGATGCTGCCTGAACGGTAAGCATTATTGTCTTATGACCCTACAATGATTAAATCCTGACAGAGCAATGGATTTGCAACTTTCTACAACGAACTTCAAGGAAACGCCGGAACCATACTGGCCGAACGACCTGCGAAAATACAAGGAAACTCTCCACGAGTCAGTCCTGAATGAACGTTCTGATATTGTGTTTCACGGCTGATGTCATTACGTTAGCTTATCGACTTCAAGCCTGGACGCTTCTCGAGCGAATTTACCTCTGATTTTTTCAGACAATGGCATGACATTCGCGCTTAAGTCAAGTTCTTTTATTCGCCAGAGCTCAGATCCGCTCTTCCAAGGCAAAGAAAAGGCCCAAGTGGTTAGTGAAAGTATCTTGGATTTGAATAGTGACCAAAGATATGCCACATGCAAGGTGAGGACATCTAGAACTTATCTAATCCACATGAGTTGACATATGCCTCAGATAGCATGTGAGGATCCCTCTGAAGAATCATGGGAGCAATTCCTGCATGCGTGTGATTTGTTAACTGCACATGTCTAGTATAGTAATCAATGGATAATTGTTAGGTGCGATGACGCTTCTTCTCCTTTTGTTTTCGGGCCCGAACCTGCCATGCGCCTAAATTCAGTGAGTGTGCATCGAATTATCAGTTTGAATCACCTCTTTCTTCATTCGAGCATCTACCATGGTATATCGTCCCTTGACGCCCTTCGGTCTCCCTTTAATCCCTTTGTGCGGTCCCTTGGCCACGACGAGTTTGATTTCCTTTTTCTTCTTGGAAGATAGGCCCTTGCGCATGAGCTTTTCGATCTGTTGTGCTTTTTCTCGCTCCGTCATGTCAGTCGTCTCATTAACTCCCTCAGCCTTCTTCATTGCCTTTTCTAAGCGTCGTGCGGCTCTCATCTTTTTCCGCGCCTTAGCTTCCGCTATCTTTTTGATCGGCCGAGCATCGAGAGCGCGCTGTTTCGCTCGTAGGGCAACTACTGCTTCCTTCGTGATTGGGACATTAGCTTTATAGTGCTTTGCCTCGTCGTCTAGGAACCACGACGGAAGGCCATCCTTTGAATTCAGAGAGTAACGATTGAAACCGTCGTTGATGAGTTGCGTCTTCGTTCTCTCCCGGTTCACGAGCTGTTGTGCTAGTGTGACTGCTTCTGGAGTAAGCAAACCAAGCTCTTGGGAAGGGATTTGGTCAACGTGTCAATCTAACAGCATAGCAAGCTGACCTTTAATTCTAGCAAGCTTGGCTGCATCTTCGTCTTCGTCATTCATATCCCATAAGTCTTCATCCGCGGACTCTGCCGGTACTATTTCGAAATCGTTACCATTTGGATTCGACTAAAAGAATAAAAATGGTCAGTACAATGCAATGACAACAGAATGACAGGACCACGTTGGCTCGTTCATCCATATACGATTGCGAGTCTACAGAAGAATCGTCGCCTTCTTGGTTTTCGTAGTCATCACTTTCCACTTCTAGGTCACCTTCACCTACGAACACATCGCGGCTAAACCAGAGTTTGGTTGCATGACCTGGTGTAGGTCCTTCGAGATTCGTGAGCAAGCGTGGACGCTTCAAAATCGCAGACGATGTGTCGGGAGGCAATTTGCGTTTTTTACTCTTCTGCACGTCGCTTTCGACTGGCTCATCCTCCTCTGAATCTTCTGAATCATCGTCCAATGCCTCTTTCATTTCCTCCATTGCACTCCATCCCCCATTCTCAGTTTCTTCGTCAGAGTCATCTTCGTCCTCACTGCCCTTCTCCTGTATGCCGTGCCACGCTTCTCTCCCCTCTTTTTGTTGTCGCAAACTTCGTGCTTTCGATTTTGCGTCCCTTTCTCGCAGTTGATTTTGGTACGCGTCATACATCCCGTCCAATTCGGCTTCTAGATTCCTGATCTTTTTCTCTTTTTCCTCCTCGGAGTCCAAATCGTTGGCACCTGGGGAATTTGGATCATCATCCTCATCGGATGCCTCTTCACTTGCTTCACTAGCATCGCTAAGTTCGCCATTGCTATAAGCAAGTAGCTGGGTGATCCTCTTTTTACGCATAGCCTTTTCCGTCGTAGACAGATCGAAGATATCCTCTTGTCCCAGATCCAAAGAGGCATCGTGCTGTTCGAGGCCAATATCAAGGGGTGCAACCATCTGCAATTGCATCCGTTGCACAGTACGAGCTTTGAGTTCATTCGCACGTCGTCGTTCGCGTTTCGCGCGACCTTCTGCTTCTTTGTTAAGGCGCTCGAGCTAATAAACGCCCGCCCGCTCGTCAGCTTGCGATAGATTCCTGGCTATCGGCGCACCTCCTCCCGTATTTGTTGCTCCTCATCCACATCTGCGGAAACTTCAACAACTTCAGTAACATCTTCCGTCTCTTTAGTTTTCACATCAAAGCCGAGCTATCAAGTATATGATTAACGCCCAATTCGTAATCCAGGTGTTTGACACACCTCTCGGCGAAGAGATAAACGCCACTTGACGAGAGCCTTAAAATCCCCCTTTCCTAGTACTTTAAGATCGTCACAATTTGATTTAACATCTTCTGTAGTGATAGCCATTGAATGCCATCTATCAACGTGTGAGATCATTCCGTCAACGAGGCCTGGCGACTTTGCACCTACTCCTTTTCTTCTTCGGTCGTGAACGTGATCTTGTTGAATGAACCGAGAATGGTCACTGGGTCGGGCATCTTGATGAAATCGGTGGCAGAAGTAGTTTTGAACAACGTATAGTCTCCATCGGCATATCCTTCCCTTTGACGCCGTTTTTTCTCGGGATGGAATACATTGGCCTGTACGTTGTTTGCAGAGGTACCCTTTTCCGATGGTATTGACGCTGCCAAGTCTTTGAATACATGCCTTGGATCAAGGAATTTTGGATCTATATGCTTAGGGGCAAGAAAATCACGACAGACTACGAATATCTCTGCAGAGACGTTTCTGGCCACTTCATTAGCAATGTATGGGCAACCCAGAGATAAGTGTACCTGGATGAAGGAGGTTTGGTTGCTTCGACCTTTCCGAATAGTTGGTTAAAAACCCAAATAAGGTTGTTGTAGTCAACGCTGCGGAAGACTTTGGTGACGAATGTACCCCCTTTGAGCAGAAACTCGACAGCGAGTTTGAGACTCATGAGAACCAACTCGGATTGTGTATAGGCGTCTTGAACCCAGGCAGTACCGACATTAGGTGCACCATCATGCAACACGACGTCGGCCTTCCAGTCTTTCAATTCGTTTCTCAGAAGATTACGGCAGTGTGGTGTAGTGATATCAGCAGCGAAGGTCACTACGCGTGGTATAGGCCTTATTGGCACAAGATCCACACCTAAAGAACATCAGACTGAATGTACGAGGACGATGCAATTACTCACCGATGATGACGCTATTGACTGGCATATACTTGTTTGCAACTTGCAGCCAGCCACCTGGGGCGGCGCAAAGATCTATACAACATTTTGCGGACTCCAGAAACCCGTATTTCTTATTAAGCTGGATGAGCTTGAATGCCGAACGCGCTCGATAGCCTTGTTCTCTTGTGAGACGACATTAGAGCCCGCTCATGAACGCGTTCATTATACGCACTTTGCAAGCTTATAATATTTATCTAGTCGATCTTTGCCTGTTTTCTTTTGGCTCTTGCCCATAGTAGGAACTCTTTTCGAAATTTAAAATTAGAGGCGAAGATATTCCATTGGATGGCTTTGTTTGGCTGCCCACTAAAAATGCATATCTGCCAATTCTTAATTTAGCGAGGATACTGTGTGTGGAAGCCTGGAGAAGCACTATGTCATGTTGGCGCGATACTTATCTGAACTGGCAATTTCGGGAATCCCTGGAATCAGTGGATGGCCAATAAATTATAAAACAATGCGATGTGTGTACGTTACCGCGGTTATCTATTGTCGTCACTTGTCATTATTAGTCATTGTTCTCCCAGCATGAGCATACCTACTTCCTCGACCCCTCTTCTGCAGGAGCCAATGGTTTCTGCACCTGATCACACATTCCTGTGGCGTTCGGGTGCAATATTTGGTAAGGAATCGGCAATTGTTGAATGTACCGACTTACGGAGGAAATACGTAATGACATCCAGTTGCAATCGGGATGCTAGCAGGAGCGTTCGGAAGTTTGTCTAATGATGGCTGATATTAAATCCTGATACTAATGTTGTATGTGCAGCGCATGCACTCAAGAGTATGCCTGGCATAGCAACCGAGGCTGCACAAGCATTTCAATCCGCGTGTCATTACGCAGTACGAAGTTCAATACTAGTAGTCATCAGGTTTCTTATGACAGCGAACAGATATACAACGGAGTAGGACTCCTAGCGGTATCAATGCATCCACGGTTCTCGAAACACAGATTCGCGGGACCAGCCATCATTTTTGGTGGAGGTCTGTTCTCATTGAGCATTGCAGCGCTGGTTCTACTAGGGCCGGGATCGGTAATACGATTGAACCGGCTATTACGTAAACGGTGCTAACATCTAGACAGGTTCAAGTTCCTTGCACCTATCACGCCACTTGGGGGAATGGTAATGGTAGCAGGGTAAGTCTGAATGGACGGAGATTGTATATAAACTTGCGACTGACGAGGAGCACCAGATATGTGTCTCTGGCGTTGTAGGGAGACGCGAAGCACGTGACCAACACGGTAAGCGTGTCAACTCCGCGAGGCTGTAAACAGAATAGACCCGTTTCTTCCCTTCCTGTGATACCGTCTATCCTAATGTCTGAAGTGCGTCCGCCTTTAGGACCATCGCTTTCCTTCTCTGCCATCCCCTCTACTTCCTCTCCTTCCGTGAGACCCCAAAAGCGTCGCGTGTCCTCTGCAGACCTCCAGTTCTTCACGCCTTCCGCTTCCTCTTTCAAGCCGCGTCCATACGCTCCTAATGCTGATTCGCAGCTCAAAAATGCAAATAGAGCTCATACTCGTGGGCAGGATGCTATCGGCACTCCCCCTCTTGGAATGGACCCTCAACCATCAGACCCCAATGTCGTCTTTATACATCCTCCCTTTACCGTCTTCCCTGATTCTCATCTTTATCCTGATGGTCTCACTTACTCGTCGATGGCTGAGAATCTGGAATGGTTTCTTGACCCGGGCGATTTCATTTCTGCGAATAACACGAGTTTTAATGCGATACCCTACCCGCCACATCTCGAGCCGCCACGCGGCTGGTGTCCAGCCAAGAAGAAAGATCTCAAAGAAAGAGGATCAGAGGGTTGGCCAGAAGGTGAAGAGCCAAGGCTTCGGTGTACATTTTGCAGAAGAACATATGCTGGTGTTAATGCTAAGAGCATGTGGCGGCGACATGTCTTCGAAAAACATAAAATCGCCATGTCTAATAGGCGCGACGGGAGTGACAGGCCAAGGGGTCGTGGCGCGAACAGTATGTTATTGTTCCCAAACCATCTTTAAGCACTAACAGCCTAGTATAGAGGAGAACCGTCAGTTACCTTCTGCGAAAGGCTCAGCAGATATTCTTGAAAGGGTTGTTAACCTGGGCGTAACTCCTCAGAGCGATAACCGTACTGTCCCGCATAAATCAAGATTTAGGTCCCTACCTGTCACGGACGATACAAGACGAAAGCGTGATCGATCGAAGAACAAAGACAAGGCAGAGGCGGCTGCATTAGCTTCTGCGAATTCTTCTGGCGATCATAAATATCAAGTCGAAGGATCATTTTCCGAGTCTTTTGCCATTGGCATTACAGAATGCGATCCTCTAGCCCTTCATTCACCTACGCAAGTCTGTATCGATGATTCTCCGTTCCTCGACTCCTCCGAGACAATGCGGTCACCCTCTCCACCTATCACGCTTCCGCTAGTGCCTCCTTCACCTTATGATCCTCTTCTGACGCCATCTTTCCGGCACTCATCTCCTCGTCGCCCTTCCGAGCAACCATGGAGGTTTCCCAGTCCCAGCCATCCCCTACACTCTCGCTCGCGTGACTTGTCTCTTAGCTTTCTTATACGGGGAATGCAAAGTCCATTAGCCAAAGGCTCGCCGACTGGCAATGGTATACCACGAGTGCATGGTGCATCACCCGTGGCCAGTCCGTCTGTCTTTGGAAAAGAACCCCGTTCAGGGATCTTGGACTTTGACAGCCCTGCCAAATCCTCAAACTATTCTCCGATATCAATTCTCTTTAGAGGTCGGCTGCCAACTGGCAGTGATCGCACGCACAAACTGCGCATAGTCGAAGAATCTCCGCTCAGTCGTAGTTACCGGGATGAAAGGGGCAATAAGCGATCCATTTCGGACTTGACTGACGATTGGCTCTCAGAAGTGCCTATCAATCCACCAACCATTTCATCAGGAAACGATCCGTTTGCTTCTATATGGAGCACAGTCAATGGCAAAGAGGACATTGATAATAGGAGCAAATCTTTTGGGTGTACTGATGCTCTTAGTCCAGTCCTTCGAAGCGCCGGCTCATTGCCATCCAATGTAGGCCTCGGCATTGGACTTCTTGATCCATTCACATTGTCCGACGATGGTGTACCACCTTCCGGCAGTGACAGCGATTTTGATGGCCTGTCTTTGTACCCACCTGCAAATGACGATCAGCCCGATACGTTGACTTCGTCTGACAAGGAAAGTCCATCTGTTATCTCGCGTGAACCGACACCACCAACAAAGAAACGGAGAACGAATATAGACTAGCATCATTCTCATTATATCAACGATTTGCTATCTCGTCACTGTTTTGCTTTGCTCTATCATGTATAACCTAATCCTCATTCTCTGAATTCATACAAGCGCTATCTTAATCTTCGGCCGCGACCGTACCAGAACTTCACTTCTTACTTTTGAAACTAGCTATGTACAATAGGCGGTCATAGCGGCAAATGATTAATGAGCCGCATGGACAAGCAATGTCCAATCCCAGATTGAGTGGGCGTGGGAAAAGCGTGGTAACATCCCGTCCAACTGATCAATTGTCCTGCTAGGAACAACAATCCCTTCCTTCCTCTCCTGCTCTTCTTAGATATCAAGTGACAAGGTGCGCAGTTATCCTGATCCGGTTGCCTCGCTTTATTGACGATGTCCCGCGCTCACCTCCTGCACGCAATTTTTATGTTGCAGCAAACCCTGTGCATCATTTCGCTACCGGTTTTCCCAACTTTGAAGAGGTCCAGCCACAGTTGACGAAGTACGCTTAACACCTATCTAGAACCCGTCCCACGGCAATATGCAAGCTATTAAATGTGCGGCCCACGTTTATATTCCGACGTGTGCACGACTGACTTCGCAACGTAGGTGTTGTTGTAGGTGATGGTGCTGTAGGAAAGGTCTGCGATGGCGAGTTCTTCTACGCCGTCGATATCGTCTCACTTGGCCTACTAGACATGTCTTTTGATTTCGTATACAACGAATGCATTCCCGGTATGATTCATGTTAATGTTGTCCCTTTTTTCGTCTCAACGTCCGATACCCAGGGCGAATATATACCAACCGGTTCGTCTTTGCCATTTCACATGCTGAGCGCTGTTCTAAAACAATACCTGTAGTCTTCGACAACTATTCTGCAAACGTGATGGTCGATGGAAAGACGATATCGCTTGGTCTCTGGGACACTGCCGGGCAGGAGGATTATGACCGCCTTCGCCCTCTCTCATACCCTCAAACGGATGTTTTTTTGATTTGTTTTTCCCTCGTTAGCCCCCCCAGTTACGAAAACGTTAGGACTAAGGTGATTATTCTTTCTCCCTCAGTCAGTTAGGACTTGCCGATTATTTCCGCAGTGGTACCCTGAAATTTCGCATCATGCACCATCGACCGCAATATTATTAGTTGGTACTAAATTAGATCTACGCGAAGATCCCGCCACGATAGAGAAGCTACGAGAGAGGTTCGTGCCACCTATAGCCCTCAGTCCCAATCCCAGTAACATGTGTACCAAGGCGCATGGCACCGATTCAATACACCCAAGGTCTCGCCATGTCCAAGGACATTGGGGCTGTGAAGTACCTAGAATGTTCTGCACTCACGCAGAAAGGCCTCAAGACTGTATTTGACGAAGCTATTCGTGGAGTCCGTAAGTATATTGATGCTTAATGTTGGTCGGTGTAAAATACTTGATGTCTGCAGTGAACCCACCACCACAAGCAAAGAAGTCCAGTAAGAAGGGGGGGTGTGTCATTGCATGAAGGGATGTGGGACAGCGGCTTTCTGTTGACCCATGTTATGTGACGTTCATTTATGCACCTGCTGTTACGACCGTATGCCTTCCGTACATTGAACTTGGCTTTTTTTCCTGTAAGCAAATGAATTTCATTCGATTGAATGTCTTTTCCGTACTTTTTTTGTCTTCATACGATGCATGTGCCTTTTCCGATTTGTTTGACAAGTGTACCCCTTGTTTTAGTTGGAATGAATTGACGCGTCAGGTACGCCTTGATGATCATTACTTTCGGCGGCGTGCTTCACGCGTCTATTCAGTCCTTCCTTCACCTTGACATTCCTTCCCATACCTTACCTGTCTTCTCCAACCATGGTTTTGTCCATCTGAAGTGTACTATATAGCACACGGCACGTAAGTGACACATCTACCATTGGCTATCCCTCACCATTATTTTGTAGACATGACTCAGTATTATCAGCATGACGTTGCTAA
Source organism: Amanita rubescens (assembly GCA_015039365.1). Classification (NCBI taxonomy): domain Eukaryota; kingdom Fungi; phylum Basidiomycota; class Agaricomycetes; order Agaricales; family Amanitaceae; genus Amanita; species Amanita rubescens. The sequence continues at coordinate 709,028 of WION01000004.1, forward strand.
GCCAGATGCCATGTCACCAGGTCATGCATTGAGGCCGTCGCGAAGCTCTGACGCCACCGGCTTTGCAGATAGCACTATCAGCTACGGAGAATCCATTCAGCAGCAGCTGTCTCATTTCCCTCTTCCCCCACCAACTTTGTCGGCTCCGCTTGAAGCCCACGTTCATTCATTTGTCCCGAATAGCCCAAATACGAGCTATAATGTTCCCAGAGCTGCACCTTCATATCTGATACGTAAATTGCCTGCAGTGCCTGCAGTGCCGGCAGCTGTATCCCCAGCGATTCTTTCACAACCTTCTCCATCTACGATTCGGTCTTCAGCATCCTCTTCGAAGGTACTGTCTCCTAAGACAGCATCAAGTGTGGTCGCCTCTGCCTATGACTGGCATGAGGGCGCTTCGAGCATTGATGTCGATGCTACGGAAGACCAGTTGCTTCCCACTTCGTTCATTACCTCATTACTGCAAGAAAATAAAGGCCCTCGGATTGGTCAGCGGGCTTCGTTCAGTAGCGATGCTGTAAGTGGAATATCAGAAATGACCTATCCACGGGTCAATCTTCCCACTACATCGCGTAAACCCGTTCGGCTTCCTGGCCCGGAGCAAAGACCTCACGGAGCCCGTCCAGTTCCTTCCTCATATCATCATAAACCTTCGGGTCCCTCTCAAGATGATGCAGCTTCATATATATCCGATGCGCGCACATTTGTCATCCAAGAAGCAAACTATTCAGAGAAGTTTGTTATTGGTGTAGCACCTGTGGTACCACATAAAACATCATTGAGCGGGCAAATATTGACCGAGACGAGAGCCATTGGAATTGACAGCACTGCGTACAAGCGACGATCTACCTCGTCAATAAAAACTTCCAGTTTATCTATTCTCTCAAAGATCTCATCGCGCAAGTCAATCAGGAGGATGTTCACTAGAACGAAAGTCAAACCATTACCCCCGGTTCCGCTCATACCTGACATACCGATTGCCATGGAAAGAGAACACAGAGAAGCGGAGGATGCAACGCCTCTTCCTGAACTGATGCAACGCGCAGGGACACTTCAGGATCTTTTGGAAAGAGGATACCATCCGCATCATAGCCTCATCTCCTACCGCGAGGAATTAAAGATCAAAGACACCCTGGCATACACAGAACAATCCAGTACGCAATCTTCTCCAAGGCAGTTCGTTAGTTTTCGATATCAGTCATACGCAACTGTGGATCGAGCCAAAGAGTGGCTTAGTCGGCGTGTACCTTCGAGGCCAATGTCTCGATCCGAAAGAGCAAAGTACTGGCTCGTCAACCTATCTCCCCTTTTGTTTCTGCTAGTGATCGTTATTGCTGCTGCGGTGGGTGTTACCATAAGTAAAAATACTCACCACCACACCGGTTCGGCTTGTCAGGGTAACTTCACCGGAGCTGATTGCGATCTAGGTAAACCAATGCTTTTGACATAGAGTGTTCATGCTAAGTGGGTTTGGACCTTCAGATGCAACTTGTATATGCACATCCACAGGCACCGGCCAATGCAATGAATTAGCTCAAAGCATTGTTGATCTTGTTCCTTATCTGAATGATCAATTCATGGTGAATTTCACTAACGGAGACATCTACATTGGTCTCTGGCAGGCCCAGGGCCCGCCATCAGGCTCAAACTGTGCCGAGCAAGCACTTCTGATTGATGTGGCACCTGCGCTAAGCAGCGTTGGCACACCGAATCGCACCCAGTGGGCAAGGACTGCTATTCTATGGAATTTGGTTGAATCCCAGGACTTAGAAGCCTCGCAGGCGTTAAGGTCATTTGTTGTTCAAGCGCCCTGGGACGAAGCCGCGTCGAATAACAGCACTTTGCAAGCCTCTTTCAGCACCACCGTCTCTGGATATACGTTCGATTTTGCTTCTCAGTCAGTCATAGCTCCAGCGCAGTCCTTCAGTGCTATCGCCCAACCATCCACGGAACAGAATAGTAGAGTCAACCCGACGAGCAGGACTGCACTTGACTACATGTACGGGTACGCCGTAGGTGAGTTCCACACAGCACTTTTTTGACCTCTTTCCTAACAAGGCGAAGCTTCGTCGACGCAGCACAACAAATCTTTAATGAACTATTGGCAATCGACGCTTCTTCGGCCGTCGAATGAGCTCCAAACATTCAGGACAGCTCTCAATGTGTCTCCTATTCTCTTACCATTTGATGCCGCTTCTGCATCTGTTTCCAGCCTATTGTCTACGACAAACACATCGGGATCTTTCCCGCCACCTTTGGCGTGTTATCCCGCATTGAACGCGACCAGTCTTGACAAACTCAACGCTGTTGAACATGACATCTTTAACATGTCAACTGTTACTTCTCAATCTCAGTTTTCCACGGAATGCTTTCCGAACCACCCCGTATATGGTGTCCTTGACGTATTGCAATTGCGCTTGCCCTTCCCAGATTCTGAGACAGGACAGCCAAGACAGGCCGTTTCGCTTCAACAGGCGGCATCGTCTAGAGCCATACTCTACAAGGGAGGGCTCCTTAGTTCGCTAGTCGTGTCTGCGGAAGGTGTCCCGATTACGCCGCAACAACAGAACCCTAGGCGATTTGGTACTCTCGATAACTTTGACCATGTTATCTATGATTACTTGCTCGCTATGCCGAACAGCACCGTCGCCAATGCCCTCGTAGATTTTGTCCTGGGGAATGCCAGTACACCTCCTGCCGGGAATTCCATACTTTTTTCGTCTCTCGATTCAATTCCAGTTTTAGAAGTTGCGCTCTTTGGCTCTATCCAATCCTCGGACATTCAATCTGTGCCTAGCTCATTCACCGTCGATGCAGGTACCCTGTTCTTTGGTTCTAATGCAGGATCCACTCTCCAGCAATGGTGTATTGCTGGCATTAACAGCACACTCGTCTGGGCACAGTCCGCGACATCTCCCCTGGTTGTAAGGTCAGGTAACCTGACTGATAAGGTGTTTGAGGAAATATGGAGCGCTGCATCGCGAGTCCAAGACTCGCCAGGTGCAATTAATAATTTAACAGCGTCCCTTACAGCTTATGGATATTTTAAACCTTGACGGAAGTGTTGTATCCAGTAAAATTTGCGTGAATTATTACTTTTTTAAAAAATTACATTCGTATCATTATTCTTATGATACTGTTTCTGGGTTTCTTTAGACAATGGGTCGCGTTGGAGTTAACAGTACAGGGATTGGCCACGTGCGGGAGTTGGTGGTCTTACTTGTAATCAGCAGTTGCGCGCAAGAATGCAAGCTGTCTTCTTCGTGGAACTGCCCATTTTATCATTACCATTGCTTGCACATTCCAAGTCCCAAGACAAGAATGCCTAAATTCGCGACCGAAGGTGGCCGTAAGTCTGCAACTGCAGATACTCGCGCCGCTCCGCATCCAAATGTTCTAAAACGGAATCAGGTGGGTCACTAGACACATTGTGCAAGATATGTAGAGTGCGACTATATCATATATATAGGCTTGCCACCAAGTGCGTCTAAAACACAGGCTTCTTGCCTTCCTTGCTCACTGGCATAATCTCAAATGGTGCTAGTGTCGGCGTAGAAAATTGGTGAGCACATCTGATGTCATGAACAGACACCACTTACTATGTGTCTTGCTTAGAAATGGTATCAAACTCAAGTTCAATGTTCAGGTCTTACCTACTCAATTATGTGTTAGCGATGCACAAAGACCATGTTCAACATGTGTCCGTTCACATAACCACTCCATGGCCCATGCTCCTCCGGGGGTACATCTACCCCCTAAGCCCGTTTGTACTTATGACGAAGGCACGTTCAAGTACTGTACAATCTTAATGAGTTGTTGACACTCCAGAAGCCGTGGAAGCGAACACGCTTTCTGAAGGTCCAAAAAATAAATATGAGAGGCTTGAGAGTCGTATCAGTGCGCTTAACGTCCGTCTTCCGCAGCCAGATGACTCACTTAGAGCCACGCAGATGAATTGGAGACTTTATTGAAGCAGAAGCAGGAAGAGACATTACTTCCGTCGGATCCGTCACCAATGCTACCAGCAAAGAATATCTCGGAGTGTGCTGGATTGAGCCAGGCCCTGATGCCAGACCTAGAAACAACCACCTCCAGTCCTCCATTTGCTAACCTACCTCTAGGAAGTTCTCAGAATGAGAATCAAGCGCAGACTGTTATTTCTAACGCGACAGCTACTAGCTCATACGCACTTCCTTTGACAACGACTGACAGGAGCGCTTCTACGCTCTGTTCCGTTTCAAGCTACGGTTCGGACTTGATATGGTCCAGTTGGCCCCCAACACTTCCGGAACAACCTCTTTTGCTGCATTTGTACGTTCATCGGCTTCCTTCCCGTGAGTTCTGTCTAAACACTGCATTTAGAGTGGATGTATTTTTTAAATTTCATCCTCATGCACATCGACTATTTCATCGCCAAACCTTCTTGACTTCCCTTTCGCTGCCACCTAACCATTCAAAATTCCCTTCCACTGCAGTGCTGCATGCCATCAGTGCTATAGGGAGCCTGTATACCGCTGCAGTTACATCGCCTCCTCGACCGACTTTTGAGGAATTCCCTCCAGGTAATCGTATGACTCTTCAACACGGGAATTATTGACGCATTCCTGATAAGACGAAATATTCTTGGAAAGGCAGAGACAACGAGAGCAGAGGCCAGACTCGTTTGCCGAACAGCAAGCAAAATACGCTAAAGAAACAATAGAACATCTGAACTTACTAGGGAAGGACCTCTTTCAAGTGTTTCAAGGTAATAGTTAAACCACATAACCACAACCAAGCTTATCTACTGTTATGTTAGCGAGTGTTGTCCTCACTTGGTTTTATTGGTCACAATCGAGGTCGGTTCAATGGCGTATGTAATTGCACGGTCGACTAATCTGGCTAGCTAGATGGGTAGATGTGAGGATCAAAGAAGCATGTTTTCTTCGACCAATCTCTCACGTTTTATAGGTTTTCTTCTCATCTGCTTTTTGTACTAGAATATCCGTGCCTTTGGGTCTCAACATATGCCCGCCCTTTCACTCAATTGCAAAATCCCAGAGACCAGTATCTTTACTGGCACCAGCTCAAACCGTGATTGAAGATGAAACAAGAAGGAACGCGTTTTGGTTGGCATATGCAACAGAGCGGTTACACGGCCTCGGCAATGGTTGGGCACTTAACCTTGACGATCAGGATGTCTCGCAGCTTTTGCCGGTCAGAGGAGAGGAGTTTGACAGAGGCGTAAGTGTACTATCTGTTCTGCCAAGTGGAATAAAACCAGCACCTAGTATAGCATCTTGTATTACCTCAAGACAGGCAGTGGGCGCATAGCAAGAATGTTCTGCTGGAAAATCCGGAACAAATTACCGATTCGTTTACACTGTACATAAAGGGTTCCATACTAGTCTGTAAGTGGCATGCAAGGAAGGTAGATTTCGTTACATAACTTCTTCAAGCGCGAGTCAAAACGTTCAATTCAAGGTTTCGCGCGCGGCACTATGCAGGAGATGCCGCAGTGTCTGGTGAATACTGGGATCAGGGCACTTCAACAACACGCGCGGATCCTCGGGGCTCTCAAGCATTTCTTGAGCTCGACTATACAATTGACACTTTCACGACCACATTTCCTACTCAATGTAGGAATCCTATAGTAAACAACATCGTCGATAACCACTTGTATACAGCATGGTTAATGCCGCATGTGTAAGTACGAATTGTACACGGTCTTTCTATCGCTCATTAGCGTCGGCTTTAGTGCCTCTATCCTTTTGCATGACCCACACGCCGACGTACAGCGATCAGGTTGCATATCGGCGTTAAAAATATTGACAGCGGCCAGATACATTTTGGACTTGATATACAGCGTTTATTCAACAAGCTTCGATATTACACTCCTCGACACCTTCTGCTCGGTAGGAATCAAAGCATCTATATTTCATATACTCATTGTGGCTTACTAGTTTTGTTGGTTTTGCGCTGGCCGTGTCCTGGTACGCTTCTTGCAAGCTGCGCAAGATGCGAAAATCGATGAACAAATCGCGACTTTGCAGAGTGAACTCGAATTCATACAGTGCGTATACTAACTACGTATGCAAAGAACCATCTCATCAGTCCCCTAGTTCCGCTCTAGAAAAGTTAGGCGAACGGATTCCACTAGCGTTCAGGTTTGCAAAGTTGCTGGACGACCTGATAAATAAGAGGAGGTTTTTCGCGGCCTCCCCATCCTCCTTCAATGTAACTTGATTGGTAAATGCTAGCCTGTATTCGTGTCATTGAGCAAATGTAGAATAGAAAAGCCCTTGTGGCATGTAAACAATTGACCGTAGTCATCACTCCAAGCTACTTATACTTACGATGGCGGCTCGCATAGTCGGCTAAAACTCCGGCCACTCCCGTGTTACCTAGATCCTATTATATAATGAAAGATCGTGCACTGAGTATAGACCACGATGGAAGAGATTACCGACATGCACAAAACTTTGAATGTCGCTGTTCTTGGGCCGCTTGGTACCTACACCCACGAGGTAAGACTCGAGCATTTACAGACAAATTTTGTATAACTTGAAAAAATTACAACGTTATAGGCGGCTCATAGCAGGTTTGGGTCCGAGGTAATTTATCAGGATAGACAAACAATCACGGGCAAGGAATACCAATATATGTAATAGTTCAGAATACTAATGTCTTTTTAGATACCATCAATTCATTGTCCGACACTATCCCTATCGCTGTTGTGCCGCAAGAAAACAGTATTTTCGGCAGCGTCATCGAGACCTATGATAATTTTCGCAGGTCTGAATGTGGTTTTGTTCAGGGCGAGGTGTTATTGAAAGTGAAGCATTGCATTGTCGTAAAGAAAGGGGTAACACTAGGGGAAATTCGACGAGTGATGAGCCATGAACAGGTATGCTTCTCGGTGGCTTTTAATTGTCTGGGATTCATGTAGCACATAGGCACTGGGCCAATGTCGTGTCTTTCTCGACACTTATCTTCCTGGTGTTGAACAGGTCAAGATGCCTTCAACAGCGGCAGCTGCCCGTGCCTTGTTAGATGGTCCGCCAAGTCAAGCAGCCATTTGTTCCAAGTTGTGTGCCAGCATGTTCAACGGCCTAGATGTTCTAAGAGAAGGTATTCAAACAGGAGATGGTCAGCTAAAAATACCCAACCTTGAATATGGAACTCACGCAGGAGATAGTTAACTATACACGCTTTTTAATCATGACAAGAAACAGAGGTAACACAATTCCAAGACAACTTTCAGTAACGGCATGCTACAAAGCAATTTGCCGTATACCCGTCCGTTCATTGGCTTCTGATCTTATGCATATCTTCAAGTTAATTGATGCGGGGATGAAAATTGTGCGGATAGACCGCAGACCAGATGTCAGGGCAACAGCTCCTTTCCAAGATGTTTATTTCATTGAGGTAATGCGAGCGCCGCCTACATCTTCCATTGACCTTGCTACGTGGGCCGCGGAGGTAGATACGTTGGTTTTGACCATCAAGCAGGCATGTGAAGATGTCGATGTAATTGGCATTTGGTGAACACATTAGTCATCATGGCATTATTATGTAATAGATGGGTGCTTTACACGAAACTATGACCACTGCAAACCCCCTGGCTGGACCATCTCCGTTGAGAGACGTGATTAATCCCCAATTCCATCAGATTAATTTCTCAGTCGAACCATACATCAAGAATGACCTGGGTGTAAAGCTTGACAAAGGTGGTTCACGGTGAAATATTGACGTCGTTCACGACTGACATACCCTCTAGATGATCAAATATGCAGGCTATCCCTGACCGCCGCTGGCTGCCCTCTTGGCCCCCTACATTGCCCTCTACGTCATACAACACCCTCCGTCCAGAATTTTCAGCCTCCCAAGCAGCTTCCTACTCACCCGAGAGAAAGGGAGCGTCTTGCTACGGTATGTAAACACTGGTTACGAGGTTTATGTAAGAAAGGAGATGCATGTGAATTCCTTCATGAATACAATCTGAGGCGTATGCCAGAATGTTGGTGGTTCGCCAAGTATGGTTATTGCTCTGCAGGGGATGAATGCTTGTATGCCCACCCGAAGGAGCGGCGGGTCGAGTGTCCGGATTATAATCGTGGTTTTTGTAAACTTGGTACAAATCCGTTTCGTTTGAAATTTCGTATCATTGACCTCCAAAAGGCCCTGATTGCCCCAGAAAGCATGTTCGGAAAGTTGCCTGTCAGTTGTACCTGACAGGCTTTTGTCCGTTGGGTCCAGATTGTACTCGAGGACAGTGAGTGTACTTTCTAACGTAGTTCTTTCTTGACCCAACTTACTTTGTGACAGTCCAAAGCCAGATCTACCGCCACCTAAAGCCTACGAACCTCCGCCGCCGCCGTCAACGCGGGACCTTGGGCCGCCTCCTCCAGGCTATGGAAGATATGCCGACTTCGACAGAGGTAGTTCGCTTGCAAACGCCAGTGCCAATCCACTAGGGTCTGCTCGGCGAAATTTAGATGAAGTTATGTGCTTCAAGGTACGGATGGCTGAATGACCTACTCTTGCGTTTCTCACCCTCGGAGTATCAATAGTGTGGCGAGAAGGGGCACTACGCCAACCATTGCCGGAATAGAAATGTACCTGGAAACCGTGGTGGAACAGATAGGTCTGCACGTAGATATGAGGACTAAGTACTGTACATCTCTGCACTTGGTGCGCCAATATTAGTAATATTCTTGCGCAAAACGATTTGACTTAAACAATCGCAATACCTTTGGAGGAGACTACATTTTACCCGTGCAACAAAGGACTTGGAGATGGGCAAAAGTGCATCAACAGACTAAGAAGTCAACTGAAGTGTCCCTGTTGTCTCTAGCGCAGCTGTTGCCTAATCACTATATTTATTGGCATGCTCGATCCAAGTTGTATGAATTTTCGTCTTGATTTTACCGGATCTGTAGCATGAACAGGACACAAGTAACTGGTCTAATTGAAGGCAATGTTGATATGATCTGACGCCAGCTGGCTAGCGACTCGTGAGTGAACTTTGCATTTCTTGGTTAATTCTGTTCTGAAGTAGGACAAATTATATCAAGGGTCTCTCACACCAAAGCGTCGCTTGTTATGGGATCATCAATCTCGGATTCCTATCACAAATGTACGGCTGAATTTAGGGACATGGCAAGGTAAGCCAGGGTGACCGGCGGTGACTTCTTTTTACTTAGTCCATCAATTCACAGATATCTCGCAATGCGGATTGTGCGCGAACAGTGGTGGCGTCCTAGCCTCTTATAACTATGGGCTTGCTGAAATTCGTGTACACTGTCGTTCTCTGCACTGCTTGTACGTAGCACCCTGGACCTGTAGCCTCGACTTGCACATAGCCTCTTGTAGCACCTAACAACCATTCAAGCGGAGTATTGATGCAACATTTGTTACGCAAGATATATATTAATTCTAACACAGCTCTTTACCTGCGCCGGCCACTGACTGGCACGGCCATCAGCCGTGCACTATCCCATCACTCGGAAAATCAAAAACTTTGATGACTATTTCATATCATGCGATGCTAAACCAGCCCCGCAGGCGCAATCCTGTTGGTAACTTGCTGTAACCTGGGGGAGTCATTGCACCTACGATCGATTTATTAGTCTTTAGGTGAGTCCGAACCTCGACGAGATGAAGGTGCAAACACGATGCCGCATGACAACAGATATTTAAGACGTTTCTGGTGATCTGAACAGTTATGTCAATAGATGGTTATGGATACGATAATGATATAAGCCCATCGACCAAATCACACGCTTTCCGGTTCTACCTGTCCACCAACAATAACTTTCTTACTTGGATATTAATTTGCGTTATCACATCCCAGTTGAGTCCTGCGGCCTTACCGGTCCAAATGGAACGTCTGATCTCAATCCAGGTCCCTTGCACTTGAATATAGGTCCATAATCTGAATCGCAGCATCCTTATACCAGTTGTACATAATGCCCAAGGCATCCAGCACCCATTCTAGTAGGCCCGCGTTGAGGCGCAACCAGGTACACCATCACGATGGCGCTGAATAGCTATGCTTATGTTTATCCGTAGGCATGTCGCTCGTGTCGTAGGAGAAAGCTTGTAAGTTACTTATAATATCGCACGTCTACCAATTCTAAGTGTAAAGAGAAATGCGATGCTGCGCGACCACACTGCGGCACATGTTTCAAGTATGTTGGGTCATTCATCTACTTGAGTTCAGCGCATTCAACCTTCGTAGACAGTGGCAATCGTTGATCAGTGTGCCCGCGCCAGTGGGCTATGCGTCAGTTAATTCTTCCCTCGTGTCGACTAGGCTAACGGCCCCAGGCAGGCATCCGCCGGAACCTCAGTGCTCTTACGATCCCGTGGAAGGCCTAACGCTTGCCCCTGATACCGATCCGGTCGAAAGGATGAGAGAATTGGAGGACGAAATATGTAACTGATGATTTCTCTTTGCGGTCCATGCACTCATTTTTCTTCAGCTCGCTTGAAGCAGAAACTGTACGAACAACAAATCCGTCGTTCGGTATCCCCAAAACATTGGTCTGCTCCCCTTAACTCCATTGCGCAACCACACGATCCGATCCCAACTATGGCTTCCGGTCGCTCATCAGAATTTCCTTCCACCTCATTGAGACGTGTATCCCTCGACGCAGCTGATATGACATCTCGAGAGTCTCATGAATCAAACTTTGATAGTGACAATAGAAGCCCTGATGCACAGTCGTCAAACGGCGACCCTTTGTCAGACCTTCTTTATTCTGGCTGGAATCCAGATTTGCCAGATCCTGCTACACTCGATCATTAGTACGTTTTAATTCTTGTCGTGGGTCCCGTGGTGACAACTAGAGTGACAGTATCGATATCTTTTTCCGATGCGACCCATGCGGTTCGAGGATATTGCACCAGTCCTCTTTCCTTGCGTCAGTCAAAATGCACCCGAAAGATCCGCTCTTCCCTCATTCTGCAATTTTACACGCTATAGTTAAGTTTTATGTATCCATGCGATGATCTGGTATTCATAGCCATCTGCCATCTACTCAGTGTGCATCGGCGTCCCGATGGTCGCCTCAGCACGTAATGGAAATGCCAGACTGGCACGCGGCGTGATCGATTCGCCGAATTTCACGCGGGGAAGACTAGGCAATACATTGATAAAACGATGGCAAGCGGGGAAGACATCCTTTCTGTGATGCAAGCATGTATTATTTTATCGTGGTATTTTTACCAAGAAGGTCGATGGGTCGAAGTATGGATCTTTGCCGGATTTCAAACGAGAGTAGCTGTTCCATTGCGGCTCAATTATCCTGGCACGTTCTCTACCCTCGGGGGTAATTCTCCTGGCGCATACTTGGCCCCTCCCAAGGACCTTCGAGACCTAGAGTGTAGAAGACGTACGTGGTGGATGACTATTCTATTTGATAGAATAGCTTCTGTCGGTGGATGGATACATGCGGTAGATGAGCGAGATATTGGGACAGAGCTTCCTCTGCGCACGGAGGATTTTGAAGCAGAGGTACGTTGCCGCGATTTGGCTTGTTTCAGCTTACTGACAGTATCGTAGAGGCATATGGCTGACAATCCACAGAATTTGGCGTGCCGCGATGTATTCATTAACCACCCGCCCCAATATGCCGATCCGTTCCTTTTACATATCAAGGCCATAATGCTCTTCGGAAAGGTTACGGACTTCAACGTGCGTGGTAACCTTCATGCACCAACTCCGCCCAGCAAAAATCAGAATCCTTTCTACTTGGAAGGCTTTGAGTCCTTGGATAAATTGGTTTGTCACGACTTTCTCGAAAGCTTGCCGCAGATGTACAAGAGCAGTGCTGGCGTAACTGACTCAACGGGAAACTGCGTGTTCGACACGGACTTATATATGGCTCATATTATTCCACATGCGTGAGTGGAAGGACATTTGGATCAATCTCTGTCTAACCTGCTGCAAGTGCCACCATCACACTACATAATAGTTATGTTGACTTCACGGATCCACAATGCGTTTCGACTGCTCGTTGCGTACACGCGGCCCGTTCGATCCTTGGAGCTTACTACACATTGTCTGCGAGCTCCATGGACATCACAAGGCTTCACCCATTTGTGACGGTATTTTCTTCCTTATTTTCCGTTCGTCCATTCACGCCATAGGTATAGATTTGCTGGTATTTAGCAGCAGTGGTTCTCATTCAGTTATGCAAGTATTTCATCGAGATCAACGATACAGAAAGGGAGTCGACCGTATGGGGAGAAATCAATGTTCTGAGGCATGTGGAACGTATTCAAGCATGCCTAAAGGTTGACCTCATCCATTTTCAGGTTCGCAATGCTAACATATGGTCATCGGTCCCCAATCGGGAGTGAGCTTTCCTCTTTTCCTCCTTGAATTGAATTATCTGATAAAGGAATTAGCACGTCAGGAAAGGCTGCTACAAGGACTCATGGGTGAAATAATCCGCATGACAGCGCAAAAGCAACCTTTGGAGGTCGGGGTGCCATCATATCGGTTCTCCCATAGAACAGTATTCAGAAAAGACGAGGTAGCAGCTACAGCACCCGAGAGCAGTGCCACAGCTTCTCTATCCAGAAATACACGCTACCGAGGGCGGATGAATATTTCGCCAGGTCAGCCAGACGTCATTCCACCCAACGGGGAACCCTCTCGTAATACTGGGTGGGCTACCGGACGCTCACAACATAGTAGCCACCTTTTTGACATGACATAACTTTAAAATGTTTCGCTCTTACTCTCGTGCCAAGGTATTTAGCAGTTGAATGGCTTGTTTATTTTGTACGATATCACACTTCCTTATAATTGCCGCTGCCTATTTGTCTCTCCCGTTCCAACATGGCATCAAACTCGGCTTGGTCTGATGTTCTACCACTGGAGCGCGAGTCGGGTTGATTTCCCTTACCGTGGTGGACAGAGACGCCTGATTCGGAAAGCCGATCTTTCTCTTGTTTTTGTCGTATGGCATCCCAAGAGGACATGGACGTGGATCGCGCGCTCATTGTACGGATTTGTTCCCACTTCGACACTGGCCTTGACGTTGCTTCTGATGTTGATATCGACTCCGAGTTTGCTACCTCTCGGGTTCCTGATCCTACAGGGACTATTTTTCATAATCACATTTTTGGCTTAATGGATGGGGGACATTTACCGTATTCGGCCACGACTTCAAGCTGCTTATCCATGTGAGATCGCCGAATAATAGTAGGTCCTCGGAGGGGAAAACGACCGGTACGATCCTGCACATTATCTAGCGCCATGGCAAAGCCGGAAGGGTCCTCGAGAGAGCGGACAAAGTTGTAGTGTTTTGTGAGAGTAATTCCGAGGCCAGCTATGTATCCGGTGATGATAGCAACGGATAGGACGGCGGAAGTCTTAACAAAAGTCCAGCTTGGCTTGCGAAACGCGAATAAAACGGGAACTGCAGCAACACCTCCAAAGACCTATTTTCTCAAATGAGAAGGAATGTGCAGAGTGGGTAGATGGTGCAAGTACATGATAATGGCGATGGTAACCTGGTAGGAAGCGCATAGCTAGCTCGTAGTCATTGGTGGTGATATTTCCTGACTCACGCTCTGGGGCGAGCAGAGCCTCTGTGACGGCGCGTGAAGGGAACGTGCGCCCAGCCCATTCGATGTTGTAGTTGAGTGGAGGGGTCATGATGCACGTGCCCTGCCACCCTCTTTCGCGCTCATGTCAGAACATCTGCAGACTCCCCATCTCTTTACCACCATAGCCGACGATATCTCCGAACATGTACCCATCATCCCACCAACCCCACCCTCTCCAGATACAAAACCAAAGAAGTCCAATCCTCTGATTGACCTCATAGAAACAGAGAGACTGTATGTAGAGAAGCTGACTGGTATCATTCGGGCAAGTTCTCCTCCAGATTCCATGTCGTACGGCACTGAGATGAATGGTGCCTCAGCGCATTGCAGCTGCATGGTCTCGTTCAAATCTTCCGCCTCCAGAGCTAGACACTATGTTCAGGAGCATTGAAGTCGTGTATAAGGCTAACAAGAACTTATATTCGGTATGATAACTGAAAATCTACTTCATCACATGTTTACGGTTATCAGAAATTGAAAGATATTGGAACCAATCCATCGTCGCCGAAAGCTTTGGGTGACCTCCTGATGAAGTGGGTGCGTGCTCATTTTGATTCTCTTATGGTGTTTACTTATGGGACAGCGTAGATCGATGATCTAGAGACGCCATACACAAGTTATTGCAACAAATACTGCTGTGGCTTCGATGAGTGGGAACCTGTGAAATCTAATCAAAAGGTGCCGGAAGTCTTGAAGAACTTCACTGCGTCGTTTCCGCCATCTCCGAACGAGCAGTCACCTTGGACATTGGATACCTTGTTCCTTCTTCCTAAGGGAAGGCTCAGGTACTACCGAAGATTATATAACCGCTTATTAAAGGGCACCGTTGCCGGAAAGAATGATCATCGTCTCCTCACGAGTGCGCTGGAGAAACTTGATGCGTTGCTGGATATCCTTGAATCTCGACAATCTATCAAAGTCGGAGGATTAAGTCAACAAGGATCGCCGAGGCTGGAAACCGAGGACGATGTGGTCATTGACTTGCGAACACAGAGCATATTGAACGCAATCGAGAATCCCCGTGAACTGGTGTCGAATTCTGTGGTAAATCAAGACGATATTTCATCAGGGAGGGGTATACCCGGAAGGTCGGTTTCCGTCCTAACAGAACTGTTCAACAACTCAGGCTTGACAGCCCACCTAATGACATACCATCGTCATTCAATCCAAAACTGACCCCTACACCAAGGATGTCAATAAACGATCTCGAGATACGGTTGTGCACTGAAAAAACACGGGATATTTTCACGATGAACCTGAAGGTCTATCCATTCGGTGCCTTGGCGATGATTAGACAATTGACCGTACATGATCTAGGCTGTCCGTTTGCAAATATCCCCCCAATATCTCACTTTTACTCGAGAAATAAGGTTCTCCACGGACGTTTTGATACGCTTCGCATCCAAAGCGACAAATACCGAAGTTATCCATCGCGGAGGATATGTTGTTATCCTTTCGGACTTATTCCTCATCTGTGAGAGGATGACGCCAGAAGAGAAGGCTCGTCGTGAACCCAACCCAGCTGACCTGTGGCTATGTTATCCCCCCTTGGCTGGAAAAGTTCTGCGATGTGCAGAAGTAGAAGGACAATGTAAGGATTAGCACAACTTACAATCTTTAGCTAAGACATCGCTGAATGCCTGTCAGCACATACTCTACAAGTTGCGATTATGAAGAAAGAATTTCTCATAATGGAGACAGATTCGGCGAATACACGGGACGTTCTCGTAAAGCATCTTAGAGAATGCATTGACTTTTCTGCTTCTTGTGAGTGGGACCATAGTACTTCAATCCTGGTAGCATTTATTCTCAGTTCAGTGCCACCACCCTCAAAAGAACCCCCACCTCCCGTACCCCCATTGAAGGTCCCTTCCGACAAGAATCCAATGCGTTCAGACTTCGACCAACCACACAATATACAGCTCAGTCGGAACGTTCCATCGACGGGTGATCGAGAAACACCGCGTTATCCTTACCGACAGGATTCTCTTCCTCGTCCCTCGTATGACTCAACTGCAAAGTTGGCGAATAGTGTGTCTAACTTGACGTTGGGCCCCGAAGCCCAGCTACAACGAGGGGCCCAAAGAATCCCGGCTATTCATGATTCTACAACTGGACCTTCGTATGCGACGGGCTTTACTGCCAGATCACACGATCAACCTCGGAGACCAAATGCCATTCCTGATGTTCCACCATATGCACAGAATATCGCAAATTCCCGATCCCTCCCTCTATTCGGAGGACCTCCGACTAATTTCAACCAACCGATGCCTATTCAACCCCAAGAACAACCAGGTTTTCCACGGCAGATCCCCCCACCACACCAACAAGCACCTTTAATGTCTATGCAGCCAGCAATGCATCCTGCGAATAGTTTTCCACGTGGACGACCTCCCTCTGAGACGAGCATTTCCCAAGCGGCCGTGCGGAAATCTTCCTCGATGCGTTCATTGGCGTCGCAGTATTCCCAGCAAGAGCGGTCCATTCCACATCCGCCATTACCCGGCCATCTGGCTGAATATAGCCAGCCCATACCTAGAACCGGTTCGGTGGGAAATTTGCGTACTTCAACGTCTAGCCGTCCGGTACTGCCATCGGCGCAATTGAGTTCTCGTGGATCCTCAATGGCTGAGCCCTCATTCGATGATCCTAGCCCTCCAGGATCCCCAACCGCAGATTTCAAACCAGATCTTGGTCCGGTGACATCCAGTGTCTCGGCTCAGATGAAATGTAAAGTTTTCCTCCAGCAGCATCACGCTCAATGGAAGTCCCTTGGCTCCGCAAGGTTGATATTATACTGTCAAAATCCCACCAACATCAAACAACTTGTTGTGCAATCAAATAAATCAGTGCTCATTTCAACGATTGTCATGATAGATGGTGTTGAACGGGTTGGAAAAACAGGTATTGCCATCGAGTTGAGCGATAAAGGCGCACGCACTGGTATTATCTATATGTTACAACTGCAGAACGAGACATCAGCAGTTCGATTGTTTGATAGTTTACTCGCTGGTTCAGATAGATCAAGATAGTCCAAGAATTCACATCTGTTACCTCTACATCATTTCTAACTTTGACTTGGGATTATAGAATGCCAGTATAGCTCAGCAGCTAATGAAATATGGTCGCTCCCACAAACACCCTGCTGTGGTAACCCTGGTTCCAGATTCTCACTAAGGTGGGGTGCTAGCAATCCGAGTACCTTGAGTGTTAGAGCCTTCGACGTCCAGAACAAATATATAGTCTAGAACCAGAAGATCAGTCAACTAAGATAAGATATGTGATAATGGAGAATTACCCAAGACTGTTTTCCAGTAGTGAGCGTAACTAGTATATTCAGGCTCGCAAGTACCGCGTCTACCCTGTAAAGAAGAGAACCGATCACCGAACGTCCTGAAATCATTATTCGTATATATCCTGCTCTGGCGCAGACCGATGTCGTAAACACTTTTCAACTGTATGTTTTTAAAGAGCGACTGAAGTTCCGCGACGGACAGAAGACCATCGGCCTCCGTTGCCATTCGTGCGTTGGTTATATCTCTGTCGGGATCTACACCCTCTTCTTCATTATCCGACGAGACGAGTTTGTTAGCCTCCGAGACTGTAGGATCGACTGATACGTGGACGACGCGAGATCCTTCAATGCATGCCACCTGTTCCGACAACAATGGGTCACCGACTATCAAAGCATAAGCGGGATCACTGGGAGCAAAGTTGAAATCTGGGACACGGAATGAACACCGGAATGGGATCAACACCAGTATGAGCAATCACCTCCAGCAATTACACACGGCCAATGGCCAAATCCCATTCTAGATTGATATTTCACAATCTCTCGCACTAAAATTCCAGCTTGCCTTCGAAAAAATGTGTTAAGTACTGTACGCAGGCAAAAATCCTAATATGACCACCTAGCCCTCTCGTAAGCGTATCTGGCTTTCTTCAGCATATCCAATCAAAGACAAGGCAGCAACATACTTGGGGTGCCAAAATAAATGTGTCGTTGCAATAATCACACCCTGATTGTCGTCGCCAACGCTTTTCAGAGCAACTATTATACCTATGTTTCTGGTTCGAAAGCTCCGACCTGTGCGCGCACGTTCGCCTTCGGTCTCCCGGACTTCTTCTTGATCATATCTCACAAGATGATCGGAAACCTTGGTGAATAGCGTCTGCTTGTATGCGATCAGGCATCCATGTTTTTTTCCGGGTCCCGCCCCGTAACAGTGAGAGTATTGTGCTTTTTCTAGCACCGGAATGAGCTTTTCTAGTCGATCTACCTCCTGCTTGAGAACGTTAAACACGCCAAACGTGTAATCGGCTGATCTATTACCTGAAGGCACATGATATCCGGCTGGTGAGACAAAATTTCTTTGTGAAGCATCGGTTCTCTTTGATTAGCCTTGAGACATTGACTGGTCGGGAATAATTCGCGCCCTAGTCATCATGTTTGCAAGATATTATTTCTAGATAAAATCAACTTACGAACGAGAGATTGGGCGAGCAACTTTTTTCAATGTACCCATACGTCAAAATGCGACCCTGGATCGATAGCATAATACGTACGTTAAAAGTAAGTATCTTGGCACGAAGGCCATTTCCATTGGACTTCTGGCCATCCTCCAAAGATATCCAAGATCGTCGTATAATCAAATCTTCGCCACATTCACCGTCTGGAGTCGTAGATGAGGGCCTGGCTTCATGCTGCCTAAGTCTATTTAGCCTCCGCCGTTCTCTGAGGACGAGCTGCTCAGGGGTTAGTTCATTAGAGGGCATGACCGACAAACAGATGTCAATAAGAAGCAGCTCGGAATCGCAAAACGTCGGAGCGCGTCGTGTTGAATGCAGCGGCTATCTGTGCTTTGGAATTCACTGAAAGCTGCTACTTCCCGCCGTCCTGCCAGTCCAATTCTCCAAAGCCCACAGACAATCCTCAGTCGCAGTTTTGGTGCGCGCGATGCTCATATGGCAGCGGTCGAAGCAATATCTCCGACTTACTCAAATAAAATGCCAAACGCACCAGAGAGATATGGAAACTTCGATTTACTGCAGCGGGTAAAGCTTGATTTCACGGATGTCACCGTTTCAAAGTGGAGAAGTCGCGCCACTGGTCTTAGCATCGTTCATCTCGATTATGACGGTCAGTAATTTTGTGGCTTAAGTGGACAATTATTCATCAATCAAACAGCTCCTTTAGTTAACGGATATTTTGTAGTTGCAACTGAAAGTGAGTTGAATGGCAAGGTTGCCAGAGTTGGCTAATGCGCGACAGTTTTTAATGACTCCGGTTGTCCCCACACTCTCGAACAGTACGTCCACTTTGCAGCAATACTAGGCGTTAGATCCTGATCTCCCTATCATAAGCCTTGTGTTTATGGGGTCTAAGAAGTACCCTCACAAGGGTCTTTTAGATATTCTTGCTAACCGTGGATTTTCAAACGGGACGAATGCCTGGACAGACCAAGATCACACAGCATACACAATCTCAACTGCTGGAGAACAGGGATTTCTTCAGTTACTGCCCATCTACGTGGATCACATACTATTCCCAACCCTCACGGAGGCGGGGTACGTGCTCCGTTTATTGTTTTCTTCCCTTCTCACCTTCTGGACAATCAGTTTCATCACCGAGGTCTTGTAGTTCGTTATATCGTTGCACTCTATAAGTATTGACAATATGTCAGGTACATCACATAGATGGGAAAGGCTACGATTCCGGCGTCGTTTACAGTGAAATGCAAGGTCGTGAAAATACATCAAGCGACCTTATGGCACTGAGGTCTGTAATTTCCTCTTACATTTTGGCGTCGGCCATTTAGACCATGGATTAGGCTTCAACGACGGCTGGATCCACCTGGTAGTGCCTACCGAAGCGAAACAGGCGGGATAATGGAATCTCTGCGTGTTCTAACCGCAAACCAAAGTAAAATTTCATCGTAAGGTCCTGCCAATTGACTCATATCTGGAGTAGTACGAGAATATCACCGGGCATATTATGTGCCGCATAACCTAACGCTGATCGTCACGGGAAAGTTTTCTGAAAGCACTTCTTCGTTGTTGAAGGTTGTGCAGGAACAAGTCGAACCTATATTGGTGGAAAACGGGTCCAACCACGGTCATCGCCCTCCAGGTTGGAAGCGACCCTTCCTTGAAACTGCCAGCGCGAAGCGCCCTCTGATTGCCCAGACCGTTAAAGAGGTTGTCGAATTCCCGGAAAAGGACGAAAGTATGTTTCTGTCACTTTGCATGTTCTTGACTAAATCCGCATGCGAAGGCATGGGTGAATTAACAATTTGCTTCTTGGGGCCACCGCCAAACGCATTCCTGGAACGCAAGGTGCACATTCTTTCCCGTTCATTTAACAGTGTCTCAAATAGGATTATCAGGCCTTGGATATCCTTAGCGTGTATCTGACCTCTTCGGCAGTCGCTCCTTTAAACAAGGAATACGTTGAGATAGAGTCGCCGCTTTGGTTAGTCTAATTTCCGCTGGTTCATTCATTGGGCTTATCGCCATATAGCTCGTACATTTATTTCGAAGAAGACACGAGGGCTACACGCGTTAATCTTCCAATTTATATTAGCTCTGTCCCCACGGAACACCTTGATAGCTTTAACGAAAAATTCAAAGACAGCCTGAAGCGTATTGCGACAACTGGCATAGATATGCAACGTATGGCCATGGTTATCAACAGAGACGAGAGACAAGTGCGTTTTCATCCGTCCTTTTGTAGAACGTACTAATAGAAACCAGTTGCGCAGCAAATTAGAGTCGGCCAAAGGAGATACGTTTTCTGGGACTATTATCACTGATTTTCTTTATGGAGAAGAAGATGGATCAGATCTTAAGGCTGCCATGGATGAAATCAATCAATATGCTGAGCTGCATCGATGGACGAGCCAGCAATGGTCTGACTTGCTCAGAAAGCACGTCGATTCCAATCTGATTTAAACGCTACGACTGATTATTTTTTTTACAGATATTTCATTGACTCTCATTCCATTGTTATTATTGGCAAACCATCTTCGACTATGGCAGATAACTTAGAGACAAATGAAAAGGAACGCGTGTCGGAACAAGGAAAAAAGCTCGGACCCGAGGGCCTCGCCCATGCGCAAAGGATCCTGGAGGATGCCAAGGCTGAACATGGCAAGCCCATCTCCAATGAAATCATCACACGCTTCCCTTTGCCGAGTACCAAGAGTATATCCTGGATTCAAGTTCAGAGTGTCCAAGAACAAGGCATTGGAAGACCATCACGATCATGTCCTCCTGCGTCTAGTGCCCTTCTCAATCATGTCACAGCGGATGGATCTCCGTTACCATTCTTTGTGCAGTACGACCACGTCGAGGTACGAACCATCGGCAATTTGAGTCAAATAGCGTGTTTTAACCCTTTTGAATGCTCTAGTCCTCCTTTGTCTCTATCCATGCCTTTTTTTCACTAGACAAGTTGCCATCAAGATTAAAACCGTAGGTTCATTTCAGGTAATCTACAGAGCAAGACAGTTACTTTACTTTACACAGGCTATTGTCTACATATTTAACCACTTTCTTCTCCCTTCCAATTATCCGATTGTCCGGCCAACGATTGACGCACGAAGAGGTTATAAATCAATTAGATGATGAAACTGTATCATACGAAGTCGGCCTAGGTTTAGCGGACTCATTCACCGAGACTCTCCGAGTTAGTATCCGAGTCGAGACTGGCAAGTACGAAACGGCGATAGCTTGGCTTCGAGACCTTGTTTACAGTTCTCAATTCGATCAGGAAAGGTGGGATCTTGGAGTATTGGCATCCCGAACGTTAACCAATTCGTTCGCAGGTTGCAGGTCGCTGTCGCTAAAATTCAGCAAGCTCTCCCAGAGTTGAAGCGCGATGGCACCAACGTCCTGGCTTCATTGTGTTCCCAAATGTTATATGACGAAGATTCAGTATCGCGTTCTGGGGGCATACTCTCTCAGATAGAATTCACTCCTCAACTAGCTCGTAGATTGCGGGAAAACCCTGGAGAAGTGATTGCAGACCTCGAAGAGGTCAGACGCCATCGTATGTGAGAATCACGCTCCAAAATGGCCTTTGCCGATAATATATTAGTGACCGAACCTTCTGGCGTTCGCTTTTCGGTTTCCGGGAATGTCCTGAGTCTTAAAAATCCTCGTAGTACATGGGAGAAGTATTTTAAAGAAACTTTACAAGTAAGTTCATACATACTTCCACATGAAATCATCCCCGTTTAGTAACGTTATTTCACTTAAGGAAGGTCCATTATCACCGGTTCCCCTTGCCGTTTCAACGCTCAGCTCAGTTGGAAGAGATCCCGTGAAGAAGGTTATTGATGGAACGACATAGCTGCTTTTCTTCCTAACTAACAAAATTTGACAGGCCATAGTTATGAGTCTTCCTACGATTGAGAGCTCCTTCGTGTCGCATACTACTAAAGGAATCGTGGGCATTCAACATCCTGATTATCCAGTTCTCCGCGTTGCTGTAGAGGTGCTGAACGCCACGGAAAGCTATCTTTGGGTGAGAAGTTCCGCATGATGTAGGTCGGTGACTTAACTATCCATAGCGCTACATACGTGGGGCCGGGTTAGCCTATGGTGCATATGTATCCATGGACGTCGAAGCTGGTTTCCTCAGCTTTTCGCTCTATAGGGTATGTGATGGGTTCGTTTTTCCTCATTAAAGTCTTGGCCTTAATGTCGGACTCAGAGCTCCAACTGCATGGATGCCTTTGGCGAGGCCTCGAAGATGATCAATGGTCTGGTGGATGGTCAAGTAGGTGACCGGCTCCACATCCTTCGGACCGACATTGAATGACCGAATAGATCGAGCTTGACACTGCGACACTGGACGCTGCGAAAAGTAGCATTGTCTATGGAGTCGCGAAAGCAGTGTCCACGCCTGGTCGTGCTGTGCGTAGAGATATATTACATGACGTTAGATTCTAACTATTATTCAGGCCGTTGTATCATTCAGCAACCAAGCGCTGAAGAATGTACCTCAATCATATCAGATAGACCTCCTAGAGAAATACAAGGACGTCACATGCGATGATGTTTTGCAAGCTATGCGTAAATATCTCTTGCCACTTTTTGATTCATCCACCTCTGTGGCGGTGGTTGTCGCGGCGCCTGGTAAGGCCGCAGAAACAAGCGAAAGATTATCAAAGGTTGGGTTCGAGGTGTCGGAGCGCGAACTAGAAATCGATCCCAACGAGATGGAGGACTCTGATTGGACAGAGAGTGGAAGTGAAAGCAGCGATGAACGTCGCTAATTACGTCCGTTACTTTAGATTTGGTATAATATATATATTGATACCAGTTACGATTGTGGAGGCGAATGGGAATCGGATTGTGTAAGAACTTGGATCAACTTGCCCTCGGCTTCACCAGGTGTAAGCTCTACCCCGTCCAGAAAGTCATTGTCCACCAAAAACCTCACAGCCTGAGAAAGATTTGAAATTGTTATCCGAATCTCAGGAAGTAACAACTTCAATTTCATGTAAGATTGATATGCTCGGGAGGTAACTTATTACTTACATTACGCAGTAAAGTTGGTCGCGAAGCAAAAGGATTGTGAGGGGGTTTCTTTGGACCTTTTGCATTCCCTTTTTGAAAGGGTCTGAGTTTGGGCTGACCCTCGACATCCTTTGAAAGGGAAATTCCCTGGGGACGGTCGACGACTGCTGGCGGTTTCGAACTCATGACTTCCGGAGATTCGTCGCTATCTTCACTTGAGGCTGACTCTTCGTCGGAAGCCAAGAGACGATCAGATGATCTTGAAACCATTTGCTCGGGATGTGAAGTCGACAGCTGCTTGGCATTCTGTTTTGGGGGAAGTCTCGAGCTCATCTCCCTCCCTTCCTGCTTGTAATCAGGGCGAGGTCGTTTTCTGGGTAACGAATCTTGAGCGATAATTTGATCACGCTCGATAGCCGCCCTTCCCTGCTGCTTGCCATTCTGTTTCTGGGGAAGTCTCGAGCTTCCGGGGCCAAATCTCTTCTCCTTTGCTTCCTGCTTAAAATCAGGGCGAGGCCGTTTTCTGGATAACGAAAATTCTCGAGGGATAATTTGACCACGCTCGATAGCCTCTTCGAGTTTACGTTTTTTTTCTGCAGCTCGCTCAGACGTGGGCCATCTCTTTTTTCGTTCTGCAATCCAGGCGTCGAGGGCTTCCGGTGTGTTCAGAATGATATTAGTACCTTGAATAGGTATAGGTTTCCTACAAAGGAACGTTAGGTTTGGATTTCCCCAAGGAAACTGCAGTGCTCACCCTTTGAGGCTAGGATCGGCATCCCATTCTGGCTTCTTTTTACGCCTTTCCCATCCGGATGGATATATGAGGTGTCGGTCCATCTTGTGCATCTCGAGAGACTTTTGGGATCCGGTAAAGTGACAGCCTTGGTAGGAACATCTATGGTTTCCTGGCTGGTACCAGCTCCCAAACTGCCGGGGCTGGTGAATAGTAGGTCTGTGGTTACTGGGTTTCCGTTCTGATATTTGGGGTCGCGAGTGCTCAGGAGTGTACGTAGAAGATAGCGTGTACCCATCTGGCGTAGTTGATGGACGCGCTGCGTTGGCAAGAGCCTGTATATAATGAGAAGAATATTGGGCATATGGATTAGCCAAGGCAGAGGTCAGAGCATGTGCAGCCTGAGACGAGTTTTGTTGATGGTGCATCGCGACGGTGGCAGAAAATACATGTGACTGGATTACGAACAAACGTACACGATTAGTGATACTGGCATACTTTTGCTGCGAACAGTAGGATAACCACCAAACAATACTTAATCAGACGGTACAGTGTAAGGGCGGAAAATCTGATCTGAGGATGTTCGGAAGATAGGAAATGAGGTTTACAATACCCGGTTCAATGCCAGTCTGAGACTTGGGGGAAGGGAAAAACATTCGGCGCTAACCCGTCCAAGAGAAAAAAAAGAACAGAATAGGTGACCGAGCTCACTCCTGGGGCTCGGTCTGTTGTTGAGCATCCCGGCCAACTCTCCTTTCCTTCTCGCTTTCAAGCTGGTGATAAAGTAGGAATAGCGCTTTTTCGTTGGACTCTGGCGTGCCAATGATGGTGAACATGCGCTCGCCTGTCTCGTCGTGAGGTGTCTTGGCGATGGAGATCTTGGATCCAGATAAACGACGAATTTCGGTTATCTTTGTTCCACTCCGGCCGATGATACAGCCCACCATGTCTGACGGGATGGATATGTTTTGTGTGCGGAGATTGGACGCCGGCTGGGATGCGGCGGGACCCGAAGGAGACTCCGGGGGAGATTTTTGGCTTCTGCCAGCGTCACCATTCTGGCGACGAGAACCGTTGTAGTTGCTACCGGAATAGCCTTGGCCTGCACGTCTATTCCCCCCGCCCCGGTCGTCGTGAGCGTTACCAGGGTTAAAAAGCACAGTGCCCAACCCCCTCTCCCAGTCCTCCAACAAACATTTCCCAATTTCTTCAATGGCGAGTCCGATGGCTTCGGGGGTTCCCTGGACATCAACGATACGTTCCGTGGATTGGGGCAACATGTCTTTGGCGGCGATCATACGTGCACCAGAAGTGTCTTGTATGGTTTTTATCTTGAGACCTTGGCGGCCAATGATGGTGCCCATGAGGTTGTGGGAGATAAGGAGACGTATGGAGGTGTGAGAATTGGATGGCGAAGGAGATGATACGGGGGAAGAGGGGCTCGCTGATACGAGCTGAGCGATGATAAGAGTGTATGCCTGGATGGTGTCAGACTAAATAGAGACGAAAAAAAAGAGAGCATATACCTTTGCCACTGCTTGGACAGGGCCTGTTACGGTCAGAACGCGTTCATGAACGCCGGAAATGACCTTGCTGACGCCAGCTTTAACGCCAGTGCGGTCTCTAAGTTCAGCGACATTCTTGCCAGCCCTACCGATGATGATACCAGCGTCTTTTGTACTAACGAGGGCTCGTAGGGTGAGTGCCTTGTCCTCGGAGGGCGAGGAAGAACGGGAATGAGGCGGGGAGGAGGCGGGGTCGGTGGGCATGGATGGAGGAGAGGAATAGCGGGATGGCGGAGCGACGGAATTCGCGTTCAAATATTCGGCGACAGCCGAACTCTGTATTGTAATCGTAATACATAGTAAAAAGACGCTAATATCCCAAAGAGCCAAGCAGCTCAAAAGACGACCCTGTAACTTCTCTTTCTACCTGTTGTCGCTTCTTTAACACTGCTGCTTTGCGCTCTTGGAACGCTTGTGCCTTCATCTTCCGCTTCTCCTCAAGGCGGTCGACTACGTCCTTGTAACCCCAACCAACTTCGTGCGAGAGCCGCTATTTCCAATTTCAGCATCGTTTTTCAACCCACATCCCAACCAACTCACCTTGACAGTACAGTATTTGCGTCCTGGCTTCAGCCGCAACACGCGCAGCGCCTCTGGCACAACCATCCTTTTCTTCCGGTCATATGGTGGAGGCACACCCTCAAAGAGCTTGAGTCGCTCAAGCGCAGCCGCCCCCCTTGCAGTCTTATGCGGAATCATGCCGCGGATGGCTCGGTATAAAATCTTTGACGGGGCGCGGTGATGGAACGGGCCAGATTTTTTGGGATTGACGATATGGCGTTTATGCAAAAAGTTATGGTACCGGAGCTATGTGTGCAACGTCAGTGACTCGTTGCATTTTTCGATAGAGATTGAACGTACTTTGTTACGGAAAAAGCTGCCTGAAATGTTGATTTCCTCACATCTTACAACAACAATTTTCTGTCCCGAAAGAACTTGTTTTGCGATGATCGAGGCCAGCCGACCAAGGAGATGTCCCTTTCCATCAATGACGATGGGGGTCGACGAAAAAGTGGCCATTATGTTGTCTAGAAGGCATGTTCAAACGAGATGACGAGAAAGGGATAGAAAGAGTACGGACCTAGAGAGGATAGGTGAATATGTGCTGAGCACAGTTAAGATGGCTAATAACTCGCCTTGAGTCTTGACGTTCGCGGGTCTGGCAAGGCGCGGTGGCTGGCAATCGAAACCTTGTGAGAAACTGCACAGTATCTCGGCATTTTCCGGTTTTCCTTTTCAGGACAATTAACCAACTAACGACAAATAACTTCCTTAACGGTGCTGATGATCACACCGTACTTATTCATGACAAGTGATATCATTTTGCCTCATTAACAATGCGAATTGCCGTGTCATTCTAATTCACCAAAATAATTATTCGAGATTGACAACTGCAGCATTGGCGAGAATTATACAAGTAGGTGGTGACTCTTGGAGTCTTCAATGAGCTATTGTGAACGTCAGTTATTATCCATCAATGCCAAACGTTAAGAAAGGCGTACCATCCGGCGTTTTGGCTATGTAGTCGATAGCTATTGAACATATCATATGTTCATGAATACAGTGACATGACCAACGAATGTTAACATACCTTGTTGCACAGTTGTTATGTCGTCGGCCTCTGCATCAGGTATTTCAATTCCAAATTCCTATTCCATGGTTAAATTGAGTAGAGACGAAGGATATCGTGACGTACCTCTTCCACTGCCAGCACAACTTCCACTGCATCCAGACTGTCAAGACCCAAGTCTTTCGTAAATGATGCTGAAGGAGAGAGCTGACAAGGGATTCGTTAATGCACAGTAACTGCAACTGGTAAAATATGAAACTACTTTTGCCGCGTCGACCTTGTCAAAATCCTTAAAAACGTTGAGAACACGCTTCTCTATGTCGTCCCTCGGTAGACTAGAACCTGAGGAGAAAAGAGCTTGCTGCCTCAGCTGGTAGGAGACACGAGGGTTAATCCATGAAGCACGAGGAATAAAGGCAGCTCTGGCAGCAAATCTGAGAAACGACATTTTGTGTAACAGCAGAGTAGAAGGAGAAAACGGAGACAACTCGGCAACGCCCGATCGCTTCCGAGCTTCCACGCTATACGCGGCAAACTATACTTGTCGCCAACACTTGACCAGTCATGAAACATGGCGTAGCCTTTCGCAAGTTCTCTAGAACATCTTCTCATAGGATGCTTATGTTGAGGTGCGCTTTCATTCCTGAATTTAATATACGACCTTCATGGAGCCTCCAAGGAACCTTGTCACGTCTCTATTGGAACATGAACAAATTCGAACAACACTCCCGAAAGCCCGTGATACTGCCAGACTTGCAGAGAAGGTTTTTTGATTCACGACCTTGTTTACATTATCTTTACAAATGATCATCAGATTATCACCCTAGGCAAAAAAGGTGGAAGGTCTGCAGAGACCAGTGCAAAGGCATTCCTTCTCAATCCAAGCCTCGTCCCAAAACTATTCGGACCGCTTGCATCACGATACTCGGAGAGGCAAGGTGGTTATACTCGGATACACAAATACGGAAATCGTCAAGGCGATAATGCTCCCCAGGCGATTTTGGAGCTGGTCGATAATCCCAAAGACATACGATTGGAAATGACATCCAGAGCTATTGGGCGGGAAGTTTTAAAAGAAAAATTGAAAAAAGAACAGCCTATATCATTGATTAATAAAGGAGCACAAGGCGTGGAAGACCTGATTAAATCCGAACGTGACTCTGTCAATCCGAAAATCGGCTTTCTGAGGCCTATGACCCGATGGAATCTACAGAAAGTACTGAGATTCCGATCCGCAGATGCATTGTCAAGCATGGCTACCAAAGCGGGAGAGTATATGGTTAGTGCTTAGAATGTATAGGTTCCTATTCATCTAATAACATCGTGATTTTAGGATACGTTATTGGCTACCCCGTTGGGGTTCAGACAGATTCATGAAGAGCTCAAGGAAAAGAATCCTCGCGCCAAACCGCGGCGATTGCGAGCAGGCGAGACCGCGCCTGGGGATACCCGGGCCGCGTTGGACCTAGCACGAGGTGCCCTAGGACATAGAAGACCACCGCCCAGAGGTCCAATACTTGACATGAAAACAGTATTTGGTCGAAAATACAGACATGCATAGACACATTACATCGCACTATTCGGGGTCTTTTTGTGAATCATATTCTATAATTTAATCTTCCAATTTTGACATCGTTAAGAGCCTTCCCATGCCGAGTCGTCTGGTCTACAGAGTTAGCCATACTGATGTCTGAGGTATATTCGTTGATGATAATGGAAAGAAAACATTATAACACAAGTCGCGCTAAGATAAACATTAATACCGACATAAAAGTGCCCAATGGTCGCTAATCAGCATGATGTGCTGTTGATGTATCTCGCTTCATGCCATCTCATCATCTCTCGGCAACACGGCTGTTTGTGTAGTTCCAAGAATGGTTGCCTGCAGTCGGAGTAATTACGTAGCACCTTGACAAGATTTAAGTCGTATAACTTTAATTTCAAAACCATGGGCGAACCTTTTGAAGTAGAATCACTGTGCGTAGAAGCACCTGTAATCCTGCCATACACGGTCAATCGTAACCCCGTTGCTTCGTGGTGGGTTCTCTGAGAAAAGGTGAGAGAGGCTGCAATTGGCATCCCTCCATGATTGCGCGCTATGATATCTAAGCGGTTGCTTGGGCGCTGAAATGAGCATGTGCCACTCACGTCACCTCAACAACATTCCAACCCTTTCTAATTGAGTATCGATAGACAGAGCCTGCATCCAAAACCAACGTGACGGAATCTGCTGGGTTTACTAGCTGAACGGAGTCGTAGTTTTGACCGTAAGTCCGCTGCAATTCAACGGTCACGCTACTTTGTGTATCGTTGTTAAACACGAGGAGGACTTGGTAATTTGCCAAGATGGCTGGCATAACGGGCAACGCGGACGTAAGGGTTAAGGCAATTTGCTTTAGAAAGTAATAGCTCGGTTGATGAGGTCGAGGGTTCTCGGAACACGAGGATAAGTAGCGTGAACTTATTTACGGCAAGGCGAGGCGGGGAGAATTATCGCCTGTCCCCGAGATCGGTCCACTCATCAATGGTTCTGAAGAATAACCTACATGTGTCAATTCATGCATGGACTTGCAAATTATTGTCCGGCAGCCTGTATAATTGCTGCAGTCGGTGCTTTTATACCCGCGGTAAGGGATGGAAACAATGCGGTTTCAGCGAGGTAATTTTGTTGTTGTCGGCGAGCGTGTAAAATATTGCCATATCTACTTTCCTTTTATCGCAAGTCCATTGAGCTTGTCAAAACAAACAAAAGAACTGTGCATTCTTCTCAGAGAGATATTGTGAGCTAGGTCCATCAAGTAAGTATATGCGTCTATGAACAATGAAAAGCAGGTAGGTAAGACAGTGCTAATCCGCAACTAATATCGACGATTGTAATTCATGGCGTTTGGTTGTTCGTATGATTCATTCACTTCGTCCGCAGCACTTCCCTGACGAACATGTCCATAAACATGATCAGAAGGTGCATGTGGATTCTGCAAGCCTTCGTACGACATACGCGTGTCCCATGGATCACGTTTGTCCATAGGAATAGTATTGTCAACTGGGTTAGAGTGAGAATCGTGCAACCGATCGTATTTTTCGTGGTCCGCTCGTTGGTCTCTTCCATAAGACATGATCACGACCCAAAGATATACCTGTCTTCAAAGTCAGGGGTAAATCAGCAAAATAAAAGGTCACTAACGAATAAGATTGCAAGTACGACCCATAGGCCACTCATGACTCCAACATTGACCCAGGGGAATATGTTACAAAGCGTCTGTCCTTCCCCAGATGAACCAGACTCATTAGGGAAGAAGTTGTTGAGACAATTGTTTTCAGCGGTCGTGTGCCGTGTTGCTGATATGATAATCCACACAGCTGCTACCGCGAATGCAGCTACAAGCACAGGGATGTGGAGTGCCACATAGCGCCGGAACAGCGTAGCCTTTTCCTATGAGCCTGATGTGAGTATGATCAAGCTTAGGACAAGAATAAGCAACTGAACTAATTTCACGCTTATAATCCCGAGGACCTGAATTGCAGCTCCTACGAAACATATGATTGCAAGAATCCAACGGGCAAACGATGGTAGGGCTGCTCCGACCACTTGAAGAAGTTAGCTGCGCATCTTAGCATTCTGGATCGCACTTACATGATGGGGTAGCTAGAGCAAGTATACCAGCCAGAAATGCGACAATAAACTGCACAATGATAGTGAGATAGATTCCTGCATTTACCAGAGGTATTGCGCAGCAACAGTAATCCCTGGGCTTCATGGCGATTAGAGGTGGGTGTAACGCGGTTGTCCATTACGTCACAGTGTGTGACCTTATATACCGGTCACCCGCACTGCTAGCACTGCCAGCACTGCCCAATGGCTCGTTTCGCCCTTCTCTCCTTGATTCCTTTTTTGCTGGTTCTATGTGTCACCGCCAGTCCCGCAGCCCCGCAGTTCCCAACAGATCCTGAAATCCCCGTAAGAACGAACCAGAAATGGAGTTACACCAACTGTGGTAAGCCACATAGTTCGTTCCGCAGGACCCGCATTGAAGTCACTTAAAGGTCTCGAGACTGACGCAGTACAACTGAAGTCACTTGAAGTGTTTCCGGATCCTCCTAAGCCGGGTCAGAACCTTACTATCAAAGCAAAGGGCATTGTCGTTGATGAGATTGACGTATGTTGGAATACAACGAACAATGGCTGGCATCTAACCGAGCCTTAGGATGGGGCATATGCCGACGTCACCGTGAAGCTTGGTCTCATCAAATTGTTAGGGAAACGCTTCGATGTTTGTGAAGAAGCGTAAGCCCAAATACCTGGTATAAATCAAGTTGATGTTGATCCGCTTGTAGGCGGAACGCGAATGTTTCTATTACATGCCCCGTGGAACCTGGCACGTACACAGTGGAACAAACTGTCAAGTTACCCGAGGAGATACCTCGAGGTACGTCACAAATTTCTTTTCATGAATATCCTATCAGCTAATCCCGTGTAGCTATATTCAAGGTTGAAGTCCGTGGTTACACAGCAGACGATGAGGATATGCTATGCCTGGACCTCCGTGTTGATTTTATGCCTTTCTTCATGGACTGGTAGTATCGTATCTGCAGGATAGTGCTATGGTGTTTACCCCTTACATAGTGCTCGTAGTGTGACTTATGATTTGACTAATACAAGTTGATGTAAGCTCACCTACAGTATGCAAAGTGCATTAGCGTGACCGATGTTCAACGTTCAACTACCTAACCGTTTCTACGTTTAAGCGGTGTTGGGCAGCCGAATTATCGAACAGTGCCTAATATATACTGCGTTAGACTTCCGGGTCTATTTATAGTTTCGCTCACAAACCGTACTTCTTACTACTAGTAACGCTGTTCAACGATAATGCCGAAGAATACAAAGAAACGAAAAGAGAAGTCTGCCGACTTCACCGCAAGTACCGTTCACTGTCTCTCATGGTATTCCACTCAAAAGGATTTATTAGAAACCAAAGCTAAAACTTGGGAAAAAGCAAGTCCCAGGGAATGTCATAGATACTTCCTTTAAGGCGCGCAGTACGTTGCCTTTCGTGTCATTCACCTCTCTTTCTTATCCTTTGACAGCTATTGCGTTGCCTACCCAAAGCATTGCCGTAGAAAAAAAGGATGATACTCCAGTAACAAAACGCGGACTGTCGGTTGATGACCTGCTTGTTCACCTCAAGCACTATAATCCCTCTACGAGAAAAGGTCAGCCCTACCTAACGCAGCCCTTTTTACAACTAACGCGATTATCAAGATGCGATTTTCGGCCTGCGTGAGCTCTTTGAATCACACTGGGATCTTTCGCAATCGCATCTCGTACCTTTGCTGAATGGACTAGTTCGATTGCTTAGTGACGAGGTGAGATGTATGTCCATCCGACGCGTGTGACAGGGCTCATTGATATACAAGGATGCCAGTGTTAGGAAAACGTTAACGTCGTTTTTGGCATGGCTACTGCCACGGATACCTTCTGTATGTCATTAGTTTGCGTGTAAGCACAACCTTTACTCATCTCAACCTAGGAAGAGCTGATTCCTCATTCGTCTCTACTTTTGCTTTACGTGACATCTGCTCAAACCCACATTTTTCCTGAACTTCGGATCGATGCGATCCGGGTGTTGAACATATTATTGGATTGCATACCTGGCGTTGTCACGGCAGGTTGTTGTCAAGCGAACGGAGGACATGGAAGCCGAGTTCTGGATGGGTACTTGGGTATTCTGAGCGCGGGATCAAAGTATGACGAATCAGAAGGTGCGTATACGACCTAATCGTCATCGTATAAAATTAATTGACTTCTGTTCCAACAGGGCCGGTTCAAGCTACTTCGACCGCGAGTGTCATATTAAGCCCAGCTGTAGGCCAATTCATTTTTATTTCATGCTTTTAGATCCTTGATACATGACGCGACAGTCAAAGCTTGTTGTTTTACAATCGTTGGCATCTTTTTTACGCTCTGGATTATCGCCCTCGCCTACTAGTGGATCTGGTCCTCCTTGGGATAGCCCAGGAGCAGGGCAGTATTGGTTCTTATCGCAAGCGTTCAAGACTTTGGAATCTTATTCTTCATTCAACTCTTTGCTGGAACCATTGAATCATGATCACAACGCCGATTTCCGACGATGGTCTGCAGAGGACCAGTTCGACGAGAACTTTACGCACTATCCCAGCGCTATGTCATTTGTGGCTAGTGGGTCCTGGGCTCTAGAGGAGCTCGCAGAAGAACGTCGGAGTCTCGATCCATCGCCAACCTACAAGGCTGCTGATACACTCAACTATGACTACCTTGTTGTAAGTCAATATAGCTTATGATGCGAATTCTCTCTCGATGTGATTTAGCACCTAGCTCGAAATTTGCAATCGACTTTGGTTTCTACTTTTCTGGATTGCGCACCAGCCGTGTTCTCTCCGAGCGAAAAACCTTTGGAGACAAGTCTTCAGCTGATTCTGGCGGTATCTCAAATTTCTCGGACTTTGTATAGCTCTTTATTACAACATCGTTCCTTTCTGGTGAGCGTGGTCCGCTCTTGTGCTGTCAATCGCTTGACTATTATAGATCTCAGAAAAGAGCAACGATACAATCATGAATCTCGGAATCATGTTGGGTTACATGGCACCGTACCTTCCTGCCCGGTCTCAGGTGACGGTTCATGGGCTTGCACTATGTGGTTCAACTCATTTTTTTTTGGTACAGAATGAACAGATATTCCTGGAAATGAATGTAATATTTTGTGAACTTGCGGCTCTGCATAAATTCGCCATAGATTACGATTTGGATCCCTTACAACGTCCTGCCAAGCGTAAACCGAAGCCAACTGCAAGCCACGCAAAGGACGCACCGTCGAAGTGGCTGGCTTCGGTTAGTGATTACATTGTGCTTCTCTTGAGGGGAGAAGCAGTTTGTTCTACCCAAATTGGGCGCCCCATGAGCCCAAGTGCATACATCTCGTTGGCACCGGCTATTTGGTTTCTCCTCGACAGCGACAGCCAAGGGCTTGGCTGCGCTGGGCAACAGCAAGGACTCCTCCATGCGGTTATTGATCACAGTCTAAAAGCTCCTTCAAAGTCAGCAACGAAGGGGCCGTCTATAGATTTCATTGCTAGACTTGTTTTGGTACGTAATCCCCAGAAAGTACAAGTCAATCACTTTACTAAAGTATCTATAGCTCGATACAGGGCCCCAATACCAAGGAAGCTTCAACATCGGCCGTAGTATGGAGATCGATGAAAAGTTTAAAGAATGGCTATTGCACTTACCGCAATGCTTGTGGGAGCTGGGCGCTGTGAATCTTCCCATGACCGAGGTAACTTTTCACATGCTGCCCTCCATAACCTTTTAATTTCCGTCGCGTTAACTACGCATGTGCAGGTGATCATGAGAGCCCTGCTGCGGTTGCTCCAACGAAAGCCAAGACTTGTACATGCCAAAGTGGGTAATCAGAAAAAAAAATCTCAGCATCTCCTAAAGGTGGTAACCATCACTTTCCTTACTTGCACAGGCCCTTGGATCGAAATTGGTTCCTTATTTCAGCATCAGCCACGCTGTCCGTGGTCGTCTACCCGGACCGTACGCAAAATTGCCATCGTCGGATCTACGAAGGCTCACATTGGACGTTGTCGCGACCCTATTTGTGACACATGCAAATTTCTTGTCTGGCATTGGTGACCAATTACTGGAAGCTGTAGATATTGCCGTCACTTGGTAACCAAGAGGAGAGATTACTGGTCGGACCACAAATTGATGTTTCGGAACACATCTTTTGGTAAATGATACAACGGAGTTGCCAAGGCAACGTCGGTTCCTATTTCAGTACAATAAGCACAAAAGCCAGCTTGTCTATAGTGCTCTATACGAGATACAGACAATAAGTATAAAATGGAATACGAACAACAAAATGCTAAATGTGTGATAACCAGTCACCAACTGTGTGTATCGAGCTTGCTCGACACTAAGGCGCTGCATCGCTAGGATCCAGCTTATTCCGATTTCCTTGTCCCGCAAAGTTTTCCAATCGCCGGCGAGGATGTGGTAATGGCATGCACATCAAGCGTCGAAGCCAGAGAACTAGTAAAGCGGATAGTGAGAGTAATGCATCAGGAAAAGACAGTGGTCCGGTGCTGAATTACTGAGAATTCGTTTACACCCATTCCCATTGAATGTCGTAGAGGCGACCAACGGAAGGGTCTGCAAGGGTATCAAATGCGGCAGGAGAAAAGTCTAGGGAGGTCAATGCACAGCCCGTACAACGGTCGGTGATAGTGACGGTGACAGTCTTTCCCTGGTCTGTTGGTTGTTGGAATGACCTCAGTATATGGAAGACGAGATCAACAAAGCCACTTACAAGTAACCTTAACCTTCCTACCACAGATAGGGTTAGCATTGGGGTCGCCACCACCTGTATCCACTTAAGTCAAGTTAGAATAGAACAAAGACTTGTTTCGGATAGACGTACGGGAAATTATCGAACAGTAGATAAGAGACTGCAGCAATGTACTGGCTATCATTATTCGTGATGCCACAAGCGCCAAGACCAGCTGATGATGAGAAGCTCAGTTACCGGCCAGGAGGCATAGCCGCACGACTTACTGCTGTAGAAAGTGCCTACAATGAAATCAACAGTATTAACAGCGAGGATCTGGTGTATGCAAGAACGTAGCGCACCTTGTCCTAACTGAAGGCCAAACATGAAGCTCGGCTCATTACCACCACTACCTGAGCTGGGGGTCGTAGCAGGGGGAGCGGCATGCGAAGTGGTCTTTGGAGGAGGGGGAGGCGCAGCCGTGGTGTGAGCCTGGGTGGTGGCGGGCGGAGCAGGTGGCGTATACGTCGTGTGAGGCGTGCTAGTTGGGGTTGGCAGCTCCTTAGACGAAGTATGGGAAGCAGCAGTATGAGGGACCGACGTTGACGATTGGGAAATGGAAGGACGGGGCTTGCATCGCTTGGAGAGCCTACGGGGTTGGATAGGCTGATCTTCAATGGGAGCTACAAGACGGGCGGAGATGCCGCGATGGTGAAGCCGACGCGCAATGTGAGGAGTGGCGAGGACAGTGGGCATAAAGGACGAAAGAGATGAGGACGAGGGTCCTGGAGATGAACATGGTGAAAAAAAAAACCTGCGGAAAGGGATGGATAAAAGAGTGGAGAGAGCAGGTGATGGAGAGGAAAAAAGTAGAGATGTAAGAAGGAGATATAAGGTTAGGTATTTGTATTGTGCCATATTGTGGTGTATTTGGCTATATAGCATCTTTGACCGCATACATTTTAGCTAATCCCGTGCCTGCCGTGCCTGCGAGGCTGCGGGAGTAGGCATCAATCTGGCCGAGCATCAGCATGCTCTCGAGCCGGCTTGGTTCGCCAGGGATCTTGAATAGCCTCGTTACGTCCTCCTCGGGCAGCGGCGCCAACCCCTGTGCCACCCGCGTCTGGTTCTCCTCCTTGCGCTTCGCGACGTAAGTGTCTGCACGCGCCCGTTCCCGCGTAATCTGTCGCGTCACGTATGCTATGTTCCCCTCTTCCGTCCGGTAGTTGTCTATCGCCTTCTACAATCTGCTCCACGTTCCGCGTCAACCCCGTTGAGCCAAACTCGAGCGCGGAGAACGACGGCGGAAGTGTCGCCTCGCTCGCCATATCCGGCGTGCCATCATATAGGGGCGACTTGCTCGACTCCGTCAGTACTCCGAGGAACGAGCTCAGCAGCGGATTCGCCCGGACTTTGAGAGGCACTTCCTCCAGAATCGAAGAAAATGTTAATTGGTGTTGTATGAGGCTGGACCAAACGTGTCAATTTACACATGCGTATGAAACGATCACTCCACACCTGGAAGTGCTAAAATTTGATTTTTTGTACGCATTCAAAAAAGGTGCCGTAAGGCGGAAGGCTCGGAACGATGCATTTCCCCGTGCGGTCTGTGACAAATCTTCAGCAGCATGAATTACTCGTTTCTGAGCTCATCGACAACGGCAACTTGCCATGTACAATGACTATCCCTCCATGCCTCAATTTTTCTTGATGAATAGCTTGTGTATCGATCAAAGTCTGATTGAAAAAGGCCCCCATCGTCGTGGCCTGGTAAAACCCAACTACGCTGTCATCCGCTTGCACCTCCTTTAGCGACCGGAGCATAGATGCCTGATATCGTGCTATCGAAGTATGTCATCCAAGCAAACACACTATAATGATCATGCAAACCAATCGTTTTCGTCGACTTGTCGCCGTCTTCAGAATGTTGGGGCAGCGGAAATGAGTTTGATACTTCTAATGTGCCATCCAGATCAAGGCCCAACAAAAGCCCATGTGCTGTCGTCGAGGGTGCTTCTCGTGCGTGCTTTATTATTTTTGTCACAACCTACATTATGATCATTGAGATTGCGTATACCATGACCAGGAAGCACAGAGACAATACGCTTACCATCCCGTCCAATTGTACAACACGATTAGGTATTTCGGCTTCTATATCAATCGCTTTAGCCATAGATGGTGGAATTGCTTCATATTTGGGTGCTGCGGGTACTGGTGCAGCAGCAGGTGCAGGCAGCGATGCAGCCAGGGCAGCTGCAAACGCTTGTGCCATTTTTCACTGTGGAGTATAATCTACGAGTCGCACAAGACGCAACTTCAAGCTATTGACAAACGCAGCCAAACATACATCCGATATTCAGGGACGACGTCTATGACAATCAGTGAGTACTTATCTTAGTCTGATTCAACTCCCTATTCTGCGTAGACACGTTTTCATTACGTTCAATGTATTTTTAATAGCGTTGCGGTGGTAGCGATATCCTTCACATATGTTATCACTCACAATATCAGTCAACGTACTCTGACATTCGTACTCAATTGATATCCTTAATGCTCGAATCGCTTAACATGTCGTCAGTATGGATAAAATCCAACAACCTCCAGCATGCCATGATACAGTGGAACGAGAGATGGGATGACGCCAATAGCCGTGGGAGGACAGCTTCCGTATTCCTTTCGACCTTACCGTGACCATAAGGATACCCTGACATGCACTACTCATCGCGCTCAAGCAAGATCATCATTCTTCTGGTCATTGACCTTCTTTTCTTCTTTGTAGAGCTAATAGTCGGCATGTAGCCA
The DNA here is from genome assembly GCA_015039365.1 of Amanita rubescens. NCBI lineage: Eukaryota > Fungi > Basidiomycota > Agaricomycetes > Agaricales > Amanitaceae > Amanita > Amanita rubescens. The sequence continues at coordinate 747,134 of WION01000004.1, forward strand.
TGTTCGTCTCTCTCCCCGCTACTCATCCTCTTCTAGGCTATGCTGTGGGATCTCTGGCTCTCGTTGCCGACAGCTTCCATATGCTAAAGTATGTTCCTCATCGTAGTATGGCCCAGGGATCTCAACCTCCTGTAGCGATGTCATGAGTTTAGTCGTGGCTTTATATGCGATCAAGGTCGGTATTTGACTGAGGGTGTTAGTAAGAGGACTGATTTCCGCCTAGCTTGCGTCGAAGACCAACGCTGATCCTCGCTACTCCTATGGCTGGCACAGAGCGGAAATCTTGGCGGCATTGATCAATGGCGTCTTTCTGCTCGCTTTGTGCTTCTCGATCACTTTAGAAGCCTTGGAACGCTTTTTCTCCCCACCAGGCATGTCGTACCCCTTTCTGCCATTCCCATAATCACACTTCGTTCAAGAAATTTCTCAACCTAGAATTGTTGTTATCGTCGGTGCTCTTGGATTGCTGTCGAATATGGTGGGCCTATTCTTGTTCCACGGTACGTTCGCCGACCTGGCCATAGTCATGTAGGCATTGACTATCTATAGACCATAGCCACGCTCACACCCCGGCAAAAAATGGACACTCCACGCCCCCAAGCACGCTTTCCCAGCCGTCATCGACCGATACGTTGTCGCGGCCTATACCATCGTCATCCATTCCAATTAGAAAGCATTCTATACCTAGGAACGAGGATGCCTATTCATCGCTATATGATCACCCAGCCGCCACACGCGCCCAACTGGTGCAAGCGGCCAACGAAATTGCTTCTGCCCAGCCTTCCTCGCCGACCACCACCAAACATTTCAGTCATTCGCAACCAACTAGCGCTGATAAAAATTCGTCTTCCTCATCAAGCAGTCACATATCTCATGAGGATAACGATGCTGGTTTGGCGATGCATGAGACTACACCTCTCTTACTTGATCAGGACGTTCCACAACCAGCCGGCGGTCACGGACACTCCCACTCGGGATCAATGAACATGCGCGCTCTCGTCCTCCATGTACTTGGTGACGCCCTTGGGAACGTTGGAGTCATCGCTTCTGGTCTTATCATCTGGCTTACGACATGGTCATATAAATACTACTCTGATCCAGTAATCAGTCTTGTGATCACGGTCATCATTTTTTCTAGTGCATTGCCTCTAGGTGAGATCACTAATTTTTCACAAGGAAGTATCCTAACAAACGGCGAAGTCCGCAGTACATCTTTCATCCTCTTGCAGGGCGTTCCACACACAGTATCGCTCAATCAAGTGCGGCGGTCTATACTCGGTGTGGAAGGGGTACTCTCTCTGCATGAACTACACATATGGCAACTCTCCGAATCCAAGATAGTAGCATCTGTTCATGTCCTTGTAGCATCCAGGAAGCACGAGTTCATGCTTATAGCTGCAAATATCCGCAGAATTTTGCACCAGCATGGTGTACATTCCAGCACCATTCAACCAGAATACCGTCATGAAGTTGGTGAAGATGAACATTCCGGAGCGCAACCAAAGGTAACTTGAATGATGTCCCGCTATTGCAAGTGTCTAACGCACACGCATCAGGCCTGCCAAGACAACTCCTGTCTGATTTTGTGCCCAGCCGATAAAGTATGCGATCCGATGGAAAACGCTTGCTGTCGTGAGCTTCAATTCAACTATTCGCGATTGCGTGCGGTTACTGATGTGATTCTAGCGCCGGCTGCTTCCACAGACAGCAACGTTTAAGCATCGCATTATAGACTAAATGTAGAGGTCGATGACTTCGTATTATATAGTACCATAGGTTTAATTAGCTACAAAAACCGGAAAATTTGCCACGAATGTTTGAGAAGCTGTCAACCGTTGTATAATGAGAGCGCTGACAGCACTGGATTTTCGTGCTCGCAAATCATCAGCTAATCTCCTTGCCATTGCAGTGGTCGTCTGGCCGAGGAAACTTCGATGTTCTGATATCACGGTCTGTACTGCCCACTCCAAATGGTGTGCTGCAGTAAGCGCAGATGAGATCAGGCTGACAAGTAGTTCAGTGGCCAGAGCTTGTTCAGATGCCTGCTGCTGGTCGATCCTGGTGATTAGCATCGGCACAATAAGATGAATAAAGATAGGGCAGCAGAGGAGGCGTAGCTGTACAACGTGGCATGGTCAGGATGAAAGTGGCAATACGCCGACAACGTTCAGCGTCGCCGACGCTCGCAGCCTCGACTAGCTCTGACCAGACAATGTCGAGAAACTTGGAGGGCGGTATAACTCCTAGACACCTCTCCACGTCTATGGCTGGCCCTTTGCCTGCCCGCGCCATTGCAAGAGCATTTCGAACGACTTGCTTCGGTTGTCTTTCAACCGGCAAGCCGAGCTCATTCGGTGTCGTGAGCGCTATTCTCACATTAGTGCGGATCATTAGCGATAATATGTCCTCTACCTTCGAGCCTCTGGCCAATAGCATCGGCAACGACACGCCGAACCGCCTCCGCGTTGAATGTGTTCGCGTCCAATGCATATCTTCTTTTTTCTGAGACAAAATTGAGTATCTGAGAGGCGCACAGACAGAGGACAGGGCGAGGACAGGCGGGAGACAGCAATAGCGTTTGCAGCGTTTCGAGATAAGGCATCCCATACAACCTTAAATGTCTGAGCCTGACATCTATCTATAGGAGAGAGTTTTTACCCTTTGCGTTGGATCTCTTGGACTATGGCTTTGATAACTCCGACGAGAGTCCAGCTGAGTATCGGGCCTGTAAAATACGACACGCCATTGTTGAGGACTTCATGGTCTATCTTTCGCGCAGAAGATGCTTGCAGAGCATCCAAAAACAAAGTCGCAGATATACGAAGTAAGGCTTTCGGCTTTGTGGTTCTGCAACCATTGTTAGGATCTTGCGCAGCTGACTGGTCAACGTATACCGTAATATGGAATCTTCAATCCCCTCGTTACTGCTATCAAATAGGGCTTTGTGCCAAGCGTTGTATGCTGTTATGTCATCGTTCGAGAAAGCACTTTGCGATAACACGACTCCAATGGACTTCAAGAATTTCGCAGAGCTTGATTGGCGCTCGTCCGTAAACTCTAGATTGTTCAACTGTGTGGGCACTGATCAGAGAAAACAAGCAGTGGTTGGACGCATACTGACGTGGAATCGCGCAATAGCACATTGGGCGAACAATACGATATCACCTAGGTGGCTAACTGCTGTCTGTGGGTCGCCTGGTCGAGTATATATGTTTCGTAATCAATTTTGCGGGAAAAAGAACGAACCTACTGTTTCACAGTCATACTCGTCCAACAGTGAGAGTGCGTGGAATACGAGATCAGAGATCCTAGCATGCAAAGCTGTGATATCCAAGGCAAAATCGTACGTGTAAAGGATTTTGCAGAGATGGCTCAGAGCTTCGACATCAAATATAGCTGCAAGTGAAGTGAAGCGCTTCAAAGGTTCGATACGAGTACGAACTGGACAAGAATAAAGGGCAGACCTTATGGACGACAAAGGCGAATACAGCATGAGATAGAACGTCTCTTGATATGCGTTCCATCCAGACGCGGAAATCTGGGATGCTGATGTCTGGCGACAGTTTCGATTCGATGAAAATCTGTTCAAGACAATGCATAATCTCGCATCATACTCGAAGCATGCTACGCACCTCTACTTCGACTCCGTTTTCTTGAGCATCATTACGCAGCCGAGGTATACTATCTTTTGAAATCCCCGGATCTTTCTCCGTGGCAAATCCTACGTTAATCAATCCACATGTAATGAGTTGGAGGAGCAGATCACGCGTAAAAGACTGGGTCCTGCCAAGTCTTGTCGTGAGCAACCGAAAGAAAGTAGATATCAAGACATACATGTCTTCTTGCATATCGTGATTGCCTGCAGAACGAGATAATGCGACGTCACCTGCCACAATGAGATCAGGTCGCAAAAAAACCTGTGGAAAGCGCGGCTTGCATGGCACTATGCTGCAAGGAGTGTCAGTGGAAGTTCTGTGTCATGTACGACGGCACGCCTGACCCAGTCGATCGTTGCACCATCAGCCGCAAAAACGTCCTGGAATGATGAGAGAAGACTAGGCAGCTGTGCTGCATGAGTTTCAATAATAATCCAACATGAAAAACCTACCCTGCCAACGATGAAGGATTTCCATAATGAGGCGTCAGTTGAACTTTGGGATATGCAAGTAAATGCGGCAGTGAAGAGTTGGGTGTAAAATGCGGTTGGTGTCCAAGACGTCCATCTGTATATACTGACGAGGAGCGCTACAGGATCACTGCCGCTTCCGGATCCAAAACGATATGCTCTGTAAGTTACCTAGATAGAGAATGAGATTTAAATTGCACTTTGGCAAAACAACGTACGAGATGATGCAAAACTAAGCTAAACGTAACGATATCACCATCTCCACTTGAACCAATCCCATCACCCTTGTTATATGAGCCAGAGTAATGCAATGTGTGAAGAAGCTGAGCTTCTGTAGCTGCCTTGGCGTCGTCTCCGATGAGTAAACTCAAAGATAGTACGAATGTCTCCAGCATCTGTCGCACATCTGGTAAAAGACGGAAATTCTGTAATAACTCGTTGGCATCAGAAAGGAACACGATAGCCTGTCGCGGTGGAATTTGTGACATGTCCACAATAGAAGAAAGCAAAAGCATGAGAAGTTCCGATGCAGAACTCATAAGCCTGCTTGAATGCGACATCGGCAGTGAGTAGGTCGTTCTGAGAAGAGCAAGCGCGTCCTGGATCGTGTTCATTGTCTTGTTCAACGGTTCGGTCTGGGAGATGATTGTAGCTGCACCCGGCGCGTATCGTGCATCTATAGCAATCCGACATAGAGAGTCCAATGTATCAGCAGTATGCAGCTCCGAAGAACGTGCAGCTGATAGGAATGAGGATGTGAAAATGGGCACAGAGACCATTCCCGATTCCACAGCGTAACGAAGATACTTCTGAAGGTCTGGATCTCCAGGATACGACCTATACAATACAAGAACAGAATCTAATCACCATTGAGCAGGATTCCAGAAACTGGGAAAAGAATTCGTACTGCTCAAGTTGTGTTCAATCTCCTCCGACACTTGTATAGAGCTCTCTTTAGATATATAGAGCTTGCAGAGACTCATCCACTGTTTCAAATACAACAAGCCCTAGTTAATCAACGTTGAAAACCTTCGTACTACTACTGACTTTGGTTGCTGAGATACCATTCTGAAAGCAATTTCTCGTGAGTTCTGCCAGTGTCATTTTGCACAACTTGAGAAAGGAAATTGCCTAAATTAGTAACCGAGGGTATTTACAAGCTACAATATTACATCAAACTTTGGCCATTAATCTCCTAGTTTCCTGCGGCGTGAATCGCAGCAAGATAGATATGACTCGAACGAGATTCGGCTGATGTAGTGAAATCAATCAACGATTTCTTCCGTGAAGTCATTGCAATGAGCTTACCCGCATCTCTTTATGTTCCAAGAACTGAAGAATCACATTTCGTAAGTATTCAAGGTTGATCTCTTCCTCTTTATTTGCTGGTGTACCGTCTTGCGCAGGTGCCGGAGAACCCGCTCGGGACGTTGAATCTGATTGAATAGAGGTGCGCGGTTCTGCAGGGGCACTTTCGTCTGGCCGAGGTGACCAATAGCCAATTCCAGGGCTTCGCTGCCGCTCAAGCAAAGTTATAGAAGACTGGACTTTTCTAAGCTCTTCCCGTAGTGTCTGATGACCAATTAGTTCTGGTGTTGTCCTCCAAAGCATTGTGTACCTTGTTGCTGAGGCGAAGTTGAGTTTCACGAGCATTGACCTCTCCTACTTGTCGTTCAAGATTTTGTATTGTGCTTGTAAGTTCCGTTTCTCGTTCTTCAGCGGTTTTCTGCGGAAGACGACGTCAAGACGGTAGTAAGTGAACATCAGATAAATACCTCGATGCTTTCCACGATTTCTTTAGGTAGAGAGTAGTTCCGCCAACTGTTGTTGACTTAGGCGAGCCTCGTCCTGCAACTGAGCCTTTTCGGCACGAAGACGATCGACTAGCTTTTCATGCTCGCCCCGTGACCTGAAATTCGCCTCCAATAAGTTTTTCAGGTCATCTACTTCCTTCCCCTTGTCGCGGGCTTTGCGGCTCCATTCTGATTCACTATCATTACGTTCGATCTCCAATTGTTGAAGACGAGTCTTCATTTCAGTAAGCTTTGCTTCATACTTGAGTTCCGTGAAGGACAGGAGGCGGGCTACCTCTTCGGGTGATGTCGTCACCTGCTGCGACCGAGATTCTTGTTCTCTCTGAGCTTCTTGGACGTCATAAGTTAACAATGCGATTCGGTCTTGGGCTTCTCGCAATTGATATTGTAGTTCCGTGTTCTGGTTCTGTAAGGACTCGAGGTGCGACTGAACGGACTCTACTTCTGCTTGCCGCATCTGAAGTTGATCAAACATCTGATTCTTGTCGCGCGTAATGTTATTGAGCGACGTCTCTAATGTCGTGACTTGAGAAGCCTTTAGAGATAGTTCTTTTGTATGATTGGCCTAGCAGAACGTTTAGCGGCAAATTCTGCTAGGAGATGCGAAGGTCCATACCTTAAGCGTCACGGATTCAAGTTCAAACTGCCCTTTAAGAGCAGACGATTCCTTGTCATACCGTTCTTGCAGCGTGGCTAGTTCTTTCTCAAACTGCGCCCTGATCTTCGCGCTCGATTTCTCTTTCTCTGCTTTAACTGCATTAATCTCTTCCTGTAATCTCAACCTGTCGGACTGGTCTTTATCCTTATCTCCTTGTCCCCGCTGTTTCAGGGAAGTGACTTCTTTGAGAGCTTCGTCTCTTTCTTTCTCCGTCTTTACTAACTTTTGCCGCACCGTCTTAAGTAAACTGATGGCTTTGACTCGCTTTTCCTCTTCTTCTTTAGCCACGTTTCTAGTTTGCTCGAGTTCAGCCTGCAACTTCTGAGTTCCATCCTTCTGCTTTTGTACGCTCTCTTGTGCCTCAGACGAAGTCCGTTGGGATGCTTTGAACAGCGCTTCGGCCTCGTTTACTTGAGATCTTAGCCGCTCGATCTGTTCCAAATGTGACCGCGACTCAGAACCATGTTTCTCAGATAATTCCTGGATATGATGCTCTTGCTCTGCAAGCACGCTTAGAAAAGTTGGACGCCGATGCATACGAAACCTTGCTCACCCCGCACTTTGGCTTCAAGTTCTTTGATGTCATTTTGATTCGACTGGAGATAACATTCTACTAAATACCACAGAAAATACAATGAATTGCCATACCGAGGGTTTTGAGATGATGCTCCTAAGATAATCACCTAGTGCAACAGTATCGTCTATTGTTTGCAGCGGTGTTAACTCGCGAAAGATTTCATCAACCGTAACTTTATTCGCTTGCAATGTCTTGAATGACTCAGAAACATCTTACAGCATGAACTTCTTAGTATTAATTAGACATACAATAGACGAACCATACCCAGGAAACGTTGCTCAACCTGCTTCAGCCGCTCCTGTAACGACTCGATATCGGTTGACGAATCTTGATTCGCGCTGCCATGAGCAGCATTTAAGTTGGTTTCGCTCTCTGACGTTTGTGTGATGTCACCTGGCTCTCGTGCATGATTTTGAGTGACATTGTTTGCTTGAACCAACGTGTCTTTAAGTGACTTCTCCAACACTGGAGAGAGCGGAGGTGACCCGGGTAGGGGAATCAGTCTAGGAGATACCGGCGGGGGCACAAGAGATGCATTAGAAGGAGAGTCTGGGCGACTGGAGATGGCTTTTTGGTTATCCGAAGTGGACGGTGTCGCTTGCCTGGAATTATTCGCGTCTCCAGTTGCGAGGCTAGCCTTTAGTCTGTCTTCAAGAGAAAGCTTCTTGCCAGTTGACGAGCTTCTGGGGGCAGGACTAGCGCTCCGTCCGCGTTGAGCAGCTAAAGACTTGCGTAGGCTGGATTGGCTGGAAGAGAGTGGAGTTGAAGATCTGCTACCGTTGTCCGCACCGGGCGTCGCAGGAAGACTCTCTACAACTTGTCGAAGACTATTAAACATCCAGCAAGACAGGAATTATCCATCGAGGACAACTAATACATCCGACCTCTCACGTGACTACAAACTACGCTTCTGCCACTTCTTTCCCCTTCGGTTCACTGGAAGAACTCTCGGCACCATTTAATACGGTGCTGGCCAGTTGCCAGGAAGGTATCACAGGTCTACCAACCGTTGGCAACGGCGACGACGGAGTGCTTGGAATAGATGTTCCGCGATTCAACAACAAGGCTTTCAGGGACTTGAGCTCCAGTTGTAATTCGGCAAGAGATTGGTTGTGGCTCTCTTTATCCTTCTCTATCATCTGAAATATTGTTAGACAAATTAAAATGAACGGCAATGTCCAAGGACCTTGGGTAGCAAATCGCGAATATTGTTTACTTCATCTCTGATCTCGCGTATTTCGTCGCGCGTCTTCTGTTCTCCGTCCCGCATTTCCACGACGACCGTCTGAACATCCTTAGTAGTTTTTTCTATGGCTACTCGCTGCTCATCCACCGCCGCCCTCACGGCAGCAGATTCCGCCTGGATCTCCTTTAGCAGGAGCTCTGCTGCATCGAACTGCGTGTTCAACGCGTCGCGATCTTGTTCATATGCAGTAGCAGTCTGGCGGCTGCAAATGCGGCAGAAGATATTTCTAATGGTTTGGGGCGTGGATTAGATCAATAAACGTCGTTCGACGAAACACACTTTGAACAAGGATATCGCGCCATATGCAACCGTACCAGAAATAACGGCCGTGATCTGTAGCCAAATGATTAAGCATGTGATTTCCGAAGCCACGTAGACATACGAAGTAGTCCCGCCAATCCCAGCGTGTAGGTGGTGATGCTAGATTGTAAAGTGAAGAACCTTGCGCTGGGCCATGTTGTGCTTGATAAGGGTGAGCGGTGGCAGCCTGCCTGAACGCCAAGTCAATCTCCTGAGGAGATAGACCTTTTGCTTCAAGAAACTGCACGCGCTGAGAAACTGGAGAAGCCTGTGTCTTGAAGTGTGTGAGCGAAGAGCGGGGTGTAAAGCAATGAAGGTACCTTTGGGTCCACGAGAAAGGCGACAGCGTTGCGGAGCAATTCTTGACGGTCCGGAGCGGACATGTGTGACCATAACCCTAACCTTAGGCAAGGACTTGTTCCGGCGTCGGCCGGCAAATAAATTTTGGTCATTGGTTCTGGTCTACACGATCACCTGTCACTGGCAATATGCTCCAGCTGGCATTTTCAAAGGCCGTATGCCGCGGTGCTTCATACACTGCAAGGAGCAGGCTTTATTTCCCCTCAGCTTCCAGGAGAACAGCCCCATTTAATATTGGTAAGTTCGCGACCTTTAGTTTTCTACATATTCAAACTGTCACTTCACAGCCTCTCTGCTGGTCTGCAGGGGTTATGCCGATGCTTTCTCGCGCCAAAAACCCCATATGAACATTGGAACAATTGGTCTGTCCCAATCCTTACATTTCGGATACTCAATGTCCCAATGCTAGTTCCAGGTCATGTCGATCACGGTAAAACTACGTTGACTGCGTCAATCACCAAAGTCTTGTCCGCACAAGGAGGCGCCAAATTCACAGACTACAACGAAATTGACAAAGCTCCAGAGGAGAAGGCTCGGGGTATCACTATCAACTCTGCGCATGTGGAATACGAAACAGATTCGCGTCATTACGGTCACATTGACTGCCCAGGACATGCTGATTGTAAGTCTCTTCCCTTTGGCATTACCCTCAAATTCATGAATCCTATCCAGATATCAAAAACATGATCACTGGTGCCGCACAGATGGATGGCGCCATTATTGTCGTATCAGCTACTGATGGTCAAATGCCCCAAACTAGAGAACATCTACTTTTGGCTCGCCAAGTTGGCATCAAGAAGCTAGTGGTCTTCATAAATAAAGTGGACCAAATTTCGGACCCAGAAATGCTGGAACTTGTTGATATGGAAATCCGGGATCTCCTCTCGAGCTACTGATTTCGACGGCGAAAATACTCCCATCATTATGGGTTCTGCGTTGGCTGCATTGGAAGGACGAGATGAGGAAATGGGCCAAAAGAAAATATTGGAATTGGTTAAGGCATGCGATGAATGGCTTGAACTTCCACCTCGTGCGTACGTTGTCTTACACGTAGCCATTCGTTAACGATTTACCTACAGGTGACTTCGAGAAACCTTTCCTTATGGCAGTTGAAGGTTCGCTCGCATCCTCTTCATCTCGTAACTAAGTGACATTCTGCATCAGACGTCTTTTCGATTTCCGGGCGTGGAACTGTTGTAACTGGTCGCGTAAGTCGAAATGCAGATTCACTCGCATCCGTTTCTCAATGTACGATTTAGGTTGAACGAGGCACTGCGAACAAGGGTGACGAAGTCGAAATAGTCGGCCTCGGAAATGGCCTCAAGTCAACCCTGATCGGTATTGGTGAGTACACATTGATCTGAGTGTTTCCGCTATATTAAACCTCGTCTACCAGAAATGTTTAAGAAGGAGCTTGACAGAGTGAGGAATATATACCCGCCGCTAATTTCAACTAAAAATTACCCAGGCTCAAGCTGGTGACAATATGGGTGCACTGCTACGTGGGATTAAGCGCGAGCAAATTCGTCGCGGTCAAGTTATCATTGCACCTGGATCTATCAAATCCATCAAAAAATGCCAAGCTCAAATCTACGTCTTGACCAAGGAAGAAGGTTGGTCTTGAATTAACCGAGTTGACCCAGTGTTTAACGGTATGGATCCAGGTGGTCGCTACACACCCTTCATGTCAGGGTACCGCCCCCAGTTATTCCTTCGAACCGCCGATGTGACAGTTTCGTTGTCTTTCCCCGAGGGAACTGCGGACGCTGCCGAAAAAATGGTTTGTGGACCACGACTCTTCCAGGACATTACATCAACTTCTAAATAGGTCATGCCCGGAGACAACGTCGAAATGGTTTGCGACCTTCACTTTGATTTGGCGCTGGATGTCGGCTCTCGGTAGGTGTCATCAGATTTTTCAAGCAGGGTCTGTTAATGATAGTAACAGCTTCACACTCCGCGAAGGCAACAAGACAGGTAAGTTCCGCCGCCTTTCCCGATGACGTTTTCTGACCTCTTTGTAGTTGGCACTGGCATTGTGACCAAGATTTTGGAGGCACCTTAGATGAGAAATGACATACTCCCAACTCCATGGAAGGCAAAGCTGTTGCAGAGACAGCGCCCTTTAATATATAGCATGTACCTGATACTCTAATACAAGCAGTGGATTAGTGATACCGCTGAGCGTCCCGGATAAATTGCACGGCCCAAAAGAGGCAGTCGCGCGAGCCTGAATTCTCTAAAAATGTTTGCCGGTTTCTGTTCGATTCACATCCTCGACCTTTAGTTCCGATTCACACTTTCTCGAATAATGCAAACATTTTTTAGAGCAACGCTGAGGTCTGGAGCAATTTCCAGTCGTCCTCGCAGGCTGGCACCCATTCCAACAACGTGTGGACGCCAGTTCATGAGGACTATTGTCAGTATGTTGAATTTTTTTTACCCCAGGGCGGCGCGATAAGCTGACGGATATTGCGTAGCTAAAAAATACACGGCAGAACACGAAGCCGTCGTTTTCGACGACGCCACGGGACTCGGGATAGTCTCCATAACTGAGTACGCGCAGTCGTCGTTGGGAGACGTGGTGTTTGTCGAGCTCCCTAGTGTGGGCACTACTATCACGCAGGGAGGTAGGTTTGTAAATGTCTATCGCGAAGAATTAAGAAGATGACAATTCTGGTTAGATCAAATTGGAGCTGTCGAAAGCGTCAAAGCTGCATCTGATATTGTGGGTACTCCCATCAATGTTTTCGCTGCCTTCTTATGCAGGAATTTAGTATGCACCGGTCTCCGGGACTATTGAGGAGATAAACGAAATTCTATCGGACGAACCAGGATGGCTCAACAAATCCCCGGAAGACAAAGGTAAGACCCTATTTGCGTCGTTTGCAGCCTACTCTGATATTCTGGCAAGGTTGGCTCTGCAAAATTCGACTTTCCGACCCCTCCGAGGTGAGTCACCATAACGATGATACATGTTCCCAATTCACCCTGGCCCCAGATGAACGAACTCCTTAGCGAAGAAACCTATAAAGCCACCTTTGAATCATAGATACACTTCTGAATTAGCTTATTTGCATTCACACTATTCTCAACAATAGAATATCCACACCGAAATGGATGATATAAAAGTGCTTTGTTATCGTAGGCTAGGAAGGAAACAGCAATGGTCACGATGAATGAGATGGTTCGTATTTATACCGCTCGCCCCGCGCTTCCATTCTTGCCTTGGCTTCTTCGAGTGCCCATGTTTGTATGCTGGTTGGGGTCAGCGATTGTACGGAATGTCCCGCAAAGCAAAAGCATACCTCGTGTCTGGTTTATAGTACAGCATGACAGCAGCAAAGGCCATGGTCCCAAACATTCCGATGTACCAAATGTTCTCCCATTCCTCCTTTACTCGTTTCTGACCGGGTGGAAGCGGCTGGTCGGGGGAGTGAGAATGGTCTTGTGATGCCGATTGGCACAGGTCCGTACCTTTTCACCAAACAACCAACCAGAAGGCTCATTATAATGGGGTTCTCCATGCGAAGAAGCATAACGTCTGGCGCTCAGGCGAGGGGCTGCAACGCGTAGAGCTCGCAGCGAGAGCATGGAGAGTCGGCTGAAAACGTTTAATTGTCAACAAACATCTATACACACAGACTACTCGACATGATCTCATAGTCAACCTCCTGCTGGAACTTGCTCGGCGACGTTTCGTCAATGACAAAGCTGTATCTTATCAGTTCACATCTTTTTTCTTTTCAGCCTCTTACTTTAACTGTTTGTAGAACTCAACAGCTGTTGTGTTTCCTAATTCGCTGCGTTAGCATGCCTTGCTCTGCGTAGTATCGCCATCACCAACCTTTAAGCACTGTAAGCATTAACTTTTCCATCTTCCACGACGATCCTATTTTCCAGAGTTGTTGCATCATCATTTTCCCGAGACCATTTCTTCGAGCTGAACTTGAGACCTGTAACTCGTAACTACACGAATCAATGCATTGCCATCGGTTCTGCCATGTCAGACCAGTACCAGTACAAGACATCGCTTGATTCATCGACTTCAAAACGGAACATGCCGTATGCCACCAGATCTGTTTCTTTGAACACCACAATGAATCTCGATTTGGCATGGAACATTTCTTTGCGCTTTGTCTGTTGGATTCCAGCCAAATGAAGATGTCGCATAGCTGGCTCATCATGATGTTAACGGTCACAGAACGCCAAGTCTGTTGCACACACAAATCGCGCATATTGGCCTCAAACATCGCCCAAAGATCGTTGCATTCATCACTGTTCAGGTCACTTGCATGTGCAATCTTGATTCGATATCTGGGGCACTCTAAACCGGCAGCCGTGTCACTAGTAGTATTGATACATACTGAGAATCGGTGTCCACTGTTAAGCATGCCGTCAGTTGTGACGAGGTCGCCTGTAAACATATTATATCAGTTTCGATAGTGATTCAGATGCGCTTTTGCCTTCCTTGTTGGCTTTTTTTACAACGCGGCTCGACATTACATTTACTCGTTGCTTTGTCGCTATTTAGTCACGGCTCGATCAAGCTACTTACCAATCTCTTGTCATGAAGCTCGACGCGACCGACCTAAGATATGTAACATCTGACGAATTCAGAGTCTTGACTGCAGTGAAGTTAACACCATTTCTTACCATAAGCTAGTATTGACGTGGGTCGAGAAACCAGGTTGAGATGGGATCGAAAAATCACGAGGTTGTTCCGACAGTTCTCATCGCTCAGATATCTGGTCTGAGGAACGGAGGAGTTAACAAACTAATTGCTTCACTGGCAAAGCGCAATTTAGTATCAAAAATGCAAAACTCAAAATGTATTTCCTTCTCGATTGTGGTTAATGTGACTTATTGGTATCGAAACTCTTAGATGATGGCTACCGTCTAACGTACGGCGGATACGATTACCTTGCGATACGAGCAATGTCGAAGCGGGGAACCTTGGGATCCGTAGGGAACCAAATCGGGGTCGGAAAGGAATCAGGTATGTTCACTACGTCCGTGGGCGATTTTTCTTTCTGAATCCCTTGGAAAGATATTTATGTCGTTGCTGACGACGACGGAAATGAAATGGTTCTCAAACTACATAGGTAAGTACTGAAATTACCTGATTCCGCTGCCAGCCTCAGTGGCTTGACTAGACTTGGACGAATATCCTTCCGTACAATCAAACAGAAGAGGGATTATCTGGGCAAGAGGAAATCTGCCTCGTGGATGTACATGTCACGCTTAGCAGCTCAAAAAGAGTATTCTTTCATGAAGGTATGTTGTAGTCATCATAATATGTCGACAATCTCTTAAATAAGAAGGTTTTATATGACTACGGTTTCCCAGTTCCCCGGCCAATCGATCAGGCGAGACACTGCATTTTAATGGAGTTAATTGATGCCTATCCATTGTGAGCAATACTCTTGATGACTTCTATGTCGCGCTGAGGAATTGACTAGACGACAAATCACAGAAGTACCGCACCCAGGGAAACTGTATTCCGCCTTGATGGATTTGATTGTCAGATTTGCTAAAGCTGGTCTAATCCATGGAGATTTTAATGAGTTCAACATACTAATACGTCATGAATCCGGTGACCCTGTGGTTATTGACTTTCCCCAGATGGTCAGCACGTCACACGAAAATGCAGAATGGTTTGTGCCATCTTAAATTTAGAGGAGGCTACTTACAAAAAACCACACAGGTATTTCAATCGGGACGTAGATTGTATAAGGACTTTCTTTAGACGCAGGTTTCGATACGAAAGTTCGCTATATCCAAGGTTCACTAGAGTGATGTCGGAGGGTACCGACACCGATGGTTTCAGATTGGACGTCGTAGTTGAGGCCAGTGGCTTCGGACGGAAGGATATGAAATTGTTGGAAGAGGTAAGTCGAACTGGCATAATTTTTTTTGGCACTCATCTCGTCTAGTACATGGAAAACGTTAAAGAGAATGAACCGCATAGCAGTTCTGCGGACGATGAAGAGATGGTAGAAGAGGATCGAAGTGAAGGCTCTAGCGACGAAAAGTGATGAGGAAGAGGTACACGACGATGACGGGCCCGCGTCACGTATAGGAACCGCACCAGAAGAGCCAGCAGATCCCGGTGATATCAATATTACCGGCAGCAGTGCCAATCTACATGAGACGCCGGATGCAAATTCTCAAGAAGACACGATATCTCCTCCGAGGAGTGATCTGTCAAGGTCTCCACCGCAATCTCGCTCAGTTTCACCTGCCACATTAGAAAAAATGATGGACGCCTTGGACTTAAACGAAATAAAGAACAAGGTTACGTCTGATTTATCAAAAAGCATGGCCAAACAGCAACGTAAATATCACTCGAAGCGTGCTGTGAGGAAGGCAGGTCGACCGCAAGGAAGCAAAGCAAAGCAGGACACCCGTGTCAAAGCTGATCATAATGGTGTATGGGGATAACGTAGACTCTAGTTACCAGTAATGTACCTCTGCAATTCCCACGCAAACATTGCTGCTCTTCACCCCAACCTTTTGCCAACATGGATAAGACAGATCTTGAAGCATACCAGGTCCAGCTTTCACAGGTAGAACTAGCTCTGTCTGCAGACCCGGACAATGCAGAACTTGCGTCGCTTCGGTCAGAACTCAAGGAGCTCATCGAACTTGCCCAAGCTGCAGTTGCGCAAGCAGAAGCAGCATCTTCGTCGAAATCTGACTCATCGCGGAAAGCATCCTCGACACCAACACATGTATGGTCTGCCGGAGATGAGTGCCTCGCCAAATATTCTACCGATGGGCAGTGGTACCCTGCACGTATCACCTCCTTGGGAGGCTCGGCAGAGAATCGTGTTTACAGCATTGTTTTTAAAGGGTACAATACGACCGAGCTTGTAAAGGCATCCGACCTGAAGCCCCTCCCTCCAAATTATGCCGCCACGATGCCCTCATCTTCGAATAAGCGAAAGCTTACAAAGGTAGAGGAGGAGGAAAGGGAGAGAAAGAAGAAGAAGAATGAGAAGAAAGTGGAAGCAAGAGCAGCAAAGGCGAAGGAACAGCAGCAGAAGCAAGCGACATGGCAAAAGTTTGCGAAGAAGTCGGAGAAGAAAGGTGTGCATATAGCTGGTGTCGCTGGAACAAGCATTTTCCGAACGCCCGATAATCCTTTGGGCAAAGGTAAGCCCCGCCCGTTAGGAATGCGTCCAGTATTTAAGCCCTTAAAGTTGGTGTGACCGGGAGCGGAAAGGGGATGACCGAGGTGGCCTCGCGCACGAAACACAAGTTCTCAGTAACTGACGAGGACCAATAGAGGTGAGCTTACCTGGTGTCAGCAGACGCCATAAATGCTGAAGATGGCTTTGTACAGATCTGTGAGGTGTACTCATTTGTACAGTCTTTTAACATATTTGGCCGACTTCTCGGAGTTAGTTGTATCTTAACGTCGTCGGTGAAACAGCATGTGGCAGTTTTATTCCCGTCATCGTACTCATTGATCTCTCATTGCTGTCCCTTTTTTTCTATTATCTATCAGCTTCAGTCACGCGCTGCGTTTGTCCGGCGGTGTTTCTGATGCCTTCTCAATGGAACATCACGATTTTCGTCGGTTCCAATGCAACGGGCACAGGGATTGCACCGAATAGCGTTGAGTATAAGTCATCGTCTCTAATGGTAGCATTCCCACTAACTATGCCTCGTGGGGCGCGTCAAACTAATTTGTGTGCATGAATGCCCCGTGTGTGAGTCACGCAGAACTTTATAGATGCGGTAATTCAATAACGTTGCGGACGTCAATGGACGCAGCATAAGATGTGGAGCCTAATCTGGGAAGCCCGGACAATTTCTCTTGGGACGACGTAGTTTGGCGAGCTGGGGACACGCCGTTGACCCTGGTGAACGATTACGAAAAGAGTTGCTGATGAGCAGCTAAGGACAGAGATGCAGCCATACAACGGGCGGATCTGAGTCCAAACGATTCCCCGTCTTCTAGCTTTATGGAAAGGGAAGTCCCTCAATCAATGCTTGGCGCCAGATCTGCTCTGCACAAGATCTGTATTTTTTTTGTAGGCCTGAACACCTTGACTACTTAATTCGAAGGCTTCCATTGCTTCCCATCCGCCGTTTGGATTTGGGTCACCACGTCTGCGCCCGTCGACCATCAAGGCGAGGCACTCTTTGGGCAGATTGGATTCGCAGAAGTTACCAAGCTATTTCAATTTACGAAGTACGATACCTTGGAGATATTACGTTTAGCGTTCCCTAATTATATAAGCTAGGTAGCGAATATAGCAACAATTAGTCATTAGCGTAGTGCGATTGCAATAGTGTCCATGGTATGATAGGGAAATGAGATGATCAGATGGTAAAGCCGTTTGGTGTCGAATGGAATGCGTTATTCGCGTGAACAACGGTAGAGCCTCGCAAGATGTTCATCAAATCTTCGTTCTATGCCGTTTCGCGTAAGTCCGAATATAAGCGGGGATCTCATATACGTACGGCGCGCTCCAGCTCGAGTAGCTTCAGCTTTGAGACCGACGCATCATGCTGTAAGTTAGCAACCATGCTCTTCTTTTTTTTAGTTTCTTTCAAACAGCCGTCGTTGAAAAATCACCTTTGCGATCTTGGCATTCAGACCCTTGTAGGGCTCCAATTCACTGAATGCAACGGGCCAAAATCCAATCCTTTGGAAACGTCAGCAAGCTTTGTTTCTGGAAGAGGAATTCTGCGCACTCCAGTAGTTGGGCGTGTAAGCGGTCAATATGTGCTTCCAAGCTTGAGATGTAGATGGTGCGCCTGTGTGGTGCGCCCAAGGTTGACCTATACAAATCTCAGCGACTCGAACGGAGACTTTGAAAGGGTGACCCACAGTTCGTAGGAGGAAAAGATGGCTTTCTCGAGGACGTGATTCCAGATTTTTCTGCGCTTGACTTCATCCTTCTTGGCGAAGAGACGGGCGTAGGGATGAGCGATGTTTACTCTGGATGAAGAGTTCCGCGCCGAGTGGTTATGGAGCGGAGAAGAGTCGTCGCTAGCAGTGTATGGGCTCGAGGCAGACATGACGAGGGCAGGAGAGGAAAACAAGAGGAATATAAGGCAACACGAGAGGAGCGGAGACGGTCATAAGATTGATCAGCGCTCCTGGACGGCAGATCTCGGTCAATCTTTGCACTCGGCCCTCGGCCGCTGCACCCCAGATCTCGTCCTCCTCTTCTGATTTTTGCCTTTTTTGATTCTGCTCTTGCCAATAATTCCTCCTCTCTCGTTTATACAATTTTCTTTCTCTCCCTGTACGATGACTATGAGGCGTAGCGGCGAGCATGCACCCACAAAATACACCAGGGTGAGAGGGTGGATCAGGTGTCCGCGGACCTGAATGATTCCCCCGAGATCTGAAAGTGCATCTTGACTAAACACGTCCGCCTTCTGACAACCAGCTGATCGATCTCAGCGATTTCGTTGCCTGCGTCCAGAAATTTATTGGCCTGATTAAGGGACACATGTATCCCGTAGCCTATATTCTGGTACCTTCGTGCCATAATCTTTGTCGTTTAAATTCTTGCTTCAACGCCTCAAACCAATCTAGCCCGGCATGCAGTATCATCACAACGCTCCTCAAAGTATGTCCGAAAATAACCAAGTCCTTGACTTGAATATGTTTGGAATCCCAAAAGTGCGTCGAGTTCCGTCAGTCTTGACTTTTCATGTGGTGTTCAACTCCATTCCAGTATTCTTGTCCCAGCGCGGGATTGCCAGGAAATGACATGGCCCAACCGTATTTAGACACGACAGTAATATACGACGTCCACAGAGACGCGCAGCGTTTGACAGAGCTGTATAGCAGACCAGAGAGCAGCTACGCCGATGCTTGGGGGGACTACAGGCGACGCGTAGATGTCGCGGTGGCCAACCGCGAGGGTTCGCATATCTTTCAGCCTGTGGCTCCGAATGATCCCACGCTCTACGCTCCCATACCTGTGGCGGGACAGTCAATCTTGTTCTCTGGCACAGTCGACTACAATTATTCAGAATACCAGCCCTCTGTCCAGGACACTTATCCTACCTACCAAGGGACAGAGACTCAGACGGCGCCGTCAGCGTCCCCTAGCTCAGCTTCGTCCTCTAGCATCAGTCATTCGCAATATACTGCTTGCGAAGTCCCCAACACCTGCCACTACCAGAATGATGACAGCACTCCTACGCAAACGTTCCCTACACCTAGCGAGTTACTCATGGAATTGGCGGGAGACAAATTAGTGGATCCCAGCGCTCGCTACTCCGATAGAAACGTTAATGACCTCCCGAGACGAGCGCGCCGCCGTCCCGTGAACAGAAACCTCGGATTTATTTCAGGAGACTCGTCAGTATTTTATTTATGCTGAATGATTGCCCTCAATATATTTTTTTCGCAGGGAAACCATCTCCTCGCACGAGAAAAAACGGCATTACTTGGAATGTCTGGAACATTACGTTTTGTATTTGCACCAGCAGCTTAAACTCGTTGGCGCTGAACCGGTTCCTCTGGAACGCGTTCAGCAGTATCGTGGGCTAAGCAATAGGTCAATGAGGGTATGCTAGCCGGCGTGATCGTTGTAAGCCACTTATTGACATTCGCTCGTAGACTTTACTGGTTCATATGGAGAGCGTCACGAAAAAGCTCGACATGCGGACGCTTAGAGAAGAACAGGGGGTAACTAGCTATCCTTTACTTCATCACTGTCTTGATCTTGTTGCAGTTCGTCGGTCTTAGGGATGCAGTCTACAAGCATGAAGCAGCGGTTGTCCAGGCGTTTCAGAACCTGAAAATATGCCAGGGCGAGAATACTAATATGTAGCTATTGTGCAGGAAGATTCTTTTGGACATTTTGACATCTTGAAACGCACTGACATGTCAATTTCACTGTTACATATCAACAGTAAAGCAGTAGATATAGATTTGGTATGTTGTGCCGTGGCTATAATCAAAGTTCCCGGTATGGAGGTAACTCTTCATCGTCCTTGTCATTTCCGTTATCTACGTTACTTCCTCCGGCCGCTAAAACTCTTTCTCTTTCTTCCCTCTCAAGCCTTTTCTTTTCTTCTTCTGCCGACTCGCGCTGCTCTTGCGCCGCAACTTCAGGACCAGCAGCGGGTCTCGCCCCTTCCTGGGAATACGTTTCTTTGAGTTTCTTCTTCTCCTCCTCGGCAGATGGAAAGGCTGGGACAGCCGCCACCGCAACGGACGTTGAATCTCCGGCTTTGCTAGTTGGATCGGGCGCTGTGCCCGTCGGGTCAAGGGCAGACTCGCTGGCAGACCCTGAACCATCTGGGCCTGTAGCTGCCGGGGTGCTTGTTTCAGCGACATTGAGAGCTGCGGCAGGTGCAGCCGCCGGTGATGGCGATGCTACTCCCGTAGTAGATTGTACAGAAGCCTTTGGGACTTGGTGCGGGTGACTGGGTCTGGGCAGCAACATCAGTCAGAGTGCTTGGCTTGTCCGATGCAGGTGGTACAGGCTGTTCAGTTGGTAGGGCATCCGTAGAGTGAGCGGGCGAGTGGGGAGCAGCTGAAGGCGGAACATCGATACTAGATAGTTCGTTCGCGTGACTTTCTCCGAAACTGCGAGTGTCTGAGCGAACCAGATCTACCGCTGATTGAGTTGGCAGATTGACATGGCCGGTCTTGTAGTTGTCGAATGCATGCTGCAATGACGCGCGTGCAGCCGCGGTGGCTTGCTCACCGGCGTAGGGAATTGTCGAGGAAGGTGGGATCGCCGGCAAAGCCTCAATAACAAGGTCTGCAGCTTGCGACACTAGAACAAGCTTCTCACCATACTGGTGAAGTCAAATGAGCTGTGATCACGATCAGTTGGTCGCTAGTTACCTCGCGGATAGCTTGCCATTTGGCTGCTTCGCTTTCTTTGATAGCCTTCCTCTTTAAAATCTCAATCCCTTTCTCGTGGGGTTGATCTTCCTGTTCTACTTTCCTAAGCAGGTCCTTGAGCTCTGTGACTTTCTTTTCGGGCCCTTTCTCGTGCTCCATTCTAACAATCTGATTGTGCAAGTTAGCACGCATCGCCCTGCGTGGTGCGATTGCATTTTCGGCGGCTCTTAGGGCCTTCAGTGGCCCTCTGGCAGCGTCGAGCTTCTGGGCAAGCGAAGTAGCTAAAGATCCTTGAATGAAATTGACATAGGCCAGCCTATCAGTAACTAGGCGGCCCATCAGATGTCAGATAAGATAACGGATAAGGGTGCCGTTACCATCTTTGAGATCGTCAGATTCGTCTTTGCCCCATGTGAAGAGCTCTTTGCTCTGGTATTGAGCGTCACGGGCGACGCTATGAAAGTCGAGGGTGACGCTCTTCTCGGCGGTGATCACCTTCTGTATAGGACTTGTAACGCTGTAGAAGGTGATATGTGATCGCGATTACGAAGTGAGGGTGAACGTACGAATATTGCTGGCTGATAACGCGCAGCTGATTGGAGAAAGATTCAATAGTATGGGACCTGTTGGAGGCAGAACCACCTGTATTCTGCTGGGTTAGCGAGCCAAGAGGCGAGGCATTGATGGCGCTCTGAGCCTTGTCTGCGAAGGATTGAAGGAAACCTGGGACGGGCATGGTAACTTGGTATGTGGCGCAACACAGCACAATACAGTGTCGTAATTCATGCTCAGCAAACATACCTAAATACAGCGCAAATACAGACAAAGTCATACAATGATCTTCTTGGCCGATTTGCCTTTCTTTTCAGAGTCCTTGTGCGACAGAAACTCAACCTCCGTTGCCAGCGGCCCTGCAAGCCGCTTGACTCTCCTGGAACCCAAGCACGTTTGACTTGAAGTGCTTCCCAACGCTCTCAATTCTTTCCCGCAACCCGTCTTCCCCTGCCGGTGCCAGTCGAGTCCATATTGACACTCGGTAGAACTGCGGTCGCGTGGATACGATCACTCCTGTTATTAGAGACTTTGAGAGTGGATCTCCGTCGTCTGCAGCGGGTGGTGACGGGTCAAATGTCTCGCCAATGGCGGCGAGCATCTATCCACACGATTAGCATCCATCCGCCGATCTGAGGTGCTACCTACTCACCGTATATAACCACATCTTATCGATGTTGCCACGATTCTTGTCCTTTGGTAGCTGTATACTCCACTTGCCTCCATTCTTGTTAGCTTCATCTTCCCATGCCGGAATAATGCCCTCCTACGCTCCAATTAATGGCGCAACGTAAAATATAAGATATACTGAACCTTAAAAAGATAATAGTTCGCCTTTTGTGGCAACGCAGATGGTGGTACAATATTATTATATAGGCTGGATACGGTTGTCTGCTAAGTCTGATAGGAGGAAGGGGTTGATGACACACTTACCCCCAAAATTCTTCCACACTGTCAAAGCTAATGACACGCTTGATATCTTCCATCCATCCCTGTGCAGCCATTACACCGGGTGTTTGCGGTGTTTGAGGCAGGGCAGTGACCGGAGTTTGAGGAAGATTACGTCCTTTCGTTGCCGGTGAGTCGAACCAAAGTGTCCACGGTGAATAGAGTGGGTGCTGTGGCTCGGTAAACTCCCGGAGCGCGCAAGCAACAATGAAAGACAAACTTTAACGTTGAAATTTTTTGGATCACTGAACACAGTGCGGATACCCTCAGCCTGGGCTTGCATGTCGACCTCCTTTATTTCGCCCGGTTCCAATGGATCAACATCGTCTTTCCGGGCAGGATTGTCTTGCAAAGCGGCATTGAGCGCAGCTCTTGATGCCTGCAAAGCTTGGCCAGAGAGAGAAGTCATGAGAGATCAAGGTATCGAGAAGAGTTTTAGAAAGATTGTTTTAAGGATGAAGTCGTATTTTTCTCTGTAACATCATGTGACGAACGAGTCACACACGCTTATCAGATAACTCCTGCCGGCCGTCTGCATCACTCTTTTTTACTCCGGGCGCTCACGCCATGGACCCATGGACTGCAAAGTTCGCTGCCGCTGCAGCGGGCTCTACGATGACCGCCTTGACTAGTATGTCTTTTATACTCACGTTTTCTTGCTCTTATTCCATACCGCCAGTGACCCCTTTTGACGTCGTGAAGACCCGGTTGCAGACCCAACTTCCCCAACAACAACCTCTTTTCCCGCGGCCGCCGCCAAACAGCTGCTGTCAGTCTACTTATTCTGCGCCGTGCATTCAGGAGAATGTCTTCTATTCGCTCGTCCTATATCTTCAGACGTTGTGTGCGTGTGGGAAGCTGGTGTATTCAGGACAGAGCGTGTGAATGGCTTTGTCGACGCTGTTAACCACGTATGGCGTGCTGAGGGCCTTCGAGGTCTTTGGAAGGGTGTCGGAACATCTCTGTAGGCGAAAACCATATTTCCATTTTGTGACTATTGAATTCTTTGGTCTTTTAGCTTGATTGGAGTTCCGTCTTCGGCATCATACATCCTTACTTACGACTGGTTGGTCCACTCAGCCCTACCGCCGCTAATACCCTCGGAAGCTATTGTCCCGCTGGTTTCCGGAATAATGGCCCGCACTGCTATTACCTCTTTGACTTCACCTCTAGAACTTGTACGGACTAACTTGCAGTCCACACCTCTTTCACCCGACAATCCCCACACGCTTCGTTCCGTCCTTTCGTCCGTTCGTGCTGTCGTAAACAAACAAGGTGTATCGTTTCTATGGCGCGGACTGGGGCCAACATTATGGAGGGATGTGCCATTCTCTGGCATCTACTGGGCAAATTACGAGTCCATCAAAAGAGCTCTCCGCCGGCGCGGCCATACCGGAACTTTGGTAGCGTTTATAAGCGGAGCCTCCAGTGGGATACTCGCAGCCTTGATCACCTCTCCATTTGACGTGCTGAAAACCCGCCGACAAGCACTATTAATGTCATCGTCTCATAAACACATTTCGGGCACCATTCCTCTTATGTTGAAAGTGATACGGACAGAGGGTGTCTCCGCACTTTTTGCGGGTAACATGCCACGAATGGCCAAAATTGCACCAGCCTGCGGAATCATGATCGCTTCTTATGAGGTACGTGGTCTGTTTAATGTATACCTCGACTCTGCTCATATCGTCAAAGGGTATATCGCGATTTCTTGTTAATTAAATCGCCCGCTCGATCTAGATGTATAATACCAGTCACTAGTGACTTATTGAATATAATAATGCCATAGTAACATAATCTGAACCGATAGTTTGTGTATCGTAAAATGGAGTCCTTCAACCCAGTCTTTTCATCAGTTTACCTGTCGACGTGAGCTTATCACCAACTTTGTCAACCTCGTTAGACAAGTCATTCAGGATATCTATCTGGCCTGTGATCTCGTTGTTGATGGCCAACCCTAGCTGTCGTTGTCGTTGCAGAATGGTAGTTATTTGCGACAACTGGTCATCCTGCTGCTGAATTTGCGTCTTCTGGAGGCTAAGCAGGCCTTGGTTATCCAACGGCCGCGTAATTTCCGTCTCTTTGGGCTGAGAAGCGCCAAAAACCCTCGTGATGGGCTTGACAGTACTAGTTGCGGCCGCAGGACCAAGCAGGGCCTCTCGATCCGATTCAGACGCAGCCCTTCCTGCCGCCAAACCAGCGCTGAGCTTCGAAGTTTGTCTCGCAACAGTGACCATCCGGCCCAATTTCTCGCATTCGTCTTGCAGACGAGCCACCATGTCCGTCCTCCTCTGCAGCTCTCCTTCGCTCATACCATCCATTCCAAGCTCTCGTAATCCTTCTCCAAGTGGGCCTATTCTTGACAAGACGCCAGCCAGCTTAGACTTGGCACTCACGTTCACTTTGTGAGATGATACAATGTCTCCATTGTCTGCCAGAGCATCACGTTTGTTAATGTCAGCGCGAACGTCGCGAATGAGTGTCTGCAGCTGCATGTGCTCATCCAGCCAAGAGGCCAGAGTAAACTGACTGCCACCTGATCCACCGGACGTTGCACCGGAAGGTGCTCCTTTGCCTGTCGGAATGCCCAGGAAATCTCGAAACGGAAGGCTCTCCCTCCATTTCGCCTCCTTTGCGCTGAGGATAGCGCGTAGATACTTCTCCAAACCAGCCTTCCTCTCCTCTAAAATCTTTGGGTTGCGTGAACGTAGGATAGTAAATTTGTGTTTAGGAGGGAGAGAATATGGAGGTGCGGACCCGGTCGATTTCGCGAGGTCGGCATGGAGTTCGTCGAATTCTGAGTAGCGACGCCACATTTGCCATGAACGGACATGGGCTTGTATCTCTATCCTGTAGACAATGTGGGCTTTGGGACTTGAGCGCTCCTCGTAGCTTCTGATATGGATGGCTTGTAGGGCGGCCATCGAGAAGGCCTTGAGGCCTTGGTGCTGTGAGTCGGTTTGTGATTGTGCTCATGTTTGGGTACAAAGGTCCTAAATTTACCTACCTTTCAGAGCACAAACTAAGCCGTAGCGTGAACCACTGGCAAGGACAAATTTGACTCCCATCGCAGACAAATACCAGCCATATATTATTGAGAACAACCACCATTGCGGCCCTACCCCCCTCAGAAACAGCAGGTACTTTGGCAGTACGGCAGACTGTGAAATCTTCTATCTCGATGTCGATAAAGCCCGCCTTTTTCATAGCCAGGGCATATTCCTCGATGGTGACGATATTTTCTTTCGGGACTATCCCCAACTTGGCGGTTAACCATATTAACCACTGATAGCGAGGTTCGAAACACATGTCAGCCAATGCAATCTTTCCACCTGCGACAAGTTTCGCCAACGCCTGAGATAGAAAAACCCGCCGGGTATCGAAGTGATATGCACAATCAAGCGCAAGCACGCAATCGAATAGCGTATCCGATGGCGGCGCAAGAGGGATGTCCGATACTAGAAGGTCGAAAAATGGCGTCACCTAGGTATAGGTCTACCTGGGTCCGTGAATTTTGCAATATTGCTACACGATCTTTAGTTCGCTGGTGATGCATAGGGAGACTTGTGATCCCCACGATACGGGATGGACGTGGAACCGCTGGGTCAGTGAGCATAAACATAATTGATTCTCCTGTGCCATGTCCCACATCTAATCGGAATGTAAGAAGGGACGGGCAGGAATAAACGGTATCTCACCCAATACGGAATCACCCTCTCTCCTTTTCGCCGCCTGATTGAGCTTCAAGGCGAGCGCTATAACAATCAAAATTCTATCGCTTTATTGAGCGTGCTGCACCATACCTCTACATGCATCAGGGAATATATCAGTATCCTAATATCGTAGCGGTCAGAACTAGAAGCAGATGCGCGAGAAAATAATAATACCTTCCAATATCCAATGTTCAACCATTCCGTCGAGGGAACTTTGGACTGATCCCCGGGACGTTTATTAAGAGTTAGGTGAAATAGGTGGTATGGATCTTTTGACCCTGTCGCAAACCTGAGCAGTCCCAACAGGGACAAGCCCATGAATATGCCGAGAGCTGTGAATGCGAGGCTTTGATTCATCCCACGTATAACTTTGAGAGCTAGAAGGCCATGGAGGAATAAACAAAAGAGTGCGATGTACATCTGTACGTGTTGTATACATGGTGGTTGTACTTCTCGTAATTAATTGTCACCCCCTTCCACTAAAGTTGGTTGTCGTCATCCGTTTGCCTAGTACCCTCCAACGCAAGTTGAAGTTTGTCCATAAATAATACATGTCCATTCATCTGCGTTCGCACAATGTACCACATGACGAGAAAGAATCCCTACACGGAACCTGTCAGTTTAAAGTAGACAGAGGCAATTGAGACAGACTTGTGTCGTAGTGCGCTTTACAAGTTCGCAGGTGACGCCATCTTCGGAACTTGTTCTGACATGGTAGGCATTTTTCGATCTTGTGCCTAGGCCCGCCACTACATCGATTTCTACACCGTCTTCCACTAGTCTGACAATAACAGTGAAAGACGTCTGCGTCGTCAGACCAAGAACTGGTATTTCTTCTGCTATGGTGTACGAATGTGGGTCTGCATTCTTTGTCACGCTTACTATGAGTGGGCTTAGTCTAAAAAAACGTTCGGGATCACCATGCAGGAAGCTGAGAACAGCTTCAGGCGAGGCACGGAGTTTTCTGGTCATTTCGTGGGTGTGGGTAAGGAAGAATGGCCACATTGCTATAGTTTTAATTATTATCGGTAATTGAGCTAGTAGTAGAGTGATGGTTCTTACTAAACGTGTCAAGATCCACAAATGCCGAAGCTATGTCACACCTCTGAATCTTAAAGGGATAGTAGGATCAAGTCATTCCCCTCGCGAAGGACTTGGCGGGAACATCCCCAGAATAGTACGTCGGTCTCTTAACATTGGGCATTCGTTTATGTTCCAACAGCCATTGGCTGTTGAAATAATTACATGGTATCCAAAACATGACAATGACAGCAGGAGAAAGCTCGACAGATCATCGATCATCGATCATCACTGGTCCTTCTCAGGAGGCCTCTTCAGTGCCCTCTCCGATGCCCAACTCTCCAATCACATATCGCAAAACATCGCTCAGCGTTATAATTCCTACCAGTCTACCTTTCTTACCTCCTCTCTTCTCTTCCTCCTGGGGGGGGGGATCAGTATAAGCGTGAGATGCCAACGCTGCTGGACGTACCTCGCCCTCAACAACTACCAATCGATGTACCCTCCGTTGTTTGATGAGCTGTAGTAGGGAACCCAGCGAGTCCGACGCAGTACAAATCACGACGCCGGGAAAATCGGGAGAGCGTTGGTTCAAAGCCTCCGAGATCTTAAGATCAAGAGACTGATATGCACCAAGCCGGACAAGTGTCTAGGAAACAATCTGAGAATATTACAATTGCTGAACGAAGGTCTGCATACAATAACGTCCACGGTTTCATAGAGGTTTACGACAACACCGTCCTTGTCGACGATGGGAACAGCAGATATAGAGCGCTCCGAGAACATATGCACAACATCAAAAACAGTTGTGTCCATACTAGCTGTGGCAATAGGAAAATATGGGTTCTTGCTTGGCGGAACTTCTGCGGGTGATGGGGAACCAACATAGGTTCCGATCTTGAGTTTTCGCAAAGAGAGATTAAGATGTTGTATTTCCCTATGACACTATAAAACATTAGACATTGAGGAGGAGCAGAATAGTCGAATATTACAAACATTTATGGATATAAATTTGAGGAGGCGATACTGGGTCAAGACTGATACGATAACTTCGTGGCCGGTTTCGGTGTCATTGTCAAGGAGCGGAAGGCGACGGGCATGCGTTTGGAATGAGCAGTTTGGCACATTCGTACAGCGAGCTGGAGGGATGTTCGTGCAATAGTGGCGGCTGCGCCACGCCAAGCTCCTTCTCGATATCTGATGATCAAGAAAGAATATTGGACTGCGGAACACTAAGCGATCGCGTCGAATTACCTCGTAAAGACTCTAGACGAAATTTCTCAACTTCCGTTTCCGCATATGCATATGTGGCTGTCCGGTAATAATATTGGATGAGATGGATGATATCTAGGACGGTGAGCATGCCGGCAAACTTTGACTTGTCACTATTCCACAAGGGTGCGGATACGACGCCTGGTGAATGGGTAAGCGGCAGATTTGGGATAGATGAGATAGACATGCCATTAAGAAGTAAACATTGAAGAGCTTTCTTGACGTTGAGCTTTGTATCGAGGACGATGAGGCGGAAAGAGACGGGGAAGGCGTCATAGGCGGTATGGATCTTGAGAAAAGCGCGGATTGCGTGGAGGGCAACGTCGTGGGAGTCCTGAGGCGGGAGATGAGAAATTGCTCTGCGGCGAGTAGACGGCTTGCGACGGGGCGTGCGCGGGGACGTGTGCGGGGTCAACGTCGCCATCTAACCTCCGGAATACGCTCCGGCCGTTTGCCGGGTCAGCATCAAGAAATGCGCTGCGGCACGGCAACCGGCGAATTCTCGGAGCCGGGCCGTCCAACAACGCTTACTCAAGTCCACCATGGGGCCCCTCGACGACCCCGACTCTCCTCAGCAGCCGGACGCTCTCCTCGTTCTTTTACCTCTTCTCATTGTCCTTTCAACTTTCCTTTTCCTCCTTCTCGTCTTCCTCGTATGTGTTCTCATCATCCGCAGGCGCAGAGGAATCGTCCTCCGCGACTCCGACGGCCCAGTTGACATGAGTCGCGAGGAGCTCATCGATAGCGAGGGAGGCTTTGATGCACTCGAAGCACGGTGGCTAGAATCTGTCCCTGATTATGTCCGCCGCGACTATAGCAGAGCCAAAGGTATGTCTTGCGCCTCCTTGCCTACACAGCCTAACATACCCGCCCTCAGATTATCAGCTCCAGTATCCTCCCAACTCTCTTCCAACGGATATTACACTCTCCCAGTTTCTGTCAATCCAGGAAAAGGGTGTTTCCGCCTGGTCCTTTGAGCCTGACTATGAGACGGTCAACTCCTTGCTCGTCCACGCACGCACGGAAATCACGTTTCTACCCGACCCGGCCTCGACATCCTGCGTCCAGTCTAATTTGCCCTTACCGAAGCTCAACGAGGTCTACTATTGGGAGGTCAAGATGTTCGATCTGCCAGAATCGACATCTGTTTCCGTCGGTCTGGCGACAAAACCTTACCCTCCGTTCCGTATGCCTGGTCTGAATCGATTTTCAGTCGCCTATCACACCAACGGTGACAAATCCCACAATTATCCTTTTACAATATCCTCTTTTGGCCCCGCACTCAAGGAGGGTGATGTGTTGGGCGTCGGCTATCGACCACGAACTGGCACCGTTTTCTTTACCCGCAACGGCCGCAAGATGGAGGACGCGTTCATTGGTCTCAGCAGGTGGAACCTGTTCCCAACCGTCGGCGCAGACGGTCCATGTAGCGTCCATGTCAACCTCGGACAGGCAGGTTTTGTGTTCATTGAAGCCAACGTTAAGAAATGGGGTCTAGCTCCAAGCGTCGGTACACTGGCTCCCCCACCTGCCTACGGCAGTGAGCGCGGAAGCATTCTACTTGACGTCGGTGGACGTATACGCCCATCAGACTCGCCGACAAATGCACCAGGCACATCATCGCCTAGTCCACCCTCTCATCACCATCGCCGGTCTCGTCGATCAAGATTTTCGGTATCAGACGAAGTACCTCTGACGCCACCCCCTCCAATAACGCCCATAGACGAGGATCCCGAGGAGCCGTCCAACACTGCAGATCCTCACGTTTCTTCTCCACTATTAGCCATCAATTCACTACTAGATACGGAGAGACCCTCGTCACCTACAACGTCGGCGAGATCCCTCTCTCCGGACGCAGGTGCGCGAAACCCATTTGTCGAGCCTCGCAGTCGCCGGCGCTTTATCACTCACGCCTCCACGTCAGGCTCCGATTTGGCTGTGCAACTACACCCTCCTCCAGACTCACCAACCAGCCCTAATAATCCTCCAACTCCGAATCACCGCGATATCCATTTGCAGTCTTTTTCTTCTCATCGACGGATGGGGAGCTCCTCCACTGAAGGATCCTCACAGGATCTATTGACAATAAATAGCGCCTTGTCGAGGCGAGATCCACCTGCATATTCGCCCATCGATGCTTACGCATACCCTGATGGCGTTCACATTGACCTCCCAGCGGAACTTATCGCCGCCGCGCTCGAAGGTAATAATATCCCTTCTAGCGTCGTTGGGCAAGGCGGTTCGTCTAGATCGGAAAGACGAAGGTCCAGAAGACGGTGATGTCATGCGATATAGGATGTTTTATGGTTAGTTGCTGGGCAATACCCATCGTGGTTGTTTTACTAAAATCTTCGTGTCTGTAGTATTATTCTCCCAGAGAGTACTCTATTTGTAATAAAAATTGTTGACTACTCGATCAATTAGTACTTTCCACCTCGGGTTAGACACATCACTGCTACTTTTGGGCCATTTCGGCAGTAACCTTCGCTCACTTCAATATGTAATATAATTTAATCATCACGGCCATTGATGCGGACCGTTGAAAATTCCCATTTCGTAACACTTGATGAATAAATATCAAGATCTCCGTTCTCTTCACGGGCGCGTCATTAGTGCCAGATTGTCATCGTGCAATCTATCACAAACCTATCCATTTACAAGTCTCCTGCATGAGCGTAAGTCCCAATTACGATGAGTTGTCTAACGATGCAGATTAGTATATGCCTCGTGCAAGTACTAGCAAAAGTCTAACCTCGTAACCTTGCACGCTCCAGCGGTTGGCAACGGGACGCATAGCCGAGCTCACGTTCTGATTTCGATTGTAGCTCATCCTGCTCCACTTCCCCGAGGACCCCTTCAGCATCTTTTATGTGCACACGCTTTGGTTTCTCCAGGTGCGCTCTCGCTGAAAGGTGAACGAGCGCGTCTTTACTGTTCTCTCCAGTGTTATCTGGCCGTTTTCTCCGCCAGCGCCGCCATTGAGATCTTGAGAGTATATTCATCAGCCATCCACTATACCACAGCCATATCAGCAGCACGAGGAAGATTGCTCCCGCTACCATCCCAACGCCGATATACCGTCCCTGGTCCATTTGGGCTACCCGCGCTGCTGCTGCCCTGTTGGACTGGGCCAGAATTACATGAAAGCGACTCGCAGGTCACGTCATCACGTGGGATGAACATGGGAAGGCGAGAAAGGAGGAAAGTTGGTTAAGAGCCATCGCCGTACCTTCTTGAATGGTTGTGGTGTCGTTTAGCTAAAACTATTATAGTTAGTGTGAAATTGTCCGTCGCTAGCGTCACACTAGTGACGATGACCATCAAGGGTAAAAACTTCTCTTCGGGTAGTTTGGCTAATGCTAATGGTGCTAAAATAAAGGCCGTAGACAAAAAAGCACTTGCGCTTATTCGCATAGCATTATGTACATAGTCTTTCTATTTCGATCTAAGGCTCCAGTCTCTTTGGGTCTCTTGGGAATAATGTTGCTCGCCTGATATTGTTGAGCTTGAGGAATAGCATCAGCACCCGTTCTAATCCGATGCCACCGCCGCCATGAGGCGGACACCCCATACGGAAGGCATCTATGTACGGCTTCACGCCTTCAGGGTCAACTCCTTTACTCCTCATAGTTTCCGCCAGAAGTTCAGGGTCGTGTATCCGTTGGGCACCAGATAGGATCTCCTCCCCTCTCATGAAAAAGTCGTAAGAATTGGATAGTGTCTGTGATTGCGCGTTATTAGTACTAGATCTAACCCTGAAATTTAGATACATACAGGATCGTCCGGATCAGCCATGGTATAAAATGGTCGAAGGGCCATGGGGAACTTATCGATTATGAAGTAATCGATGTCGTACTTGGCCTTAACAAGTCGTCCCAACCTCTTCTCGTTTTCCGTGCTGCTCGGATGATGAGTACCTCTCATAAACTCGGGCATAATAAACAACTCGCTTGATGTCATCCAAGTCTTCTCGCGGCACGCCATCCTCGACCAACATATCAACGGCCTCTCTAAATGTCAGTTTCAAAGTACCTTCTGGACCTTCTCGCCACTTAAATTCGTCCGCAGGGAATTGTTTTCTAATCAGCTCTATCTCATCCTTGTATTTCTCACGAAGACCGCGGAAAATGCTCAAGAAGAGTCCATCGAGGAGCTCCAATACCTCGTGATAATGCTCTTCGAAGGCCATCTCTAAATCGAGTCCTATAAACTCGGTGAGATGGCGATGGGTATTGGAATCTTCTGCGCGGAACACGGGCCCAATCTCATATACTCGCTCAAAATCCGCAGCAATCGCCATTTGTTTTGCAAATTGGGGGGATTGCGCCAAATACGCGGTCCCTGCACACGTCATCAGGTCTGGATAATCGTAGTTAACTTGCATACCCTTGAAATAACCGACTTTGAACACAGAAGCACCCGATTCTGTAGCCGCGCCTTGCAGTTTCGGACTATGGATTTCCATGAAGCCGTTTGCGCCGAGATAATCGCGGAATAAATCGCAAATTGCAGCTTGAAGCTTGAAGATGGCTTGATTCGTTTGTGTCTTTCGGAACCGTAAGAATGAGAGAAAAGTATGTCATGCGACAGCTTACTCGAAGATCGATGACTCGGTTGTCTAATCGTGTTTTCAACAAGACGCGATTGAACTGCGCATCAGTTGAATCGGGTGCTTCATCATCCAACGTGTCGGGTCTTGATGCATCCTCAATGGAAAACGGAAGTCGACCTTCTATACCCGAGACAAGATGCAGCTGATGATGACGGTAGAATCGCGATATTGGCATAACATTGTTCGTTTACCTGGATAATATGCACTTCGACATTATCGACAGTCGCACTTTTGATGGGTTCCGGTGCTTTGTTGACAACACCCTCCACTAGAACAATGCTTTCGTCCGCCAAACCTGCCGCCCATTTCACCATTTGCTTAGATACCATTCCCGCCTTGGCCAGGAGCAGTCCTTGAACGGTGTCGGTGCGCTGGCGCAGATTGAAGAAAACCATCTTGTTTCCTGTGGCTCGGGATGTCTGAACACGAGCACGGAATAAGACCGTTTCACCCTCCCGAGATGACAGAGAGGGGATAGTAACCCTTGGGCGACGTGGGCGACTTTGAGATCGATTAAGGGGGAGTAGACCATAGAAATCCTTAGCAAAGTCCTGACAGAGGAATGAGAAATTTCCACAAAAGCGCGAGCATACATACGTCGTCGGCAGCGGCTTGTGCAGCAGCTTGTTCCTGCTGTTTTGCGGCCTTTTCTGCGGCCTTTTTCTCCTTCTCAAGCGCTTTTGCGCGTTTTTTTAGTTCACTCTTACTGGGGACAGCTGCATCTCCAGCTGTCCTATCAAGCTATTAGCGATATCCGTTTGAATAAGAAATGAATACTTGCTGTTCTGTGGTTTGGACTGGTGGATTGAGATCAGACATAGGTGAGTCAAGCAAGAGTATCGATCTGATAACTCGGCAAGATAAACAATGTCATCAAGCCGGTATAGTCCGTCGCCAGGTGGCTCCTGTACAAAAATCCATCATTATTTTTTACCGCTCGTTTATTTCTTAAAGTTGAACCATGCTCGTGTCCGCTTTTGCCCGTCGTTCTGCGCCCACTTTGTCCAACAGCCTTCGCTCTGTTTCATGCTGGTCTGCTGTTCCAGCCGGCCCACCTGATCCAATTCTCGGTATTTGCAACCCTTATTCTACCCTGAGGTGCCTAACCACGTTTCCCCCCAACTGTAGGCGTCACCGAAGCCTTCAAGGCGGATAAGGACCCGCGGAAAATCAATCTAGGTGTAGGCGCGTACAGAGATGAAAATGGCAAGCCATATGTCCTTAGCAGCGTAAAGAAGGTGCTGGCACTCCGCTGACAGTATAAATAATGTCTGATGTATTGCCAACAGGCAGAAGAGATTATCAAAAATTCCAACCCAGACAAAGAATATTTGCCCATTTCTGGTCTTGCAGAATTCACAAAACGGGCTGCGTTGCTTGCTTACGGTTCTGAGAGTGTCCCCCTCACTCAAGGCGCTGTACGTACTACTTTACCCGGGTCCGTTTTCCTCGAGCATAATATGTGCTTTAGATTGCGGTGACACAGTCTATCTCGGGGACTGGTGCCCTAAGGATTGGTGGTGCCTTTTTAGCCCGCCATTATCCTCACTCGAAAATTATCTACCTGCCCACCCCCTCTTGGGGCAACCACACCCCCATTTTCCGTGACTCAGGTTTAGAGGTTAGAGGTTATAGATACTTTGACAAGAGCACCGTGGGCCTAGACTTTGAAGGTCTTAAAGCTGACCTTTTGGTGCGTCTTTCTACCGACCATCGGGGACTTTCGTGATGACCGAATGTTGTCGACAGGCCGCGCCTGAGAGCGCTATTGTCCTATTGCATGCGTGTGCGCACAATCCAACGGGTATTGACCCGACGCCAGAGCAATGGGCCGTGATTTCGGACATTGTGAAAGAAAGGAAGCTTTTCCCCTTCTTTGATATGGCCTACCAAGGATTTGCTTCCGGGTCGACGACTCGGGATGCATTTGCAGTCCGTCATTTTGTTTCCCAAGGACACCAAATTGCGCTGTCCCAGTCCTTTGCCAAAAACATGGGATTGTACGGTGAACGTGTCGGAGCATTCTCGTTGACGACGCAGGATGCAGGTGAGAAGGCCCGCGTCGACAGCCAGCTGAAGATCATCGTTAGGCCGATGTATTCCAACCCGCCGGTCCATGGTGCTAGGATAGCGAACGCGATTCTTGGAGACCAGGCGCTGTACGGTGAATGGGAGAAGGAGGTGAAGGGAATGGCAGAGCGAATTATCAACATGAGAGAGAGGTTGTACGAGACACTAACTCACAAGCTGAAGACGCCAGGAGAGTGGGGCCACGTGAAGAGCCAGATCGGCATGTTCAGGTGGGTCGCGGCGTTGAGGAGCCAAAGTGCGGATGGCTAACAAATGTAAATATTAGCTTCACTGGGTTGACCCCGGCGCAGACAAAGGCTTTGGCAGAGAAAGCGAATATATACATGACGTCGGATGGGCGTATTTCAATGGCAGGTTTGAACAGCGGCAACATCGATTACTTTGCTGAAAGCGTCGATGCCGCTGTTCGGGGCAACCTTTGATTTTAATCTAAGCTTGTATGCCCAATTCTAATATCATCTTGCTTCTTGTCCCCCATGTCCTCCCCTCCCTCCCTCACAAACGCTCTTTGCTACGAGTTCTCGCGCTCTTTGGAGCAGAGTTTTGCTTGGTCCCCGCCTGACCTATCAATGTCATCGAAAACCTGTTCTTCCATTGTCGCCCTTTCGCCTTCAGAAATCGCTCACCTTGGCCTGAACCGCTTCGAGAGCGAGTCAGCGCCTTCTAACCTTTTTCTCGCCCGGCAGACTTCTTCTGAACGGGAATCATATGAGCCAGCAGAGAAAGACCGCCACCGTGATTGTTGCATTTGACTTAACAATGAGTCCCAACTAACTTTGATCCATTCCAGAGGAATGACACTTGGACGTCATGCGTTCCTTCTTCTCGTTCTTCTAGGCGCATAGATGAACTCGAGAACCACCATTATGCAACTAGGCCGTCTGATCTCGGAATTAAGCGATATTCAATGGACCAGGCCATGCGCTTTCGTAGCTCTGGAAACCTCCAGCTTGACGATGCTAGGCAACATCTTCCTCCCTCGACGGACAGTAACCTATTTTCTGGACCCTCGTCATCATCTATCCTTTACTCTTCCACGTCTCGTGAATTTTCGTCCCAATCATCAGATAATATGAGAAACCTTGTGTACGGTGAACGGACACGAACCGGAGACGGATCTAGGCAATACGACGCCTCTCATAAACAGGCATCATCGGGCGATAATCGCACACTGCGAGACCCTATTCGCGATCGGCACCGCCGTAGGTCATATCCTGGCCTGGCAAACGAGGATATACCCTCTGCACTCGATTTCCACATAAACACTTTCCCTCCTTTATTGGCTCTTGATTCTTCCGCAGGCGTAATCGGACCACAAGATAACCGCACATGCTTCCTCCACCCTTATCCGTCAGATATTCAGCTCTTACCATCTTCAAGCACCTCCGAAACGTTCTCTCCATTGGTCAGCTTGTCCGACAGGACCGATATACACAGACAATTGATTTATTTTCCGTCCCCGACGTTCTCCTTGTCAAGATTTCCGTCGTCTCTATCGTCACCTGCAGTTGGTTCCTCAGAGATCTCGGGAGATGCCATAGCGGCTTTCCCTTCGAACTGGGATGCCGAGGATATCATTGTCGATATGATCCCGATTTCCGATGAATGCGAAAGTACTCCAGCGTATGAGACAGCCGATATAGGATCCGTACAGAAAGAAAGGTTCGCCGAGAGAATTGCAAAATTGGGTGGCAAGTTCAAGCGCGCGTTATTGAACAGAATCCGATCTCTGAAGACCCAAAGTACGAGGAAGGACAATCATAGTATCCACTACCGCAATTCGGTCTCCGAGTCGTCTGCTCTGGGGCCGCCACCAGGTTTGACAGTAAGTCTAAGCTTCCCCGTATAGTATGGCATCTCCCGCTTATGCTCATATCAGGGGCAGTTTTCCAGTGACTTGGCAAAGCCCCTCGAACCTAGTAATCGCCAGAGTATGACTGTTCAGGAGACGTCGAGCTCGCAGATGTTCCCACTCTCGGAAAGATCCTCCCAGGTTAACCCACCCAAGTCCATGAGGAAGAGATTTTCCTTATCCATTTTTTCACGGCCCTCCTCTATTGCGATTCCCAATGAGCCCAAGGAGCGAAGACAAGTTAGGCCCAAATCGATGCCCGACTTATTAAACCAATATCCCACTGGAAGTTCGTTGGTCGAGTCGTACGATAGCAATAAGCAAAGGCCTCTAAAAGTGAGGAGCAAGCAATCGAAGAAACTGTCTTTACTTTTCTTAAGGAACCGTTCGTAAATTCGACACATATAACAAGCGCCCCACTATATATCCAAATCCTCATCTGGGTCGTCGTCATCAATGTCGTCTGCGGAATCAGGATCATAGAGTATTGCAGCGCCCATAGGCGCCTGTGATGATTTCCCTTT
Organism: Amanita rubescens; assembly: GCA_015039365.1. Taxonomy (NCBI): domain Eukaryota; kingdom Fungi; phylum Basidiomycota; class Agaricomycetes; order Agaricales; family Amanitaceae; genus Amanita; species Amanita rubescens. Next base: position 784,635 of record WION01000004.1, read on the forward strand.
GAAAAGAACCCGTCCATAAGCGTTGTTTATACACCCTATCAAATGTTATATCCATACCATCGAGCGTGTACGGAAGCGGAACTTGGGCCTTTGATTCTTGTTGAGATGTCGTCAGTTTTAGATTAAATGAGATATTTTGTGTTGGATCAGGAGCAGCCTATAATGAAAATTGTGAGTATTGTATCTCATAAAGTAAATGGATCAGGAAACCTCTTCGACTGCTTTTCTCCATACGCCTTTTAAACTTTCCAGGGAAGCCAGTTCGCAAGGTTCTCCGCGAACTATGGACCAACCTTCAAGCACGCGTGGAATGCCACGGCGTTTGCTACCTCCACTTGAGCGCACGAGTACCTCCACCGCTAGCTCCGTCAAATTTCCGCTCCCCTCACCCTTGGCTCCATGTATTAGATTAATAGACTCATGTGGCCTATCCCTGATTGGAATAAAGACGCTCCAGAACTTTTCCTCCGTGGAGGACGGCGGCGGCGGCGTAAGATAGTCTCTAGCGATATGCGCCAAAAGAGCAGGAGGGTGTGCAGTTAGGTACACCAAGGAAGGCGAGAGCGAAATTTGCGCCAAGAGGCCAACAAGGTCGGTCGACTGATGAACATGAAGAACAAGTCTGGCTGGATCTGCACGGTAAAGATTACTTGAGAGAATAAGGAGATCCATGCAAGTTACACGTACGGGAACGTTGGTGCAGGAGGGTTAAGACGGAACGGATGAACTTGTATATTTCTGATGGAGATGTATCGTCTTGAAGCAAGGTATCTACCGAGTCGATGACGACGTTCAATTTGCCAGGGGGTGCTATTGATGGAACATGATCAGAGGGGAGCAAAGACGAGTACTAAGGACGGCGTACCTTCTTGGATGGCCTGGAAAATACGCTTCTTGACATCGTAAGAGGTGTCGCCGTATCCCGGTACGAATCCAACCCAGTCATACACGGTGATGCGATCAGATGCAGAATTCCGTTCGACGAGATCGGATGGGAGGTAAAGCAAGCAGAACAATAGACATTGCGCAGAGAATTGATCTTTACTGCTCTCTGCTATAACGTGCCGAAGGAGCGGTATCCCTGATTGCGCGACGGAGGATTGAATGAGTAAAAGGGGTCGATAAGCCCGCGGAGGCCCACTGACGTATTCGCGAAGCAGTGACATTACGTGGGTTACATCCGTCGTATCTATGCAATGTCTACTTTTTCCCCTTCCACCGAGTCCTGTCCAATACCATCTCATATAAAGGCCACTTAAGCAAGCCCAAACTTTTTACTTTATGGCCTTCCACGAACCCTGTGGAAAGCAATGCACGATGAACATAGGGTATAAGGGGACTCCCTTCTACTTTTATCGTCTCGATAGAAGGTGTCTCGAATGCTTGACGGATGGCATACGCGAGAAGATCTTCTTGAATACCAGTGCTGCGATAAGGCTCGTCGATATAAAAATGTTTGATAGTTGCTTCAGTGTTGGCCTGCTTGGAAGATTTTTTCTTGTCTCCCTGATCGATATCTTGTTTAGCCATCCACCTGCTATAAGACCAACGAAATTTTTTCCGTATTCCATTATCCAAAGTGCAGAGCCTGGCGTATTGGAATAATATTTCGAGAAGCCAATGGCATCTCGCCTGCGAATGATTCCCTGCGCATGATCATCGAAATCGTTCCGATTGAACCTTCGTCAGTTTGTATTAGAAAGGAACAGATCCGAGCAAAATATGGGCGTCATACCAGTCAACGAAAAATAATAATGGAACTGCCGTTGCCGCAAAGGCCGGTAAGGGAGATAAAAATCTAAGGGCACTGTATCCTTTGTTCGGCCACCAGTTCATGTACTGAACCATTGCCATGGAGAGCGCGAACCATACACCAAGGAATATGGGATGAACATAACCTGTGGATAGTGTTCAAGGGCTAAAGCGAACTACTAACACTATTCGACGTACACCGGTGATTCGCGACTGCCAAAGGCTCGAATGCGGCCTTGCCAATGGCGAAGCGGACGAACTTTTCATCAGCATCCTCACAGCGTCTGAAGCGTGCGGAAGCGTCAGTCATGTCTTGAGAAGAGGTGCGTTTTCATTCCCAAAATAAATTTGGGTGCACGTTTGTGAGATGACGCACATGGCACGAGTGACTGTACCTTGATCTACTACGTCTTCATTATCAAGACACAACACCCAGGTCCCTGTACGTAACCAATTCAATGAACCTACAGGTTGTACCACTGATATCCTGGCAGGACGATCATCATGCTCATAGACAAGACTTTCTACGATGTACCGGCCAAGTTAGATCCTAATGGGCGTCCAATCAGGATCTTCGTTATCTCACCCAATGTGCCCGACTATCCAGAAGCTAAATTTCCCGGTAATCTTACCAATGATCATAAGAAGATCCAAGCTCACATTCGTCAAAGGTGTCGTAGTATTTAGGTACCACCTGAAAATCATAGTAGACAACTCATATGGATGCTAAGTAACCCCGGAACAGCGAAATATATCAAGTCACTGGACCTGTCGAGCGATTCGCTGGACAGATTGCCAGCCAGGGCTACGTTGTTGGTTGGTTAGCTTGTCTCAACGATCGACCGTCCTCTGACTGAGATGAAGCATGCCCCTCTGTTTATCACGAATTTCAGGGTCCCGAAGCAATACCTTATGATGTAGAAGGTTATGAGGCCAATATGCAGACCGCAAACAGAAATGTCGTTGACCCCATGTTATACAGGTACAGACAGGGGTAACAAATACAAGGTACTGGCAGAGTAGGATTGCCCTTCCATCACTATTTACTAGTCATCTAGATCGAGAAGGAAGTGTCGGCTTACGACGAGGTATAATATCCCTCCGATCGCCTCGCAACACTTATTCCTATAATGTGCGAAGGATGCCACACTAAGCATTGACCTGTTGATATCGTTGAAGAACTGCAATGGACGAATAGCAGGTTTGATATACAAAATCATTGGCTTCTTAGTGTCTTATTCCCGTCAGCAACTGGAATGTGTTTGGGCGGGCATCTCGTAAGATCAGCAGGTCCAGCTGGTTGTTTGATATTAACGATAATATACAGGCATTCCGAGTAAATATCCGTTGGGATGCTGGCTTCTACTAGATGTTAATGACCTTTGCAGGCTGCATTCGACCCACGTGTTCTTGCGTCTGTATGCTTTTTCGCCACGGATATTCACAGCGCCACTCTCGGAAAAGGCAAAAACGACGATACATTGGTTCGTGTTCGGAAGGGAGACCTAACTGGAAAAGCCGAATTAGTGGTGAGTAAAGCAACTGTGGCCTTACAGGCTCGTTGAAGCGTCGTAATTATTAGATGATTTTCGGAAGACAAGTAAAATATCAGGATAAATATCAGTACTCCGCCCTGACGAGTTTTCAAGGACACCCATGTTCCACGTTCCGGCCGCGATCTCATTCGGTCAATTTTGGAAGATTCCAATGTTACCTTCTCCGTAAAGTTGTCAATCTTCTCTATCTCACTCGCCTGACATGTCCCATAATTTAGTTCCTTGAAGTTCAGGCTCAGCATGCTTTTATCCGTGATGAAAACTCTAAAGGCCGTTGGGACGCAGCGTTAACAAGATCTCTCTTTACCTACATGATGGATGTTTTCGAGCGGACAGTAGCGCGGGACTTAGGACCAAAGAACGGCAGAACTCAGGAGCCTAAACACATCTGTTAACTACTCCCGAATACAACACATGAACTGGAAGGACAGGCGCGCCGTTAGACGCTGAAAGGTGTATTTTGATATGTTCGTAATCGTGATACAGATAGGCGTGATGATAGCAGAAACACACTGTGCAAATGAGTGCCGAGAAGAAAAAAAAAGAAAGGATGAAAGAATAATACAGATATTCTACATCTATTTACTTCTTCTTGGCAGCTTTCTCTGCAGACTTCGTGACTACATGTTCACGGTAAGTAACTTCCATTTTCAACGATCAAAAGCTTACTCACCCTTGCCTCCTGACTTGTCAGTCTTGTCGACGGATTTGATGATACCGACAGCAACTGTCTGTCTCATATCACGGACGGCGAAACGACCGAGAGGAGGGTATTCGTTGTAGCTCTCAACACACTAATTACACAGGTTCAAAATCAATTTGCGATGTTAACCTTAGTTTACGCACCATAGGCTTGCTTGGGACAAGCTTGACAATGGCAGCATCACCAGACTTGACAAATTTGGGGCTTGCTTCGATAGATTTACCTGTCCGGCGATCAATCTTCTCGATGAGCTCAGCGAACTTGCAAGCGATGTGGGCGGTATGGCAATCCAAGACAGGCGCATAACCTGCACCGATCTGACCGGGGTGGTTCAGAACGATGACCTGAGCATTGAATGAAGCTGCCTCCTTTGCAGGGTCGTTCTTGGAGTCAGATGCGACGTTTCCACGACGGATATCCTTGACAGAGACGTTCCTATGTAAATGTTAGCGAAACTGCAGGATATCAGCCACGTTTAACTGACTTGACGTTGAACCCGACGTTGTCACCAGGCTGGCCAGATTCAAGTTGCTCGTGGTGCATTTCGACAGACTTGACTTCAGTGGTGACGTTTGTAGGAGCGAAGGTGACAACCATTCCAGCCTTGATAATACCAGTTTCGACACGACCGACAGGTACAGTTCCGATACCACCAATCTTGTAGACATCCTGAAGAGGAAGTCTGAGGGGCTTGTCGGATGGACGAACAGGAGGTTCGATGGCGTCGATGGCATCAAGGAGTGTCTTACCCTTGACGACACCGGCCTTGTTCTCCTTGGTCCAGCCCTTGTACCATGGCATGCTGAAACAAATATTCAAACCCTGAAATACTGAAACTGTCTAAAGCGCTTACTTGGGCGATTCCTCCAACATGTTGTCACCGTGCCAGCCAGAGATGGGCACGAAAGCGACACTCTTCGGGTTGTATCCGACCTTCTTGATGAATGTAGATGTTTCCTTCACAATTTCGTTGAAACGGTCCTCACTCCACTGGAGGGACGGTCAGACTCAATACAATAGTGCGAGAAAAAAAAGTGAGACAGACCTTGGTCGTGTCCATCTTATTGACGGCAACGATGAGCTGCCTGACACCAAGGGTGAAGGCAAGGAGAGCGTGCTCGCGAGTCTGACCGTCCTTGGAGATACCAGCTTCGAATTCACCAGTACCACCAGCAATGATAAGAATGGCACAGTCGGCCTGGGATGTTCCCGTAATCATGTTCTTGATGAAGTCACGGTGACCAGGGGCGTCGATGACCTGTAAAAAGTAAGATGGGAATCTGGCTTAAAACGTAGGGTGCGCAGATCACATACTGTAACCATGAATTTGGGGGTCTCGAATTTCCAGAGAGCGATATCGATTGTGATACCACGCTCACGCTCAGCCTTTAGTTTGTCGAGCACCCATGCTAGAAAGAAATGCATGAGCATCGAGATGCGGGTGAGGAATGAGTATACGTACCATACTTGAAGGAACCCTTGCCGAGTTCAGCAGCTTCCTTTTCGAATTTTTCAATTGTACGCTTGTCGATACCACCGCACTTGTAGATCAAGTGACCAGTGGTGGTCGATTTGCCGGAATCGACGTGACCAATGACTGCAATCAGGGTCGATTGATTAGATTATCGACAGCGATAATGATATGAGTCAACGCACCGACAACGTTAACGTGAGTCTTTTCTTTACCCATTTTTATTTAGTTCTGAGAATTGTGTCAAAAATCTGTAGGTACGATGAAAAAAAGAGAGGAGAGGCAGCAGAACGAAAAAGAAGTCAAAGGTAGCGATGAAACGCATCGCAACAGGGGCGATTAGATCCATCGATAAGACGAGGAGTTGGATAACGAAGAAGGGAGAGGAAAACATACTTTGTGATGGGGGGCGTAGTTCAAAGATACGGGAGAGGATGGTGGTTAAGAAGAAGGAGGACGAAGAGATGGAACTCCTAAGTGTTTGGCCTAGTTATACCGCCGTCGGCGAAATTTTTTTATCGATAGACAGATCTGATGGCTGATAAAAGCGTGTGACCGGCCGGCGAGGGCCGGCGCTGCTCCGATTCACGATCACATGTGTTTTGTTGTTATTACAGTCTACTTCTACATGAGGTTGTTAATATTACGCTGATTGCTGAGCTTCAGATAACGAAGGACTGGTAGGTTTGGAAAGCATGGCGCATAACAAATGGCTTATCGATAGTGAGGGAAGGACGTCCTTATCGCTTCGTTTGTCCGGCGATCACATACGGATATAGTGTCTTGATCCAGCTGATTGTTCACTGGTGGTCTATTCCCCATCCGCCATCTCCAACGAGGAAGCGGCACTGCAGGATCTTGTCGAATGTTGGACGTTCTGCGACATCCACCTGTAAGACAGCCCTTGACCAGTGCGGCCGCGTCTCCCATGGCACCTCCTCCGTCAGCTTCCTCTCCCTCCCTTTCCTTCCCATCTCCACACCTCTCATCGAGCGAGATTGAAGCATTCGCGAAAGGCGATTCAAGCCCTTCTTGAGCCTCTGCCGCTGTCATGAAAGGACATTCGCCGACAAGCAGCACATAGGCTACAACTCCAAATGCCCAGACGTCCTGTTCTTTTCCATAATACCTTTCACCACGTAGAATTTCTGGCCCAGCGTAGTCAAGGCTGAAATGCAGCGTTAGAAATATAACGGTGGTTGCCTCAATGCACAGGCTACACACGTTCCGCTAAATGTATCCCATCCATGCTTTTTCACAATGCCTGAGCTCCCAAAGTCAATCAGGATACATTTGCCATGAGGACCTAGAACGACGTTTTCATCTTTGACATCACGATGTACTGCAATGAGTTGATTAACGGCATTTCGGGGTACATTCTATCCGATTATCTCACCTATACCATGCGAGTGCAGGAAACTAAGAGCATCCGCTATCTGCCCGAGATAAGTACGGATATCACCAGATGGCAAGCCATGAGGGTAGCTTTCCACAAGGTCGAACAGATCAGAGGCTGGCGGTTCTTCGTTTGGCGTTGGCTCTGGAATTGTACAGGGGAGAACGAGATAATAGAAATGATTGTCTTCGAAAAAATCTAGAAGAGGGCAAATGTTAGGATGCCCTCTAACCACCTTTCCTTCCTTCCAATCATCATCGTCAGCCGAGTGGCGCTCGATCTTGTAGGTCAGGGGGTTTTTGGCGCATGCGCGGGATGGATCCCAAGCGCGACGTGGTGGTAGCATATACGATTTGTTGGATACGGCAGACATGACATAGATCTCTATCGGGATAGTCCCCAGCTTTGGGTGCTTCTTCCAGCAGTCAGCCAATATGCGGTTCTTGATAATTTGCTTAATGACCACGGGGGGCTATACAAACGCGTAAGATAACTGCTATAGAATCGATGGACCTATCCTCACCCCTAGAGTGCTGTCTTTATGGATTTCCCTTCCGCGTTTTACCAGTCCATATGCGCCTCTCCCAATTTCACTTTCCAGCATGAAATCTGTGATTCGCTTCTCACCCAGAAATGACTGCCCTTCAGTGGAAGGAGAGGGTGGGCGCGTACTCTGCGCAGTGCTGATTCCGCTGCTGGAGCTGTTGGTGCGTCGCAGGGGCTGAAGCTCGGGCGCTAAAGTTTGATCCAATGGAGCAATCAGTACACGTCCCGCTACAAGAGACACGCGTTGTTGGGAAGATCGTCGACGGGGCCGAGGAGAAGAGGGGGTGCGGGCAAGTAGGGGTCGGACAGCTATGGACGGACTCGCAACGATTGGCGATGAAGAGCGAGATCGCATGGGAGACTGAACGATCGACACTTCTGGATGGGTGGCTGACGGCATGATAAGAAGGGGTCGAAAGGTGGGGGTGGGTATATAATTGACTTTGGGTGTTTCTATGAATGAGTGTTGCTGTTTGGCCAGCGAGCCGTCCGACATAAAGGGGAAATCAAGAGGATGAACATTGGGATAATGTGGGGGACTCTTTGGGACTTTGTTTTACATCCTCATCGCTCTGATTCCAGTTAAAACCGCGCCCGATGGAGGTGACAGCCCAGCTACCAACGCTTGCTGCTTTATAAAATCTTGCTGTGATTGGTTGTTGCGGCCATTCGTCTGCGTCAAAGGTGAAATCCACGGCGGCGGCTGAGAGCATAAATTAAAGCAGGGGAATACTGTTGCCAATCTGATGAGAGAGGCAAGTGGAGTGAGTACGCTAGAACCGCCCGACCAGCTCTCCGCCATAAGTATTATTATGAGGACCCCAACTCCGATCCACACGTGCGACACTGCTTTCATGGTTCCCTGGTAGATTGCAACCTTAACAAGGCGCGGTGACAAATGCATCGGACCTGAAGGCGCGAGATCCGGTCACGAAACATGAGCCGTTTTCCAGTCCAATTCAGCTTTTGTGTCACCTTCACGGGCCTTATACCGTTTCGGTGTCCGAGGTCCTTGCTTACGTCATCCTCAAGGGACACATTAGTCTCATCCCTTACTGTCGGTGCCCGTTTCCTCAAGACCGCAAAATCTGTAAGTGGTCTCGCATTGCTGCAAGCTTTGTCGTACCTGGAGATTCACTGCATCATGGTGGCTACTGTCACAAAAACTTGGGCTGTTTCATCCGCTGCTGGGGTTGGATTGGTCTTGGTGGATTCAGATGACGCTTGATCAGCAGCCCTTTGAATTTTGTTCTGACACTTGGGTTTAACGAACAGGTTTCCATGGCCATCAAAATTCCCATTGTCAAGAAGCGCACCACTAAGTTCAAGTACGAATTGGGAGAACATTACGAGGACAGGCACATACTCACCTCCCCTTAGGCGTCACCAGTCAGACCGTTATCACAGCGTCAAGGAAGCATGGCGGAAACCCAAGGGTATCGATAACAGAGTGAGGCGCCGTTTTAAAGGCCAGACGCCTATGCCCAAAGTAAGTGGCAGACTTTCACAGCGAGACTAGGTTCTCATGCTCCACTCAGATCGGATATGGAAGCAACAAGAAGGTTCTCTTATTCCACATGATCCCCGTGTAATTTTCACTCATGACTCTAGACACGACACCTACTTCCGAGCGGGCTCAAAAAATTCCTTGTCAACAATGTTGGAGAAGTAGATCTTCTCCTCATGCACAACAAAAGTTTCGCAGCTGAGATCGCACACAACGTGAGCAGCAGGAACCGTACTGCGATCCTAGAAAGGTAATACTCTATGGCCTAAATCGTGGCTCACTACTAAAAATATTGATAGGGCGAAGGTTCTGGGCATTAAGGTCACCAATCCTGCTGGTCGTCTCCGGTCGGAGGAGTAATTTACCTCCTATCGCGTTGTACTGTCCTCCATTCCACTTACATGTAACTGTTTATGCCCCAATATCCCACAAACATCATGACGCCGGATAAAATTAGTTTGTTGGCACGGCCATCGAAAGCGGGCGTCCAACTATAAGTGATCGAAGGTCCCGGGTTCCTGATTCGATCACCGGCCATTCTCGCCGGATTCCCCCTTTGAATTGAACTCCATAACAGCTCTCTCTACTAACTAGGAACCAAGCTGCAAGTATCATGTCTTGGGGGAGACAAAAGTAATGATCATGCATTCAACGCACGGTCTGAACGTTGATCTTGTTCCTTTACGGCAGACGAAGGGATGGAAGATCTGCGTCTCATGCAGGCGATTGGTATTCCGATAACAGTATGTTGAGTAGTCCGAGTCGCCATCACACTCACTTGGCCTTCAAGGCACCGAGTTGGACAGTCAGTTGTCTACGTGGCTGAGCAAGGTAGAATCTACCGAGACTCCTTTCCCGATTGAAGGGTGCAAAGCCATCATCGCACCGTTAGTACTATGAATCGAGAACAAGCAGCAGCACTGAGGGAGCATTGCATTCCAGGCACGCAGGTTATGCATATTCAGGCCAGGCAGCAGCTTGGGCATATAAATGCATCGACACGACTGGAATGTACCTCACCTTGACTTATGCACCGTAACGTGGAGCGCTCATGCATTATCCAGTAAACGGGTTTTCATTCTTGGACCATCACACCACTTTTATTTGGATGGGTGTGCGTTGTCCGCATGCAAGCAATACGAGACTCCGATAGGAACTCTGCCTTTGGATCTGGAAAGTATGGATTTTAGCTGTCCTGCCCGCTGTCTCATACTCAAAACATTCGAAAAGCCATTGAAGAGCTGAAGGCTACCGGCAAGTTTGAAGTCATGGACATTGATGCAGACGAAGCAGAACACAGCATAGAGATGCATCTTCCCTATGTCCGGAAAGTCTTTGAAGGGTAAGGCTTTATCTTCGCCTTTCTCCTGTGTGCGTCCAGTGACCGTTTTTTTTAGAAAAGAGATCTGCATCGTGCCGATCGTCGTGGGCGCTGTTTCACAGTCGACAGAAGCGGCTATGGGAGTGCTCCTTGCCCCGTATCTAGCCCGTGAGGACACGTTATTTGTCATTTCCAGCGATTTCTGTCACTGGTAAGATGGACAGTGCAAATATTGTTGTATGACCTGATCATCCATCTCAGGGGATCCCGGTTTTCATATACATTTTATTACCCCGAGCCCACGCCTAAGTAGTGCTGCCCCTGTCCGCCTCTCGCGATCCACGCCGCCCTCGGCGTCTCACCCTATCCACCAGTCTATTCGCAGACTGGATCACGAGGCGATAGAATCACTAACTATCCCACCATCGAACGCGCAGCAGGCACATTTACAATTTTCTACGTATCTTTCGCAGACGAAGAATACCATTTGTGGGCGGCATCCCATTGGAGTATTACTTGGAGTTTTAGGTGCTCTGGAGAAGGAAAGAGGTATTGATGTGATGCTGAAATTCGTTAGATATGAACAGAGCAGCGCATGCCTTTCGCTGAGAGACTCCAGCGTAAGTTACGCGAGCGCATACATCAAATTCTAGATTGGACATGTTCGTCTAGCACAATATGTACAAGTATGTTGGGAATACGTTTATATTACATTTTACTCGTGCGTATCTGCAGACCCACTGGCTCATCCAAGTCATTCTCGTGGCTCGTTACACCAGGGTCGTAGATAACCTTCCCACTGGCAATTTCAACGTCTTCGAAACCCCAATCTCTGGACGCGCCACCGCTTAGCGATGATCCATCCGCGAGTTTATTCGCTTTCCATGTACCTGGGTTTTCATTGTCATTCTGTCGGACGAATTCTGTGACGGTGCAACATCCGACCCGGAGGGGCAGATTTCGGTCACCAGCTAGCGCCCGAGCTAGAACGATGGACGTTGCAGCATGGCTCACTAGCATCACGCAAGAATGTTGTTCCTCAGGTAACGTTCTCTCGATATATGGTACGAAAGCGTGCAAGAAAGATTCTCCGCGATCATGGATAGCATCTATTTCCTCTCCTCTACGAGAGGGATAGTAGATAGAACTCCACGATGGATCTATCTCGGGAAAATACTGCTGGAGGGATGCTGCAGAGCCTGGGCGGGGATGGAGACCTGAACCAGGAGCGATCGGGGAATACCATTCAGAGATGCCTTCATACAGGTTAGAGATGCAGATAAACCAACTGATTCATGGACATACCGTGCTCAACGTATATAGGAACATTCAACGCACTTGCTGTCGGTTTTGCTGTTTGTAGACATCGATCTGATCAGCATCGATTAACGATAATATTGGTTTATGCTCCGTGAATTAACGAACAATACGGCGAGGAGAATATAGCCGTGGGGCGTTCTTGCCTTGGCAAGGATGAGAAATACACGGCCAACTCTTGAGCTTGCGTCTGTTACGTGCATGGTTATCGAAGTGACAGCGGCGTAGACGTTATCGCGTACCACACCATAGGCCGCTAACGGAGGGTCCCTGGGAAGGCCAGTTTCACTTTTCCTGAGCACAGATGTAAGTGGTGCAAGCTCAAGGCCCAAGGGCGCAATATCTCACCAATCAGAAGTAACCCAGTTCAATCTGAAGCCTGGAAAACGTCAGCGTCCTATGGGATCCAAATGTTTTGCCCACCATGTCGGACGATATAAATCCTCTCTAAAACCATTGGCAAGAATCAAATATGTATGGGCGCCTCGTTTACGTGGTTATATAAGTACTCGGTGCTTTCTCATATTACAATTTTTTATGACCCTAAGGCAACGAAAGAAAAAGGAAAACCGAAAAAATGTTGTAAAAAAGGGCAGGTAATCTGTGAAGTTGTACAGAACGCTTTGTTATGGTAAACCCGATGAGATTCAGTAAGCAGCGTAGATGTATAATACCATGGGCAACGAAGCAAGAGTATCCACACACTTTATGAATTCATGGCTACTTTTTATTCATGACAGAGACGGGAATGCAGTTTCGTCATGCACACTGAGTGCGGGGGCAGAAGACCCGTTCTGACGACCTCCCCTGTTTCCACCTCGCCCACGTCCGCCACCGCGAGCTCGGTCACCGCGGCCCCGGCCCCGGCCACCACGCTCAGGACGATCGAAATGGGCATCGATCTCGATGAATACCTTTTCCTCTTTTTTAGCACGGGCCTTGGGTGCCGATTTGGTCTGCAATGATGATTAGTGTCACCATTACTGTCTTGGGTATGACGTGCCTTTCCGACGAAGTAGGTCTCCTTTTCTTCGTCTCTCGTCAGAGGAACGGTATTCTTCCAGATATTCTCGTCAGTACCCTCGTTAGCTTTGCGTGTCTTATCTAGTTTAGGAACGAGGGCGTCCTTCTCCTTCTGCTGAGCAAGATATTGCTCCAATGTGAGCGTGTGATCTTCCTCTTCCTCTCTCTCCTTTCGAGGCCGGCTTTCAGGTTTTTCTTCTTCAGCCGCAGGGGCTGTTGCGGTTTCAGCAGGAGCAGATTCAGCAGCTGTGCCCCAATCCGCTGCATTGGTCTCACCACCCCAAGCATCACCTTCTGCGGCAGCGTCAACAGTGGCTGCCTGTTCGGTCTTGAATTCTTCCTTTCCATCGTCACCACCCCAGCCTTGATGGATCTTTTTGTCCGAGTCCCTGCGCGATGAATGAGTGATTGACCTTACGATATCAGGGATCACACACGTTTTTCCGGTCTGACTATGCCTGTCAAAAGGACGACGACCGCCACGACCGCCGCCACGCTCTCCGCGCTCTCCACGATCTCCACGATCTCCGCCACGGCCGCGACCTCTACCGCGACTGCCTTCGACTAAAAGACAAAAGAAAAAGGTAGAGATCAATTAAGCGAATAATGGGGAGAAGAATACTCACACTTCTTCGGTTCAGGGGAGGGCTCTTCCGCGCCATTCTGTGCCTGACTGGAATCCTTGTGCGCACCTCTTGCGCCGCCTCTGGAATAGTATCTGCCACCTCTTGAAGAGTTACCACCTCTTGTCTTCTGGGTGCCACGAGAGGGGACAGGAGAAGCCTCCTTGGCAGGCTCTGGAGGGGGAGTTCCAGGGCGAGACGGATCCTCTGCTATAGATTGTGAGGTAGATGCAAGAGGAATTGATCTGTTGACGCACCGTCGAGGACGGAAAAGGGGTTTCTCGTAGCCACCGACATACTGGACGGCGATCCTACGCTTGCTGGGGATGTCCTGCCGCCACCGGGGACCCCGTCCAGCCTCCGCTTTTGGGGTCCTGGTACTGTACAGTTATTTCCCACCCTTATATCTCCTCCCGCCGCTCTTCTCTTTAACGCTTAAACCACAGGTGCGTTTTTCTCTCATGCACTTTCCGTCCCAACTCACCGCGTTCCCCATTAGCCGCTCAAAAGCATCTCGATGATGATCTGCCCGCCCGTTTACATCGGGACTGGTGTAGGTCGAAGACCTTGAGACCGTACAGTTGGCTGGAGATGGAGAGGACGTTATCCGAACGATGGGACTTGGGTGCGGTGCGCTCGTGAGTCTGCGGTTGGCCCTTCGTGGTTACCGTATGGGCATTGTCGCAATGTCTCGTTGTACAGTTGAATTATGAAACTCGTTATTGCGTGAGATTCCAGTTAGCCCCGTTGAGAGAACCCTTCGCTTCCGACCCTCATGTCCAGCAGACGCCTCGATATCTCTTCTCTCCTTTGTAATGACGAAGACGTTCCCCCCCATCGCCCTCGTCCGACTTCCACTCCAACCGTGACCCAACCGCCTCCACCTACTACACCTAAGCCGCCTTATTTGGGCTTGGAGGCACTGGTGCATGTAGCAACGGAGGAGCGCAGACGTCTGAGCGGCGGCAGTGATTCCGTCCCCTCAAGGCATGATAGTCCCATTGAAGACTCTGTTCACCGTATATACTCATACCCGTCGACTCATCAAGTGCGTCAGACGTCTCCCCACCAGGTGTATGCGCCCCTTGTATCTAGTCCTGTACATACACAGAGTCCAACCTATTCCCAGTACCCTCAGCGTCCTCGTGAACATGTCTCGTTCCACCAGCCTCTTCCTGAGCGTATCTCCCCTGTTTCTCCCTACACGCGTTTAGAAGAGGAGCCACTTCGTTTCCAACATACGCAGCGCCAGAAGCAGTTCCAGGATGTTACTATGCTGCACGATCAACGTATGCAGCACCATCAGCATCCAGTGTACTCTGATGCACCTATTTTGACATTGCCTCCTCTGCGTTCTCCTTCTATGCCGTTGCAGGTAGAGGATCCAGAGCAATTGATTTCACGCTCAAGCCCTCTCACGGGACGTCCGAGGTCTGGCTCTATTGCTCACAAGTATCCCTTGAATCCAATGCAATTAGATCTCCCGACACCGCTGTCCATGGCGCGTGGTTCACCGCGACTCTCCACTCCAATTTCCCAAGAATCCCCTATGTCTGCAGTGGTACCTGCACCCCTGTTGCGAGAGTCAGTACCAACCTATCACACACCGCCCTATCACGAACATACGCCTAATCTACACCGTCGAAACTCTCCGTCAACGCTGGTCCGAGAGGTACACTCTCCCATCATGCCGGGTCCGAGCACGCCATTTGTGTCGCATCCTCTTCACAGGAATTCCATCACTGAAGGCTTTCCCCCAAATAAGAAACGGAGGCATTCTGATTCTCCTTCACGAATTTCTACCGCCGTACGCAGTGTGGAGGCAAGCGGGCCGGCCAACATTCATGCACAAAGTCCCAGACTTGGTCTCGGAGAATCTGACCGTGCTTCACAAACCAGTCCATCTACTATACCACCCCCCATCGCTGCTGCCCCTGGACCCACTATAATATCGCACAGGCCTAGTCTTGATGTAGGGAGGCAGCCCTCATCGCAGACTGACATACAATTGAAGGACCGCGATTCTCATAAAGTCGTGGGCGCATTGGGGAGACGTTCTCCTCCCGGGAGCGCGATAGGGAGAGCAAAAGCTGCTAGAAAAGTGGATGAAATGGAGAGACAGTTTCGGGAAGTAACCAAGAGAGAGCCATCGGCGCCCTTTCTGCCCAAAGTCACACCGACTTCCTCAACGTCAGGGACAACTGACTTTAAGCAAAAGGAAGAGAGAAAGCCCTCTACGACCGCTCCGATGTCAGCCGATACCAAACAAGAAGACGCGCATGAGTGGTTCATTCAACAGTTCGAAAAATCACCATCGCATTCTTCCCTACAGGTTCGTCGTGCTGTCACTCCCATGGTCAACATTTCGAACCCTTCAACCGAAAGTGAGGCTCCTATAAACTCTCACACAAGTCCATCCCTATTGGAGAGCCTAAGCAGACCGCCATCTCCGCCTCGTATGTCCGAGGAGGCTGTGGCAACTCTTGAACAGGAATTGGAAGAACTATTGACAGAGCCGGATGAGACCTTGGAGGATAATAAAATGGATGTGGACATCGATCGTGCTGTGACTCAACTTGTCGCAGACACGCTAGTCAATGACCAAGCGGAAGAGGAGGAGGAGGAATCACCACAGCCGGACAAGCAGGACCCTTGCCTTACGGAAGCTGACGTAGACATCGAACTCTTGCGCCTTGTTGACGATCAGCCCGCAGCGACGGCAATTCACGATAACGAATACCAAGGAGAAGATGCTGCAGAGAGAATCACATTCCCTGAGCCCAAGGCTGTTGCCCAACCACCCACGGCCGGTGAAAGCAGTGCTGCTCGTGATCAAGCTGCATTTATGCCACACGAGCGCGGGTCGATGCAGCCACCTGCGCCTCCTCCTAGTGACGCCATCTTTAAAGAAGAAAATCCCGCTGAGGCGACGTCTGTTAAAAAGAAGACGAGCAAGTCTGCTGCCAATTCGAAAAAGAAGGATGCTGGATCCAAGGTTAGCGTCATTTTCCCGTCGAATTATAATGACTCGAGACATAAAATTCTTCGCAGCCCACCAAATCCAAGGTTACCGGTTCAACTTCAAAGGCAAAGTCAAAGCCTGCTACAAAGCCGAAGGCGAAGGCGACTGAAGGTACTGCAACGCCTCCCCTGGTACCCCCAAAAACAAACAAGCTGCCCATTCCACCTCCTGTAAAAAAGAGCGTGTCTTCAACTGCCGCATCTCGTTCGCGCTCGGCCTCTGTCATGCCCAGCGGATCTGTTGGACCTGAATGTGACAGTAAAAACGTTGAGAACGACGAGGACATTGATGCACCGATTGATGACGACAAGTTGTATTGCATTTGCAAAACAAAGTACGACGAGGATCGAATTATGATTGCCTGCGATAAGTATGTCTAAGCATCGGTATTTGTTCTTGTGATCCACAATTCGCAGGTGCGATGAATGGTACCATACGCAATGTGTTAATATGTCAGATCTGGTAGTGGATCTTGTGGATCAATTTTTCTGTCCAATTTGCATCGAAAGTCAGTATATCTATCTATTCATGAAAAGCACAAGGTCTGACACTTCAAACCTAAGGAAACCCACAATCATTGTTGAAGACAACATATAAACAGCGCTGTCTGAGTGGCCTAAAGCACCCAAATCCTGGTTCGTCTAATGCGTGTCATAAGCCAGCCCTCGGTGGAGGCATCTTGTCGAAATTCTGTTCCCAAGATTGCGGGGTTAAACACATGGAGACTCGTATTGACCTATGGGTCAAGAAAGGAGGCGGGAAACGAGAAAGTCTCTGGGAAAGCGTAAAACACGCGGAAAAGCGCGAGGGTGTGGTTATTCGAGTGAACGGAGCGAAGGATTATGCCGCTGAATGCGTGATCAAGACGGAGGATATTAGACCCTCGATCATGGATCACGTAGAAGAAGCCAAAATGTGCCCTGTCGCAGAAAAATGGCAAGTTAAAGCAACAAAATCGCACGTGGAACTTGAGCGCCTCAGGGGTATCCTGCACCGTGTGGTGAAAATGCGAGAAGATATCAAAAAGGGGATGGAGGTGGTCCTTTGGCGAGAAAAGTTGCTTGAATTAGCAGCTGAACGAGCAAAGTCGCTTTGTCTATGTGGCTGGGATCAACGGCTGTGCTTTGGCGATGAAGAGTGGGCCGAGTTTGGGGTTGGAGTGTTAGAAAGCTATGAATTGGGAGACGAGAACATGAACGAGAGCATGGAAGTCGACCGACTTGGCGGCGTAGAAGAAGGCGAGTGGTGGTGTCCTGGGAAAGCAATGTGTGATCGTCATGCTGGGTAAGCAAATGTTTGAGGCCCCTTTACCATGCTGAAACTTGTGGATAATGTGTAGATGGCAGAGCATTCGTTCCAAAGACATATCTAAAGAAAAGGAGCAGAAAGACGAAGTGTTGATCAAACTTACGACCCGAGAGCGCGAGCTTCGCAAACGGATAGATGATATTGTCGACCCCCACAGCCAGGATGCCAAGGGTACTCCGAAGAAAACGTCGTTGAAGTTATCTAACGCCAATGGACGTCCCAACATTACATACAATGGAGACCCCGCTCGGAAGGGGAAGAAAAGGAAGTCAATCATACAGTGACAATGACCGATTGTATCTTTAGGAATAGGTATGCTGAAGCGACTAATACAAATTTATGTATTACCATCTGCTATTGTGCTGTAGCAAAAGACACTGTTCGCTGAAAATAGAGTGAACAACTTCAACTAAATTATCAGTAACCATCTCCCTCTCCCCCTTCTCTAGAAAAGCCTTGTTGGTCATAAAGCACCTGAGCTTTAACCTCATCTCGATGCCTTTTCCCATCCGCCTCCGATTGACAATAAGGTTCTAGTAGATGGTAGTCGACTTGCCGAAGGGGCACATCATCCTCTGTGTCAAGGTCCTACGGAACTGACAATCAATCTCAGGCCCTCCAAAGACAGAGTGGAACGGACAATCTCGCCTAGAAGAACGACATTCTCTCCGCGGATAAGGAACAATCCGCGCCAGTCCTGCGCGAACGTATTTCCGTGATAGATTCTTTCGTAGGTGTCTTCGAGCACGAGGTTGGCTATATCTCTGTGAGCTACGGTGTAAACGAAGGGGAAGTTGATCCCTACCAAACTGGTCGTAAGAGCGCAATACACCATGTAGCTTCCGTCCGTCGCGAAGAATTACTAGCATTTTCCCTGAGATGAAAAACACATGTCGTATACGCGAAACAAAGGGGACAGAAAGAATGGAATGGTCAGATTACGCTTTAGAATGTGTGAGTGCTGTAAGTTGATTCTAAGAAAAACGTACTGTCCACGCAATCCACCAGGGATCCTGATGTAGTAAAGGGGATCAGAGAATCCATGGCTAAGGCCTAAGGCACGGAGAATTGTGGAAGGAAGGAGAGATGATGCAAGGCTCGGCAAAATCCTAGTGTTTGACTACCATATTGCAACGCTCCTACCTGGCTTGTAAGCTGGAATGGCCGAGTCGTTAAGGCGAGTGATTTGAATTTCTCATTATCACTTGGTGTTTCACCGCGTAGGTTCAAATCCTGCTTCCAGCGAACTTTTTTTGAACTACACTACAAGGATACTTGTAGTATATCTAACATAGTTTGCCCGTCAGGTACTTCATGCCTGCAGCTGTACCAGTAGAGACAGTCCCATCGTTGTGTGTGTACATGTGCAGCCACGATAGAAGTAAGGACATCAACCCCAAGTCTATGATGATGCTGAGTTCATTATGAACTATTCTGTCCAAAATATTCCCATTGGCCAGGCTCTGGTTTCTCCTCTAATGGTTCCCAACTGTCGTTACAATGTCGTTTGTATATGAACCAGTGGGCAAACGTAATAGAAATACTTACGCCTTCCACTCGAGCATTTTTGAAGCTAGTTTGAACTCGTCATCGGCGATGTTCAACGACTGCTCTATCTGCCCCTCCTTCAACTCCGTCTCGACTGTTGCAATATCTCCGCCCGCCTTCTGAACTATGCTAAGTTTATGGCGGGTAAGGGCTTCGACCCCCTGCCGGTACGCGGAAGTAGCAGGTAACGATCCGAGTACGGAGAGGGTATTTTCGTAGGTTTTTGTGAGTTCTGGCAGAGGATTTGGGTGAACGTGCAGCCCCGTAATACCAGTACTCTGCTTTAAGGCCTGGTAAAGGGGTCGAGTGAGGCGGAGCATGGCGCAGGCGAACGAAGATAGCGACCGCGGCGAGTCGGAACACCAAATATAGCAAACAGAAAGCGTGTGAGATTGCGATTCCTCTCCGTCACCGAGTCCTATGGCCACACTTGCTCTCCAGCAGTCGCGTTCATCCCTCTTCCCCTCACTTCGCAATTTTTTCCACAGAGGATTCCTTAATGCGACACTCGTGCCTTCATGGACAATACCTTCCCTGCAGTCCTTACTAGAGCTCTTCCCCCCATTCCTTCGCGCCGTTCCCAAAAAGAAGACCTCACATTCGAGGAAGGCCATGCGCAGTGCAAACAAGGGCCTGAAGGATAAAGAAAGTAATTTGCTTGTTTCCTGATATCGTCATCCCGTTGCTGAAGCTGCCTAAACTTTGGTAGATATCGTGAATTGCCCAGCTTGCGGTTCTCCTAAGCTTTCCCATCATCTATGCTCCAACTGCTACTCATTTCTCAACCGAACGTGGAAATCTCGAAAAAGAGATGAATCCATTCCGGATTTGTCATAGAGGTACGCCGGTAGGATGCGAATGAAACAAGAAAGTTAAGCGGTTGGATCCAGATTACTTGTTTCCCATTGTTCAGGAACCGTAATTCTACTCAAAATATTAGGGGAGCCCTAGCTACGTTATCATTCAGCTAATTTATTGAAACGAGCATGGTCATCTCTCGGCGCATTTACTATGTTATATCACGCGTCACAGTAGTTGTACACTTGTCCAGCATGTCAAGAACTACGATATTTGAAGACAGCGTGAGACCTGCATTAAATTCCTAGATCCGAGGTCGGGTGAGCCATTGGTTCCCTTTACATAAATTCGTCTGTGTTGGCGGGGACTTCGCCGTGTCATCATGTTTCTCACATCTTCGCGCAGTCTCCGCCCAAAGCTAACACGAATGGCATCAACTAAGACCCCGTATGGTCGCTCTGCCATCCTGCAAAGGAACCCCAGCGATGTAGTCATTACTTTTGCCAAGCGGACTGCGGTGGGGCGAGCTAAGAAGGGTCAATTGAAAGACACTCCTGTGGACGAGATGCTGTACGCATTGTTTAAAGTGATCGCTTTCATATCGTCCACGAGTGCCGGACTTAACGGCCCTTAGGCAGCGTTGAAGGAGACCAAGCTAAACCCATCCAAGATTGACGATATCTGCGTCGGTATGTTGACCGGTTCAATACCGTGATACCACTTGACTGACAAGCTGATCAGGAACTTGCCATCCTCCTTCCCCACTTTACATTTCAAGGGCTGCTGCTCTTGCCGCAGGCATACCCCACCATGTTCCCGTCTCGGTCGTTAATCGCCTCTGTTCGTCGGGTCTAATGGCAATCAGAAACATTGCACAGGCTATTCAGTCCGGTGAAACCTCAATTGGTATCGCAGTAGGAGCAGAGAGTATGTCATTGAAGTAAGGCATATCTATGCTCCATGACTGGATGTTCTAAAAACAAAACTAGTCCCCGCCCTACGCCAGAGGTCGCGGAAGTCGTTTCGCAAAATGCACAAGCTCATGACTGTCTCCAGGTGAGCATATTATAAGCCTATGGGCAAAATTATTGAAAGGTGATTTCTGCCTCAAGCCCATGGGATGGACATCGGAACTGGTCGCCCAGGCGTACAAAATACCTCGCAAAACGCAAGATGAATATGCTCTAATTTCACATACCAGAGCTAGCACGGTAAGAGCTCATGTCGAAAGGTTTTATCACGTTGACGTCTCTTCCACAGAGTCTTGGCAAGGGCATATTCGCCGATGAGATTATTCCTGTAGAAATTAAAGGCAAGATTATCAATGAAGATGACACCATACGGCCAGGCGTTACTATGGAAGGCTTGACGGCTCTTAAGCCAGCTTTCCCGCAATGGGGGGAAGCATCAACAACCGCTGGGAATGCAAGCGGTGTTGGTGATGGTGCTGCCATGTGTATCTTAACCACACGTGAGCGAGCTGAAAAAGAGGGGATGGAAATTATCGGCAAATGGATAGGCGCTGTCGTCGTAGGTGCGATGCACTGTCTCCGTCAAAGAGGGTGTTCTCATTTGGGCGACAGGTGTGGAGCCTAAGTATATGGGGATCTCGCCTATCTATGCAGTTCCGAAAATCTTGGAACAACATGGTCTAACTAAGGAAGATATTGATATTTATGAGGTACGTGAATACATTCCGTTACGGCGTTTGTAGTCAACTATGGAGTCACCAGATCAATGAGGCCTTCGCCTCTCAGTTCGCTTATTGCTGCGAACAGCTTCGTATTCCAATGGACAAAATCAATCCAAAGTAAGTGCTTTATAGGATAGAAAGCAGGTTCATAAAACTATCGCAGCGGCGGCGCTATTGCTATCTCGCACCCTTTGGGAATGAGTAAGTGCTTCTCTGACTTTTATGTTTTGATGCTGAACCATATGTAGCTGGCGCTCGTCAAGTCGTGACAGGACTAGCTGAACTCAGGCGCAGAAATGGTTCCCTTCTTTGTACGAGCATGTGCGTGGGTAGCGGGATGGGTGCTGCAAGCATCATCGTAAATGAAGCTCGGTCTGTTCCCAAATTGTGATATAGTAGCGGAACCTTTATCCCCTAAGAATGATGCATAAATTAAGGCTACCAAATATTTTGCGTCACGCTGCTCCCCGCTTTTCCACCGCTTGGCAGCACGATTGTGAATGTTTCCACCAGTCCACTATCCCAGTTAGGCGATGACCATCCAATAGGGCTTACTATGAACACCAGATTAACTGTATCCAGCGTCTGCGAAGGATCTGCTACCGTGATACTTCCTGTATCCACTCGATAGATAATGGCAATATTGCTGTCCGCCAGTATTGTAATGTCGGCCCAGCCTTCGCAAGGCGTGAAGGTAATCATGCCACCAAAAGGTTGCCAAAATGCTGCCATGGCTATCTTGTTGTTGGAATCGTAAACGGCCGAAATTTGATCGTCGTTGCATATGATTTCGAGTTGGCTCGCAGAGGCCTTTGTCTGGAACTCGTCAAATGTTGTGTCGGGGAAAGCTGTATAAGCAACGGGCTGGGAAAGATCTTGATGTTCAAGCCATGCAGTATAAAGGTCCATAGTGTAAGGAGGCTGCGTGGACGTCCCAATCGTCGACCAGTTTCCGGTTTTCGGTCCCACTTCTAAGGACAATGTCAGGAACTCAGGATCATCGATGACGTAGCCCACTCCGCCGTGCCAAACGTTTCGGGCATTGATGATTGTTGTGTTAAGAGTTCCTGTTGCGTTGTATGGGGTTCCATCAACAAAGATCAAACCGTTGTGCAATCTCTGATCAAGAACCGAAAGCACGGGAGCATCGCTGGTCGAGGATATATCGCTAATCATGACGTGTTGGACATCGTCAGGAAGGAAAAACCACGCCTTCTGCCAGTGAAGAGACTTTGTGAGAGGGTTGGTATATCGCATGACTCCAAGTCCGACTGAGCCATCGGATGCACCTCCAACAAATTGTTCAACGCCGGTGGCTTTGGCGTAAGAGCAGTTTAATTTGGTCGCGCCATAGTCGACGGTGATCCCGGGGATTAGATTCCAATCCCAAGAGGCGGCTATGTCCTCATACTCGTTTCCGATCAGATATGTGTGCAATGCACCGTCGGATAGATGGAAACCAAAAGGCTATATATATATATCTAGCTCTGTCTTCAAACCATAGTTCTAAACTCACGTTTGCCAAGTTAATGCATTCTGTATTTTGGGTCCTTGATGAGTACATCTTGAGCGTTGACAC
Organism: Amanita rubescens; assembly: GCA_015039365.1. Lineage (NCBI taxonomy): Eukaryota > Fungi > Basidiomycota > Agaricomycetes > Agaricales > Amanitaceae > Amanita > Amanita rubescens. Next base: position 807,798 of record WION01000004.1, read on the forward strand.
GTAATTACGACCACGATGAACCTTTGTATCGTCAATATAAAATAATTGACGATCCATTTGCCTATACAAACCATATAATCATTGTCATAAAACATGCGGTTCCCAGTCAAGGAGCCTGCATTGGCATTTGATACGTTTTCGGACAATTTCTTCCCGAAATCAATCAAAGTACTGGATGACCATTGTTCTCCAAGAACTTCCACCTCCGTTAGATTGATTTTGATATCAAATGTTGCTCTTCATTCGGGTAAGTTCGTTATCCAAAATCACAATATCGGCATACATACTGAACATTATCAGCGGCGGTAAACGCAATGAATCTTCCTAGAACGGACTGGGAATATTTAGCTGATAAAAATGGTTCTGTTAATCGAACTTACAAAATCCCAGTGGTTTACACCCGTTAAAACATTGCGGTAGATCATCCAGCGATCAGCGTCAAACAATGTCACCAACGCTGACCGGGTTTCAGCACCTGCAGTGAATTGGGTCCCACTAGTCTCAATCTCAAAGTCAAGGGCATCATTTGCACTGTCAAAATATCAGCAAAGCCAACATTTCACAAGGACATAATGCGCTGACTAGTCCTTCCCTGCGGTCTTGTAAGATAAGGGTGACCCAAGATGCGGCGAAGAACTTACCATAGTTGCCATTATACAAGATACCGCTATGTTGCCCTTCATTCATATCATGAGTACGGTTAGAACGCAATAAATTGGCTCTTGGCTCACCGAATGTTCCATCCGGACGTATGCCGTCAGCTTGCACAGCGTCTTTAACTGTCACTTCTTGATGGACGCGTCTAAAAGCATCTGTCAGCTGAGTTACATTGATTGACAAAAGCCCTCCGTCAATCCCAATCTTGGAAACGTCGAGAATATTCGCGCCGGTCAAGTATGTAGCTTGGGATCGTTGGAAGGCATCATATGATCGGCCTGTTATGCGAGTGCAGTTGTTGAATTGAGGCATTGTGAGAGATTCGTTGAGTAGCAGGCACGTCTGCCCAGCCAGGTTCGGTATAAGAATAACCTCAAGCGAGTGTCAGGATTATCGCTCAATTAGACAGATTTGACGTACATTAGAAAACCAGTTGGTATTCCTATTTGCGAATTCAGGTCGGTATAAATCCCTGAAGCGCGTAGATAGCTTACCAAAGAGTGTCGCCGGGGTTAGTACAAGGGCACAGAGATGTACCACCAGAGTCCAAACAGTCCGGGTTTACAAAGTCACGAGAAAACCAGTAATCCATGCCTAGACTAAGCGACTCTCGGATTCCCTGTTGCTTAACAAACGGGTCTGTGCCTGGCAGGCCGCCGTGCCAAGCCGCCGCCATCAACTCTGCAACCAGTGGTGTTAGCCATTGATTTTATAGGCGTGATTTGGGTCACTAACGAAGGCGTAGCCAATGATTCTGAGCAGGCCAGTTGGCACGTTGCGCCTTGCAACCTGTGGTATAGTCTACGTCTGGCCATTTGCCACTGGGGTCGAGGGTTGCGAGCCTACAACGTGTAAGCTATTATGGAGACTAAACGGTACCGAAATACACTTGCCATGTGGAAATTTGGGGGACTTGAGAGAAGTTTAGAGCGCCCACGATGGAATCCAAGCGACGATTGTGAATAGTTTCAATATCTTGTAAAGTAGAAGCAATGACAGTACTTGTTGGTGAAACGAGTGTGGACGTAGGCGTAGGCGTAGTAGACCCTACAGCACTACTTGAAATGTTAATGAAATAATTAGACCACGTCGAGCTGGGCCCCGTTATGGAAGACACGGGCGCGACCAACAGGACGCAGGCAAGGAGGACTGATCGCATTAAGCGTCTAGCCTAAATCGAACTTGGCTTTATATTTCATTGCACTTGCGTCGTGAGACTATGGATTTTTGCCTTATTAACGTTAACGTGTGCGATGCTGATGAGACATCTTTGATGCAATTTGATGCATTGGCTTGATATTTTAGACGTTGTGGGCGATCGCAAGATGTCCGGCGCTGATCGCGCTGATGTATGTATAAAGTGTAACGTTGCATGTTGCCATATGACGGCAGTGCGGCTCTAACTGGCCCACTAGAAGCGTCAACTTACGAGAGCTCAGCGCTCGTTGTCATCCAGCGTAAATTACCAAATCATAAAACACACGCATAGATTCATAGCGAACCCGCACTGCAATTTCGACGATACTCGATATTGCCGACATCATGCAACATGTTTTACTCACGTAAGTGTATGCATCATATATTTATTTACAGCAGTGGTTGGGCATGGATATACCGTGCCTCATTATCATCATACATCTATGGTAAACAAGTCCGTGGGTTTCTCTAGATACTCAAGCTTTAGTGGATTTTATATTCAACTTCGCAAGCGAAACGATGAGGGGAACTGCGTAGAACGCATATGCCACCCATACCACTGAAGCCACGTTAAAATCGCAACCAATATCAGAAAAAACAGACATACTTGTAAAGCCATTGCCCAAGTTCGCAATGAGGTTGGGGCCATTATGGCCTTCGGATACAATGAAATCGTTGAAATCTTGGACTGCCTTGCCAAACCACATTCGCATAATCGCAAAAGCTGTGAGTCCTGGATCGACAATGAAGTATATTCAGACTAACGCTGGGAGATATACACACCTATCATGAAACCGAGAACGCCTATCCAGGCAGAAACACGCTGGACGAGGGGTTTCTCGAGCGCCGCTGAAGCTCCTTCCCCCATTTTGTGCCGAAATGTTGTGAAAGTGAATGCAAAGAAAAAAAGAGTCGAGAAAGACAAGGCAACTGCAATGAAGACAGGTGTCGATGGCCCAGGACCAGATAACAACAGGGAGGGTGCATTCCCTGGCAGGACAGTGAGATCTAGATTCAGTGTCAGTGCCACCGTCGTCAGCAAGTACCAAGTTACATACTATATGAAGAGGACACTGTGGGCGATGTGCAGTTCAGACCTGCTGAATTATGGGGCCGGGAACACGATCCTGCAGTTTTGTTAATCCAGCACATACTTAGCGATGCATTACTTACCAAGTGCTCCGAGAAAAACGCTTGGTCCGTCAACATTTGTTGTCTGGTTTGAAGATAATGCGGTTGAAGGAGTGACCGTAAGAAGTGCGACGCGGTCGTGTAACAGTACGACAGGAGCAAGGAATGAAAAGAGTGATAGAAGCAGGGCAGTCAATGCGAGTAAAGGGGCGAGATATAGAGTAGTTGATTTAGATAGAGCAGAAATCATTATTATCCGCACAGCGGTGAGAGAAGAGAGAGTAGCGGGCGTATTGCATAGTGAATGTTGAGGGCAGCTACTTATACGAATAGAAAACAAGCGCCATTGTTCTTCACAATAGTCGATTTCCAAATAAGGAACAATTATCTTTGTATGAATTTCCCTCCAAGTTTGGAGCTTTCTCAATTGTCCTTGTTGCTGGAAAATGATCTCCAGCTCTTCGCAACCGGTTCCAACGACATCCAGAATGCAGCCCTCCTAGCAACACAGTCCCTTTTCAACCATTGTAAGTTTTGCTGTTTCAATTACAATCTGTTCCTGTCCAACTTGTTGCCTACGCAGCACTACGTTCTGAGAGATCTTCAAAGGAACATATCGACCAACTTGTATCGTCGCTAGACCCTTTGGATGCTCCCAAGACTAGGTCCAAGACTAATGGAAAACGCAAACGAAGCCCCAGTCCGTGTCCGAACCCCAAAATACAGTTCCTGCCCACTCCGTTGAGAGAATTATTTGTAGACGGGATGAACGAAGATCAGCTATGGGCACAAATAGATCTACGGACGAAGAACATTCGCGACATTCTCAACTTAGTGTTAGAAGAAGACGGACCCTTGGAAAGCGATGAAGGGGAAGAAGTGGATGATGAAAGCGAAAGTGAGGAAGAGGAAATGGAGCTGCAAGATTTATTGGCAGCTTACGACGGCGATGATGTCGAGTGGTCTGACGAGGACAATGCCAGCGATGAAGATGTAGAAAATGAGGAAGAATTTGGACTTGGCGATGGCGATCAAATTGAAACAATTGCAGAGTTACGCGATCCATCTTCGGACGAGGAGAGTGAGCCTGTATCATTAAGAACAAAGCTAAAACCAAAACATGGAAGACAGCCTCAGCTGGACGATGACTTCTTTGACCTGGCTGCCTTCAACGCGGAGATAGAAGCAGCTGAAGCAAGGTCTTCGGGAAGGGGCCGCCTCGGCGGTTCAGACCAGGAGGAAGAATCGGATGACGACGTCATCGATATGTTCGCGCCGATTGGCGAAGATCAATCGCTCGAAGGTGGTCTAGGCGAGGAGCCGCATGGTATGTATCACAACTACGCTGTTTAAAAACGTCTAACAGTTTCTGCCAGAATTATATTATAACGACTTTTTCGTGCCCCCAAAACGGCAGCGAATACCTCGTATATCAATCTCTCCGGAGAAAGCTGGAAAAGTCCGGTTTCATGAGGAAGTCCGGGTCAAAAAAATTGAGGCAAAAGGGAAGAATCGGCCCTTGTCAACCCTCTATGACGATGACGATGATGAACTTGAGGAAGCGAAGGAAGATTCTGATGAAGCAGAAGAAGAGTCACGATATATTGATGATTCTCATAGTATTGGAAGCGAGACCGGCGGTGAGGATGAATCCGATGCTTCCGTCATGGACGCTGCTGAGGGAGCAGGACGAGAAACGATTGATCGTTTTAAAGACGATCTTTTCGCAGAAGAAGAGGATGACGACGGTTCGTACCCTGCTATCCATAGATACATTTCCTTCTGATTGTCGAGGATAGAGGATATGACGTCCCACGAAAAACGGATGGCTACCTTATCTAAACAAATTGTCGAGTTAGAAACGGAAAATATTGGGCCAAAGGACTGGGCCCTCATGGGAGAAGCAGGTTCAAAATCCCGACCACAAAACTCTCTGCTAGAGGAGGATCTAGAGTTCGAGAGAGTCATAAAGCCAGTACCTGTCGTTACGCAGGAGACTGTTCGCTCCTTAGAAGACAGGATCAAGGCGAGAATACTTGAGGGACAATTTGACGACGTTGTTCGTCTACGTCCACATGACGATAAACCATTCCTTCCTTCACGGTTCTTGGAACTCAAGGATACGAAGTCTGCTCAGTCTCTTGCTCAAATATACGAGGAAGAGTACATGGCAGCGCAGACAAATGGGACCCCCGGTGATGACCGTGATGGAAAACTCCAAAAAGAACACCAAGAAATTGAGAAACTTTGGGAATCAATATGTTACAAGCTTGATGCTCTATGTAACGCTCATTATATTCCGAAGCAAGTGAGTAACAATGCCTGCTCTATAGCTTAGTTACGAGCATTGCATTACAGCCCAGGGCAATCATATCAACTGTTTCAAACGTCCCTGTTGCGACGCTTGAATCTGCATTGCCCACTACCAAATCAGCGAAGACGGTGCTTGCGCCGGAGGAATTATTTGTGCCCACAGGTTCAGATCTCCGGGCTCGGAGCGAACTGACGCCATCGGAAAAGCAGTCTCTCCATAACAAGAAAAAGAAGGCAAAGAGGAAGGCACGAGATCTTCTACAAAATCATACAGATAAATATGCGAAAATGAAGGATCCTCGAAAGCAGAAGCAAGCGGCTTTGGAAACCGTAGTTAAGAGCGGGAAGGGCGTGACAGTTGTCGGGAAGAAGAACAAAGAGTTGCTAACGAGGAAAAGCAAAAAGCTGGGTAATACAAAAATATAGGCATAGCCAGTACACAAGGCTGTGAGATTACAGTACATGTGACCATCAGTCAAAGGGACGATGGTTACGGTTTGACACATATAAGTAAACCCTCCTGTTGTTTCCCTCTCTCATACCACTACCATGCCACTATTCAAATGCCAAGAAAAGGTCTTGATACCCCCCGTTCCAGGATCCACAACCATAGACAACCCCTCCCCTCGTCAAGGACCCAAAAGTCACGCCAACACCTATGTCCGCAGCAGAGATGGCGATCCATATAACTTTCCTACTAGATCTGCTGTCTCTACTCCCAGTGATGCAAATGCACTTCGGGACAGGTACGGCAGAAATGATGGCGTCGGCGACGTTTATTCACGCGGCGGTGCCGACATAGTCAAGGACCGTAGCGAACTGTTCGCTGGGTACAAGCCACAGTCTCAGTCCAATCGATTCGCAGGTGGTCCGGCGGACAATGAAGGAAATGATGAAGACGTTGAGGGCATTAAGTCTCAGACTCGGTTCATCAAGCAGGACAGCGTAAATACGACAAGAAATGCCCTGCGTCTCGCTAGGGAAGCCGAAGAAACAGCACGCAATACATTGACGAAAATTGGAGATCAGTCAGGTAAGGTGGTCCCGCGTACGGTTATTTGCTGGCTGACCGTTCATCAGAGAAACTGGCATCCACTGAGCGGCACCTCGACGTCGCCAAGGGTCACTCACAACGAGCCACCGACAAGACAGACGAACTTAAACAGCTCAACCGCTCCATTTTCCGCCCTGTCATTACTTTCAATAAAGATGCTAAGCGCGCTGCGCAAGAAGCAGAGATTCAAGCTCGTTACGAAGAGGAACGACTAGAGCGAGAGCGGGCTATGAAGGATATTAGAGAGACGCAAAATCGCCTTGGTCGTGCTGCTACATACGGTCGCAACGATGAGGAAGGTATTGGCGGTCGCCTACGAACAGCAGAACAGCTCGGAAAGAGAAAGGAGGAGCGAAAACGCTACCAGTTTGAGGCGGAAGCCTCCGACGATGAACTAGAAGACCAAATCGACGATAATTTAGATGAGATCAGTGACGCGACGAAACGCTTGAAAGCGCTGGCCATGGGCATGGGGCAAGAGCTCGATACCCAGATACAGAGAATTGAACGAATTGATAACAAGACGCTCAACCTGGATAACAAGGTTCTCATGAACACGGAGCGTGTAAGTACCATTTCTTGTGCAGCGCCCAAATGCTAATGACATGTTTTGAATCTGCAGCTTAAGAAAATCAAGTAGAGATGGTACTTTGCAGGAACTATTATAATATGTGCCAGGGTTGTTTACTTAGATCTGGATCTGAACGTGAACGTTGAATAATTATTTGCGGTTGTAAACGGACCTAAAATAGGATGTCGTTACGTTAACTGTACGTTGAACTTTGAACGTGAACGTTCAACGAACGCATTCAGGTAATCATGTCTTGCGAATATGAGAAACAGCGTCAGATCAATATGGAAAGGGTATGTTTCCTATCTTTTTCATGTTCCTCTCTTACACCACTGCTTCAGAATAGGGAGTTGCTCCAAACTCTTGGTTTATACAAACCACAGATCGAGCCGAAAGAAAAGCGTGAAAAAGTAACAAAGAAGCGCAAGACAGAAAATGATGAATCCCCACGCGTCCCAAAAGCACTGCGCACATCAGTAGATTCAGAGGATGGCACCGCTGTTGTGCGCCGTAGCGCGAGAAATGCGGGGAAGACTATAGATTACAATTCAGAAATCCAGCGAAGCCTACCTAAACCATTGACACGAGGAATTCCCAAATCAGGAAACGAAGGACCACAAGGGAGAGATGGTGACAGCAAACGCGTACATGACCCGTTCGAATCATTTGAGCTCGTAGGTGTGCTCCGTGTGCTGACTTTCCTTATAATAGCAAAACTTTTGGGCATATTCCTGGCGTTGAGGTTGGTACTTGGTGGGAGTCAAGGCAGGGTTGCAGCGCAGATGCTATTCACGCGTAAGGCGCTCTTGATATCAAAGGTGACGCGTCTCTTTACAAGCCATTCCATAGGCCATGGGTTGCAGGCATATCTGGCGGCAGACAGGGTGCATACAGCGTCGCCCTGAGTGGTGGGTACGAAGACGACATTGATCTTGGCTACGGATTGTAGGTATTGTTAAGGTTCCCTCATTAGGCTGGTCTGACGCGCGCATAGCACGTATACGGGTTCTGGTTCGTGTATCCTGCTCCCTGAGCGCGATCTCCCGATAATATGACGCGTAGGTGGTCGCGACCTGAAGGGGACCAAAAAAGCACCAAAGAATGTAAGCAGCGTTGGTTAGGAAGAAATATCATGCGTTAACTGTTCCAAGCTTCGCACCGCGCCGCAAAGTTCCGACCAATCTTTTGAACATCCGGTACGTGGTTATTCACTTGAGGGATGCACGCTCACTTTCGCGATAGTTCAATAAAGCGCTCTTGGTAGGTTTTAGCCGACTTGCACTCTGCAGTTTAAACAACCGGAAATGAAAGATATCTAGCGAAAAGAAAAAACCTGTCCGCGTTATTCGTGGTTTCAAGCTCAAGTCAAAGTATGCTCCAAGTGAAGGGTGAGTAGAATATGCCGCAAATATGGACAGACCTCAGCGAGAATCAGCTATCGTTACGATGGACTTTACACCGTGGAAAGGGTATATTCCGTGGCTGAATCTCTTGATCTTGACTAACTGCGGTTAAAGGCCTGGATGGAAAAAGGTTTGAATCCCGGAGGACACCTGGTGTGCAAATACGCCTTCAAGGTGAGGATGTTGTTATTCAGAGAAACAATAGCGAGATTTATCTTGGTGTAGCGCCTCCCTGGCCAATCGCGCATCCCAGAGCAAGACGATGGTGAAGGCCAATCTGATTCCGATTCAGAAGGAGACCAGGATGATTCTTAATCGCGTAACCAAATACGTCATGACGATACCCCAGAACCAATTTCCCTATACGTGAACTTACATTCTTGTACATGAGTTCCACAGTACATACATCATCGACCGACTATGATATCCTCGCAGAAGTTATCACAATATCTAGTTTCATAAATGACCAGACATACAATAACGGAAAGTGACATTTATTGTACACTTGCAGCGATTGGAACGAATCATGGGAAAAAGCCTACTATGCGTAAATGGATTGGCGAACGATTTCTATGAATGCTTCCCGAGGATCGCCTTTTGGCCTGCTTAGCCTCCAAAGGTGATAAATTGCCCGAATGGCATCACCAAGGTATACATCGCTGGGGTGTTCGGCTTTGCATACGAGGGACGACTTCGGATCTGAGCCGTCCCCAATCGCGGAGGAGTCTGATGGGTGCTCCGGAGATAACGTCCGCGAGACAGAGTCCGATTTGAATGACGCATCACCGAATCGAACACTGGCAGAGAGATCGGCGAGACGACGAGCTAGTAGCTCGGGGGAGGGAGGCTCCAAAGGATTGTATATCTCAGTTTTAGTGACGGGATAGGACACCATGACTCGATCATGTTCCTCGTATGTATGGTCGACCCTGTTTTGTTTCCGTGACGGCGAAGGCGACGTAGAGTCGCCAGACCCTGTCCGAAATTCGAAACTTGAGGAGATAGACTTGGGAATAACGTAATTACTTACCCTGGATGGTCGAATAACGAGCCCAATAATCATCCTCTGCATTAGACCGAGGTTTCCGGTCATTATCACAGACCTCGTCTAATTGGTCCGGAGTGCCCCAGTATGAGTCTGCGTCCATTTCGGACTGGTCAAAGGATGTTTGCGACATGGCTTGATCGACGGAAGCGACGGAATCTTGCGGAAAGGGCATCAGACCGAGGTTATGGTATTTCCACGTCGCATCATCATTGTCCCAGGTGAAGACGAGACGGATAAAGGAATTGGAAGCGGGATCTGTTGACGCGACGGAAACGTGCGCCAGTGTGGTCTCTTCATCAGAGGTATATGTGATAGTATACAAAATATCTTGGTCGTCCGGCGGCGACGAAAGGCCGATAAGAGCCTCAGCGAGTAACTCTGGCGAAGAGCCAGGCCAAGCAAGATAAGCTACATAATCATCTGGAGAGATGTTAAGAAAATGATGCCTTTGAAGAAGAGACTTGGAGAGAAGATAGGGGGGGAGAGGGAGAGCCTGTGAGATGTAGAGGTGGACTAGGCGGATCGTATCCTGAGAGACGGAAGGCGGCATCAGCACACGTGATGCCAGCTACCCTTTCTCTCAGGTAGCCATGAAGGCTCTCCCAGTCCTTCTCTTCATCTTCCTTTTCTCTTTCGTCTCTGCTCAGCAGGTTCGTTTTCTCTTTATTCTCTGTGATTCTCAAACTCACTCTCTACAGACGACACCAAACTCTGTGACAGTTTTCACCTCCCTCGTCGTATCTACAGGTTTTGGAGCTGGCCGTAACCCCACCGTTGCCACCGCCACCATCCTCATCACCTCTACACTTCCACCTGCTGCTAGCTCCACGCCTACCGGAAATTCCACCTCGAACAATAACAGCACGTCAATAGCTTCAGTCAGCCAAAATGCAACCACATCCGCGACTAGCACTCTACCAACTGCACCTACTACTGTAACCGGTGGAGGTATCAGCGGCATGGCTCCAATTCCAGGTGAAACTGGGGGTCAATTTGGTCCACCAGATGGTTACATCGCCGCTGCTACTGCACTAAGACGAAATGCACTTTTGGTGGGACTAGGGGGCTGTATTATTGGTGGCGCTTTGATTATACTTTAGACAGAAATCGGACCATGCAGAGCGATATCTTTTTTACATTCTTTACACTAACGGACATGAACATTATAGTACTGCACTTGGGCGGAACGATAGTAATATATCAATGCGGGACCCTGTAGATCATTGTTAAAAGTATATAGAGCGTATCGCCCACTGGCTGGGCTGGTAACGAGCCACTGGATACCAGTTCAATCATCGCCATACCTCCGCGAACGGCTGAGCCATGGTGCGTGTGCAGCTTCGACGTTCGTACATGCTCACGCGAGTGATGATAGTCTCTCCCGGTTCGGTGTAGATACGGGTGGCAACACTATTCTTATGTAATGCACGCAGCATGATACAAAACATTACCAGTTTGCGATGTGTTTCACACAGACTCTTACCAACTGTTAAGCGTATTAACTGTCGAGCGAGAGTCATGTCCGATGCACAACAGGCAAAGAGACAGAAAATAGATCACCCAAAGGTAGCCCATATACTTAAGGAACATCGGTTAGCATCTCAACTTCATGAAACTAGGTGATCGGCACCCATAACGGCACTTTCCACTGCGACGAAGCTTTGGCCGTCTTTTTGCTTCGTCAAACGGCTACATATCGCGATGCCGGTTAGTCATAAATCACCGCCTTCGTGTCTTTTTACATGTAGTCGGATGCTTAGAGCTAAGACGAACCCGTGATCCTGAGGCCCTGAAATCTTGCGACATCGTAGTAGACGTGGGCGCAGTCTATGATGAAGCAACTCAACGTTTCGATCATCACCAACGAGGCTTCACAGAAGTTTTCGGACATGGGTTTGGAACGAAGCTATCTTCTGCGGGCCTGATCTACAAGTGCGTTACTGTGGCGTTTGTTTTACAGTGTCCCTCACCTGTCCTCGTATTTCAGACACTTCGGTAAAGACATCATTGCCAGCAAGACACAATTATCTATCGACGATTCGAACGTTGAAACACTATGGTTGAAGATATACAAGGTACACCAGGCACAATGCAAATTCGCCGGATTTTGAACCACATTACAGGAATTTATAGAAGCTATTGATGGGATCGACAACGGTGTTTCTCAATATCCGATCGATATAAAACCGCGGTATAGGAGTCGCACTGACTTATCGAGCCGTGTGGGACACCTCAATCCTGCTTGGAACGAGCCCTTCGATTCTCAGTCGGTAGATGTACGTGATCTGGCTGCAAAACCTTTCCCCCATTCAACGTGTGATCCCAGGCTCGCTTTCTCCAAGCGTCCGAACTGACTGGGCAGGAATTCCTTGGAAGGCTTACCTATTATTCCAGTGCTTGGCTTCCCGCTCGCGGTATACTGATCTCGTCCGTGATTTCCAGTAAAAAGGAAGTGGATCCAACAGGCCAAATTATACTGCTGGAACGATTCCTTCCCTGGAAGGTATCTTCACCCCCTTTGGTGGAAGCCTGCGCTAACGAGTCCCATAGGAGCATTTATTCGAACTCGAACAAGAGGCAAACTCCGTAACCCAACCCAACCAAGCCATTTACGTCATTTATCCAGACGAGACGGCGAACAACTGGCGCGTTCAGGCTGTCCCAATCTCTTCTGATAGTTTTGAAAGCCGCAAGGCCTTGCCCGAAATTTGGAGAGGCCTCAGGGATGACGAGCTTTCAAAAACCTCGGGTGCTGATGGCAGCATATTTGTACATGCATCTGGGTTCATAGGAGGTTCGTCAGCGTGTCACAGTTGCGGCAGTTTGCTAAAACAGCAACCTTACAGGAAATAAAACAAAGGACGGCGCTTTGCAGCTAGCCAAGACGGCATTGATGTTGTAGATATGTGAACTGTGTCTTATAACAATTTTTGCAAGATGATTCAGGCGATTGATCCGATCAGTGCCTACAAAATGCTTTGTCGTCTGGAATGGATGAACCTCGTGTTTTCGGCGCGATAACGACGTGTCTTCCTTGGAATCCTTGGAAATGATGCTTGTCAGCGTGCACAACATGCGCCTCGAGCACGATTCATTTAAGGGTGCGTACACCACAGCTGCACGTGTTAGGCCTCCGCATGTAACGTTGCACTGTCTCCGCACAGAATCTTCGGGAGAACAGCAGCTAAATTGCCGGCCTACCTGTCACGCTTTCTGGTTTTGAATCATCACCCACCTCTCCAGTCCAAAAAACTCAGCACGTGAACCAGCCTGAATACAAAAAAGCGACGTCCCCATCGCATCCCTGACACGACACGTTATCCGACCAACAACAGAAACCACCCCAAGTACTCGAACAAGCGACGAACAGCCAAGTTCCGAACTAAGATGTCTTCTTTACTGAAGGCAAATTATCATCCGGTCTTATTCTTTCTGATGACTTGCATTGCGGTGGCCGAACTTGGTCTGACCGCGTTTCTCATAACTGCGGGCAACGCTAATGGGACATGGCCCGGTGCCAAATACCATCATTTGTGAGCCCAGTGGCTCTTGTTTCCCACTACTTCGCTCACATTCGTCTAGGTTGATATTATTCTGCTTCAACTCCGCATGGACGACTTTGTTTTCTACAGGATACCTGGTTTGGATGGCTGATGCAGGCATACAGATGCTTGCTAGCATAGCAAGTTCTGTGATTTGGTTGCTCGTTACGAGCGTTCTATGGGTAAATGCCAATTCTATTTTTTGGAATAATGGTTAACAAATAGTGGAATTAGGGGGTTGCAGCAGGCCTTATGCGTGTTACACGAAGTGGTGGTGACTGCGCACAAGCGACTGTCGTCTCCAGGTCGGGTAAACTCATGTCTTCACGTCATAATCTGACTAATACCTTTACAGGTGCCGTCAGTCGCTTACTGTTGAAGCATTTGGGTGGACACAATTCGGCTTATGTCTCCTGGCGTTAATGACAACGTGCTTGTGGATATGTAGCACGGATGCTGCGCAGCGGAGCAAGAAGCTTGCCTTCAGGGATGCACAACGTCTAGTGTAGACACGTATGATGTATGTACTATCATCCATGAGTGCTTTGACCTTCACATATCGCGATACGTTCTATAAATATAGGGAATGTCCTTAGCTACACAACCTTTTCCCACCTGCGACGCGAGGGTCTCGTATGGTGTATAACAAAAAATGTGGTTCATTTCTGATACTGCTGCCGTTCGTTGCCAGCATGACATCTTTCGAATTTGATTTTGAAACCTAGGACGTCCGTCAGAAAGTGAAATGCAGCAAGCCAGAATGACATACTGCTGCTAGCCAATCGATCTTATTCACATCTGTCTCGATACGACTTATTGCGCCAGTGTCATGCAAGATGTCTACAAAGGAGTCCTCAGAGCCAACTGCAACATATTGGCGGCCAGGAAGAAAAACGGCCTGGACTGGTTTCAGAAGGGGCCCGTACCCATCAACCTTAATGGTTTTGTACGAAAGTGTTTCGGGGTTCAAAACATAGATCTGGACTTATCTTGCCTGCCACCGTTTCCTGAACTGAGAGCATACACTTTGGGGTTTCCTTCAAGTGCTAAAATTTCAGAAGTCTTGTTTGCTTCGGAGAGACACAGTCTTCCATCTTCCTGAACACAGGAAACCTTTTCCCTTTCCTTGGCGACGACAACGCAAGTCGAGACATCGTAGATCCCAACTTGGAACGCAAAGTCGATTTTCAGGAGCCTCTCCTCGCTGCATCCATGACCAGTCGCAATGCCATCAGTATTTTCTGGTCTTGAAAGCCCATGATAACCAGGCCGTCTGAATAATGAAAGACACAACCGAGGCGATTCTTGGAGGGATGAAATAGAACATGATAGCTGACCTGCAACGATGAGGTTAAGACCAAGACACTCCAAAAGAGACTCAACTCTTTCCACAGCAGCAGATAACCGGGCTCCATCAGAGACAAAAGTCGGTTTGAAGAATCGTCCATGAACATCAAGTCTATGACGGGATTCATGTGCGGAAGCAGCACATCCTAGTCTTCCGCACTCGAATCAAACGGTCCCGCTTCAAGGCCAAAGCTCGAGAATCGGCAGAAATTTGCATGAGGGAGGGGTGCGTATGCGGCGCGATGGGAGTGTTTAGCATTGCTTTGATCCGTAATCAGCACAGCGGTGCAGGATGCATAAACCGTGCTCGGACTTTCTTTTGAAAATGACAGGCGAGTGGATGAGAGTCAGTAGCTTAGCTTACTCGTAGCTCCTGCCGTGCAGAATACCCGCGCACTCAGGGAATCTAATGGATAGACGGACCTCTGCTTCACACAGGCAATACACTTTTTCCCACACATGATGATCTCGCATACCTCGTTGTCTAATTATCAATTCACGAATCTGCAGAATGCCCAGGCAAAATGACATTTGGGTAGAAGGCTGAGAGGAAGAGCGCGATGAAACCAGTAGAAAGCCGCGACTAAATTAAGGCATCACATGAGACGAAGACACAAATAGATGTTGCGGCAATTGCCGTGGTACTGCATAGTTGTTCAAGCCCCCGATCCAGTGAAGCGTTCCAGCAGCCGCCTAGGGATCGTCAAGCAAAAGGTATGGTCGTTTGCAATCGCTGGAATATTAAGAGCTCAAATTGATTCTCGTTGATAGCAACAAAATGGGCGCGTTCAAGTACGTCGGTGAATTATACAAAAAGAAGCAATCAGATGTCCTCCGATTCCTTCTCCGTGTTCGGTGTGTTTTATTTAATGTGCCATTGGGCGTACCATTCAGACAAATTCAATAGATGCTGGGAATATCGTCAACTCAATGTAATACACCGCGCATCTCGCCCGTCTCGCCCCGACAAGGCTCGTCGTCTTGGCTATAAAGCTAAGCAAGGATATGTCATCTACCGTGTTCGCGTCCGCCGTGGTAATCGCAAGAAGCATGTTCCCAAGGGTATGTTGTCAGATTTTACATGTGAATCTTGCCAATGCCATGGTTGATAGGTGCTACCTACGGTAAACCCGTCCGCCAGGGTGTGAATCACCTCAAACCGCAGCGTAGTCATAGGAGTGTTGCCGAGGAGAGAGTGGGAAAGAGATGCGGAAACTTGAGAGTCCTCAACTCGTATTGGATAAACCAGGATGGAGTATACAAATACTACGAAGTCATCTTGGTGGATCCCAGCCACAAAGCTGTAAGTCAGTATCCTTCCTTCCGAGACACTTGACAAATTGTCGTAGATCCGCCGTGATCCCAGAATCAACTGGATTGTCAACCCGGTGCACAAGAGAAGGGAATCCCGTGGTCTTACCAGCGTTGGCAAACAGGTTCGTTATTTTATGACAAACGAGGCAATTTCACATAGTTTATCATCAGAACCGCGGTTTGGGCAAAGGTCACCGCCACAACCACACACCACAACGAGCAACCTGGAAGAAGCACAACACACTCAGCCTCCGGCGCTATCGTTAATCATCACCTTTTTATGTGTTTTTGCTTTTGCTATGTACAATCTGAGCAATCGATACTCAATGGCAAAAGTTGGCTAACATTTGAATTCTTTATGGCTTGCTGCGGGTGTGCTGCGATCATTCGTAGAGGCTATGTAAAAACACGAGGCTTTGGGACTGCGGATGCATTTCCCAGGCAGGCCAGCGCCTTCCCGATCGGATCATAACGTGCATTATGCATTACGCGTGGGCAACATGTGTTGTTGCCATTCTGGTCAACAGAATCAACTATGTCCTAATTTACCCAACACGATCTTATAAATTGCACACTACTCCTGAACCTATCATTCTTTTACGATGCGTCATGCGAACCTTCCTGCGTATCTTCTTATCGTCATCTGTATCAGTCACAACCTCGATGCCGTGTATGCAGCAAGGTCTAGTAGGTTAAAGTTGGCCGACCGAACCGAACGAACGAAAAGAACTCAACCTGTATTATCCTCTCCGGTGAATCATGCAAAGCGACAGATAAACACCAATCCCAACGGTTCTACATTTCTTTGGCTGCTGGAAGACGAGTATTCAGGCCAGACATTCTTCGAGTGCGTCGATCGTTTAT
Source organism: Amanita rubescens (assembly GCA_015039365.1). Taxonomy (NCBI): domain Eukaryota; kingdom Fungi; phylum Basidiomycota; class Agaricomycetes; order Agaricales; family Amanitaceae; genus Amanita; species Amanita rubescens. Next base: position 824,239 of record WION01000004.1, read on the forward strand.
TGGTTGCCTGACTAAATATGGACATGTTCTACCAGTGGGTTCCACTTTTACACTGGACCAGATCCAACTGAGTACGTCGTTTCCTTGGTTTTTGGATTCAATCAAATGATTTTTTATCACCTTCTCAGCGGTACAGTGAAGTATGGTATTCATGCAACAATGCGTTCTTGTTCTAAAAGCTTGTGAATACCAGTTATGTCAATGATAGCGTGGCATTTTCATCGGGACTTGCTTATGTCGCTGACAATGGCACTGTCATCATGAAAGGAGATGATACTACGAATCTTAGTTATGGCGAATATAGAAATAGGTGTGCACTCTTTAGATTAAATTTTAACACTTGAATAATGCCAGTTTCCAGTGTACGAATCTCAAGTCTAGCTACATATACCACGGGACTCTTCGTCCTCGACCTGAATAGAGCACCATGGGGTTGTGGTATGCAATATGGATGATCGAGACGCCCTGTTTGACTGACCAATTTCAAAGGTGTTTGGCCTGCGTTTTGGACATTAGGTGCCGGAGTTTGGCCTGACGTGCGTCTAAATCAGCTAAGCATATACAGATACCTGATTGGCTGTTCAGACAGGGGAAATCGATATAATAGAAGGGGTTCACGACAACGAGCATAACCAAGTAACATGGCACACCACGACCGGTAAGTGTATGTTATAATCGATATGATAAAGCTTCTGAATCGTCACAGGCTGTAATTTAACAACTCCATGGGATTATTACACGGGAACCATAGTTGTATGTTTCTTTTTATAATTCATAGGACCTTATTTTCTAATGTTGGCGATCGGCCAGTCAACGAACGGAGTAAATGATACAGATTGCAATGGTCTTATCAACAATAATGCTGGTTGTGCTGTTGTTGAATGGAGTAGAGCCTCTTACGGCCCATATTTTGACGCCCAAGGAGGAGGAGTTTTCGCCATGAAATGGGATGAGAATGGAATAGCCGTTTGTAAGGGCCTAGCCGGGGGTTCATCATAATCTTTCACAAAATGATTTCTTCAGGGTCCTTTTACCGTGCTGCAGTGCCGCAGGACATCGTGCAAGGCATCCCGGACCCCAGCAATTGGGGTCAGCCCGTTGCGGAGCTCTGGCCCCAAGGTTGCAACCCCTTGACATATTTTGCCAACCATTCTATTATTTTTGGTAAGCATATCCGTCCCCTAATTATTGTGCTCAGCTCATTTTACTCTGGAGACATAACCTTCTGCGGTATGTAGTACATCTTCCTGTGCGTGTATGAATCTCATTTACTTATATTTTAGGGGATTGGGCGGGAAATTCGTATGCGACGTCAGGCTGCCCTGGGACATGCGCGGAACAGTTGATGGATCCGAATAACTTCGCAGTAAGCATTCTCCACCATCGCTGTCCATCCTTCTGTAATGACTTCGTAGAATGCATCATGGAGTATCAATTCCCTCAAAGTTTATAAGAAACAACCCTTTACTCCCCCCAAGTCGGGTTCCAAAGCACCTAGAACAAGTCTAACGTGGTTTGCAAGTGCTTTATTTATGATAGTTCTAAGTCTTTTTATACTTTAGAGTACATGCCATCTTAGGTACATGACCCAACGACAAAATGACGACATCTATAATTTTATCTTCCACACCCCATCGATTGATTTACCATCTACTGCAGGAGGTTGTGCAAAGGTAGCACGAAGGGGGGCTACGCTGACCCACCCATGATAAACCGCCCGGGCGTCTGAACCTGCAGGTAAGTCGGAAGCAACAGGAATGGTCGTCGACCTGTCAGGCGAAAACCTAAACAATAGATCCCGGGAATCGTCATCGTTTAGCTCATCCGGTCTAGCTCGGGTCTCATCCATAGCTCTAGAGTCTGAAATATCCATGAACAAACTTCCGTATGAATTTCTCCACATGGATGTCCAGCATATCTTTGGGTCGCTGTCCGAGAGCAACTCTTCCACCATAGGTACGTTAATGCTATAAAGGTCAACCTCACCATCACGGAGACCTTCGTCCTTTCCCCAATTGTGCCACAAGTACCGGATAACATTGCAGCTGAGAACATGGCTTGGTTCAAAGAGCTCTGTCGGCTTCTCGGATGTAACCGTTCCGTAAGATAGGGCAATGGCTCGGGTCTTGGATAGAGATGAAGATAAGGCAGCACCAATGGTGCCTGACGAGAGTGCATATGCTGCTAAAAATGAAATCAGGAACCGCAAGTCACTGCATAGTCAGAAACTTACATGAAATATTCCAACCGACGTTGGGACCTGAAATCTTCGGATACGTCAGAACTCATCGGATAGACGAAATGCATGTCAGGCACATACAACTAGATCGATCTGCCCTGGATACAGGTTATGGAGTGCGACATTCGAGCATGTTGCGGGAGTCTAGTGTACCAATCAGTGTGAAGAGATGGAGTGCTCATTGTTATCTTACTCCGTCGAGAAGAATCCACTCTGCCTAAATTAATGAACAAAAAAGGACTAGCGCAAATGTGACAAAAGTCTCACAATTTCACCAGCTTTTAGGGGGCGGGATTGGACCGAGACTTCACCTTGACCATTGTCCTTTGGGTAATAATACCATCCCCTTATTGTTTGTTTAATATGGTATGCTTTAGCTGGAAGGAGTTGGTGTGAAGTTACATAAAAGGATGATGGCAGATCACGAACCAATCCAAGACTTTTGGGCGTTGGGAAGGACAACTTTGACATCCCAACCTTGACCAATGGTTTGGATTGGGGATATTAACAAAGCACGCTCGGACGCACCAAGGTTCCGGGTTAGGTGTTGGTATAAGCCAAGGACGTACGGTGATTCATGGATATCCGGCGGGCCGTCATCGTTCTGGGAGTGAATTGAAATGGAATCAGCTGGCTGTTTGTGGTGTAGCCGGGCTACGCACAGTTAGAAGAACACGGACTGCCATAACTTAGTGATATAATATGTGCTTGAAGTAGGCACAGAGCCTGCAGGCACATCAGTCACGTTAGCCGAGTTTATATAGTTTTTCGTCGCTGTCCTTCCCGCTGTTCCTTTACCTGGGATGGCCTCCGGTCATCCCTTACTGACTCTTCCGGCACTCCCGCCTCTGGATCTCGCTCTAAATTGTAGTGTAACGACGGTGGAGGTCGAGCCGCGCGATGATTCCAACGGCGACGCCTTGATCGAGTCCTATTCCACAGCACAGGACAAGACAGATGTGCAGTCACGTATACCCCCTGCTCCAAGCCTTCGCAAGTCCGTCTCCGTGGATTCCTTCGCCCAGTACAATCAGAAATCTCCCGTGCTATCAGGACCCCGCCCGAATCGAGGTCACACAGGCTCAGCGATTGAACCGCCTCGCAATATTGTGTATGGCGTCTCATCAAGTTTGCAGAAGGAACGAGAAGAGCAGATCCAAGCTACTCGCAATCAAGGAGCAAATGTCAATTCTACCAAGGATGGTATGGATCCTGCACTCCACGATTCCGACGTCGAACGGTCGGATACATTAGGTAGTCCAGTTGAGCGCTACCGTCATACTTCACCCAAGCCTCAAGATCACGCGAAGCCAGTCCTGCGAGGGGGCGAATTGCCCCTTCCTTCTCGCACTCCAACCCTGAGCACAACATCTAGTCTGAGCAGTGTACTCAGCGACATTACAACGAACTCAAGCACACTGGAAGATACAGCTCGGTCATTGTCTTCAACTTCACTACAGCTTCCTAGGCGAGGGACTTTACCTGCAGTCACTGCTCCAGGACGCGCCCGCAGTGGTAGTTTAGGTGTTTACAGTCCACGATCAGTGAAGCGGCCCACAACGAGTAGTTATATCGTGAGCAGTCGGCATTTGTATCTTCTGCTTTGCTGACCTATTTTCGCAGTACGATTTGCGGAATGTTGATCCAACTGTGACTCTTGTTGTCGTGGGCACTTCGGGATGCGGGAAATCGACAGTGATTCGAAAAGGTCTCAAAAAGTTTGCCCTTTCCGAGCCCATCGCATGTCGATCCATATCGGGAATACCGGGATTAACATCGGTTACAAATTGTAAGCATATTTCCGCTCAAGTTCGTGATTGCTTGGAAGTAATAGTCGAACAGATATACGGCGTACCGGTCGTGTCGGACAATTAGAAAACATCATTGATTGTCCACTGAAAGTTATTGAAGCCAATGTTATGTCACCAACTATCCAAGAGTCTCAAACGACAAGGAGTAGCCCGATACTTGACCCCATTTCCAGAGTGGATGGTATTGTTGTATGCTACGATGCATCAAGTCCTCCTTCTTTTTCACCGGTTGAAAATATACTTTGTATGCCTTCTCTGTTTATCGTGGTGACGAGCACTGAAAAACTCGTAGCCGATTATGGCTCCATGCGAACTCCAATGTTAGTGCTGGCGTGCAAATCTGACTTGACTCATGAGGTGGATTCTGCAAGGGCGCACAGTCTGTGCAAACAGTATGATGTTGGTTTGATAGAAGTGAATCAGGACATTGGAAAGGACCGGATCGGACTTGTATTTGAGTTTTTGATGCAAGCAGTTTGGCGTGATCGTCGTACGTGCTCATTCACTTCGGGGACATTTGGTTTAACGGCAAATTTTAGGCGACAGGAGACAAGGCTCTGATGTTAGGTATCGGAACCCCGCTTCACCTCGACTATTGAAACACTCTTCTCTATGGCATACGTCCCAATTAACTGTGCCTGCTGCATCGTCACCGCAGATAACCGTGAATACAGCATCGGTGGATCAGTCTTCGGGGGTTACCAGCAGTTTGAATCCGCAAGCCTCGCCTTCTACCTACTCACCAACAGTTTCTATCTCTTTGAACGACCCTAAAATTTCCGGAGACCCCCGTGTTGTTAATTGGAAACGGGGTCATGGTCTCCCGCCGCTGAGACCACAGGTTGTGCGAAGTGATAATATGGAGGAACACATCCCTTCTGCGATCAAAGAAAACACGAATCCTAACGTTCACGATACATCTGCGGATAAAATCGACGTAAAAGACCTGTGAGTACAACATATGTGGTATATATACAATCTAACATCATACAAGTAAACCCACGTTGTACATGACAATTGACGAATTATTAGACAAATTATTGTTCTTGGCGGTTAGCGCAGACGGTACGTCTTAGCATCATGATTTCTTTCAGCTCATTTGACGGTGCATAGATCCGGCATTTATCACACATTTTTTGTTGACATATAGGCGCTTCGCAACGCCTCGCAGTGTTCTTCTTGCTATGCAAAAGCGACTGCGGCAGCTCGATAGCCCCTCAGGGGATCCAATGTTTGCATGTTTTGCTCAGATGAGGTAATATCGAATCTGTCTTGACGGTGCCATATTGATGATTTGTAGAATATGCGCTCTACTCGAGGCATGGATCAAAGATTATCCTCATGATTTTGCAGTACGCGGAACCGCAGGCGCGTTATCTGCCTTGATCAAGTCGATTTTGTCAAAAACATATCTATTACATTACGGTTCTGAACTTCTTCCTTTCCTTGAGACATTACCATCCCTCAAGGATGAAGATGGTGCTTGGGCTCTGAAATTAGACAATATTGGAGGTGACAGCGACACTGAAAGTCTTCTCGACGATGACGAGGTTATCAAGCCGGTAGAAACAGAGACCAGCACAAGTAGTGGGCGTACTTCACCTTTGCAAAAGGCTCAACCAGGTCCACTTCGCGAGCGGAAAGCGAGCCTCCCTCTCGCAAAGGCGCTTAAACAGGTCGCAGGTTCTGTTGTAAACAGCCACAGTTCTGAGCCCGCTGAGGCATCCACAAAGCACGTGCTGAAGGAGCTTGTGAAAGTGGCACATGAAGTCATGCTATTAGACGCCGATGCAATAGCTCAGGAAATAACAAGGTTACAGACAAAATTATTCCTAAATATCCAAGTCAGTTCACTTGGTAATTTTCGTCTATGGACGGACCAGTAATTGTTGATTTCAGCCAAGGCACTGGCTCCATCTGACTTTTGTTGGCAAAAATGAAGCTAGCGAATCGATTACTGCACTCAACTCTTTTTCAAATCATGTTGCAGAATGGTAGCATCGCTTAATTGTCTGTTTGCTGATGAAGCTAATACCTTCCTATAGGGTTCTCTCCCTTATCCTGTGTCACGATAAACCGCGAAATCGTGCCAGACAGATTGAGAAATTTGTAGATGTAGCCGCGAAGTTGCGGCATCTGAACAATTACTCAGCGCTGCGTGCCTTCATCGCGGGTATTCATAGCTCTACTTATCCTGGAGATGAGACTATGGAAACGTTTAGAGCCAAAAGCCCTGACCATTACAAAATTCTTCAATCCTGGGAACTTCTGTTTCGACCCTTGCGTTCTCATCGTGCGTATCGCATGGCGTTGAGGAACTCCAAGGGTGGATGTGTTCCCGCATTGTTAGCTCTCCAATTGATCTGCTGTGACTTTTCTAACTAATGAAACAGAGAGGTCCATATTCAAGACCTTATCAGGGCACATGAAGGAAATCCAGACACACATGTTCACGATGCTACCAAGATTCATTGGGGAAAATTCAACTTGTTTGGAAAATTCATTATAAGCACGACACAGTGCCAAATCCAATGCCGTAGTGCCGTAGATTATCATTTCGTTGACCGGAGTGACACGATTGAACGTCTGTTCAGGTTGCCTTTTATGAGTGAAGAGGTGCGTGGTCAAATTTCGGTTGTTGAAGAGAGTGTTGATAGCGCAGTAGCTGAAGAGGATGCGACTTCCACCAGAATACGCGGATTCTGGAGCAGCTACCCTACCAAGTATACTTTCGAGACCTAGTCCCTCTCATCATACTCCACCCTCAACAACACCTCCACGACCTTCCCAGCATCAGCAGCATCAAGCTCCGTCGCACCCAGCATATCCCCAGTCAACAATTTCCCATCCCCCTCCCCCCGAAACCATCGCACCTCAAGTCACTCCACAGCAGACCCCAAATTTATCCACAATACAACAGATGGCCCCACGAGGCTCGCTCATGAAAACAAAACTTGTCGAAACGTTTCCTCCACAGCCTCACGATAAAGATCTTCTTGCAGTGCATAAACTGCTTTACTGGTGACCCATGCACCAGTAATTGGAAATACTGTCCTATTATGTATAGCGACCACGAATTTGACGATTGAGATACCCACGATTTGGACAGTTATCTTATAGGATTTGTTACCCATTTGTACAACAGCTGCTTTTCGAGTTGACGTATACCGCTGTCCACTTCATGTTGAGTCTCGGGGTTCGTTGCAAGTCAGTATAGTAGACGCAAGCTGATATCGCTTGACTGTAGATTTCTTACACTGCAGCTCTAGACAATTCATACATGTATACAGCATTTCCTGGCGACTGCAATTTGAACATCTTATGCTTGTCACGTGTGACAGTCACGACAAAAACCCCTTCGAAGTTTTGACGGCAAGCCACATAAACTTTGTGAAGTAACAGTGTTCAACTCGAAATGGCGGATTATATTATGACAATAGACTCGGATGGAGAGGATCAGCCTCAGGAACATATTCGAGAAAAAGATGATGCCAAATTCGATTCAGAATTTGTCTTCGACGTTACTGGCGATCCATATGTTGATGTTATAGATCAACAGAATACCCTACACAGCGTGGTTCAAGGGGGTTTGAAACCGGTTTGTATCGAGTTCTGTACGGAAGATTTAAATGCTCATTTACCACTTTCAGGGCCAAATTTCAGTCGATGATATTATAGCACGACGGAAAATATCTGTGAAGCGGAAACGACAGGAGAATTTTAGTGACAGCATGGAAGAATCAGATGAAGACATAACGGAGGATGAAAATTCGATATCTGGAGGTTCTGGGCATGATACATCAGACGAGAGCGATCTGGAAAGTAACGCTGACCAGAATGACAGTTCTGGGGAAGAAGACATTCATTTCGATTCTTCAGACGAATCAGAGCTGGAAACACAAGAAGACAAAGACCGTAAGGCTGCGTACTTCGATTCTGATAGCATACCCAAGGAGGTTCACGACTCGTTCCTGAAGATGAATCTGTCGCGCCCAATTATGAAGGCTCTGACGAACTTAGGTTTTAATAAGCCTACTCCAATTCAAGCCTCGGCAATACCTGTCGCTCTTCTGGGCAAAGACATAGTGGGAAATGCGGTAACGGGCTCAGGGAAGACAGCAGCGTTTCTGATTCCAATGCTAGAACGGCTGATGTATAGAGAGAAAGGGAAAAATGCAGCCGCTACGAGGTGTCTTATCCTGGTCCCAACCAGAGAGCTGGGCGTCCAGTGTTTCGATGTTGGGAAGAAGCTAGCAATCCATACAGACATACAATTCTGCCTGGCTGTCGGTGAGTTGTATCCTATTCCTGTCTGTTCATGCGTAATCATTTTCCAGGTGGATTATCTCTGAAATCTCAGGAAGCAGCCTTGCGGAATCGGCCTGATGTCGTAATTGCAACTCCGGGCCGCCTTATAGACCATCTGCGGAATTCTCCGTCGTTTAATCTTGAAGCACTAGATATTCTTGTGTTAGATGAAGCGGATCGGATGCTCTCTGATGGATTCGCCGATGAACTTGGCGAGATAATAAAGTCATGCCCCATGTCAAGGCAGACCATGTTGTTTTCTGCGACGATGACAGACTCCGTGGATGAATTGGTGAGAATGTCCCTCAACAAACCCGTTCGGCTGTTCGTGGACCCCAAACGGAGCACTGCCCGAGGTCTCGTACAAGAGTTCGTCCGAGTACGCGCTGCCAAGGAAGCCGAACGTTCAGCATTGGTCGCTGCGTTGTGCAAGCGAAACTTCAAACATGGAGTTATCATCTTCCTTCGTAGCAAGAAACTTGCACATCAAATGCGCATAGTGTTTGGCTTGCTTGGCATGAAGTGCGAAGAATTGCATGGTGATCTGACGCAGGAACAAGTCAGTATTGATTGTCGTGTATTTATACCACTCACATTGTCCATTCGACAGCGTCTCGGAGCCTTAAAACAGTTTCGCGATGGGTCAGTTGATTTTCTAATGGCGACTGACTTGGCATCACGCGGTTTAGATATCAAGGGCGTCGAAACGATCATTAATTACGATATGCCTGGAGAACTTGCACACTATCTCCACAGAGTAGGGAGGACAGCGCGTGCCGGTAACAAAGGACGGTGTGTGCAATCTTATACCTGCTACATGCAGAATTTGAGCATTGTGATTGTCAAGATCTGTGACACTCGTTGGCGAAGGCGATCGAAAAATGCTCAAGGCAGCCATCAAACATGCGAATGGCCAGGATCAGATCAGACACCGAGTCATTGCTCCAGATATTGTGCAAAAGTGGACCAAGACACTTGAGGAACTGAAAAACGACGTAAAGGAAATCTTGCGGGAAGAAAAAGAGGAGAAGGAGGTGAGCCATGAGGACATTAGATTATATATTGAAGTCTAACAACCTTATCACACAGCTTAGGCGAGCCGAAATGGAACTGAAAAAGGGTCAGAACATGATGGAGCATGAAGCAGAGATATTCTCGCGGCCCGCTAGGACATGGTTTCAAACCGCGACAAAAAAACAAGAATCAGAATGTAAGTGATTATTTTTTTTGGTCGCGTATCCTAATCTCGCATGCATAGCTTTGAGCAAACAACAATACCAAGCTTCTTCTAGCATTGAGACGAAGTTAAGTAAGTCGCAGAAAAGCACAGATGTTAATAAGGTAAATTTCAGCGAGATATAACCATTTTAGATGGCTGATGAGTTCAAGCCCAAGAGAGACCGGTTGTCGGGACTCTCAAGAAGGGAGAAACGGCGAAAGTTGGCTATGGAAGAGGAAAAAGAGACCGGAGACAGGCGCGCATTAGACGCAGCAATTCGGCTCGCCAAGCGAGCCAATCGACCAGCGAAGATCGGAGCCTCCGAGAAACATGCGGACAAGCGCAGTGGTAAAAAAAATAAGGCATCAGAGCGAAGGACAAGTAGTCGAAAAAAAAGCGCATTTGATAGTGAGATTGGTAGGAGGAAGGGCAGGTAGACACTTAGACACTGAAGTACTAGAAGTACTGGAAGTAGGACTTCCCAATCCGTGACATATTCGTCGTGACCAAGGGATCATCCAGCATGTCACGTCTTCGTACCATCAACAGGCTTAGATGCAAACAAACGCATTTGCGTCCCTTGCCGTGCTGCAATTGACTTCGCCTAGCCGCTTGCTTACGTCGTCTTGCTGTCCAGATAAGGATCTGCTTATTTTAATTTCCCGATTAGGCGGTCAAGATAGGATTAGCCTTTGGAACTCAACTCAGGGCACAAAAACATGGGAGGTCGACATCGGTGACGAGAACAGTGGTGCTGCCGTCGCAGATATCGCTTGGAGCCCAGACGGTATGAAGCGGTATATAACGTGGATGAGCTTTTCTGTTCACGAAGCACAGGACAGAGCCTGGCCGTTGTACACGATCCTCCTCAAATAACTCTCCATTCTGTTCAGGATGGCAAACGGCTGTTGCTCATACCAACTCCTAAGCAATCTGCATCCTTGCGACCAACGCCTCGCTTGATGGGAATCTGGTGGTTTCTCGATGATAAGACTCAAAAATCGAGCAGCATTCCTGACATTTTTCAGCGTAACGACGTCATCGTGGGTTCTTTGCTGGTTCCACTGTTTTAACTGTGCTGAGCTGAGAGTTGGAGAGACTGGGTCAACTCTTTCTATTTTGAAGAACTTACCCCTGCTTGACGACCTACAGGAAGATATAGAGAGAGTAACGTGAAGCTCTAAAGTCGTATTGTTCTTTGAATATTCCTGACTATGACGGCAGGGCGACGGATCTGTTTGCCTTTCAGGGCTCTCAAACACGCACTACTCCGAAGTCCCAGTTGCCAGATGTTATCAAATCATGGCCATTATTGACCTTGAACTCGTCATTTACTTCGATCGGTCGTGCTCCGCAGGGAAAGAATGAGGCCTTACCTGAGACAGAGGAATCCAATGCAAACAGCATATTAGTGGTCGCTGATGAAACAGGCAGTTTGCACTTTTTTTTGGACGGCACATTTCCGCTCGGCCCTGTCTTATTGGGCCCCGACTTATCTGTTTCAACCTTATTAAAGAAGCCCACGCGTCCTGTATTCATTGCACATCCTTATGTCTACATCAAGGACCGCTATGCGACGAGCGCGAGGCCGTTGGTTATTTCATTACCCCTTCTTTCAAATAGGAAACCGAGAGACCTCGCGATGCTTTCTTCAACTTCCCGAGAGTTGCTGTGGTATGTCATGCGGTCTGTGAAAGAAATGCGGGCCATGTGGTTTGGTTCAGAGACTACTAGCGGTGCTCGGGAGATTGGCCCAAAATGGATCCGTGCACTGGAAGAAAAGCAAAAGGAGCAATATGGCCGTGGGTTCTTGCGTATTGCACTAGATATTTGATAACTGATATCCGTTATAGAAGATGAACCTAACCCAATCCTAGATTTGACTTGCTTGTTGCTCACAGGCCGGGTATCTGAACCGCTCCTAGATTATCTTGGGAGTGGAGAGCAATTGAGTGAAAGGGTCAGCATGGTTGCTATAGACCCAGACTAATTCCACTCAACCCACCACAGGGAATTCAGAAATGGGAAACAATAATGACTGAAACCTTGACGAAACTACGTGACTTCTCAGAGAAGCGCGTTGCACCTGCTTGCCAGCGCCTTCATCTTGTGTTAGAAGAGCTTCATGGTTGGTCTCAATTGTACGTCGACTATTTCGATTAGTTCCTCCTCTTATTCATCACAGAAGACAACAATTTGATCTATTTCAGCTATCTGTTGGTGATTTGACAATGTGTCTGGACCTGACAGGAAGAGCAGTCGTTATTGCAAGTTGGCTGGCCAGTGTTGCTCGTCGGGAGCTTATTCGCTTCAGAGAATTTATATCGTGGCTTCGCTTTGGTAAGCAGAAAGCCGCTCGTTCACGTATACAAATCTTTAGCGTGCAGAAACGTCGGTCATTGCAAATACCAATAATGACAATACACCTGTCCCTAAACATGATCTTCTGGAAGTCAACCATTATTTTATGTCAGGACTTGTCGTCAGCTCAATTGACAAGTGGTTTATGGGCCCCGTCCCGTCGTTTTCGCCCCGGGAATTAGGACTACCAGGTGACGCCTATGGAAGCATTGCAGAAGTCCTTGAAAAGGTGCGCTCTGTCCTGAGTACACCTGATCAGGTAGTATGGCAAGCTGTTCGTACCACATAACCGTGATTTCTCTCCGCATTTTGATTGATCGGAACCATTGCCAGAATGGCGCACAAAGGGATTTGAATCACCTGGACCGAAACCTTGATGCTTTGGTGCAAGAGTTGGCGACGCGCTGTCGGCGAATTTTCGATCACGCTGCCCATGCCGTCTCTCGATCTTCGGTTGTTTCAGGGCGTGACCTTGTGTTAACACAGGCGGCAGACGCAAGGCATTCGGCGATTATCCGCGGTTCTATCCGAGAACGAAACACAATTCATGAGGTGAGTATTTAATACATCAGGACTAGTGTCAGTGTCGGAATCATCAGGGAGGCGAAATTGTGCAACATCTCGCATCAATAATTCCATCCGAGGAACAGACCTCATGTGCGTAGGTGGATTGATGTCGCTCGCGGTTGACAGGTATAATTTGTCATTACAGTGATCTTGGCCCGCTTGCGGTTCAATGAAGAGACTAGTGGAATCCCGCATGAAATTGGGTTTATCTCTATAAAGATCTGTCTATCCGAAGAAAGCAATGAAAACCGGCCTGGATTTGAATTACTAGAAGCCGATTTTTTTGATGATGAACTTATCGCAATAATCTATCGGCTTCGTAGCAAAGACAGTAAGTAAAATGTGGTGTTCTTCCTATCACACGCTGTTGATCGAAACTCTCAGAATCGACTTTTATAGCAACGGTCAAATATAGTGATTTAGGGTATCAGCCGCTTGAGCCGAGCTTGTACGTAAAACTGTCTGGCCGCGAAGATCTGATGCTGCATGCGATGGAGCGTTGGAAGGAAGGAAGTGTATGATAGCAAAATTCACACTTATTTGCCCAGTAACACTGACCTTGCATTAGTTGCACCCTATGGAAATGCCGATCAAACGCTGTCGCATACTTAAAGGTTGCAAGACAGGCCGGGTGTTTTTGGCGGTGAACGGAAGAATTGGCCGGAGGATAGCTTGCGTGCTTGATGAAAAAGGGACAACAGTAGAGACATTTGATCTGGAGGGAGACGCTGAAGATATGGAGATCACGGAGGATGAAGAAAGTTGAGAGCGGCCGTGCGTCGACGGGGTTGCTTATTGGAGATAGAGTATGGCGCCAGGTGTTCGGCATGACGGGTGGCTCTAGCTGGATATGGTTATTGGGGTTGCTGATGGGGCGAGAACCCTGGCGCCAGGGAGAATAAATTGATTTAGCCGGCGTTGCGGAAACTCAAGCGAGGCAGGAGTGGCGGTCAAAGGAGATAATTCCGGGCAAGAGAAGCTGGCTGCTTGCATTCAGGTCCAATCCACCCTTCGAGAATGTCTGCTGTCAGCATGAGCGCCGCACCCCCTCAGCCAATCTTAAATTGTCCCAATATCGGCTAAGCTGTTCTCTTTAAGGGCCGCGGACCCTCTCCTCGTGCCCGCTGATTCGAGATTCTTTTTTCGATGCCATTTTAAAAATCACCTCTCCGTTCGCTCTTTCCACTGAACTTCCCCTCTCTAATGCCCAAATCAAATCCTACTTTGTCACCCACCACTACTAATTCTCAACCATCTTCTGCTAAATCAAATCCAGACGATGCCGTAAACAAGTTAACCGACGTTGCTCTACGGAAAAAGAAGAATGCAGATGCCCAGGCGGCTTTTAGAGCTCGCAGAGCAAATTATATTGCTACCCTCGAAGAGACAGGTGATGTCTGTTTTTTTTTCGTCGGTTCGTCATGCTTGACATAACCTGCAGTCACTAGCCTTGAATCCGTCGTGCTGCAGTTACAGGATTCCTGCAGAGAGGCACGGAGAGATGCTGCGATTCTGCGCACTGAAAACGCGTATTTACGCTACGAATACCGAGAGCGTGAAAAGTTTTGGAGAACACTATGGTCAGCTAAGAAGGCCGGTCCAGAGGAGTTGCCACCAATGCCACCATTGTTTTATGCATGCGCACAGCCGACCCCGTTGCCTATCTCGATGAATGGACACCTCCACATTCAACACTATGGTCACGATCAACTCAGCTACAGGACGACCGACGATCCAGCAGCTGTGTGCCACGGCACATATTCCGGGTCTGGGCAACATTACCAAAGCCATTGCTCCCCGTTATCGTACGGCGCGGCGGACGAAATTACAGATGAAACACCCCAATCGCTTACTGCGCGTCTGTCAAAATATAATGGATACAGCTACACCGTAGCAAATTCACGTGATGGCGCATGGGCGCCTTTAACACAAAATGCAGCTGGTGTTGCTCAAAATAATCAGCAGTCGCATACGCCACCGTTTGGGGAATCACCCACTCTCACCTCTTCCAACATGCCATATGTTTCTCGATTTCCCACAGAAGACCAGAAAGTACCGCTGAATGGACTTGAGGCAGCGCCGTTGGTCTTCCCGGACAGTCGGTCACTCTCACCAACTTCTACTCCAGGATCTGCGTCCACCACTTCTCTGACGTCACCGTTCCAATTCGCATTTCCTGAAAATTCAATCGGACAGAATCGTACTGATTTTGATTACCGACGTCACACTCATGAAGTTGCTCTCCATGGTGGAACAGCTGACGTAGCTCTGGCTGGTGCGAGCGTCGACGCCGTCCGCTACCGACAGGGGACTAAAAGGCCGCAATCTAGTGCGGACAGGTCGCTTCTCTCAGGTCTCCCTCTTCTCGCGGCAGACACTTGTTCTCCCCGTGATCGGGGAAACAGCGACGAAAATTGTACACTGTATTCCAGTTCGAGGCTTCGAAACCGCCGCAGTACAGGCGCGTCTCGTTCGTCGCGATCTCCCTCACCAAATCCACCTCTATCGGGAACACTTGCAGTAATCAAGGCACAGGCGTTTGGAGCGTTGCGCAGGACGCGCGCCCGAACCAAAAGGACAGCAGATGGGGCGGCTAAAGTAGCCATGGACGTGTTGGAGGCAAGAGGCATCGGTGTGGGCGTTACTCCAGGAACAAAACGGCCGCGACTCGAGGACAGTCTTGATTTGGAACGCTCCTAGCAAACTATCAACATGTGCTCTGGAAGGCTAATGTATAACTAACGACTTTCATGGTCAGTTTTGACGACATTATACACTTTTAATCATGTTATATATCTGTACTCTGTGTAATGTAATATGTCTTGCTCTCTTGCATACGACAAGGTCAAACGCTGTAAAAACGAACCCCAAAATTAGTTTGAGCGGCAAAGATTATCGTGACCAACCCTGAGACGACACCCATCAATTATTGATAAGGTAAGGAGGCCTTTGATATGGATCCATCTTATTCACGGCTAAGTAATGTCTGGAAGAAACGCGCATCCAACGTGTATCTGTATTCGTCCGACAATCTGCTAACCCTGAGGCGCAGCTAAAAGTTACGAAAAAAATACCGGAAAAGTCCATCACGCGCACTGGTTGACCCTGAAAAAAGGGTATATGTATTGGAGACAGGACAAAGGAATTTTAATCCACTCTAGGTACAGCAACGTCCCAAGGCCCGCGTAATTCACTAATAACCGGATCCGTGGTTAACGGCGAGTGTCCCTGGATTAGATTTCGGAAATTGCTCACTTTTTGTATTTTTGGGCCCACATGAGGAGCGCTGGAGCTAGGAAAGTAACAAAGAAAAAAATCAACGTGTATAGGCATGTGACTTTCCAAGACAGCATCGCGGTGAACCAGATAGCAGATACCGCGAGGCCAGATGTGAGCAAGATCTTCACCGTTAAACCCAGTGCCTGCCCAAGTGAGTGGTAAGTCGATCGGATCATAATACACATGTAAAAATAACCTGGAAGCGATATCGCAGAAAGGGGAACACGGCAAATAACTGAATTGCAAAAAGCATGAGACCGAAAACAGCAATATCTGTGGTTAACCTGGAAGCAAGCACGGCAGATGCTGAAACAGCCGCGTTCATGGATAAAACCGAAGTTAGACTAGAATTTTATTAGTTCAGGATTATAATCATCACATCGGAAAGTTTTTACCGTCCGGTCAACTGTCTTTGCACGTTTAATACACTATAGTCGGCTAATATAGCGTTCAACAAGAGGAGTATAGCTGATAGTGCCCATATGGAATCAGATGAGGTCGACGCAGTCAATGTTCGTAGCACTGGTGATAGGGACATAAGAGCTAGGAATATAAGGATCGATGACTTGAAAGTTTTGAGAACTATTCCAGTAACGTGTTAGCACTTCGGCGGGTTCAAGCCAATAGACTGAGGACGGACAGCTATTCACTCTCTCGCGGGATGCGACGTGCGTTGGATCAAGTAATACCCAGAGCGTATAGCCAACAACAAAACATCCGACTGACAACCATATTAGTGTTCGCGGATCTAGCAGCTGCTCCTTCAAATAGATAAAAACGGATATAAAGATGCATATTGTTGACAGGTGTTGAGTCACGGCACAGGAGAGAGACACTAATGACCAGTACGTGTAGGGCTTGAAGTTGGCTACATGTTGGTCTGCAAGTTGGTTTGGTGGTCATATAACACGGTACGCACGATTCTTCCTGAGCGATGACAAGAAATTATGTGGTATGTAGTTGTCTGGATGCGGTTGCGTTTTCCAGAGAACCTTCTCAAAATTGGGTGTAGTCACATCTGGCATTCCAAGGGCTGGCGTGACACGTGAGCCGTGACAAGCGTGTACGTAGACTACAGCAATCTACCAATTGAGAGACGCCGTCAGTCCCACTAAAGAAAAGGATCAGCTCGGAACGTGTCGTCTGGGGAACCCCTGCTCACCACGAGCCGTTCTTCTTGCCTGGCTTCCGGCGTAAACTTGCTCTGCTTCGCTAGTTGAGCGGCCAATTTTCCCTGGTTCGGATTAGAGGTATTTGTTCCCCTTGCTTGTGCCTGGACAAAATGGTCAAAGCAGCTCATTCAATTACTGTCGCGCGGCTAACCGCTTTGATGCGCTGCTCAGCTGCGGCAGCGGCAGCAGCGCGGGGATCAGGCGGGCGCTGATTACCAGTGTTGAGCGTCTGCCTCTGAACTTGGGACTCAAGTGGGACAGCGAAGTGAGTACCAGAGTGAGCGCCTCGCTTGGAGCAGAGAGAACCCATGTGACGGAATGTGACACATAGTAAGTAGTAAATTTATTGCTGCGCAACCCCTCGATATCTCCCCTGCCTTTGCGGAAGCCATGCCTAGTGCCGAGTCAGTCCTGTCAGCCCCTCTTTCATCCCTATCACTAACCTGCCACCATCGACGGCCACTCTCTTGACCTATCTCCGTCGATAACCCCGCCTTCTCCATACGGTTCTTAATCCCAGCCCCCAAAAGAAGGCCAAATACTATTAGCAGAAATAACGTCACCACGAGCTGATCTCTGGGTGAATCCCGTTCTGAGCCAGATATCAGTGAGACAATTAGGCATGAAATATGGATCGTACGGAAACAACGTGCTTCTACATCCCCTTCTTTGCCCGTTGCAGTGTCTGGATTAGTTTGACCCAACGAGGCACCGGCGCAAATGGGCAGATTTTGGTTAAGACACCATTGTTTCGTGCAACTTAGACATGGTTGAGCCGGGGTATCCGGATTATTGAGATGTATGATAGAATAGTTTGACTGGAAACAGATGCCTAGTGAGATTGAGTTCAGACAGCAGCTCCGTCGGTATGGGCTTGCAACTCACATTTACAGAAGCTAGAGGCTTCCCATTTGTTCAAGGCACATTCCGCCACCAGCTGTAGTCATATATATATGAGTATGGTTGTAGAAATAAGAGTAGAATACTTGCAAACAGGGACGCAAGAAAGAGGAGGAGCACAGTTAATGGTTGCTGCATCAAAGGCTTCGGTCTGACCAAAACAGGCAAAAACGCACCATTCAGATATCCTCATTCCAGGATGTCCGCCGAGTTTGAGGACGTCCTCACAAATCAACCTGTAGTCATAGACAACGTATGCTTCTGCTCAATAGTGCTATATCTATCGTAATACTGACATGGATGTAGGGTTCTGGTACCATAAAAGCCGGTTTCGCTGGACAAGATCATCCAAAATGCTTTTTCCCGTCTTTGTGCGTTTCTACGGTTAGGCGCGCCTCTCCCCGCTAGCTCTCATCGCTTGACATCTCTATCGCACACCACAGTGTTGGCAGGCCCAAGCATGTACGCGTCATGGCAGGTGGACTTGAAGGCGATGTTTTCATCGGGCGACGCGCGCAAGAATATCGCGGATTGCTCAAAATCAAGTATCCTATGGAACATGGAATTGTCACCGACTGGGACGATATGGAACGCATATGGAACTGGATATACACAGAAGAATTGGGAACCCTGAGTGAAGAGGTCCGTACGCTACAAATGGAAAATGGGTTTTACTCATCTTGAACAGCATCCCGTGCTTCTAACGGAAGCCCCGCTGAACCCGCGCAGTAACAGAGACGTAGCTGCCCAGATATTTTTTGACACCTTCAATGTCCCAGCGTTGTTTACATCTGTTCAGGCAGTACTATCATTGTAAGTTGCTGGTTAATTTGTCTACGTACACCGCAAGACTTTTGAAAATCCACTAGATATTCGACTGGGCGGACAACAGGCATCGTCCTTGATTCTGGTGATGGCGTGACACACGCAGTGCCTGTGTTTGAAGGATTCTCCATGCCTCACGCAATTCGCCGGGTAGACATTGCAGGAAGGTACGTTGATAATCCTGTTTTGAATTCCATCGTGGGCTGAAGTCAAAAACCAAGGGACGTTACAGATCATTTACAACTCTTACTTCGAAAATCGGGCCACCACCTGTACACAACTGCTGAGCGAGAGGTCGTAAGGACAATTAAAGAAAAATGTTGTTATGTCGCTCTTCATCCAGCCAAAGAGGAGAAAGACACACTTAGTCGCGTCGAGGAGTTCCGATTGCCCGACGGAAACGTTGTCCAGGTATGCTCAACCGGTACATGTAATAAGTAACGTGCTAACGAATCTAGCTTGGCCCCGAACGATTCCGAGCCCCTGAAATATTGTTCAATCCCGAGCTTGTGGGCCAAGAGTACGCGGGCGTGCACCAAGTTGTCGTTGATTCGATCAACCGTGTGGACTTGGACCTGCGGAAGAGCTTGTTCTCAAACATCGTACTTAGCGGTGGCAGCACCCTATGCCGAGGTTAGTAATTATGGACTTAATATAATAACGGGGTTCATTTCACTTCATTGAAAATAGGTTTCGGTGACCGCTTGCTCAACGAGGTCAAGAAGCTCGCCTTGAAAGATATCAAGATTAAGATCTATGCACCGCCGGAGCGGAAATACTCGACCTGGATAGGTGGATCGATTCTGGCTGGTTTAAGCACCTTTAAGAAGGCAAGTAATCCCCACCCAATCTACCGTAGTCCGGAAGCTGATCTAATTGAAGATGTGGGTATCCGCCGAAGAATATCAGGAAGACCCTGATATAATTCATAAGAAGACCGGATTCTAGTTTTCTTTTCTTGCTCGCTTCGCTCTTATACCCCGCTATGTCCCCGTAGATAATATCGACGTAGACATAAACTCCATCTGGGACTCAGACTCATGGCAACCGCACAAGCATTGCCAACGCGCCATCTCACATATGCCCATGATATTCAGGCGTACAGCTTAATCATATGCATATTACAGGCATTAAAGCCACTTTTGCATTTGCAAGGATGTGTAGAATGAGAGTAATCGAAACCAACGACCAGCCATTACTTGCCCTTCTTGGGGGGTTCTGCGGCCTTGACTTTCTTGGTTCCCCGGAACTGAAAAAAAGTAAATCCTAGGCACAAATAAGTTAGTTGCAGGGGCGTCATACCTTCTTGGCCCGGTTCTTGCGTTCTTTCCGTAGTTTGCGAGATGGTTTGTCAACTTTCGTGAAAAGTTTCTTCTACAGCCAGCGTAAGTAAGCAAATGAAAATTCGTGGGCGTGCACTTACCCGGATCAGACGATATTTTGGCTCGAATTTCTTTTGAGATGCCTCATCGTCATAGATGAGAACAAAACCCGTGCTCTTCCCGCCACCAAACTGCGTCCGGAAACCAAAGGGAACCACTCGGTCTTTATTAGTCTTGTACAAGCTGGCGATCTTTTCGGCTAGCTCGTCCTTTGGGACATTAGGCCGCGATGGATGTAGCACATCTAAAACAAATTGGCGACGTGCAAGTAGACGGTTCGTGACGAATTTTCGCGTGCGTAGAGTAATTGGTGCTGAATTGTCAGCCTGAGTCCAAGTACAGGCTTTAATATCATTTCATACAAGGCGAGTGGCAGATGCATACCATTTTGTTAAATGCCTTCAGAAACGAAGTTCGTCAGCTTCAAACGTGAAACCGCGTCCCGAGGAAAGGCCTTACCTGACTCGATGTACAAACGGATACTGACGATTGTGGCTTTGTGGCTGAGTAAAACTTAGTAGCAGCACGGTATATCCCGTATCACGTGATTTATTTATTTATAACTTCCATGTTAACAAAACAACGTTGTATGTGCTACAGTGATGTGATTGTGACTCTACGTAAAATGATAGGAAAATGAATACAAAACAATCAGTAGGCTGACAAGTAATCTGTGCGTAGGGGAAAATGCGAATTATACATAGCGTGCCAAGATATCATCTAGGTTGCATGTGGTCTTCCATACCAGTTCCAAAGTGTCGTCCAGAAGCGACAAATGCAGTGGCAATGCGATATTGATTATATCGTCCGTCAATTCTGCTGTTTCCTCGAGAACTTCCTCAAGAATGCATTTGATTTCATAGACAACTATCAAATTATGTTCGCAGGAAGCAGAGCGGCACTGCATAATTCTACTCACGAGCGTTAATAGCGGCGTCATCGGTGACCTCGGCAATAATCTCTTCTGTGGCTTTGAGCTCTATTTTGATCAGATAAACGGTGCATCGAAGGACTCTAAGCCATTCGTCCTCTTGCTCTTGGTTCCTCGCTTTCTGAAGTAGTCCTGGCAGATCGCTGATGCTATTCTTGAATTCCATGGCATTGTAAAGGTGGGTTGGTTGCCCCACTGGCAGTGTCGAATGAAAAGATTGCTTCAGGACAAAGTTAAGCATCCAGACTCACGAAATTTGAATCCGTTGGTGTTCGCGGCTTGATAGATGACGAGTAACGCGTGAAGATAATCTTCTCCCCGCTGGTGCAGAGAATGGCCTTTGTCGATAAGAAAGTTGTCCACATGATGAGGCATAATCGCAGGATTCGCATCGCCTTGCCATATCGCACTTGAATTCCTTGTATATGACAATCGCCCATATTCAGGTGTCATGAACGCCAGAGGAAGCGGAAGCGGGGAAGCCAGAACGCCAGAATAGAGTGACACCGCAGAAGAGAATATAATCGCATATAGCGCCGACAAGATATGATGAGACGACATAGGACAAGAGTAGGTGGGTTGGCGGTGTTCTTTTTAAAAAAAAATACGGCTCGGTGGTGTCGCACTTACGATGGAAGAAGAAGAAGAAAACGAAATGCGGTCTATGACGAAAGCTTCGTTTATATATGCGCTCCAATCACGTGCTACGCGCTGCCGCTTGGCGCATTGCGCAAGTCGAATAACGCCAGAACCCAACTTCTTCGAGCATATATGAGTGTGCAGAAAATAATACAACGAATCGCGGGGTACCATTTTGTGCGGACAGTCTGCAATGTAAACATCCAGCAATAATTATTCATCTCCGATTGAACAGATGTACACCTTATGCTACAGTCGCCAATGCCTTCTGGAGTGCCCTGGTCGCAAAATATCGGACATCGGCGTCCAGGTCGTTCTTTTGGCGCTCTAATGTTGGTGTGATCCAGTCTTGTACGAACTGCCGCCCTTCGGGTGTATCGCCGAACGTTGCCGCAAGCACTTCCAATGACTTCGACACGTTGAAACGAATGTTGGGAATAGGATCTTTCGATAGTTCGAGAAGTGGGGTTATCACGTCGGCGCGAATGATTTCTAGAGTTAAGGACTGGCGAAATTGTCTAACAAAGTGTCAGCCATCAACGTTGGTGAAGAGTTGGAACAAATTCACCGTAATAGCTTGTACAGTTGTCATCCTGAAAAGATAGTTTGGGTGCGCACCCATACCCATTACCTTGGGTACTATCGTAAACCTGGCCCATTCAACACCAAAAACTTCTGTCAGCTTCTTAAGATTCACGGTTGCAGCCTCTCGTATACTGAACACGGTATCGCCTAACCAGGACATACAGAGATTCCCCAACTGATCGTCGAAGAATTGCCTTCCAAGCTGAGTTGCAAGAAGGGGTATGTATTCGATGATAGCCTGTCTGACTCGCCATGATTTGTCTTCCGCAAGTTCTACAATGGCTGGTAGAAGGCATTCAGAAAGATATTCAATCCCTATGACTGCATGCAACAAGTCAATCACAATCCCCCGTTAGTAGGTACCCATACCGTTGTTGACGGTTTCGATCTTGCTGATAATGTTCAGTCTAACATCTGCAAAGTCATCTTTCAAGAGATGCAAGAATAGTGGGAGCAAATGTTCAATAGTCGCTTCTTTGCCTAGAAGAGGCGCCAGGCCATTGATCTGATTGGCGAGTGCTGCACGAACATGTTGAGAGGCATCCTGAGATAAATCGCGAACACATGGTGTGATTCGACCGAGAATAGTTTCTCGGTCTAGTAGCTTAGAAAAACCTGAACACCTGAGTTCCAGTTGATGCAATGAATAAAATAGTGTACCTGGGATTTGACTGGCAGCGGCAGTCCGAACTTCGGCCTCGTTATCTTTGAGGAGCTGTACGTATTGACCAGCCAATTCTTCCCTCGCCAATTCAACTCCAACTGCTTCCGCAAGCTGGACAGTTTATGAAATATTTGTACGCAGATGAATTGTGTATTCCCAACCTCATTAAAGTGGCTTGCTGCCATGTATCTCACTCTCCAGCTCTTGTCCCCAATACTCTGCCTGACTTGCTTTAACAAGTGGTCTTGAACTTCCGCGGGCGATATTTTCTGGGCGAGAGCTATCAAGTCCTCGATTGTAAGGAGGCGCACAGAATCTTGATCATCGGAATGAAGTCTCCGATAAATTTGCAGTCCATCAGTCAAGATATGTTGATGGGCGAAATTTTTCAACAATGGCTTTAAAGAATGATTAGGGAGTTGAGCATCAATTTACGCTTATCAATGCGTACCCCAAGCCATTTCGCTGCTGCGCGTCGTACCATTGGTGTATCATCGGCGCCCAATGCGGCGAAAGCTTTGCGAAGCTCCTCCTGGATAGTCGGGGGAACTTTTGAATACACGGCAGGATATAATGCAGCGGAAGATGTTCGTGACGTGAACCACTCCCCGTGCGAGAGGCGTCTAAGCAGAGGGATGTAATGTTCCTCAATCTGAATCGGTGATAGTACAGCTGATATCTTCGTGATGGATTCCGCTGCCTGTAATGCTCGACTAGGATACATAAAATAATGCGATTAACGCAGTGCGCACCTTATCACGAACGAGAGTCTCTTCTACAGCTGAAAGATGTTCCAGTGGACCCAACAGCAGATGCGCGTAATCCTTGCCACCTATATATTCTTCAAAGCTTTTGCCTAATTCCTCTGCAAGCGCAAGTAGGACTTCATCTTCATCGTCGACCGATTCTTGAAGGAAAGGTATCAGTTCATTTCTAGTCCGATCCGGTCCTAGTGCTAACGCAATCGTTGGAATGCTATGAATCGCGTTCAGGCGTAGTTGCACGTCGTCTGACTTCAGCTCATCCATAAGGATGGCAATCGGTGCGATCTAGAACGAGTAAGGCGTGCGCGTGGCGACGATGAATACAACGCACATCTTCAACGGGAAAGCTGGATTCTATCATATTTATATGAAAAGGGCAGAACGCGTGTCAGAACTCTGGGTTCCTTCAATAGAAAAGAGGTGTATGAATTATCGTGCAGCGGAAGGTTGACGAGATGAGACTTCAATCCACACGCTTACATAACCACTTCAGTTATCGATGACCAGCGATACCCGGACCGCTAGCCTACTCAGGCCCTACTTTCCCTACTATCTTCACCTGCCCTGATATCTTCCAGCTGACGAGCTGCGGTCTTAAGATCACAGTTATGTAACATAATAATCAATTCTCACTCTATTACAAACTCTGAAGTATACAAGGTAACAAAGTCTTCGCGAAGAAGACAAATGCAAAAAATTGTGCGGACCTTGACGCAAGCCATGCATCAAATGCACCCCGAAGGCATGCAATACGAGGAAACCCCCTGCCGCTACCTTTAAACTCATTCCGAGCTAAGGTCTATAGTGTAGATTTTGAACGTATAATTTCAATGAAATCATATGAATAGTCATCGTTATATCCATTCTGGACTGTGGCACATGCACCATTAGACTGGCATTGGTCATTTGAGACTCCGCAGGAGACGCGCCGCCTTGCAAGCAAGAGCGGTACCGATAAACGAGGCTGAAAGCAAACGTTCTCGTGTACCGCCAACGACCATCACCTGTCAAGAATCTATATAGATCATCATAGTCATCAAGTTCCATGATAGTTTCGATGTCAAGTTCCACGATAGTTTCGTTTGTCAAGTTCCATGATAATTTCGTTATGTCCCATGTTATGTCACTCCGCAGGAGATGCGCCATCTTGCAAGCAAGAGCGGTACCGATAAACGAGACTGGAAGCAAACGTTCTCGTGTACCACAAACGACCATCGCCTGTCAAGAGTTTATTTAAATCAATTGTCATCAAAATCCATGATACTTTTGTTCGTGATAACTGTTCACTTTCATTTGGACTTTTTTTTTCTTTTTCTTTTCATGTCTGGATACGAGACTCCGGGAGACGCGCCGCCGTGCAAGCAAGGGTAGTACCGATAAACGAGACTGAAAGCAAACGTTCTCGAGTACCACAAACGACCATCGCCTGTCAGGAGATCATATACTTTGGTTCGTGTTACTCCGCAGAAGACGCGCCGTCTTGCAAGCAAGAGCGGTACCGATAAACGAGGCTGAAAGCAAAC
Organism: Amanita rubescens; assembly: GCA_015039365.1. Classification (NCBI taxonomy): domain Eukaryota; kingdom Fungi; phylum Basidiomycota; class Agaricomycetes; order Agaricales; family Amanitaceae; genus Amanita; species Amanita rubescens. Next base: position 849,408 of record WION01000004.1, read on the forward strand.
GTTCTCGTGCACCACAAACGACCATCAGGAGTTATTCAGATCATAGTCATCAAGATCCATAATACTTTCTTTCGTGGCAACTGTTCACGTTCATTTGGTCTTTCTTTTCGTCCATGTCTGAATATAATCTTTTTTACCGCTGGGATGCCCTGCCATGGGTAAGCATGAAGGGACACGACGGATATCTTAGACGTCCTCGTATCCCTTTTGTACAGGGCAAGCAGTAACGCATATGAAAGGCTACAGTGGCCTCAAGACCATATTGTGCATCAAGTATGGTCCTTGTCGTAAGTGTCAATAGGGGACCTGCGATAGTCAGTACAGTCAACAGGGTCATGCATGCCTAATCATTGGTGCTCGACGCAAGAATGCGATAGGATCCGATAGGCATTAGCCCTCGTAATCCAGGTCAGAGCCCATGATGCACCTTATCATGATGGGTCGACGTGCCAGCCATGGAGGAAGGAAGTGAAACAAAGAAAGACAACTTGTTCCACTTATATACTGACGAGTCAGCTGGCCGTGGAAAAGCAAATTGGGTTTACCCACGAGCGAAGACATGATGTGATGTGACTCGTGAGTTACGATCGATCCAATTAATGCCGTTTGAACATCTCGACGATAGAGTCATCCTTACCCATCCGAAGGTACACAGCCTTTACATGTTGCTACATGTACTGTAGGAGAACTACAGGGAGCAAGCGCCGAAATACTGTTGTATGGAGCAACAATCATATCGTGGAAGTCTGCGATTCGCAATCGTGCACCGGTCGAGCGCCTATTCGTTTCGTCAAAGGCTAAATTGGACGGTACGAAGGCAGTCCGGGGTGGGATTCCTATTGTGTTCCCCTGCTTTGGTGCCCCAGTGCACCCGGAACATTCGCGCCTGAGCCAACACGGGTTCGCCAGAAACCACATGTGGAAATGTCAGGGTATCGTCATGGATAACGATGCTGGAGTATCGGCCAAATTCTGTAGGCTCGATTTCACTTGATGGAAATATGGAACTGATCGATTTCTAGCGCTAAATCCAACGCCAGTTATTCAAGCAATTTACAATCAATCGTTTTGCCTGCATTACATTGTCACCGTTGCTGAACATCAAATTAGTACGGACCTACACGTAGAGAACACCTCCACTGGTGACATGGAATTCCAGGCACTCTTCCACAATTATATCCGGGCGCCATCCGATGAGGTTGTCGTTACTCCATTACAAGAATTGGTATATTATGACAAGACCGATGCATTGGCGGATGGTCAGCCAAAGCAAAAAGTAGAATCCAAGGCCTACTGTGGATGTCAGGCAAGAAACAGACTCAATATACGAGAATGCTCCTCAGGACTACGAAATCAAATGGGGAACCAGCAAGGTTAGGATTAAAACCGCGAATCTTAAGGATGTCGTAGTATGGAACCCTCAAGATGAAGGAAGGAAACTCGCGGATATGGAGGAAGGCGGATGGTATGGCCAGAATACCTAAGACATTGTTGTGCAACGCGCTAACTGAACTGTAGGAAGGATTACATCTGTGTTGAGCCAGGCTTCGTGAGGGGTTTCGTGAAGCTGCATCCTGGGGAACGGTGGATTGGCCAGCAAGTTTTGTCAATCATGGACGAGTCAGAGGGGTAAACATACTATCGCAACCCTGAAATTATTCCAAACTTGAGCTTGAACTTTGTACTTGTACTGAGACTCCAATCCTCACTAGCACTTCTCATACTCGTGTCATGTATCGAACAATCTCACTGGACGACAAAGAGCCTCAACTACGCGTCCAAATAAATCAAATCGACTACACGTTAGAACCTTCAGGAGAACTTGACAGTGCAGAATCTCATTCACGCGTGCCAGTAATTAGGATCTATGGTGCTTCGTCATTTGGGGAAACAGCTTGCGTTCACGTACATCAGGTTTATCCATACTTCTTCGTCGAATATCTGGACGAACCAGATCATAACCATGGTATGGTACTCCCTGCCCACCTAATTACATGTCTCTGATATCAAAACAGTCAAGCATTACGCCGCAACATTAGCACGCTCATTGAACCATGCCCTTGCGCTGTCCTTAAAACGGAATCCGGACTCGCCTCATTCACAATATATTCGATCCATCATACCCGTGAAGGGTGTGCATTTCTATGGATTTCACGCACAATACTCACCTTTCCTGAAAATTTGCCTTGTGGACCCCGCGGTTGTCAATCGTGCTGCTGCTATCATGCAATCTGGAACTATCATGGCTACTCGCTTTCGTACCTACGAAAGTAATCTTGGTTTCATTTTGCAGTTCATGTGCGACTTCAACCTCTACGGTTGTGGCTGGATCAACCTCCAAAGCGTCTTTTTACGTGGTGCTGAACAGTTGTCAGAGGGTGAAGAGTCTCGGATACGCTATAATTTGGCACCATCTCCGTATTACTGTCAGTCACGGGTACCTCTCGAAGTCGATGTAGTCGCTCCACACATACTCAATAGAAATCAACTCGAGCTACGAGAAATGCACAACAAACTCCAAATACCAGCGCCCTTGATCTCGAATGGCCCACTTATTTCAAGTGTCCGTGAGCTTTGGGACGATGAACGCAAGCGTAGGTTAGCCCAGGGGCTAGATCCTTCGCCTGAGATGCCAATAGATCCTAGTGAATCAAAAAGGAAACCTGGGGGTGGTTGGGTTGCCGAGGCACGATTATGGGATGAATTATCCAAACGAATACAACATGAAGGTGAAAATAGTTATGAAAGTCCACGACAAGAATGGGAAGAATGGATGATGACTGCCTTTGAAAGTGTCGAAGTCGTCTGGCAACGCGAATACAGGACATCGACATCTCTAGAACAACATACAATGGATCGTACTGATCTGAATAGCTGGTAATGAAGAGGACGTCGGAATCCAAGTCGACGTGGAAATGTTGTCAAGTCAGGAAGTTGCGCAGAGATTTCAGCTCGAGGAGGAAGAAGGAGAGGACATCTTTGAAGTACCGGATGAAGACCTTGGAGATGAAGTCGAGGACACAGCAAAGCATTCAAAGGAGCTGAGCCATCCTAAGAGGTCCGTCTTTGCTCAATCACGATAAACGAATGATAACTTGTATACAGTCCAGATGACCCGTTTAAGACCGATGAACCAGACGTTGCCATTAGTGGATTTAGACTGCCTGAGTACGTCTTATATTATAGTTATTGAGGGATAGCCATGCTTATACAAAAACGAACCTACAAGCACCGAAAATAAAGATCAAAATTTTGACATGACAATGTTAGTTGCTTTCAGTTGGATACGAACACTGTGCATCACCTTAAAGACTTCGCAGGTCACCCTTAACGACTCCAACCCGGAAGCGGTCAGTTCGCTTATACTTTCTTTACATATGAACCTCACAATCGTGTGATATGCAGAGTCTTGCCAATGTCAGAATCGGACCAGATTGAACAGAGTCAGATGCCCTCGCCAGTCTCCTCACCGGAAACTACTTCGGGACATAACGCTGGCGGCACTTCCAGACCTCTGAAACGGCGAAGACGCGAAACCAGTTTATTTCAAGATTTTGATGCTATATTCGGGAATTCAGAGCCTACCGCCAACAGTGCCCCGCAAGCTACGCAATTTATGAGACATCACTCTTATTCAGGGTTGAAAGCGAGTAGCATCAATAGATATGAATATGTCCAACATCCCCCATCTACTTCTGACCTGCTGGAATCCCTCCAATCATATGATCTACCTGACAAAATTTACAGGGAACCCTATTATTCAAACAGTACTGACGTCCCAAAGAAAGCAAGAACATACGCCGGCCTTGCATACCATTTGAAAGACGGTGGAGGTGTTGCTCACCTAGAGCCGTGGAAGAGCACATCCAAACCCGAGGAAATACCAAGGCTCTCATTAGGTGCTGATGTGCATCTCGACTCAGCAACCCTTGGAGGATGGGAATATGCAAGTTGTCCTCCTAGCGTCCAACAGGTGAAACGGTGGCTGCCAACTAGAAGGAAGTTTTCGTCGGCCCCTCCTCGACGATTCTCGCAGGTATGGTAACTATAAATGTAATACAACAGTGACAAAGCAGTGTCAGATGGCCAGTACATCACTCAAGAACATATATGGATTAGGAACGTCGCCTGGGACACAGATCAGGAACCTGCGAGAAGTGCAATGCATGTCAATTCTCTCCTTGGAAGTTTTCGGTAAATATTAACCTCAAATCGAGACCGTGAAATAAGCTGAGTGATGTGTAGTGCCCGTGAACGATGGCAAGGCCCCGGATCCCGGGAGAGACGCGATTGCCGCAATTTTCTATGCTTTTCAGAAATCTGAAATAGAGAATGCTCAAAGAGGAGCGATCATTATCAGCTCTGAACACCTGAACAACAATAGGATACGAATGTATATCATTTGAAGAGGTGTCGAGCGAACTCGAAGCTCTGAACTTGTTGGTTGATATCGTCGTCGAGCTTGATCCTGACATTGTCACCGGTTGGGAAGTTCAGCAGAGTTCCTGGGGATATGTCAATAGTAGGGCAGCGATTTACGGTTCGTTGCTCGTTTTTATTTTGTTTTCATAACGTTCAACGAAATCAGGCTATGAGTTTTTGGATCTTATCTCCCGAGCTCCTGCCAGGCGAGCCGTAAACGATAATAATGATCAGTGGGGCTCTCGTCATACTTCGACGATCAAAGTTATTGGACGCCATGTTCTCAACGCTTGGAGAATAATGCGGTCCGAACAAAGCCTAGCTAGTTACACTCTTGAGAATGTCGTATTTCATGTCCTTCGTCGAAGGTGAACCTGATGTCGATTGATTGTCTTATATTCGGCTGATGACGTGTATGCGAGGGTTCCGCACTTCAGCCAATTGACGTTGGCGAAGTGGTATCAAAGCCCTGTATCCGCGCATGTGATTGCCATCCTTCAGCATTTCCATAACCGGACGCTGATGGTTCTCGAAATCTTGGATAAAATAGAATTCGTTACAAAAACAGCGTAGGTGCCACTCAACGATACAGACCCAGATGACACAATCTGTTATATAGTGAATTCGCCCGCGTTTTCGGTGTTGATTTCTTTTCTGTCATAAGTCGAGGATCTCAATTCAAGGTGGAATCTTTCATGTTTCGCATTGCGAAAGCGGAGAATTATATTCTCTTGTCGCCTAGTAAGATTGATGTAAGTTCGCGGGAAGAAGACGAAGCGACTCCACTGAGACTCTATAGGTCGGAAAACAAAATGCAGCCGAATGTATGCCACTCATCATGGAGCCTATGTCAGCCTTTTATTCGAGCCCCCTCGTTGTGTTGGACTTCCAATCGCTGTACCCCTCGGTAATGATTGCATACAATTATTGTTACTCGACGTGCCTCGGACGAGTGACGGACTTCAATGGAAAGAACAAATTAGGTGTCGTCAACCTTAATCAACCACATGGTATCCTTAATACCCTGAAGACACATATACAAAGTACGCTGGATACATTCGGTGTTGAATTTTGAAACTGAAGCCAAACGTTAGTCGCACCCAATGGTGTGATGTACGTCAAGCCTGGAGTACGGGATGGTTTACTTAAGAGAATGTTGATGGAATTACTTGAAACAAGGGTCATGGTAAAGCAGGCCATGAAAATTGCGAAGGACAACAAGGTGATTAAAGCAAAACCGTGTCCAGAATGATTGATTCAGCGCCCTTTCCAGTCACTAATGAAAGTGCTCAATGCAAGGCAATTGGGTCTAAAATATATCTGCAACGTTACGTATGGGTATACGAGCGCTACATATTCAGGCAGAATGCCTGCAGTAGAGATTGCTGACAGCATTGTGCAAAGTGGCCGGGAAACGTTAGAGAAGGTGAATGTGATATAATTTTGGTATTTTCGCATGATATACATGAATTTCAGGCCATCGCCGTCATCAACGCTACCGGGAAATGGGGAGCCCAGGCAGGCAGCGTATCGTCTGAAAGGCAATTGTGTTGCTAATGACTCTTAGGTGGTGTATGGTGATACAGACAGTATCTTCGTGTAAGTTTTACTCTTTCGCTGTCCCGCGCATCTGTTTGCTGAATTTTCCAGATATCTACCGGGAAAGACGAAAGAACAAGCCTTTCGAATCGGTAGCGACATAGCCGACACTATCACAGCTCTTAATCCAAGTCCCATCAAGCTGAAATTTGAGAAAGTAGCGTGACACCCCAATGTCTATGACATCGTGCTAATATCTGTCATGGAGGTATATCACCCATGTGTTCTTCTCGCCAAGAAGCGATATGTCGGTTTCAAGTACGAAAGTCCGGATCAAACAGAACCCATCTTCGACGCCAAGGGAATAGAAACAGTAAGGCGAGATGGCGTTCTTGCTCAACAAAAAATGACGGAAAATTGCCTCAAGTAAGCACAAGTCAAGCTGGGAGGGGCGCGTCTGATCCGTTAAATGTCTAGGATGCTATTCCGTTCTCAGGACTTGAGCAAGATCAAGGCGTACTGTTATCGGTCTTGGACGAAGCTTCTGGATGACAACGCTTCTGTTAGAGACTATATATTTTCCAAAGAAGTGAAGCTAGGAACATATAGGTTTGTAATCCTCGCTCATCTAGTGCATATGCCATTCATGGTTTTCATAGTGAGAAGGTTCCCCCTCCGCCTGGTGCACTGGTTGCTTCAAGAAGAATGTTATCTGATCCGAACAGCGAACCACAGTATGGAGAACGTGTCCCGTATGTCATAATCAAAGGGCCTCCGGGGTCTCGGTTAGTGGATCGGGCCGTGGATCCGTTAGAGCTCGTGCGGAATAGGTATATTAAATCATGTTCATGATAACAAGCCGTACTAACATCCTTGAAGGCACATGCGGTTAGATGCATCGTTCTACATTACGAAAGTGCTCATTCCCCCCTTGGAACGGATACTCAATCTTGTGGGCGCCTGATGTGAGGCAATGGTATAATGACATGCCGAAACCGTCTCAACTGGATCCCACAACATCCCCCAAGAAATCCACCAGAGCTATTGTTGATTCTCCCAGTAAAAGAAATATCAACGATCATTTCCATAACTGGCAATGTTTGGCGTGTAATGCTCCTGCGTTTGACGATGGTACGTCATGAGAAAAATATCTTTATTCCTACCTGAATTGGCTATAGAACTGTGTGAGGACTGTCGCTCATCTCCGCAAGAAGTTGCCGCAAAAATGGGTTATCGGATGAAGGATAATACAAATCATCTTGCAAACTCTCATCTCATTTGCGCTTCTTGTGCAAGGACTGCACCGGGTGAGCCGGTTGAATGTGATTCGCTTGACTGTCCCTGGTTCTTTGCAAGGAAGAAAGCAGACAGGCGGATAGAAGTCATGCCAATCATCGAGAGGACATATCGAGGCGTAGGCGAATCTCGGACACCGTAGGCCACGAATCATGCATCCATCGTTGTGTAATACGATTCACATTTTCATTTAAATAATCTATACTACACTTGGTAAGCTCCTGGAGGTCCCTGGGCTGCAGTAGGGGTGGTTAGGATAGGTGCTGGTCTAATGTTACTATTATTTTGCGGTCTCTCCTCGTCGACTGGCTGGTATCCTTCTCGTCCGTTCGAGGTAAATCCCCCTGGCATTGACCAAACTACAGTTGAATCAGTTAAATCTTTGTGAACGACAGAGAGAGCATTATATACCCGTGGCGCCCGCCGAATCGAATCTTCCGAATCCAGCAATGTGAGAGTGACGCTCACGGACAATGTTGACGAATACGAATACGGTCGGTATCTGCTCGAGCTTCAACGAACATCATGATAGGAAAAACTATGATATACCGACCTTCATCAGTGCCAAGATGACAGTTAGCAATCTAATGATAGCGCTTTGTTCGTTGTTCAAAATCCAGACGAAATCAAACAGTATTGATGCGCCAAGGAGAGCAGTGAACTATGGAGCCCATAAACGAGGAGAGTCTTATGAGCTTAAATGCACGCACTGTCTGCAGAGATTGAACGGCATCAGAGTTTTCCTGAACGTATGATCCAAATAGGAAGAGAGGGAAGTTATAGGATGGCGAAGAGAACAGACTGAGCCCAAAGGACAACAACTGTCAGCGTTTTTATTAGTACTTTGGCAGGAGAAGTTGCACGTTTGAATCACCGTCTCTGCGAGTAAAAGTCTCAAAGGGTCGAGGCGCTGTACAAGGTCCATTCTGTTCTGTATCTGTTCACCAGTGCGCAGTCAGAGGGAGATTACCCTGGAGGGTCGCCGAAAGAAGTACTAACCTTCTATACTCGTGACGTTTGCGACTTTGCGTCACAGGCCCGATATGGCCTCCAGATTCGATACGGTGCAACCTGCAGATTGCCTGGAGTTTTGCCCTCATCCCCAAGCAACCGATATTTTTGTATGCGGAACGTACAAGCTGAATGAGCGTGAAAGTGCAGGAGCCGATGGTCCTCTCAGACAAGGACAATGCCTAGTTTTCAGCATGGACAGGGGGAACACCTCTAAATTGTCAGTGAACTATTCGCGTTTTTTTAAAGAAATAAATCTAATAATGGTTCAAGTCGACAACTCCAAGCGATAGATTTTCCCGCAGTACCTGATATGAAATGGTTCGTCCACAGTAATGTTGTCTCTTAGGTCAAAGCATAGAAGGAACGGACAAGGTGTCATACAACGTCGTCTACCGATCCTATTCTCGGAGTTGCAGACTCGGAAGGGCATATCACTGTGATGAAATGGGATGTTCATAAGGTCCGTACTACGTCAGAAAGATTTGCTTGATTCAAACACATTTGTATCCCAGCGTATTCTTGAAAGACTGGACACTATCGCCTGTGCTTCTAGAGATGTCCTCTGCTTGTCGCTTGACTGGTCAAACAGGCGAACTCCACTTGGGTATGTCCACCCCCTCATAGGTCAACCATACATGCTCAAGTGGCCCGCTCAAGCGGTCCAGGTAACCTTGTGGTTTCAATGTCGAACGGTTCTCTGTGCCTTTTACGTCCAACGGATGGTGGTAAACTTCTAAAGACCAATGAATGGCCCGCACACGAGTACGAACCATGGATCGCCGCATGGGATTATTGGGACACGAACATAATTTATTCTGGTTCGGCAAATTGCTTGGTGACTTTTTTTTTTGAATTAACACGTCGTCCCAGGTGGAGATGACTTGACTCTTAAATTCTGGGATGTAAGGCAGGACTTTGCTCGTCCATACTTTGTCAATAGACGGTATGTATTTGTAGATTCGAGTTTGTCTCTTTGGTGGCTCATACGTCATAGATTCGATGCTGGTGTGACTACTATTCAAAGTCATCCACACGTGGAAAACTTGATTGCTGTCGGCAGGTATGATAATGCAATAGTTCTAGCGTTGACTGACTTCGTTTGATAGTTACAATAATGTGGTAGCATTGATAGACAGGCGTAAGGCGACGATAGCGTTATCCGAGATAGACGTTGGCGGCGGAGTATGGCGTGCCAAGTGGAATCCTCAAGAGAATCGCAAGGGAGATTTATTGGTTGCTTGCATGCGCGACGGCTTCAAAGTTCTACATTATGAAGAAGGAATGCAGCAAGGACGGGTTGTGCGCCGATTTGATGACCACGAGTCACTCGCATATGGGGTAGACTGGTCATTTGAACCTCCAGCAGAAGATGGTACACAATTCGTGGGTAGTTGTTCATTCTATGATCATATGCTACACATTTGGAGGGCATGAAGAATGTCCCTTTACACTCTATTTATTGCACGGTATCGTACTCAGACCGTATCTTATGAATCTGGGTATGGATCAAGGGCATCTTTTCCATCATCGTCATGTCTAGGAGTGGTGTGCTTCCAAAACCCTGCGTTGGGAACCTTCATTATGAAAGCTAACGTCCATCGGGACAAGCCACGTAAAGTATCAGGACGGTGAATAGCTGCAGTGACCAGTGTAGAAAACGACAAGATGAAAGTCAGGCTACAAACCATAAGTAAAATGAACTGAAAGTGATGACATGTGCATACCGTTCTATTAGAGACACTAATTTGTTCCTTCCATTCAGCCAGGAGTTGGGCATGCACGTTCTCAAAGCTCTGGGTAGAACATACAAGGCCATTTCGCCTCTCCTGCGGCCGTTCTCGATCCAGATGCTGTTGCCACATGCAAGAGACCCTGTTAATAAACATCCGTATGGACCATCCCAGTAATCGTGCGAAATCCATGGAAAAAGCCGTGCAAGTGCCAGCGTCCGAGTAAGGCAGACGGCATACCAGTACGATGCAACAAACGTTGACAGGAAGAAGGCACTTCGCAGGGCCGCTATGAAGGTGGTCAAGGCGCGCTGGGCACGCAAGAGGCTCTTTGGACGGGTGAGAAGGATAGGCAAGAAGTGTACCTGTAGCAGAATAAGCTGATATGACAGATCAGAAGATGAAGCCTTAGTTACAGGTAGGTAGATAGCAACGGCTTTAATGAATGCCGTCACACCCCGGAGAAAAGCATTGGTGGTACAACTGGAGGAGAGGCCAAAGTACTGGCCAACACGCCCATGTACTACTTCGCAAGGAATACCTCCGACACTCGACCTGGTTTGGACGCCCAGCGTCTGCCAGACGGGATTGGCTGATTGACCACCATACGGAGGCACCCGTGATGGATCGCCCCACTCCTTTGGGAAGCCCAAATCCTGAGAATATGATGTCAATAGATGGGGATATTCGGCGGATCCACGCAAATATGACCAGCGCTTGCCGTCGCGGAGTAGATTGAGCGCCTGTAATAGGCGACCATCTACATTGGCTAGCGCGCCGATCCACTTGACATACGAACGAGGGAGTCTATTGGACCTTTAAGAAGAAGCGTGCCATGCGTGTTTCATGGACTGTACCGTTGCGGCTCATAGAAGAAGCACCACATTATTCTGAGGTCGAATTTCAGGTGACGCAACGAGAATATGGGAAATGATGCTTGCCTAGCGCTACAGGCCCAAAATATAAATGCATCTACTCTGGACGTCAAGGAACGTCGATCTTGCCGTTCTTTTTCGGAAGGGGGTGGCTCCAACCTAGGTAGTTGAACTCTTGAGATTGAAAGCTGTAAAAGGACATCTAGCGCTCTTACAAAGAGCAGCATCGTCAGATCAAGAGTACTATCTCGTGACAATGATATCATTCCAGGACGTTGTAGCCGTCGCCATCGCCGTCTACCTGATTGCAACAGAGCAAGACCGACGGCGGATGATAAAAGGGTGGAGATGAAGGTCTTCTGGGAAGGCGTTAATTGGGTCCGGAAAAGGGTGGACAGGCGAGAAGCGGCGAGGCAACGAATAGCATTACCTCCCGCAAGAGCTACGGTGATGGCGGAAGCAAAGCCATCATAACGGAGTTCCCTTGTAAGGATGCGTTTGATAGTAGATAAGGACAAACGGCGTTTAGTGACAAGATCGACCAGAAAAGGTAAAAGGGACGGAGAAAGGGATAGAGAAAGAGCAAGTGAATACGTACGGAGGGCGACATAGACAGGCATTACTCGTGGTAACTCCAGAATTCTACTCCCCGTTCTGTTTTCACCGACGCTCCCATCCGCTCTACTGCCGCTAGAAACCTCGCCCGAGAATCTGGGTACAAGAACATGTCCAATATTTGCTCTAAAGTGTATCTCCAACACCTTCATTATCTGCTCCCGCTCCATCCACTGACAGCCACACTTCCAACTTGTGTCCATCCGTGTCTAATTGTTTCATAAGCGCTCGGCAACGATTCCAGCATTCTTCAGGGGTTTCTCCTTGCCAAACGCTACCCGCGTCTATGGAAGACACCGCAGTAATTTTTTCTGGTGGCAGCTGTTTCGCGGGTCTCATCATCAAGCCGTATCCATCGTCTACGTCTGACCCATCCCCCAGCACTCAACGGGCCAACTTCGGCTCGCCAGTGATGTCTACGAAAGAACCAGTTGTATTCAAAACCATCATACTGGACCTCCCCCGAGTCGGAACGCATATCGATCATCCACGATTTGGAGACCCAACGCCATGTTCCATCTGGGAACTGGTAATCGTTTAGCGACTTGAAGGGTTGCTTCGAACGGGAAAAGGACGTAGAAGGTAACGTGAATGGAGCAGGGTCCATTGGAAGTAATGAACGATGGGAATAGCAACGAGTGGAAAATAGGGTCAACCTAATCTTATGAGCATAGTATTGTGCGCTAAGGTAATACAGACCCGCGTTGATTCTCGTAAAGTACAGCCCAAACGAACTTGTGCTGGTAATCATCGTCTGAGGTGGGGAGAGGATCGCTGAGAGTGATAAGTTGCAAGTCAGATGCCTCTGCGACGTCTTCGATATGTGGTACGGTTAGATGCTTGGGAGGCTGGCGGTGGCGGCGTAGTTGGAAAAATTTGCGGCGACGTGCTAAACTTTGACGAGCTTGGTTTGCATCCTGCTCGTTAGCGGGTATTGGAAAAGGAGAAGGAGAAGACATGAACGGAGGACGTCGCACGTGCCATGTTCGGCCTCTTTAAGCGCCCGCTCGCTGCCCGCCTCACTCACCGCCTATTCTTCCACTCCAAGTCACTCCCCGCCTCATGTCCTTCTTGCCACACTCCTCTACCTTCCGCTTTACCCGCCTGCACCAACTGTTGGACTATTTCCAATGTCCCCGAAAACGTCACCCACCATCAACTTTTTGCTCTTCCTTACGACCCTAATCCATTCTCCGTCAATCTTCCTCTTCTCAGAAGGCGCTTTCTCCGAGCACAGACCACATGCCATCCAGATGCGTGGTCTTCCAAGGGTCCCGTAAGTCTTCCTTTTAGGCCCGAATTCACCTGACTAGTTGCTTCCCCAAGCATAAGCAAGACATCGCACAGGATATCTCATCACGACTGAACGGCGCATATCAGAGCTTGTTAAATCCATTGTCCCGTGCAGAATACATTCTAGAGCTCAACCAGCTGCCCATGTCTGAATCTGACCAGGTAAATGACATGGCCTTCATGTCCCATGTTATGGAAGCAAGAGAGACCATCGAAGGTGGTGAGAATGAGATAGAGATAGTAACATTGGCTGAAGAAAATGATGGTGTGTTGTGTTTTGAGAAAACGTGTCGTGATGCTTAATAAATTCAATAATAATAATACAGCGCGGATCAACGAGACAGTGGCCGAAATCGAACGACTTGTTGGAGAGCAGAATTGGGTTAGAGTGAAGGAAGAAACGATAAGATTGAGGTATCTAGAGGGAATCCGTCGGGCAGTAAACAAATGGCTAGACAATCAATAGAACTGTCGGTTACTTGATTTATTACTAATTGTAACCTCCAGTCTTCTGCCAGCTTCGGCTTCAGTTTCGCCCAAGATGGCGACCAGTATGCGTGGCCTCACGCAGGTATGCATTATATTTCTACGTAGTCTGAGGTTCATGCTTCGTAAAGTTCATCGCGGACATCCGAGGTGCGCGTGTCCGCGAGCTTGAGGAAAAGCGAATCAATAAAGAGATGGCAAATATACGGAAGAAATTCAAGGGTATCATCCCTCCTTCATGACTCTGAAACCACTCACATCCCAACAGACGGTAATTTGGACGGATACCAGAAGAAGAAGTCCGTGCAATTGCTGCCGTCTAGCTCCCCCCGTATAAACTCATACTTTTCTCAGATACGTCGCAAAGATCATTTTTACGTATATCCTGGGATACAAAGTCGATGTTGGTCATATGGAGGCCGTCAATCTCATCTCGAGTCCCAAGTACAGCGAAAAGCAAATAGTCGGTGACTCCCATTCACCGCACATACCACGAAATTTCTCACCTATTTTCCAAGGGCTACCTTGCGGTCACCCTCCTCATGCACGAGAACTCGGACTTTCTCCGTCTAGTCGTAAACTCAATACGGAAAGATCTAGACTCCAACCATGAAGTTGACAACTGTTTAGCGCTACATGCGATCGCGAACGTCGGAGGAAGCGAGATGGCGGAAGCTTTGGTAGAGGACGTCCACCGTCTATTGATATCCCCGTGAGCACTTTGACTGCCATTTCATTTTTATATCTCTGACATTGTTGCATAGTACCTCTCAGTGCTTCGTAAAGAAAAAAGCAGCTCTAACGCTACTTCGCCTATACCGCAAACATCCTGAAATTATCAACGTAAAAGAATGGGCGCTGAGGATCGCATCTATTTTAGACGACACTGATCTTGTAAGTTCAAAAGATCTCCTTTGACTTGACTGAGCCGGATTATCAAGGGTGTTGTTCTTTGCGTCGCAACTCTAGTGTTGGCTATGGCACAGGATAATCTCGACGCGTTCGCCGTCTGCTACGAAAAGGCCGTAAACCGACTGTACAGGGTACGTGCCTTCTATGTCTTTCTTCCAGCCTCCTTATTTTGAGATAGCTAGTGATGGAACACGAGTATTCAGCAACTTATGCATACTATAAAGTTCCTTCACCGTGGTTGCAGGTGAAGCTCATTCGGCTTCTCCAATACTACCCTCCTTCAGGTCCGTAATGAGAATTCTTCCGTTTAAGAATTGGTCTCAAAGCCACTTCAGAGGATCCAACTATTCGCTCTGCTTTACATCAAGTTCTTCAAACAATTATGAATAACTGTGCTGAACCATCTCGAAATGTACAACATAATAATGCCCAACACGCCGTGCTTTTTGAAGCTATCGGGCTCGCTATTCACCTCGATACTAATTCCCCGCTGGTTAATACTGCTGCCGTGCTACTCGCCCGGTTCATATCCTCTAAAGAGACAAATGTCCGTTATCTAGGCTTGGATACCATGTCTCATTTAGCTTCTCAAGCAGAGTCACTTGACGCCGTCAAGAAACACCAAAATACCATCATATCGTCGCTACGGGATAAGGACATTTCCGTTCGCAGAAGAGCGCTCGATCTGCTTTACAGCATGTGTGACACGGGCAATTCAGAGTTGATAGTTGGCGAGTTGCTTCGTTATCTCCGCATCGCTGATTACGCTCTACGGGAGGAAATGGTTCTCAAGATCGCTATTCTGACCGAAAAATACGCAAACTCATATAGATGGTATGTCGACACCATCTTGCAGTTGATCAGCGCGGCTGGCGACCATGTCGGAGACGAAGTGTGGTATCGGGTAGTTCAAATAGTGACCAACACCGATGATCTACAAGCGTACGCAGCAAGAGTGGTCATAGAACACTTGAAGTCACCTTCAACTCATGAAAGTTTGGTCAAAGTCGCAGGTTCGTTTTCGCTCTGGTCTTTGCTTTTCCCGCCTTTATCTTGAACACAGGTTATGTCCTTGGCGAATACGGGCATCTTGTCGCCAATGAACCAGGCTACAGTCCAATGGAGCAATTTCAGCTATTGCACTCGAAATCTCAATTTTGTATTGCGGCTACTCGGGCGCTCCTACTCACCACTTACGTCAAATGGGCCAACGTCTTCCCAGAAATCAAACCGCAACTTTTGACCATATTCGAACGTTATCGTCATGTGCTAGATGCAGATTTGCAACAACGCGCATGCGAATATTATGCTCTTGTGTCAAGGGCTGAAGGAGACGAGCTTTTAGCGACTGTCTGCGAAGAAATGCCACCTTTCCCTCCACGTGTTAGCACTCTTCTTGGCCGCTTGAACCGCAAGCACGGCGACACGGAGGACAAGCGAACCTGGGTTCACGGCGGGAAGGAGGCCAACTTGGACCGGCAAGCCACGCAGCGCAACAAGGCTAATGTTACCAATGGCAATGTTTCAAACCCTGCAGGACAAGGAGACTCTGAAGACATCATGACATCATTAGCAGGATTAGAGATCACGCCTTCATCTGCTAACAGCGCAAATACCGCAAGCGATAAACTTAGTCAACTCGTCTCTGGTCCCCACATAGATCGATGGTACAATAAACTTCTATGTTCAACAGAGGGTGTCCTTTACGAAGATGTCCAAATTCAGCTTGGCATCAAGTCCCGGTACCAGGGCCACCTCGGTCAATTGGCTATTTATGTCGGTAACAAGGTCCCAGCTCCCTTAACCTCATTCACGACAAAAATAGACGTCCACGATTCAGAGGCGCTTTCCGTAACATTTGCCAAACTACCGCAGAGCACGGTGGGAGCCCGGAGCCAGATGCAAGTCTTGTTGCACGTCGAATGCAAACGAATGTTTGCTGAGCCTCCTATCCTAAACATATCCTTCTTGGCGGGCGCGCATCAGACGGTAGCCGTCCGCTTGCCCATTATCATCACTAAATTCTTTGAACAAGTCAAGCTCGGCGCGGCGGATTTCTTTGAACGATGGAAGTTGATTGGAGGACCGCCTCGAGAGGTTCAAATGATATTCACCGTCGGATTGACCAATTCTGGTCAGCTCGACTTGCAAAAGCTGAAACAGGCGGTTTCTGGTCATGGCTTGGATCTCTTGCTGGATGTAGACCCGAATCCGAATAACATTGTCGGAGCTGGTGTTCTGCACATGTCGACTGATGGAAAAGTTGGGTGCCTATTAAGGACTCGAGCCCAATCGAGATGCAAAGGTCGGTGTCTACATGGTATTGCTGGAGATTTACGATTACTAACTACGCTCTTTCCAGCTTTGCCGAATTACTGTGCGAAGTACTTCGGAAAACGTGGCGGTCGAGGTGGCAAAATTGGTACAAAAACATTTAAACGCTAGTTCATAGCGTGGATTATATTTACAATCTTATATGATGTGTACATCGCGAATGGATTGGGTGTATATTATTAACACACACACAAGTCGTCATGTAGTCGTAATATACCCCCACAAGGCTTTTCTTCGTCCGGTCGTCATTAATTCATTTGAGCGATGCACGTAACATCAGGTGGTGCGTTTTTCATTAGCGTCCCAAAGAGGCTTCGTTGCCAGCTATCGACGGAACGTATTCATCCTATCTAGTAGTGTATGAGTGTTAGGCGAGATCAGCGCTCAGCGCTCAGCTGTTGATCGAAAGGCTACCGGCTATGATTGATGGGAGGACAGACTCGGCCTACAAGCAATTGCGCCTGATGCAATTGCTATGGGAAGTCGGAAGATTTATGCGACATACTGTAGGATCCATACGGACGGTAAGGTATGGATCCCCGCATCAAACTGCCGATACTCCCCTGTAGTAGCTAATCGGAGCATCTCATTGTTTACGGAGAACGAGCTGGTGCACCATGCGCTCGGATCTTTAGCTCGAGTTCATTGGCCGACGAACTCCTGGAAGGTGGCTGTCAGTCCTGAAGCATGATGGATAACATTTTTGGGGCAATGCCAACTGCCGCAAGGAAGACCAACTTGGACGGCTTCTTTTCTTTTCTTTTTCCAGTAATCCGACTCCGAGTCCGTCGCACTCAGGGAAAGCAGGTAGGTAATTCACGCGAGAAGGTTGTTCTTGGCAAACGTGCGTACCCCCATGCCGCTTCGCTCTTCAGATATCGCGAAGATACGTGCAACACGGTCGATTCCCGCCCTTGATACGTTAAGTAAATAAAACTTGGGTGGGATCGTCGGATTGTGTGGCCCCTAGGCTTCAACTCCGTGTAAGTTAGTTACCTCAGTGCAAGCATTCCAGCCATAAATCTCCGGGGAACCCGTGATACCTGGGGAACAAAATCCAGGCACCACAGGTGTCGGCACTGTCAAATTGAGGGGACGTTGACCCTGTTTGACAGACAGCCAGCCTTATTAAGCATCATATAAGCAAGCACTTATAGACTTGGATGTCAGCAGTCACCGATCACTTCGGACATGTACAATGATGCCTTCTCGGAGAAACTTAGTAGACGCAGGTAGATGGCCTGGTGCAGGATAGACCCCTGAAAGATGTTTTGGCATGAAACCTCAGAAAAAGGAGGCTACTCACGTCGAGGTCAATGGAAAAAAACCATCGTCTCACGTTTTTTCTGGGGCAGAGAAATTGATGTTTATAATAATCGTCGTCTCCCACTGGTGCGACGATCTAATCAAGCTTTCAGAGTTTCGTGGTTTAGAAAGGTGTCTCATTTCCTTCTGTGAATCAGAAGCAAGGGTCAATATATCCCATAACAAACGTGCAAGCCTGAGGCCGAGTCGGTATGGCTGTGCTCGAAGTAGGTCCAACTTCAGTTACGCATATCTTTAAGCATTAATGGACTCATGTTTTCTGGTATAATACGCCGTATAGCTCATTAAGGGTATTCATCTGGCTCCCTCCCAAAGATGCAGCTTCAGTCCTTTTTGTGCCTATCATGATTAAGTTCAGTGAATGATATGACTATGGGCATCAGAAACTGACAAATTTCCGTTTGCCGTCCCGTTGGCAACACGATCGCTTTTCTTGGCAGGTGTTTTATACGTTTGAATGTAGAAGTTGATAAATAGGCCTAGGTAGCTTGTCAAAAGTCCACAACCGAACAAGGCCGCGGTCTCCGATCCCGCACAATTGCCGATGGACGGAAGAAAGCCTTGGTAATAAGAATGTGCATAGTGCTGATATGCTATCAGCGTATCAGCTCTATCAGAAACAACAGAACGGAGAAAATACATACTTCCGAAGTATACAGCAAACAAATCAATGATAAATTGCAGGATTTGCATTGAAGTTAGGTATTTCTTCCACTGCGGGTCTTTTAGTGAACGAATCAAAATCACATCAAGTCGACGAACCCAGAACCGTGCCCCGCCCGCAGTCGCATAGTAATAATAATCTGCAAGTTTCAATCAGAATCCGCTTACGATTCAATGAGATCCGACATACACATGACGACATGAACAGCCAAATTAAGAGAGATGACAACCCAGGACTACATTTATTAACATATTAAGCGATAGCCGACAGCGGATAGGACAACTCACGATGCTTGTTTTGCCATTTAATTGGGAATAGCACAACAACGCGGTCGCAGAATGGTGGAAAACGTGTAGGAATTCTGGAATAAATCATGAGTCGACATGAGAAAGAAACAGCTTCGAATTACTCACGCAAAGGCTTCTTCTTCAAAGCAAGGAAGATAGTGTCGATAAGTTCCAGGTATTTGAAATAATAGTTGATCATATAATAAAATTCGAGCCTCTTTAACAAATTCTAGCAACGTTCGTGAACTTTGAACGTAAGAGCATAACTCACGGGTGTCCACGCTTCATCTGAGCATACCGCATTAAAAATACCCTTCGTCCACATAATCGGAATAACCTCTTCTAGCATCAAAATGAGAAGAACAAAACTCCCGCCGCTAAGAATGATATTATGGGCTTGGAAAAGAGTAGTTAGCTTCTGTGGCTGTTTGTTCGTCATGTAAGCCTGAACGCCGAAAATAATCGTCAGGTAGAAGATAAGGGATGCCACGACAGCAGGGGTCGTGGACAGTGGTGTCTTTCCTTGAACATAAGACGCGTAGTGAGTTGGGAGTCGAAACGGAAACTGCGCCAAGAGGAAATCGGCAAGGGGAGCCATGGGCGAAAGCGAGAAACGCGCGAGTAAGGACAGTTGGAAAAAGTCGCACAAGCGTTACTTGGTTACCACGTGACAATGACAGTCTCGGGAAGCGGAAAGTGACACGACCGCAGCATTTCACATGTCTAGATTAAGGTCCATCCGACATCATAAATTAGTCACAGCGATTATCATAAAATGTACAGGACCCAAAGCAAATCCAAAAGTAACAACGCATGTACAGTACAAGTAGATATCCAAATATAATCCGTTAGAACTTAGGTGATAATAAGGCAAGGTGCACTCTTGGAATTGACAAGGAAAACATTATTCCTACTGGAAGGTGAAAAAGGACATCTTGCTTCAGAGTTGTAATTATTACCTTTTGTTAATTGGTGAGCTTTTCAGCTCTTCAGCATTGAATTGCAAGAGCGGCGCGCGCAAGTTGGGAGGCAGCGCCCAGACAAAACCGACGGGTGAATTGGATGGTATCAATGAGTAGGATGCAATTATCTGCGGGGGACTTTGGTTAGTCTGTCGACTCGAAGCTTGTGACCTTGCCAACTTACATCAACAGAACGAAGAGATTGTAGTAGATCATGGACGAATAGTAAAACTCGTGAGCGTAATTCATTAACATCATGAAGGTCCAAGTCTGTTAATGCCAATGTCTATTTTGCAAGGAAGTATGAAAGTAGAGCAACTAACTCGTATCGTATGACGGGCTCCAGGTAGGGACTGTACAGTGGAGGCGAATAGCAGTCTTGCCCGACCGAGACAACACCCTGTTGATTTCAGACGGGGGGACTTACGCCGTTGGCAATGCGCTCACTTGGTGAAGGTATCCACGGCATTGTCAAGTGTCCCCAACTGTCGACATCGTCGGTTATGACGATGGATTAAACGCTTGCATTGAACTTACTTCGTTGAAGTGTAACATTGAACCATGGTCGTTGGAAGGTAAGACAGAAGACTGAGGGAGCACAGAAATCATGGCAACTAATGAATGGGGTGGTATAGGTCTTGAACAGGGACGCACACGACCATTGTTTATAAAGTAGTCCAGAAAGAGTCTCACATCACGCGGTCTCGGAAAGTAACGGAATATGTACCGATCGCACGTTCTCGCCGCCTCGAGTGCAGTGTTTATGGTCTATTAGGGTTCCAATTGCCTCTAGATGGCATCAAAGCTGTCAAGATAAACATGTAGTCGGTGGGACAACTTGTTGCTTTTAATTTCCCGGATCCAGAGGACTTTGGGAGGATCACCTTTAGCATAGTAGTGACTAGTAGTACATCGATACAACCTATGGCAGAATATGTGCAAGGTATCCAAGATAACACGTTTGTTCTTGATTCCCCGACGTGAGCGATATCTTACCACAGCATCAATATATGGTAAATCAGTTGGGGTTTCATGGCGAGGAAAACGCATTTCGTTTCATTTCG
This sequence comes from Amanita rubescens, assembly GCA_015039365.1. Taxonomy (NCBI): domain Eukaryota; kingdom Fungi; phylum Basidiomycota; class Agaricomycetes; order Agaricales; family Amanitaceae; genus Amanita; species Amanita rubescens. The sequence goes on from WION01000004.1 coordinate 870,227, forward strand.
GCATAACAAACAGCCGTGACGTTTTAGGGTCCAGGGTCCAGGGTCCATGAGGAATACCTCACAAGCCTTAACAGAATTTGGAATGACCATGGAGTTGAGTGAGAAAGAGGTGGCAGTGCTGCGGCTCTGAATCTGAGCAATCAATGACGTTGAAGACGATCCGACGTGCCGTCTCTGAGATCTAACTCGCTGTAAACGTTCACTCACGATGTGGTGGCTTGACCCCGGGAAGGAGCTTCTACAGGTCGTAAGTTCTATATTCCTGTTCTCATATTTGGATTACACACGGTGTGCTTCGTCAGCTCTTCAACCGGATTCTCGCTCCCTATGTTGAAAACCTCGACCTTAATCAAGTCAACTATGGAATCGCTCAAGGCACGCACATATTTAACATATTTTATCTCGCGATACCATCTATTTTGCAGGTCAGCTAACTCTCCGTAACTTGCGCTTGAAGAAGGAAGCCTTGGACAAATTTCAGCTACCAATAGACGTTGCTGAAGGTTGGGATCTATTATGCTTCGTGTCGCGTTGGCTCATGTGAAGCAAAGGTCGTCTCGGAAAGTTTACGCTGTCTTTGTATTGGATGAACCTCGGGAACCGGCCCGTCGAAATACTGATTGAAGATGTTCATCTCCTCGTTGTCCCTTCGCCCTTGACAAACTGTTGACCCTGCCGAGGAAGAAGCCAGAACACAGGCGGCTAAGCTCGAACGATTAGAGAATGCTGAGCTTTTGCAAACTCGTAAAATGGTCACTACTTCCGGTAGGAAATATGTGTTCTCGTAGTGTCCGGGTAATTAAAACGAAATAGACGAGGCACAATCCCAAGGACTTTGGGAATCTCTGATAACCAAAGTGATCAACAACATACAAATTACTATAAAGAATGTACATGTACGCTATGAAGACAACATCAGTGTCCCTGGAGTGAGTCATAACCATAGATTGTGTTTTGAAAGAGACTGATGTTCGGACCAAAACACATAGCGTCCATTCGCAGCTGGTCTAACACTGACAGGATTTACGGCGGTGTCGGTCAATGATCAATGGCAACAAGCCTTTATCGAGAGTACAGCAGGATCTATACGCAAAGTACGAAGCATTTGAATAAATGACGCGACAGTTCACGGATTTACTATAGTTAGCCACTCTAAGCTCTCTGGCTCTCTATTTCGACACAGAGGCGCGGCTTAATGGAGTAACACCAGCGGAATCGGATCGAGCACCCTCCACGACGGTAATGCCGTGTTTCTATTCTTTAAGAATACTTTTAATCCTTTGGAAGATCCTCCGTGAAGCAGAGGCAAATCACCAATTCATTCTAAAGCCTGTATCTGGCGACGGCCGCGTAAGTTGATTTATTCTTGAAAGACAGCTCCTGAGCTTCCGGGTAGATTACTATAAACCACAAAAGTGAACCCAAAACGCCGCGATACGACGTGCAGTTGTTATTTGATGAAATTGGTGTTGCCCTTGATGAGGATCAATACCGGGATGTTATTTCACTAGTGGATATGTATCACGTCTTTCTGCGGAAACGCCAGGTAAATTATAAACCTATATATCTTAAATGCAGGGTTGTCGTGACCATCAATAGTACAGAAGGTTTCGCCGCCCTGAAGAAGAATGCACCAAGAGTCCTGCTCAGGAAGGATGGCGATTTGCGATTGCCGCGGTTTCGGCAGAAATCAAGGAGAAACGGAGAAAATGGAGCTGGCCGTACTTTGCTGAACGTCGTGATGATAGGAACAGCTACATTTCTCTATTTCAGCGGAAGCTTATTGGTTCACTGTCAGAAAATGTGCGCTTAATCAGCTTCTTCCTCCGTAAAAAGAACAATAATAACGTGTTTTCACAGGATTCAGAGGAACTTTCAGCTCTCGAACAGAAATTGTCCTATGAGGATTTACGTTTTTATCGCTCGATTGCACGGTCCAAGTTAAGAAGCGACGAAACATTACGAAAGAAATTGGAGGCGGAGCGTGAGCAACAGGAGCAAAAACAGAAAGGTTGGACAAGCTGGCTCTGGGGTTCGACAACGTCCACAACTCAAAGTGACAACACTTTCGGAAGACCCATAACAACGGAGCAACGCAAGCAGTTATACGAAGTTCTTGATTATGACGAGAAGGCCGCACTCGCCGATTCTCTGCAGGCTCCAAGTGACTCGTTGAAAGCCCGCATATCAACGCAGCTGCGTAAAGGTTCTATGTCCCTGATAATTGAACCTCATGGCCGAACCGTGGAGATCATGTCTGTGGTCTTTGGCGTCTTTCGAGCTAATTACACCCAGAGACCCGACAACTTCGAAGTGTCCATGTCATTGGAAAACCTGGAAGTATCGGACCGCACCACAAAGGGTAGCATATATCCCCAAATAGTTCAAGTCAAGTCAGATCCGCGTCTTCAGCCAGAAGGTTCACAATCTGCATTATCTCTAAGCGATATCAATGTCGATGCAGATGCGTTTTTCTACCTGAAGTACGAGAATAATCCACCGGATAGAAGGGCTGACAATGCCCTAACGGTTCGTATGCGACACATGGAAATCATCTACCACAAAGGATATATCGAAGCCATCTACAAGTTTTTCAAGCCACCTGCGAGTCAACTAGAGTCTGTAGGAGCCTTGCTGGTACGCACCCCATGTTATCTGACGTTAAGTGATTGTTTATGGTGGACTGGGTAGGATGCCGCCAGCCAAACCTTGGAGGGCATCAGAAAGGAAACGCGAGCCGTCCTAGAATATGCACTGCAAACACACAAGACCATTGATGTTCAAATGGATTTGAATGCGCCTATCATTATTGTTCCAGAGGAGTAAAAATATCCATTGGCGGTCAAAAACGAAAGTTGAGCTGACGATATAGTATCACAACGAACTTCTGCAAACATCTGATAATCGATGCGGGTCATATTGCCGTGGAGAGCAAGTTGGCCGACAAGAAGGAGATTCGCGCAATTGAACAGAAACGTCAGCAGGCTTATAGTGAAGATGATTATCGGAATCTCGAGTCGTTGATGTACGATAAGTTCCTGCTCAGATTAGAAGCGGCGCAGGTAATTCTACTTATTTGGTCTCTTTGCTTCTCGCCAATTATGTCTTCAGTTTGTCATAGGCGATAACCTTCAATCATGCCGAGACGCGCTCACATCCAGTTCTTTTGATACTCTACATTTACTTGAACGTACCAACATAAATCTGCAACTTCAAAACTCAATCGTACCGAACATTTCCAACTTATCCCGCTTTAAAATATCTGGCGTGTTACCCCACCTCAAAATCAACTTTTCGGACTACAAGTATAAAGCATTAATGCGGATTATTGACGTTTGCATACCAAAGTTTGACGAAGGCCGCCGAGATTCATGGGCAGTCCAGACCAGAGACGCTAGAGCCTTTCTTCTGGCGCCGAACATTTTCGGACAGTCTAACCTCGAATACTATGCGGATGAAAGCGCTAGCTCCGAGAGCCGACCAAGGGAGGGTGGCGTTGTGCAGGCTAAGCATGTACGTATAATTCTGTCATCTTGGATTCGGATTCTCAATGCGTAGTGAGAAGTCGCCCGATTATCGTCAAGCTCTGGTAGAAGTTGACTTTCGTGCGGATATATTAAGCGCTTCCTTGGCAAAAGCAGATTCAAATGCACTCGAAGTGCCTTTAGGCGATGTAACTCTAAACCATTTTGCGTTGAGGTTCTCAACTGCTATGCATGACATGAAAGCCGATTTAAAGCTCAGGTACGCATGTGATATGGGAAAGGACTTGACCTCATCTCCAATAGGTCGCTATCCATGACTCTTTTCCAACCTGGAAAGGAAAATATCGATTTTGTGTCTTCCCCGGAAAGCGATGTAAACGACGACAAGGATTTACTAAACGTGGGATATACTAGAGTACAAAAGGACTCACCAAACTTCATGACGACATTTGAAGGCTTTGAGCAAGTGGTAGATGTTAGGCTGTCAACATTCATTTTCAAAGCCTCTCCAGAGCCACTCATAGCGGTGTATGATTTCATCATGTCTGCATTCGTTTCAGAAAAGTCGCAGCCAGGCTCTACTCTAGCAAGCAGCGATCGCGATGCCAGAGAGTTTACGCCCGTAGCCGAGTCTTCAAGTGGAAGGATGCGTATCAAGGTTCAGCTCGACAGCGTTCGACGTGAGTGTGTCCATTGAATGTTTCGCATTAACTGATCCGCCGCAGTGTCATTTATCGAGGAAACACTTAGTTTGGCAACGCTGTCGCTTTCGACTGCGATCATAACCGTTGTTCTGGAAAAAAATGCAATGCAGGTATCAGGGAGGTTAGGTAATCTGAAGGTCACGAACGACGACGTGAACATAAATTTGCGACCCGAGTTTCAAGAAATTCTATCAATAGAAGGGCAAAACTTCGCAGATTTTTCGTATCAAAAGTTTGATCCAACAGCAGAACCTGTCACGTCATATATGAAGCTCAATGCAGCCTCCGTCAGAGTAAACTTTGTCGAGGGCCCCCTGCACGAGCTCTTTCTACACTTCACGAGACTGAAAAAGTTATATGATGCTGCCTCTCAAGTCGCCGTTCAGCAAGCGCCTACCATGGAACGCATGAAATTCGAAATATCCATCAAATCACCTATTATTGTGCTTCCATCCGATCCTATTCGTTCTCTTGACAACCTCGTGTTGCGTCTCGGCGAAGTTAGCGCCAACAATACAATTGAAGATGTTACTAGCAGCGTCAAGGCCAGTCTCAGTGGAATACAGCTTTTGTCCGAAATGCATTCCGACTCGGATGTGGCAACATTGAAAATCGTTGACAACATTGATATCAACGCAAATATTTTGCAGTTCGCGTCTATTAATCGAAATGAGGACGTGGAACGGCCCGACATCAAGGTAAGCAAACCACATACGATTCGGCTGCCCTTCGACCCATTTCTGTGCAGGTCACTATCAAAATCTCGGATGTCAGACTTTACCTAACGCAAATCCAATACTGCTTGCTAGTGGATCTCACGACGTCCATACCCAGAATATTTGGCCACCCGGACAATGCACAAGATAAACCTACTGAAGTGCAATCTACGAAAGGGAATGCCATCCCAGTTTCCTCTTCAGTTTCTTTGGAACCGGAGTTAAAGGTTGCTTCAGGTCAGCGTACCTGGACCTCAGTGGATCTGGTCCTGAACATGGATGCTGTGCGGTTGCACCTGTATGACGCCTACGCATCATCGGAGCGTAGCCTGAAGGATCACGGTATTGCACGTTTCTCGCTCAGTGATGTCACCTTGCGTCTTAAGACACTCTCGGATGGGTCGCTTGAAGCACAAGCTACCCTGAGGTCTTTCACAGTGAGCAACACTAGGCCGGGGAATTCAAGATTCAGGGAGATCATACCCGCTGCGACACATAACAGAAATCAGTTTACGATCTTGTATACAGCTTCTGGAGAAGGTGTCAGATCAAGTCTTGCCATCCTGACCATCGAGACTCCAAAAATTATTTTCGCAGTAGATCCCGTGATAGCCATGTTGGAGTTTTTCACAAGTCCTTTTCAGAATAGTATCCCTACGAAGCAAGAACATGCTAGCATTCAATACGACGCTCCCCAGGTCAACGAAGGAACTTTACAGTATCGAATCGACCTTCATGATGCATCCATAAGCGTCCTTGAAAACGATGCCGATCCCGAAACGCAAGCCATTGAACTAACTATCAGTCAAGTTCTTCTTTCCCAGCAGGTGAAGATTATAGTGGTTAGCCAGCAACGTACTGTCAATAACCGATTTACAGGGCATCCTAGCATTGAAAATTGACAGTTTAGGAATGTCGCTAACAAAGATGGGCAGGCCTTCAGAGAAAGCGAAATTCATGGATGATGTTGATATCACAATGTCTCTGGACAATCGGTCCACTGCAACCCAACAGCTAACGAACATCGAAATTCACAGCAAAAACATCACTTTTAGAGCATCATACCGTGACATCATTTTAATTACGTCTATTCTGAATCGAGCCATGGAATCGTATAGCCATTCTCAGGAATTTCGAAGGGAAGAGAAGGATGTGATGGTCGGTACATCACCAACACAAATAAACGCTATGAAACCTTTGTCAATTCCAACGGGAAGAACTCGCGTCACGATGATTAAAGAACAGGTTAGTTATTCGTTGAGTAATCGTGCTCTCGGCTCACGCGTCTTTGAAGTTGAATTGTTCCATCGATGGTTTCTCTTTATTTTTAATAGGGGACCTGTACGAACAGCCATTATTACACTTCGCGGTAAAGCCGTTCATCCTGGGCGCGCAAGATTGGTCTGGCGAAGTAATTTACTTGTGATTCTGAATCATCATCGATATTGAATCGACTGGACTAGTTACGCGCCACAACAACCGTTGCGAGCCATGTCAATTATTGGAATTTGACGAATTCTCATTGGGAACCCTGTACGTGACATCAAGAAAGATTCGATAAAACTGACGTTCGTGACCGCAGTAATTGACCCATGGACGTTGTCATTTACGGCATGCTGTTTTTTTACATATCATCTGCTCGTGCTTAACAAATTTAGACATCTAAAGATAGCTCTTCTGGTGGCATAAACTATGCTCTTGTATCGCGAGAGCGGCTAGATTTGAACGTGACCGTGGCGTTCATCGACCTGGTTGTATCATCCATGAGGGTATGGAGCAAAGAAGGCGCACACGTTCTCCAGAAATCTCGGGGAGAATATGCACCCTACCGCATACAAAACCGTACCGGTTGCGCAGTGTATATTTGGTCCGATTCGCCTGGCACTGTTGAGGCACAGGATACCTCTTTGGTTAAGCTGCCGGCTGACGAAGTCATCGATTGGAGATTTGATGATTGGCGGACTACTCGCGAGGTAAAATTTTCAAAACAGCGAACTATGAATTTGCTCACATCCCGTAGCATGTATCATCGTTTGTCCAGCATAGTATCGGCTTGCGCTTTGACGAAAAACCATGGTCAGAGTTACGACATATACCTGTTGACCAAGAAGGGGAGTACACATTCTTACTTCGCGCTCAAACATCTGCACATCCCGAACGACTCCTCTGTGAAATTAAAGTCGTCGACAGTGTAAAACTCGTGACGCTCCGGTCTACATACAAGGTGGAAAACAATACGCTTTATCCTCTGGAATTGATGCTGGTAAATAACCAGGGAGAGCCACTTCATTCAGTGGAGAGGCTCGCTCCTGACGAGAGCTATTCGGTTCCCATTGATATCGTAGCACAATGTGGAGTCAGACTACAACCGGACCGTAAGTTTATCCGCGCTTGCCATCTTCTTCGCGAGAATCAACCTTGTTACAGAGGGCTTTGGTTACAAATGGTGCCAGGCTATCCGTTGGGAAGACTTGATGTTAAAGAGAAGCTTCACGTTGACATGTCGCCATGCTGACTCCAAAGAGGCACCATTCCGCATTCAAGCCTCTGTACAAGCGAGCGGCCAAGGGGCGGCACGGCGGTACGTCCTCTCGCCCCGGGCACGTTCAATTCTAACCTGAATTATCACAGATATACGAAAGCCAATCTCAGGCTTTGTGCACCGCTTGAAATAGAAAATCTTCTTCCGTACAATCTCGACTATCGAATTTACGATAAGGATACGAACCAGACTTGGATGAGCTACTTGCGGAAAGGCGGAGTCATGCCCGTGCACTCCGTTGAATTGGGACACTTACTTTTGCTCAACGTCACGGTGCAAGATACAGGTAACATCGTTCGCAGATGTGCTTCGCTTATCTGACATTTGGTAGTTTTTAAACCCAGCGATTTCACAATCATCAATCCTGGCAACTCAGAATATGATGTAGAAAATCATTTGCTGTTACAAGATATACCGGGGCGCCAACTGAGGCTTAGGTTGAATTATTTGTAAGAGGATCATCCAATATGTCTTTGCTGACGTTGAGGCTTGGAGTAGGCGTCATCCAGACTCCGGTGGTGCTTTTAAGGCCCAAATATACAGTCCTTATATCGTCGTGAATAAAACTGGGCTGCCGTTTCGAATTCGCTCAGTCAGATCAACCCGCCCAGGCCACCACGATGCTGCTGGCGAACATCGCACAGGTAAGCTACCTTAAATAACATCCGCCTCAAGGCTAAATGCTTGCCAGAACATCTTTCAAAGCCGACACCGTTTCGTAAGTAACATGAGAGACATCTGACCATGATTATAATTCTTGCAGTTCTGTCTCATTTCTCCGACGAGGGACACGAATTTATGATAAAAGTCGGCGAATCAACATGGTCCAAGGTATGCTACCTGTTTTTCCTCGTCTTCCCGTGCCTCACATTCGCACAGTTGATCAGCCTGGACGCACCCTCTGCCGAAGTAGAAGTAGTTGCCCCATCCGAGAAGCGCAAGGCTGAAAATATCCACATCGGCCTTTCTTGGTATGAAGGAAGCGGAAAGTATAAAATGACGAAAGTCATTACTCTAAGTCCGCGTTTCTTATTGAAGAACGGCCTATCGGAAGCGATCACCTTTAGAGAGCACGGCAGCATGCCCAGGGATAATTCAACCCTAGAGCCCGGGGCAACCTTTGCATTGCGAGCTTTCCGGGCCGACAATGACAAGCTTTTGACCATTGCTTATCCCGGTTTGGATGCTCAATGGTAAGATATTTTTGAAATCGAATAACATTCATGTCAATGTCTCCTTAGGTCCCCGCCGTTCAACATAGCAGATATAGGAGTGGTTTGCTTCCGACTCCGCCGCAATGGGACCTCTGAAGTTCGCCTCATTCGGGCTGACATACAACTCAACGGTGCAACTATCTTCATATCGATTTCGCATTCTGAAAACCAGTGGCCATTCAGAATCGAGAATGAAACCGAGTACACTGTCAGAATTCGTCAAACGGTAAATAATTATCGTTGCTGTGGCACCAAGCTTATCTTCATAGTCTGGCTCCGAGGATCCATACAATGATACGAACCCTGTTTATACAATTCCGCAAAGGACTGTTCTATATTATGCATGGGATTATCCAGCAGTGAAAGACAAACGAATTCAACTATCGATTGACGAACACCGGCGCGCAGTTGATTTGCATGAAATTGGAGACCTCATGCCATTCAAATTTTATGTACGTTTGTTGATGGGATTGATGGGCGAAGTATTAAATGATCTCTTCAGGTCAATCAACGTCCAAAAGTGGTGGCCATCGACATAAGAGCAGATGGTCATATGCAAATATTACGCATCACACCCTACCGCCCTGAGCGTAGCAAGTATAAACCCCGCAGGAGAAGCAGTTCCACCCTTATAGCCAGGACAGAAAGCATTTCCAGTAGCTCGGACATCTTTGAAGCTGTTCCAGAACAGGCGTCGTCTACAGCAACATATGTTATCGACTTTGCGGGAATTGGTGTGTCCGTGATTGACAAGAAACTAGTTGAAGTCCTTTATGTCACTATCGGTGATCTCAAGTTCGAGTATGCGACGAGTTCCGTCACACAATCAATCAACCTTTCTTGTGGTACTCTTCAAGTGGACAATCAATTACATGATGCACTCTTTCCGGTCGTTTTGCAACCTACACCAATTCCCAAAAGTTCGCCTGGTGTTGCGCCATTGCCAACTATCCAAGCCTCTCTCATATGGCTTAGCGAAAACGGTAGGCTTCCATCTGTCCTAAATGAGATTAATATTCAATTCGAGGGCAGATCATGGTGTACTATTTGTCAAATACTGTTCAGTTTTACTACAGGCTCTTACCATAGAAGCCGACGAGGATTTACTCTTCTCATTGTACGAGCTCATGCAAATTGAAGGCGTATGGGAAGACGGAGCCGAGGAGTAAGTATACACACGTCATAGCTTCGACATTGACTTAGCTTTCATACAGTGTACTGATAGAACAATCGAACGATGTGTCCGAGCCGCCAAGTACAGCCACTGGTCAATATGTCTACTTTGAAATTCTGGAATTTCAGCCAATCATGCTTTCGCTTTCATTCATGCGGACTGAGCGGGTCAACAGTGATGAACAGTAATAACGTTTAGCTCACCGTGCAGTTATTATGGACTCGCTGACTGTTTCTTCTAGGCTCAGCGATCGAAACCCACTTGCCTTTGCTTTGAACGCGCTGACGATGATCATAGGAAATGTCAATGATGCTCCCGTTATGATGAATGCGCTTGCGTTCAAAGACATCCGACTGACAGTCCCAGAGCTGAGAGACCGCGTCTTATATCATTATAGACAAGACATACTACGTCAGCTGTATCGCATTCTAGGCTCCGCCGATTTCATTGGAAATCCTGTCGGTCTCTTCAATACTGTCAGTTCGGGGGTTGCGGACATCTTCTATGAACCGTTTCGTGGAGTTGTGATGCGCGGGAACAAAGAGTTTGGGATAGGCCTAGCTAAGGTGATTCTCTTTTGGTGGCGTCGCACACAGCTTCTTAATAACTGTTCAGGGTGCTGCTAGTTTTGTGAAAAAGACAGTCTTTGGCCTCACTGATAGCGTGACCAAGTTCACGAGCAGCGTCGGCAAAGGTCCTATTGCCTTTCTTGCTACAAGGGTTTATCTCATCTGTTCGCAGGACTCTCAGCGGCGACTTTCGATTCCGAGTATCAGGCAAGGAGGCGACTAAACCAGCGGCGCAACAAACCCAGACACGCGATGTGAGCTTACAATCGACATTTCCTATTTATTGCTGATGACCTTGTTCGTAGCTATGGAGTTGCTGCTGGTGGCGAGGCACTTGCAAGCAGCATGACAAGCGCTGTTGAGGGGATTATCGTAAGTTGCCTGGTTACCTCACGCGGTCGTCTCCTGACCAAGGTTTAGATGAAACCAATCGAAGGCGCAGAATCAGAAGGAGCTGTAGGTTTCTTCAAGGGTATTGGAAAAGGACTGGTTGGGCGAGTAACCAAGCGTTATTCTTGTCTGGCTTGTTTCCTGACAAAGCCTCAGAGCTGTGACAAAGCCAGTTGTTGGTGTCTTTGATCTTGCTTCGAATGTATCAGAAGGTAAAGACTTTCAATCTGCTTTCCGCGAAGGATTCTAGCTGACCATTCAGGTATTCGGAATACGACGACCGTGTTTGATAATCCGGAGAAAGATCGTGCTCGAATGGTAGGTACGGTGCAACTGAATATGGAAATTTACTCAACAACACATTAGCCACGCCTAATACCTGCTGATAATGTTCTGCGCGTGAGTCTATTTGACATATTAACAATGTTCGGGGCTCAGAATATCTCTGTAGCCATACTCTTCTCGGGAAGCTCTTGGTCAATTTTGGATGAAGGATTTGAACGAAGGGGCATACAGGCGAGAACACTACGTGGCACATATTCGTGAGCTTTGTCTCTTGTAACTCCCTTTACATTCGATTTCTGACCAACTCTCAGTATTAAGCAACCATATCGTCTTGTTGACGACGATGCGCGTGCTATCTTTTCGGCCAAAAAGGCTTCAACTGATTTGGGAGTTACCTTTCACCGAGGTTCAGAATGTTACAGTGGAGGACGCAGGGATCCGGTTCACGCACAAGTCAGGAAAAGAACGTGACAAGTATATTCACGTCCCTGATAAGGAGTCTCAGTCTTGGCTCTTTGGGGAGGTTGCATCGGTAGTAAAGTCATTCAATGCGAAGCTTCGGATGGAGTCTTAGTTGCGAAAAAGGACGAATATTGTAGGTAGTTACATATCAAAAAGAAATAACTTATTTACCCCTTCGCCTGCAGAAAAAAAATAGTAGCCTGCGATTGATATCCAAGAGAGTGTAACGAGCGAATATAGCTCTGGGTATAGAAGAGTAAACAAGAAAAGGGGAAAAATAGGGAGAGTTAGAGGAACGAAAGCAATAATAGACTAGTCATTAAAATAGGCAACCTAAAAGTCAAGTACTTGCTGTTACTGTATCGCTCAAGGGAAGACTGGCGTTGCCCCTATCGCGAGCGTTCATAACGCTCACAACGTTGGAAACCCGCCCGCGGTATGATCTGTTGAGCGCAGCGTTTTTTCCCAAGTCTTCGCGAAGATTATCTTCGTCTATATCTATCGGCTGTGGCTCATCATCATCATCTGCGACTGATGGCTGTTTTTTGGTATTTTCAAAACTTCCATAGCTGCCGCGCGGGCTGGCAGAGTATGCACTTTGAAAATCGGTATCAGAGTCGTCCGTGGTACCGGTCGTCGTTGTCGCAGAGCGAGCACTAAGCGCAGGCGGCTTGTGCGAAGGAATGGAACGCTTGTCCACACCCGTTGACACGTCCGAAGAGCTGCTTTGCGTTACAGGTTCAGGAGTGCTCATATCATCTCGGTCCACATCAGAGAACGAGCCGCGAGTCGGTGTCTTGTTCTCCTCGGGTGCACCTTTCGACCTGTTCTTGTTCAGAACGGTAGGCTTAGCGGTGTCATCCGTCTGCGTGTGAGTCTGCGTCGATGAAGTGGTCCCACTCCTCGACCGCTTTTTCGTTGAATTTCTGGCGCGTGAACGAGATGAATTGGAACGGGCAGCGACCGGGGGTGGTGCACTCTCAGAGCTATCATCTTCGCTCTCAGTCTTCCACTTGGCCACGGTGGGCCGAGGTTCAGTCTGGAGCGCCGATTCCAGCTGCGTAAACAAGGAAAGCATATTCATAAACAACCCAATCTTCGGACCGCGCCGACTCACTTTTTGCTGAATTTCCAACACCTTTTGAGCGATTTTATCGCTTCTGAGGCTAATGCCTTCGTCTACGGCATTCATTCCATCCTGCTGACCATCCAACTCGGAAGCTGAGAAGCGCTTCTTCCTACTCGGTGTCGGCGGTTGCTCAGACTCCTCTTCGTCGTCTTCTTTGATCGTGGTTGCCTCGCGGATTTTACTCGTAACATCGTGAGATGTCACTGGGGCACCTGCGGCATCATCATCATACGATTCGGCTAGGGTAGATTCTGTTCCGAAAGAGCGCAATTGCCGATGCTTGACACCCGTGCTGGCGTCACTCGGGCGACGGGAGACAGAACCGACTGCGGAAGACTGGCGACTTCCGGGACGAGAATAGTCCGAATCGATATCAACTGCCATGGAGGCAAGGGCATGTTCAATCTGAGCTTCAACTTCGGCGACCATCTCCGCACGTTCCTGTTCCATCCTGTCCATTGTCTCTTTCATTTGCTCAAGCTCGACCATCGCATCCCGGTGAGCATGCTCAGTATCCCGTAATTCTAATTATAAATGTCAGCGGGCCGATCTGGAACCGTCATTTAAAATAAACTAACGTTGTTGGAGTTTTGTCTTTTCCGCAGTCGTCATAGAAACCAAACCGCTAAGCCTCTTCGTCTCCCGTTGTTCCTTATTGATCTTGGTCCGCAACTGGTTTGCCTCTGCGCTAAGCTTCTCTGCGTATTGCTCAAAAGTAACAAATTTGTCCCTCCAGAGGTCAGACTCGGTCATCAGGAAGTTAAGGCGTCGAGACAAGCGGCCGATCTTGGTCTCCAAATCATCACGAGCATCAACGAATGCGATAGCACGTTTTCGGATGGAATGCTGGATAAGCTGCTCGGCGGCCGTGAGTTGAGGCGGACGTCTGACAATTCCAAAGGAACTGATTCGTTTGAACAGGGATGGCTTCTTATACTACACATCCGATCATCAGGATATGTTTCCACGGTCGTTCACCTCCCAACATACCTTGTCCGCCAAGACACCGTCAAATGCCTGAATGATTCTTGTCGAGTTCCACCATTCTGGAGGCTTTATTTGCTCTGCGACGGAAGATGACGAACCTCCACGCTTGGCCTGGATCTTGCAAACCGGTCGGAATCTTCCTGCGGGAAAGGCTTCCTTGAATTCGCTGCATCATACGAGTTAGTGACTTGTCTATCTTGACAATAATAATATCACTGACCTAGGCACGGAATGATCAGGATGATAATGAATATCGAACGCCGCAAGCAACCTCTGGCGATACTTGTCACGTTGCTGTTTTTGAGATACCACACCTAGGGGAGGAGAGGCGCAATTCCTAACCAAGGCCAGAGTTGGCATCTCGGTGAAACTACACTAGGTATAAGAAAACTTACAAATAGTTGATATCCCTAACAACAAAAAGTTAGTGATAGGCCTCAATATTGCAAAACGAACGTACAAATCACAGACACAGACTTCTGGTGCTGGACGAACGCTGTATCTTGCCTCGGTGGCGAGACCCATGATCCATGGACCAGGATCGTCGATGTAGATCTTGGCGTCACGAGAATGAACTGCAGGTAAAGCAATACCATTCCAACCGCGCAATTCCACCAAGTATCGAATGGTATTGACGGCGACCTAAGGGATAGAGTCAAGATCAGTTGCTCCGCACGTCGAATATGAAAAACTTACACCGAGCATGGACGGATAACGCGAAAAGAAGAGAATACGACCTGTCGGAGCTAGTGCGATCTATTTTATCGCGTCAATCATCAGTAATGTACACAAGATAGAAAACGCTCACTTCGCAAATGGTCAATATGTTGTCAATGTTCAAACATTTGAACAATGGCCACATTGTGAAATTGATATCGACCAAGCCACGACCGAAATCCAGGCCTCCTGGGAACCGTGCAATGACCTCCAAACTGGCCTCATTGCCATCGTTTTTGGGACTGGCATCCAGTTTGATAATCTCACCGGCTCGCGGTGCCGGGTGAGCAAGGACTCGAGACATTTGCAACGAGTGCGCCTGTACGTCCTTGGAGAATCTTGCCCATGAGAGAGTCAAATAATCTCTCATCATGTCATAAATAGGGTGGCGTGAGACAAGTGCTAGAATCATGTCAGCAAGACGCTATAAACCTTAGATGAAACGCTACCAACTTAGTGCATAGGGCAACCAAAAGACAGTGTCTCCAGGTAGGAACAAGGTGCTTTCGCCGGGACCGTGTCCTACGGTGCTGGCTATTTCAAAGTCACTCTCGCTCAAACCGCCATCGGCTTCGGTTTCTCCGTCAGTTTCTGCATCTGCCCAGGGGCCACGGGCGCTACGACGAGCGCTGCGACGCGCCTGAACGGTGGGATCAAGAACGTCATTTCCGGTACCTACGCCGGGCAAATCGGCACGGAGGCTTTTAAGGCGGGAGGCAACAAGACTTTGGGCACTTTCTTTGCGCGATCTACCGGCTTCTAAAGTGCGGCGAATAGCACTGCTTCTTTCAGCATCGGCGTGAGACCAAACGGTAAGGCAAACACCATAATATGTGATAGTGTTGCTAGGCGTTGGATCCGTGGCGGCGGCAGCCGAAGAAGCAGCGGCGTTTGCATGAACAAGCACGCCGGGAGGGCCAAGATACGCGGAGGAGGGCCTCGCAAAAGGATCATCTGTATATGGATAATTGAAGGTAGCAGCAGATGACCGGTTATCTGTGGCGGTCATCACAGAAGCACGTAATAGGTCACCGGACGGGGTGGGAGCGAGGGGCGTCGTGGGAGCAGGGAGCGTAAAAGTAAAGGTATGGACCGTGGAAGCCGGTTGCAAGGTGGAAGCGATAATCTCAACCTCTCGTGTGAAGGAAAGCTAATTAATGAAAGCAAGGTCAACGTTGAGGCGATGTTACGAGAGAGAGAGAGAGATCTTACTTTGAGGGCCTTGGACAACATTTTTCCGACTTCTTGTTTGGTGAGAGCACCCGCACCCTTGATGGTTTCTTCACCCTTGCCGCGTTTCTTCTTCTTGCCCCCGCCGGCACCAGGACTGACGGTGCTGCCAAGGACCTCTGGACGCCACCAGCGGTTGACGGCGCCTTCGGCGTGGTGAAGGCCAAGGACGGAGTCTGGGTCCGCCAGGGTCCAAGTTTGGGGGGACTTTGGGAGACCTGAGACTACATAGAGGGAAGCGAGAGGGAGGGAAGGGACGAAGGAGGCGATGGGGGCAACTTCGCGTACAGAGTGGGTAGAAACAATTGAGTTTCTAGTGGAAGCGGGAATGGGTTCCATACTGCGACGGTGTTTTATGCCGAGAATGCGGGAAGCCTTGTCAGGACGGTAAGAAAAGGAACTAGAGAGAGAAGGATGTGGAGCAGAGACGGTGATGTAATCTAGTTCATCCGCTAGCGCAGACGAGTCCTGGGGATGGGAAGGAGAGGAAATGATGGTAGTGGTGGAAGAAGAAGGATTGTGTTGCTTGTTTGCTACTGAAATGTTGATGATCGCCGTTCCTGAGCTTGTGGGAGCGTTCACGCTATCCTTCCTTGCTCTCGCGCGTTTTGCGGACCCATCCGAGCTGGGGCGGGAACGGGAGGGGTCTGAGGATCCAACAGCGGGGGCCATGTTGGTGGTATCAAAGGAGAGAAAGGAACGAATTTCGTAAAAAGTAGACTAGACTTCCTACCAACATCAGGGTCGTGATGGCATAAATAAATATGTCCGGCCGCCCCCTTTACTTACCGACGCCGACGCCGCCACCATCCCCGCCACCGCCCTGGCTCGGGCCGTTCGGCCGGAACGTTTCCACTCTCACTCACCGCCCGCCGCCTCCCGCGCACCTCTGACCCTTCATCCCCCAGCATACCACTCACCCGCCTTCTCCGTGGAACAATTTCGAATCCAGGGCTCATAGGGGATAACCCGATTTGGAACCCTCCAAGTGTGCCATTATCCGTCGTGAGCTGGACATTGGATGTGGTTGAATATCGGGAATATGTGTACGATGTCGCGCGCCGCTCGCGCCCTACTTGCAGAGTGGCTGCCGCTGAGCTTCCTGCTTCCGGTACAGAAAACACTGAGCTGGGTTCGCGTTCTGGGGGTAACGACTCGATTTGAGATTCAGTTTCGGTATCTTCTTCATCCGAGGTATCTGCCGGCGACTCGGTATGAATGGTGACCACCCATACGCCGGCCAACAACACGATGATTCCAATGGCGACGAGAAGTAGATGGATGGGAGGTATCAATGAAAATTGGTTGAAATACACGAGTCCATTAACGATGGAAGATAGGTTATAAAAGCAAAACGCAGCTACAACAACATTGTTAGCGGCGATAGACATAACGGCAGAGTAAAAAACTTACATGGGCAAACAATGGTTGGATCTGCGAGGATTAGTGCTTTGTGCAAGTACCATAACTGTAACAGGGCAAATACGATGAGGCCAAGTATAAGGAGCCAGGCCTGCCAGCGCCAAAACTGATTGTCACCATTAATGGTAAGGAGTAATAGTTCGATGCCGCTTTTGGCAAAGAGCAGGCACATGCCAGAGAGGATGCCCGAAAAGGAGGCATAGGAGATGGCCACGAGCAGACGAGTGCGTGAAAGCGTCTCCAGTGCTACGTCTGCAGGCTTGAAGTCGAGTGAAACATGAGGAGAAGGCGTGGGCTTGGAGTCTAAAAGCGGAGTTCGTTCAGTGGCGCTGGCCCGAGTAGGTTCGGGGTCGATGTCGAGGGAAATAGTGGAAGGAGAGGAGACCAGCTGTGTAGAAGGACTAGCGAGCGAGAATTCGACAATGTGGGTCTAACTAGATGAGATTACAGCAAAAATGTAGAGTGACGTACGCACTAAAGAGAGGCAGAGGATGACGACTGCGGAAAGGACTGAAAAGTAGGCGATGAAGGTAGGACGGCGAAGGAGTTCTAAAAGGTCATCGAGGGATCTTGTCTCTTCTGGTACGATGCCGAAGAGAGCGATGAGGACTGCACCTGCGGCAATGAGAAGGGTGCCGAGGACCATCCATGGGGAAAATACGTCAGCGAGGATGAACCAAGCAAAGAAAGCGTTCCATAGGAGGGATACGGCGCCGAGTGGTGCAAGGATGACGACTGGTAGAGAGGCAATCTGAACGACAGAGCCTATGAGGTTTGAAGAAATAAAGATGGCTACACCGAGGAGCCAAAGTGGGCGTCTGTACTCTGAGAGGCGTTGATCAGGTGAGAGTGCATTGTTTAGGACGTGACTTTTGCGCTGAAAAGTGAGACCAAGAGATTGAACTGCGTATGCTAGTAGACCGATGAGAATACCTAGCACAATGTGTGCGGTCATTTAGTACAGTGAAACGTCGTGACAGTCGAGATGACATCACATGGCAGCAAACTTGGATCTAACTGATAGAGCTCAACGCTCTCTTCAAGACGCCGTTCAACTCGCGAGAGATCACGCAAATTCACAAGTTTACCCTGCACATATTGCATTTGCCCTCCTCAATGACAACGAAGACAATAACACTCCACTCTTTTCTTCCATCATCTCCTCAGTCGGTGGAGATCCTCACGCCGCTAAACGTACTTTTAATAAACTCATCGTTCGCTTTCCCCAGCAATCTCCTCCTCCAGATGACATAGGTTTCAGCGTCGCAGCCCTCAAGATCCTTCGCGATGCCCAATCAATTCAAAAAACCATGCATGACTCATACATCGCCCTAGACCATCTCATACTCGCCCTCATTAAAGACCCCTCCATATCTGCCGTTCTCAAGGATCTCTCTCTGACAGAAAATGCCTTGAAAACTGCCATAGAGCAGGTCAGGGGTAACCGCAGAATCGATTCAAAATCAGCCGAGGCTGGATTTGACGCACTCCAAAAGTACGCAGTGGATCTCACTGCCTTGGCAGAAGAAGGCAAGCTAGATCCTGTTATTGGTCGCGACAACGAAATCAGGCGTGCCATTCGAATCCTCTGTAGAAGGTATGTCACTATATCTCTAATCTTTCAGTGCTGATAATGCACCCAGGACAAAAAACAACCCCGTCTTGATTGGTGAACCGGGTGTTGGTAAGACAGCCATCGTCGAAGGCCTTGCTCAGCGCATCGTTAAGCGCGACGTCCCCGCAAGTCTTATTGCCCGACTCTATTCCCTCGATATGGGGGCGCTCATGGCCGGCGCAAAGTTCAAAGGAGAGTACGAGGAACGCATCAAAGCGGTCCTCAACGACGTGGAAAAAGCCTCTGAAGAGGGCGGCCCAGGCATCATCCTGTTCATCGACGAGCTGCATCTCCTCGTCGCCGGTCGCGGCGGAGAAGGCGGGGGCATGGACGCAGGTAACCTCTTCAAGCCCCTGCTGGCCCGCGGAAAACTACGCTGTGTCGGTGCTACGACCCTCTCAGAGTACAGAAAGTACATTGAATCCGACCCTGCCCTCGAACGTCGCTTCGCCCAAGTTTTGGTCAACGAACCTAGCGTCGCGGAGACCATCAACATTCTCCGAGGTATCAGAGAAAAGTACGAGGTACATCACGGTGTGCGCATCATGGATGCGGCACTCATACAAGCCGCGACTCTCGCCCATCGTTACCTGACCTCTAGAAGACTCCCAGACGCGGCTATCGATCTTGTGGATGAGGCCTGCGCGAGGCAAGTTGAATCTTCTGCACTCCTGACAACGTCTTGTTAACCTCTCCCGTAGTGTGCGAGTCACTCGAGAGACGGAACCAGAGGAAATCGACAAGCTCCAACGCAAGAAGCTTGAGCTCGAGATTGAAATTCATGCTCTGGAGCGCGAAAAAGACAAGGCCAGCCAAGAACGGCTGGAAAACGCGCGCAAGGCGATAGCCGAAACAGATGACGAGTTACAACCCCTCAAAGCAGCTTACGAAAATGAGAAAAAACGTGGAGAAGAAATTCAGCAGGTCAGGAAAAGGCTCGACGAGCTCAAGGCCAAAGTCGAAGAAGCCGAGCGAAGGTGTGTAGTCACCACTCATCATGGCCAATCACTGACCCCCTGTTCAGATATGATTTGGCCACAGCTTCAGATCTCAAGTACTATGCTATCCCGGACCAACAACAACGCCTCAAGGATCTCGAGGCTAAAAAGGCCGCAGAAGACGCAGCAACGGGAGGTGGCGTCGATACAGTCACTCCCGAACAGATTGCAGACATCGTCTCGCGCTGGACTGGTATTCCCGTCACCCGTCTCATGGCCACCGAAAAAGAGAAGCTCCTCAAATTGGAAAAGATTCTTGCCGGCACCGTCGTTGGCCAAATTGACGCAGTCAAGGCAGTCGCGAATGCCATCAGACTCTCGAGAAGCGGTCTATCCAACCCCAACAGGCCTATTGCCAGCTTTTTGATGGCAGGACCTTCGGGAACAGGTAAAACGTTGATGGCCAAGACGGTAAGTTTTTTTCATCTCGATTAGAAGCATTTCTCTGACGACAGCTTTAGCTCGCAACCGTGCTTTTCGATTCGCCGGATGCCATGATACGCATCGATGCTTCCGAGTATTCAGAAAAGCACTCCATTTCTCGTCTCATTGGCTCTCCTCCGGGTTACGTTGGTTATGACCAGGGAGGACAGTTGACCGAGTACGTTCGCCGGAAGCCATATACTATTGTCTTGGTGGACGAAATCGAAAAGGCATGCCGTGAATTTGTAACTCTCTTCCTGCAAGTTCTGGACGAGGGCCGCCTTACGGACGGGCAAGGCCGAATAGTCGATTTCAAGAATACTGTAGTCATGATGACGTCGAACCTCGGCGCTGTTTACCTCAATGACATGACAGATGGTCCCGTCGATAGGCAAACGAAAGGTTTGGTCATGGGTGCCATTCAATCGCACTTTCCCCCCGAGTTTATTAACAGAGTAGACGAAATTATCATTTACGTGAGTCACTTTTTGTGCAGTTGTGACGTGGTACTTAGCTTTATTTAGCGACCGTTGTCAAAGAAAGATATGCTGAAAATAGTTGACCTACGTCTCAAAGAGGTTCAAGGACGTCTCCAGGACAGAAAGATTACGCTCGATGTCGACAACGAGGCCAAGAACTATCTCATGTCCATTGGATACTCGCCGCAATACTGGTGCTCGGCCTCTCAACCGCGCCATTCAGAGCGATCTCTTGAATCCACTCTCCATCATGCTCTTATCAGGCCAGATACAGGACGGAGAAACTGCGCGCATCCGGTTTGATGGACCACGTAACCGCCTCTACGTTGTTCCAAATAACGTCTCCAATTCAAATCAAGATTGGATGGAAGTTGATCCTGAAGATGATCAGATTGAAATCGAAGAAATGGAATGATAGAGAATTGGAATAGAAATGTTGTACACTACTTAGGTTGTATCGTTTGCTTTGGTGTATGCGTATATTCTGTTTTGAGAAGCAATGATTATGTAATATACTGCCGTTCCATTCCGCACTTTGGCAAACGTCCGCTGACAATGCTCGGCCGTCGTCTCGTCCACCGTTCTCTCAAGACCCTCTCAGCGAGGTCGTTCTCAACGCCCGCTCCAACATCGGCCCCAGCAAAGGCCGACAAAGAGGCGACCAATGTCCCAGCACCACAATCGCCAAACTTGGCGACGACTTGGACTACCAGCCAGCGCCCTCGTCCCTCGACGGGTGAAAGCCCACGCTTTGAGCAGACCGCGATGGACCTCCAACCAAACCCTCTAAGCGCCATGGCAATGATTGCCAACGAACCCGTTCGCCTCGTTCACGCCCGCAAGGCCGTCTGCGATGGAGGTTCGTACTATCACATACTCCCATCTTCTCTCCATTCCTCTTCTGTTCTGGCCTGCCCGTGCCATCCCGGTGGCGTTCGGCGATGGGAGCCGATACATAGTGGTGTCGTGGCAGGGACAGACGACAATGCAGCCTAAGCCAGCCACGCTGTCGGCTGCCCAAAAAAACATTTTCCCAGTCTATGCCTTATCCAATGCTAAATGGACATCTGGCAACGCGTCCAATTAAAGCAAGTCATATCCCAGGCTATGTTAGACAACTTTCATCATGCCAAATTCTCTCCTCTAAGAATGTACCATACCCAATGGGGGACGTTCTTACCGCATGAGATTCTATTTATAATCCGAGTCTTGACTCGATTAGGAAAGGTCTCTTGATCATATGGACTGACATGTTTTTTTCTCATCTAGGTGGAGGGCCGCTAGGCCATCCAAAAATTTATATCAACTTGGTGCGTTGATCCCTTGGTTTGAAATCGATCAACGGTCTAATGCGATGCTTCTCTCCTGTTTCACCATTCCTTAGGACCAACCTGGACCCAAACCATGCGGGTACGTCTTCCGTCCTCCATTCACCATGTCAGGCATAGCTCAGGAAAAGAAAAAAAATCCTCATGTTTCAGATACTGGTATGTCCTAGTCTCCCTCGCGCCTTGATGGATGGCGGCTCATCGATCGTTCGCGCAGTGGACTTCGCTTCGAGAAGGCTCCACACCACCATTGATAGATATCATGTGCATAATTGAGCTAATCCATCATCTGTCGAACTTGATTAATTCCCATGACCCTGGTGTGAAATATTTCAAGCAATCATTGTCGTGTATGTATTAATAAGTACTTATCGAATTTGTTCGTTTTATACAAGCCGGATGAGCATAATAATAATACATTTTGTCTAGGATGATATGGTACCTTGGCCTCCGGCTGACTAGTTAACATCAAGTAGGGTATGAAAGAGCAAAAAAGTAGAGTCAGAATAGTGTGCAAAGGAGAGGCTAACAAATTGTGTTATGATTAGTACTGCATTGCTTGTGCCATATATCTTGAGAGTTCTCTCCCCCCCCGGATCCAATATGTGTACGTGCGACTGAAAGGACAGTGTCGATTTAAGTTCGAAAAAAATGGAAAACATTTGAACAAAAAGAAGAAAAAATGTCCGGGATACGCTATCGCTCGGGGGATGGCGGCGAAAAAGTCATTGGAGACACAGGCGAATATTCTCCACCGGCAACGGCATCAAGTTCAGAAAACGGTGGGAGTGTATTAGGCGAGGATGATAGTTGATCGACAGATGGCGGCTGTAGTGTGGGCTGAACAGTTTCATTAGGTCCCAGTCTATTCACACCTTCCCACTCGAAACTCACCACTTTGAATATGGCATTCATGACGGATTTCGATGACTTGGGCGTGCCACCCGTACTTGGCGTTCGTCCGTACGGACTAGGCGGATGTAGCTGTCCATATTCAGGCTGTGGATGATGCAGTGTGACGGTAGATGTTTTCTCCTGATTAGGATATAGTCCATCCGCGGGAGGTTGCAGTGGCAACCATGGGGAATGAGGTGATAAAGTGGGCGAAACTGACGGAGATAGGGATAAGCCGTGCATTGGCGGTGGAGATGCGCTCTCAGGAAGTGTCGAATTAACGGACGCTTGTATTCGGAAGTCGTGCGCTAGTTGCCCATCTAGCGAGAATGAGGTCGATGAACGTGTGGATGTAGGGAAGTCGTCGTATGGTGTCCGAAGCGAGCTCATGGAAATCATTCGGTTCATACCGAACAAACTGGGCCTATTCCGCGCTCGAGTCGGACCCGGGTCACTGTCAACCGTCGTATACGAAACGGACGACAGGCGACTCAGACTATGCATGTCTGAAGACGACATAGAATGGTCGTCATCAAAGTCTCGCCGTCGAGCTTTAGCGATACGTTCATTTACTATTCTCCAGTCACGATCAGCAGCGGCCAAATCATGATCATCAGGTTGCGGCCCATAGCGCCCAGCAGCTGCGTTGACGGTAGTTGATGCAGTAGCCTTGCCGTTTGTACCGTGCGGTTGACGAATGGGGCCAGACGCCGCTTGCTTAGTCTTGTCCATATAGTCCTGCCGCTGACCAACGCCACCTAGCCACTCGATATCGTTACCGACGTTGCCGAATGTCTCTGACATTATCTGACGCTTCTTCTGCATCACAACACGAGCCTGTTCTCGTTGCATCTTCTCCGCCAGTTTACGTCTTTCCTTCTCTGCCTCGCGTTGCAAACGTTCAGCTTCCTTCTTGTTGTATTTCTTGATTTCCTCGCCTTTACGTGGAGCCATACTAGTTGGAGAGTCATGTAGCGACTTGTTCTCGGTACTAGATGTCTGGGGTCGCTTATATGATGGCAAAGAGTTCGATAATGCAGCCGTTTCGTCGACAGGTGGTAAAGGATTGTGATGCGACTTGTCTCCGCCAAACATGAGGCTCCATTTCGAGTGTTTCTTCCCGAACGTAAGACTTCCGAGCTTTCCCAATTTATTTCCATTGGATGGCATGGGCTGGTGACCGTTGATGCCATTGTGCGCAGGATCTGGTGAGAAGTGTGGACGCGTTGGGTATTCCTGTGCCATGGGAGAATCGATAATGCTCGCACCGTGACCATTGGCATAGCTCTCCGCAGGGGTCTCTACCTGTGGAGAAATATCCATGGGATAATCGCTTTCTTGACTGCTACCGTTGGTACTGGTCCAAATGCTAAGACCACGCCTATCCGTGTGACCATTGGTAGTAGCAGGGTTCGATGGGTAGAATGGAGTACGGTGGGATATCGAGGAAGTGAGGGAAGCCGGTAAAATGGTGTTCGACCAACTGCATAATTTGGACCGTAACTCTGGCGGCATATTCTCCGATGTCAAGGTCTCAGCAATGTAGAGATGTTCAAGGCATTTTTTGCTCGTCAGCCGTTTGTCTGCGTCGTATCTGAGGAGGGCACGTATGCAGTTGATCAACGATATAGGAATAGTCTCAGAAAAGAGGCCATAAAAGTTCCTGGGCCGAAACTACAAACGGCGGAAGATGAAGCATTTGAACAGCCATGAGCTTTATAGAGCATACCTTGGGATACGTGTATCCTACAGCCCTTGCCATTTTCATACCCCTCGGCCAAGGTCCTCCTCCGACCGGAAGGTTGAGACTATCCACTCCATACTCATCGCTAGGATTCCCAAGAATCTCGCAGATTTTTGTTATTTGGTCTAAATGGTCAGCGCCAGGGAACAGCGGCACCAAATTGACAAGTTCTGCCATGATGGTACCAAGAGCCCACATATCAACAGCGCTCGAGTAATCCTTGCTTAGCATGAGAATTTCAGGGGCGCGATACCAACGAGTGGCCACGTAATCCGTATAGGGAGGCTTACTCTTGATTTCCCTTGCGAGACCAAAGTCAGCTAGCTTGATGACGGTCACAACGTCATTCTCGATGGGACCAGTAGGCAATGGCACAGGGGATACCGAAGTGTAGTCGAAAAGCCCGATCGTTGTTACGAGAATGTTTTCTGGCTTCATGTCACGGTGAAAGTAGCCAGATGCATGCATGTGAAGTAGACCAGATACGATCTGATAAAAAATAGTTGATACAAGGCCACCAGCCAATTTGCTGGTGCCCTTTCTTGTCCTGATGAGCTGAAATAAATTACCCTCCAAAGACTCGAATACAAGATGTAGCTCCAGGGTATCGGGGGGGACGAAAAAATCGTAGAGAGCAACGATGTTGGCATGAGGTGGGATGTTACGCAGGGACTAGATTGATTGAACAAGTGATGAGCCTGGTATAAAAACGCGGAAGTGGCGAAGAGGGGTGCATTACCTCCAGTTCTTTGTTCCTTTGACATTCATTCCAACATAGCTCAAAAGTGCCCTCCGCCTTGCGCTTCATGCGCTTGACGGCTACCAGTCGCTTCCCGGCCCATTCTGGCCTCCGAGACGGACTCTGCATGAGCGGTGAAGGTGCACTTGGGGGGTAGGGTCCCATGCCAATCGCAAAGCCAGACAGTTCCGAATGCACCAACGCCGAGAGCCTTGAGTGGGGTATACGAACGGGTGGAACCTGGGGGGACGGAATTGGAATGTCGGAGGAAGAGAGATAGAGAACACGTACTACTCTGTGCATTTCCCCATACGAGCCTGTCGTTCTGGATGGAGACGCTGGGTATACCGAGTACGGTGATGGGTTGCTTTGGCAAAGAGGGTTTCGTAGGCCGTTGGGTCGGAAGGGGATTCTGGCCGGGGGTTTGGTACATGACACGGTTAGCATTTGCTAAAGGAGAGGACCAAGTAAATTAGGAGGACATGCAAAGACCGAGTAGGAGGGAAGGGAGGAGACAAGCACGAGCCGAAGATGATGAAATTAGAATTCGCTTATTTCTGATCTACTCTCACAGCCTCCACTCGACTCTTCCGAATTTCCCGGCTCTAGTACGGCACTTCATGGAACAACCTCGACACACTCTCTCCATAGTGACTCCGTCGGATCACCTCTCCAAGCACTACCCCAATGTCTATAACCTCGATTTTGCCACATCGCCTCTGATTCTCTGTTTGCGGAAGCGTATTTGTCACGATCAATTTCTCCAGTGCGCTAGTCTCAATCGACTTGAGCGCGTTTCCGCTAAGGATCCCGTGCGTCACAAATGCATACACTTTCGACACCCCGGCTTCCGATAAATGCTGCGCGGCGAGACATAGCGTTCCGCATGTGTCAGCCATGTCGTCGACAAGGATCGCTACTTTGTCCTTCACATGCCCAACAAGTACCATCCTCGATACTTCGTTAGCCTTTTTACGTTCTTTATGGAATAACGCAAAATCTACGCCAAGCCTGTCGGCAATTGTCGTCGCTCTATTCTGAGCGTCAATACATTACGCAATCACGTCACTCCGTTGACCATCTTACCTCTTTGCGCCGCCCGCATCCGGTGACACTATTACCACATCATTCAAGTTGAAGTGAGTTCGAATATATAGAATGGCCGAAGGCTCCGCATACAACTGAAAAAGAAGTCTCATTAGAACCTTCTTGTTCCCCAATCATTCACAACTCACACTAGCAAACAATCATAAGCTTCATCTTGTGATTGATGCGACAACTTACTTGTCAACCGGCACATCAAAGAATCCTTGAATCTGTGATGCGTGCAAGTCCATTGTCTGGACGCGGAATCAGTGTCATTCAAAAGCGCTCAAATCATTCATCTCACGATAAGATGGTCGCAGCCAGCTTTCTGAATCATATTTGCGACCAACTTTGCGGTGATGGGTGCTCTACTTTTGTCTTTTTTGTCTTGCCTGGCATAGGGGAAAAGCGCTATGACAGCCGTAATTCGTTTTGCACTTGCAATTTTGCATGCATGAATCATGATGCACAGTTCCATTAGGGACGTATTCACTGCCCCACATCCAGTCGTGATGATATATACATCGTTTTCGCGCACGGACTCTGCAATGCGCACATTGGTCTCGCCAATGCCGCTGCGAGTGATCTCAGCCTTGGAGAGGGGTAGGCCAATGCTGTGAGCATGGATGTCAATGACTTCCGCCCTTCAACAATGCACAGCTCTGGAAGGGAAAGAGCTACCGTCGTGCTATGATCTCAGCCAATTCCGGATGGCTCGTCCCTAGAAGCAGTGTCAGGTGGTGGTATACATCTGCGTGGAAGGGTGTATACACTCACCTGAAAATATTTTGATTCCAGTCCCGTTAAGCATCCAATAGGGGTAAAGAATGATAAGTTATATGAGAGAAGATGCCCAGTGGGAGTGGATGTTGGTGAAAATATCTTGTATGCGCTTACCTTAGTCATCGTCTAACCTTATCTAATCTCCCGCATTTGCAGCTATCACCGAAATTGCAATACAGTTATGTAACCGAAAAAAAGGAGGATACCGTATAGATCATAATACAGGGTACAATTTCATGGGGAGAAACTCGAACGTAATGACGTGTCAGACAGGGAGTGAAGTGTGACTAAACATGTTTTACTCTATGGGTAGAACCACACGCGCGGTCGCTTTGGATTATATGCAAAATTACTCAGACAATTGTTGCAAGAGAGTGTTGATAGCACAGATCGCGAACGAAAAGGCGATACTCCGTCAACGGATCGGTACGGTAGAAATAGTCCGGTCCAGATCAATACCGGGCGTGAGTAAACGGACCAGCGTAAGCCGCAGGGAGGCCTCGCTCAGGCTTCCTGTTCAAAATGGAAAGGAGGGAATTTGCGCTTGGATTGAGGGCCGGAGCATCCAGGACACCGGAGGGAGTAGGCCTTGGTTTCGTAGATTGCCGGGAGGGTGATAACGGTGGGCCAAATCGGGATTGTGACAAAAAAGAATTATGAACCGTAGTTGCATGCAAGGGTCCATGAGGTCGGGGAATTGAAAAGGGTTCTGGAGTGCGGGAAGGAGCGATAGGAGTCATGTTCATGCTTGGGGGCCATGCTTGCATGGAATCGCGATAAAGTGCATGACTCGTCATAGATCTGACAGGCATAGGACTGTGCGATGACGCGTTCAATGATTCCTCGCGGCCCTGCCAAAGGTGCCCCTTGGTGTAGTGAGGTAGGCGGAGAATTATATAACACACGATGGGGAGGATTAAACGAAGCTGGTAAAGGCTGGTAAGGCAAAGCAGGAGTAGGATGGCTTGCATCGACACCTGCGGGGTATGTAGAATTATGATGTGTTAGTGTAGAAACCAGCTTGGCCGATTCATTGGCAACAGACTCGAGCAGAGCAACTTGCTTTAACTGTTTGGCCGACGCAGGAAGCCCCACTGGTCGAGATAAATAAGGTGATATATCTGCGGTGCTTGAGGTTCGTCGTGACGCTGCACGAGGCGAGCGTGCTGTGGAGGTGGTGGGAGACTGGATTATATCTGGCGATTTGGTGTTCGGAGCGACGCTAGGGGAACGTGGAGTTTCAGTTAAGGGTGACATGGGTTTGACATCAAAGGATGGCTTCCGAGCGGAATGGGTCCTCATCGAGTAACGGCTCCTCGTTGAAGGTGATACAGGTTCTGCGGAAGAAATTTGTTCTGGTTTGCGGTTGTCAGTTTCCTTCGTAGATGCCGACGCCGATAGGGTTAAAGACGACAAGAGGCGCGCAAAATGCGGATCCATCGATTCTGTCGCAACCTCCAACCTCCGCTCCACGATATGTGGACCGGAATTGACTGTGGCAGCCGTATACTGCGGCGAAGGGGTTTGTGGATCACCATTGTCTGCGGAGGATGACTGTGAACTTGATTCCTGGGCAGATTCCTTTCACATCGTCAATCCTCTCGTTGCAAGAGTAAAAAGGATTCTTACACTAGGGCTATGATACGGCGAAGGAGTCTTCGCCTTCTTTCGAATTCCGCGTGATTTGCGTTCATTTATAAATGCTTTCAACGAACTATAGAATCTTGCTATGAAATGGCTTGATCTACAGACAAGCGAATACGCACCCAATGAACGGCGAGATCAGGTAAAATTTCCCCGGAGATGCCTTATTCCTTTTCCACGTAGGAAGATCAGTGAGCTTGAACCACTCAATTTTCTATCAAAACCAGATATTAGCGCGAACAGGGCATCACAATTGCACTTGTCGTACACTGATTTCCTTGCGCGTCTTTGTTTTAAATGGAAAATCCTCCGGAACACCTGGTACAATGAAAAGGGATATTTTTTGCTCTCTGATCGACATCTCTATAACATCTTTCGGGTTAATTTTCCCAGCTAAATTATATCCAGTTTCTTCCAGCACCTAATAAACAATTATTAGAGTGAATCACTCCAGGGACCACAATGAGCTCACTTCGCGAATTGCACAGGTGGGTGGTGGTTCATCTTCGTTTATCTTCCCTTTTGGAAAACCCCAGCCGGAAGATGACTTCCAACCTTTCACAAGAATACACTAGCGGTTGGATATGTTAGCGTCGTCATTAGCAGAATAAAGCAGCTCACCTTCTCCATAGTATCATTAAGCATGATCGCCCCACACACTGGAACACGAGTCTTATACTGCATGAATGTATTGAATGCTTGCTCATGGTCATCGCTCCACTGGTGAAGGAGAGGACAGGCATGGAATAACATAGCAGAAAACTTCTTAAGTGGCAATGACGGAAGGTTGGGATTCTGCTCCCGTATAAAATCTTCGTAGAACCAGTGTCTGAATGGCTGTTGAGCAAACGCTGACTTGTCTAAGATAAAGCTGCGCGCACGCTTGCTCCACCTGGAAGCATATTCGTTCCAATGATGAGAGCTCTTCGTCTGGAAGGTTTAAAATAAATCGACTGAATGAATGTCATTAGCCTCATCTAGTGAAGATCGAGGAAGTGCATGCCTTGAAAGATCCTCGAGCACTTCATCATGGGTGGCTTGTTTGTAAGAAAAGCGAGGTTCCTGTGACTCGGTGGTTGTAGCGGCCGTCATCTCCGGCGATGATGATGATGATGAAGTCATAGGAGAAGAAGAGAAGGATGTAGGCGGAAGCCAGGACAAAGTACAGAACGTAGAAAGGATCGGAGTGGTGAACGCAAAGAACGAGAGCCGATTGCAAGGAAACACGTACAAGCACACCACAGCACACACGTGACTGATCGAGCCCCTATCTGCGTATGGCAAGTACACTACTATTACAACACTCATTTGAACCCCATCCGTCTGGCATACTCTCTCTCCTCTTCTGCCGTCAGTCTGTCAGCACCGGCCCAGTTCGCCGAGCTTGTCCTAGCCCTGAATCTCCGCGACTTGAATATCTCTTCCATTTTTAACGGCCGAATGGCACCGAAGATGTCGTCCGGATTTATCGTACTCTGTTGTTGAAGTGCTTGCCTTAATTCCGGGGATTGTGCCCAGTCAGGAGGGTCAAAAGTGCGTTGTCGATCTTCATCTTCAGAATCAGAGTATTCGCTGTTGATATCCGGCAACTCGATACTTTCACTAGGGGTGACTGGTGGTTCGTTGACTTGCTCTGCCGCCCGAAGTTGAGCCTTGGCCCGCGCTGCCATTTGTGTCTGGACAATTTGCGAAGGTTGAGCCAAGTCCTCTTCTGCAGTTTTCACCACCATTTTCCCTTTCCCTTTCAGCGACGCTTGGGCAGTTGTACCCGGCTTCAATGTTCCAGTTTCCCCCGTCTTTGACGCAACCGTAGGGCCTCCGTTAGTGTTGAAAGAGGAATTATATGCAGTGGATGAACTGAGCGCGCTCGGTTGCTTAATGCCAAGCTTAACTGAGGATTTTGGGGGGTTGACAGCAGACCTTTTTATATCTGATTTCTTTTCTACTTCTATCTTCCGTTTCTTCATTGTATCATCCTCCTGTTTGACAAGATTACAATTATGTGCGGCCAGGTAGTTTGCCACGCACCTTTCGGCCAGCTGTGATCTTCAAAGGCCGCTTGTCGGTGTGTTCCTCACGCTCTCGTTTGCGACGCTCATTTTCCTCCTTTAATTTCTTCTCTTGCTCCACGATTCGGGCCTTCTCCTCCTCGGCTTTGCGCTGCATTGCTTGGTATCGGCGGATCCCCATTTCTTTCAATCTAGCGGCTTTCTTATCCGACTCTTCTTGTTGCTATTGCATCATCATGAGTAAAAGTCATGGTTATTTTGAAACTCTCACCTTTTTCGCACGGGCAGCAGCCAATTGCAAAACCTTCTTGACTTCAGGCTTGGTCTTCGTACCAGAGCCCATCATATTGCTTATTAACTTTGTTGCTTGGCCGAAGAAACCAACGTTCGCTTGTTGTGATTCAGAAGACGAATTAGATATCTGACCCTGATTCCGGGCCTTGGACGACTAAGCAAGGTTTTATATCAGACAGTGCTCTCATGGGTAAGAAACTTGACCAACCTCAACCAGACTGATAGTGCTCATGGTAGCAGTTTGCGGGCCCTCATCCAGTTCACTGTCGCTTGTAGCATTCTGCATTTCATCCCGTTGATCCGCATCGGTGTCATAGACATCAGGAGAGTTTCTGCGGATGTAAGCCTCGGTCGGCGGATCTTGGGTTTCTAGCCCCAAGCCTGATTTGACCATGTCTTGGGACAAATTTCCAGTGTTCTGCTGCGACGGTAGACTGCTCCATGTCGTATTATCGTCCTTTGCATTTCCATACACCCATTGGACCCCTTCTTCAAGTTTATCATCCATTGGCCAACTGTCGTCTTCATCGCAGACATTAATGTTCTGCGACGTTGAGTGCAACGTATCTTGTGCGGTTGACATCCAAATAGGTGTGTTCTTTTCCTTGCTGAAAATTTCAACTGATGACGCGTATTCGGATGTCAATTTAAGTGCTAAAGAACCTTTGGAGGATGATGGCAGGATTATCTTTCTCCTTTTGGTCTCGGGCAACCCGCTCTACGTGTTTTGGAGGAACAAAAACGGGTGGTGGCTTGTTGAACACAGGCCCCGGAGGTGGTCTGAAAACTTCGTTGCTCGAAGGAGGTGAACTCGTTGGTGTGGTTGTGGTTTTGGTACGAGATTCGGATCCTCCTGTCGCTGGTTCGATGTTGAAAGTGGGCTCATGGGACACTTTTGATAGAATGGCAGTAGGTTGGCCCGTACGGCTGGATTCACTTGATTGACCTATTGAGCTGGAGCCTTGCCCTGTAACCAGAGGCTGGGATTCAGAGGGAGAAGTTGATTCCTCGTGCCTTTCGCTGGGTTTTACCAATAAAGAATTACGGGGCGCTATATTCATTGTTTCCTCCTCTTTCATCTTTCGTTCAGCTATTCGCGCTTCAGCTGCCGCCCTTGCCTCAGCGAGTGATGTGGCAAGAGACCCGCCAAGAGACTTTCCTGCACTCTTTCTGGTACGTGAACCGAGGCCTTCGACCGTCTTCTTCAGCAGATCAAGCATATCACCTTCACCAAATAGCCTTGTCTCCAGCCGCGGTTCTTCTGAAGACAAGTGAGAAGTTGTCTTTGCTGGTCTCACGTGAGAGGAGCCTGCGTCTCCAGCGATAATGGTGTTCCTATTTGTCGGGGCAGCATCTGTCGTTGTGGTTTTGGCCACTTTATGATGACGTTCATTATCATCTTCATTTCCGCTGAATATATCCGTACTTTTCCTCTTCATATTTCTTAGGAACAATGTAGTTGTAGTCGATGTTGGTTGCGTGAGGCTCGACCCGCCTAACGATGCTGTTGCCTTTCTACTTGCGATTGCAAGATTAGCTTGTCTTGCTTTTTGCAACCACGACGTTCTCTTCCCTGTAGTAAGACCACCTGGTGTGACTGCGCCTAAGGCACTCGTGCCCGTAGGATTCTCTACACCAGTAGTTGATAGCTTACGAAGTAGTACAGGTGCTGGGATGGGTGGAATGGAAGGGCTCTTAGCCTTTGGCGAGACCACTGCAGGGCCCGTCTCATGGAGATCAAGGGCGACACCAAGATTATCCGTGACATCGTCTTTGACAGAAGATTGAGGCACAACCACTTCACCATTCTCTGGCGTTTCACATCTCCGCGAATTGTTGTTAACTTCACTCTTCAGGGACACATGATTGTCGTTCGCGTCCATATTGCTTTCGGTGGTGTTGCCATGCGATTCTATAGGAGAGATTTGCGGTTCAGCTTCCTTTGAGGCCGATTCCGCAATGCAACTAGGCAATGCGTCGTTTGTCGGAGGCTCGACAGTAACATTGGTGTCTTGGCCAGTTGCACTTCCTTCCTGAGAAGGTCGTACAGCCGTTACATCTAATGGCAATGATACGTGACTCCGCTCAGCCATTTCATCATCTTCAGCTATTATAGACAACTCGTTGATTTTGTTATGAGGTAGCGGGTTAACCAAGGTAGAACTTGAAGCTTCGGATACACCTAATGCATCGCAGTGTGAAACTTGGACATTCGGCGTCTTCACAGGTGCGGCGCCCCGCGCAAGCTCAGGTTGATGATGTTGCAAATTGGATTGTGCACCCGTCGTAATCTCTTGCGGTATCGCCTGACCGCGTTCTTCATCCTGTAGGCGTAGATATATAACGCTGACCATGAATCGTAATTGAGACAAATACCTCTGAGAATAATGTAATGCCTTGCTTGAGTTTTGACGTTGGTTTAGGCTTCTTCGTCAGGGTTCTCTTACGACCTGGGGTCTTCACAAGTTCAAGAAGCGTGCTGCGTGTTAAGTTAGATATGCTCCAAACAAGATAATCGATGCCCACTCTGGTTTCGCATTTGATAGAATGTTGTCAAGGTAGTCATCGAGGAAAGAAAAACCATGTATCTGGACCTGTTCTTTGAAGAGTGCACGTCCAGGATCCGTTGCCATTGTGAGTCGTATGTTATTCGCCCATTGTAGAAGCCCCTCAGTCGCCATGATTTGTACGAAGAGACTCGCTGCCCTCGGAACGGTGTGGTTCGTGTGTTGGGCCTTGGCGTCTTACCACGTGATCGCGACACCATTGCCACCACCTGCCACTGCTGCACTGCATCGCCGTGGTATGACTTCACCACTTCAAGACCTGAGCGAATTGGAATTACGACAACTTTACGACAATGAAGAGGCGGAACGTTTCCTCCACATTTTCTCTACTGTGAGCAAACCCGACATTACTATAATCGTGCCGTCACTAAGCTCAGTAGTACGTCACAGAAGTTCGGGTCCCAGACGATGCAAGGAGAAAGGGTAAATACGGAAATACACCCCTAGAAAGTAATGATACTGGTGGGACGCAAAGCAACGGTACGGAGAAGGCTACTGCCGTATCATCTTTGTCAGAAGCGGTGGCCATGGTACGCTGGTCCTAAGGCGTCCTCTTTCACTAACGTATCTATCTAGAATATCATAGTCCCATTACTTCCTCCTGGGCCCAATCCACGACCCGATTTTACTCTGTCACGTCTCCGCCTTACTGTGCAAAGATTATATATGGCCCTAGAACCGATATACAGACCTTTCGTTGTTGATATGATCCATCTCGCAACGTGGTCGAAAAGGCGAAGAAGCCTAAAATATTGTCTGGTTAGGTTCATTGGTCACTTAATTGCACGGATGAGCTTAGCCCTGAGGACAGGTATTTTGGATACTATGGTGGTTCAACCTGCTTTTGCCATCTCTCATCCTCCGTATTCTTTACTCCCTTATTCGACGGCGAATCTTTTCATACCCAAGCTATGTTGAACTTCAAGAACACCGTAAACGAGTGAAAAGAGCTACGGAAATAGGCGACGATCTCTCGACTCGCTTAGTGAGCACAACTTTTGACTTGAGAGATTTATGGAAACTGTACAAACATGTCAAACCAACCATACGAGATGGAAGACAGAAGGCCAAGTCAACCAGCAATATCCCAGATGTTAACCCTGGAAGCCAATCCTCAGACGAGGATGGAGAGCACTTACTCGACGCGAAAAGTGACTCGGATATCCTGCACGTACTCAACTCGATTGCGGATTTTCACGAGCGTGTTATCAAGTGCGCCTCCTGAATGATCTTTTTTAATATGCTAATCGCCGGATTACTCTGTCAACAGCTTATTTATCTGGAGAGATCCGGCTTCGTCTAGAATCTACAGGCTTCGTCATCTTCTTTGTTTTCCTTTTATCTTATTTTATGCCAGCTCAATACCTCACCAAGCTCTTGTGTTTCTTTCTCGGTTTCACATTTTGGCATGTTGTACCAGTCATGAAGGCACTTCCTCCCAGCGACCGTGCTAGGTCTGGATAATTTTCAGCCATTCTTCCGTGTGCTAATTGGCTTCAGACTCCCCGTTCCTCTGGCAAGCATACCTACTGATGCCGAATTCGCTATGCAAGTAATCTCAAAGCGTGTCGCAGATGGGGATGAGTTGCGACCAGCCCCGGCCAGTAGACGTTCATTTGAACGTAGTGAACGGAGTACAGATACCCATACGCCAAGCGATCCTCGGCAGGCAGATGTCGGAAATCTAATTGAATCTGACAATCGAATTGACTGGAGTAAATGGGGCAGCCGCCTCGCAACAGGGAAGGCATGGGTCCATCGAACAAAACAACTGATTTCTACCAAAGAGGTGCCATTTTGGGCCTGTGATTACCGGAATTATGCTCAAGGCATTTTGCAGATCGCTGGGCGACCAGAGCCCAGCTACTCCACACCGGAAAGGTCACATTGTATGTCGCTGATCTTTAAATGTATTGGATAACTAATTGTGGCGTACAGCGTATCCTGCCCAATATCGTTCTTCGACAGGAATACTGACGATCACGCCGGACGCGTTATATTTCGTACCAGCATCGTCATCGAAAGCAAGTTTAGAAATTCCTTTGCATGCCCTTCGGGCCGTGAAGAAGAGTGACACGATGGCAGTGAAAGGTTTAATCCTAAGATGGATGGATGTCGAACCAAGCAATGGAGAAAAAGAGGAGCGTCTTGGTTGGGTAGGAGGACGGGATGAATTATTCGCTAGACTGGTCGGGCGCAATGGGGGAAGGTGGCTCAAGGTATGAAGTTGTCATGGGGAATCATTAATCATTCTCTGCGAATGGCATCTGTCAATCCAGCGAGTGATCGGCGCCCAGCTTCGAACGAGTTGTGCGTCATGTAGCTTCGTTCAGATCTAACAAATTCATTCTCCTTTGACCGTGTTTGCTATCGTCAGATAAATACAGTGAGTTTCAAGCCGTCGATTCGCCCTCCACCCATATCAACCGCATGTTCTTTACACCCGAATTATTGGCCCGCAGAGACAGTGGCTTTGGCCTTCTCTGGTAACAATATTCCGATGGCTGAATCGTGTGTTCTGACAATGATCAGGCTGGCAGCGACTCTTGGATCCAAGTCTACCTTCAAAAAGTTGCCCAAGCGATCTGTCCTAACTGCCGATATTGCACAATTATGCAATCTTATCATACAGCCAAACGAGCCCCTAGCTCTGAGGCTCTCGAGTAACTTAATGATCGGTGCTGCTCGGTGCGACCACTGTGATTCCATTACCTCCAATGCTAATTTGGAGAACAGCATCTACAAAGGTTTGAAAATTTGATCCTCTCTCCTCAACTAAGTATATATGCTATCCAGTAAAGCAAGAAATGTTTTTCTCTGACGTTAATACATGCGCCGCCTCTTTAAAAAAGACAGTTGATGAACTGCGCGCCCTCGGCGAGGCGCAATTGCAGATGGTTCAAGCTACGTTCCGGTAAGTCGTATCAGCTGCTTTGCCTTGCTTCGCGTATTAACCATCCATCTCAGACCGGGTGCAGTGACACTCGCACCAGACCCAAAAAATGCATTCATGATGGAGTTTGACATGTTGGTTGCAGTAGGTTCGTTCCCTAGTGCTCAGTAGCCCTGCCAACATTTGTGACAGGACTGGGATGAATACCTTGATCTTGATGGTAAGAATTCTCCAAAGATGAGTAATCTCAGGCTGAATTATCTCGGCAGGTTCATCGACCAAAGGAGCGCTGGCAGACGAGGACACCGACTACCGACCTGGTTCATCCAAAAGAGCCAAAATCAAAGATAGGGCTCGCCCAATGGCAGAAATCAGCAATGTCAGCGCTCATGCGCATACACTGGTGGAACATCATGATCATGTCCTCTCTGCCTCTTTCGACGTTTCGAAAGTTAATAATGTAGGCGATCAGATGGCTTCCGTTGACCCCGCCTCGACGCAAGAGGATTTCGGGTTCGCCGATTTTTTCCCTATGTCAGACGATCAATGTCTTGGAGATATTCTTGGAGACGAGCTGGCAAGAGAACTGGGCTGGGAGTCAGCTTTAAAGTAAGTGTAATCTGATTGTAACTTATCGATACATTTACTATCCCCCATTTTAGCGGCCAAATCAACGAAGTGAATTTAGACCCTGTCGTGGACGATAGGGAAGACGTACCCTGCCCAATGATATCCGATTTTGGGGACCATGATCATCAACCTTCGGAAAAGGTATTGTCCCCTAGCCGCGAATGTCACGACGTAAGAAATCCATACAACGACGGACGTGCAGAGCTGATGTTCCACCAGGGGTTCCACCAGGGATTCGACGTTCCAAATGGTACGAAAGTTTTCCATCATCAACACCGTTACCTTAAAACTGGTACAGATGCTTTCGCCCTCGATTCTCCAGGGGTGAATTGCATGGAGACAAATCAAATCAACTTTGAGCCGCCCGCGCATGGCAGCATTGTCTCTTTCCAGGATCGCGCAGAGTCGCAACCTCTTCGACCCCTTGACGATATCACCAACAAATCTACAGCGGGCGCCGCTAGAACCTGCGTCCCTCGCCAACGTTTGAAACGCACCCGAATGTTCCTTGATGCCAGAACCGAATTGACAGACGATGAGCTCAAGGTATCGATTTTTATTATGTATTTGGCGACATGTTTTATCGTGAGCCAGATTGCTAGGGCTGAATACATCAAAGTTCAAATGGTTCAAAGACAAGAAAACGATGCAAAACGCTTAGAAAAAGAATACAGCAAAGTGCTTGAAACCAGGATATATGGAGCTCCTTTGAAGGGTGAGTTGACATAATATGGGCGCGACCACTGGATGCGATACCTCATGTCAGTTACTGCGCCTGCTCTGGTTGACTTTTGGAGAGCGAGCTTGAAGGCCCACTTTGAGGCCAAGACCGATGACGCCGTTACTCAAGCAGGTTGGTTCTTGGAACGGCGGTTCGAGCTTTCCTG
The DNA here is from genome assembly GCA_015039365.1 of Amanita rubescens. NCBI lineage: Eukaryota > Fungi > Basidiomycota > Agaricomycetes > Agaricales > Amanitaceae > Amanita > Amanita rubescens. Next base: position 908,266 of record WION01000004.1, read on the forward strand.
AGGTTCCTTAGCTCTAGAGCGTCCCAGAAAGCGTAGGAAGGTCGCTGAAAAACCAAGGGCTCCGTCAGCGCGTGCCGATACGCCACCACCAATGATGCAAGGTTTTGACGACATGGATCCCATTAACGAGGGTAATGTTTCGTCATCATGGCATTCATGTCGACTCACACCCATAAGGCGCTGCAGATGTCGTTGGTTTCGAAGCAGTGGAAACAGGGCTTTATCGCTCATCCGAGGTCATCAATGTCGAGCAGATTTACGGTTATTGACTGATTTTAGGCTTTAGGAACCGGGTCAAGGCCGTTACGCCTCTCGGCCACCTTCGGTGATTGGTAGCAACCTTGGTCTCAATGTTGGGCTGCATGAAAGTTTCTCCCAGTCTCAGAAAACCTTCCTGTTCCCTTGGGACAACGCGGGTCCTAGCTCGGCTACGGGAGCTGCACCATTTGGGCTTTCTAGCATTGACCAGGCTTTCGAAGGACAAGCAGATGTCCATTTGCGAGGAAGCTCTCGTAGCAGGAGAGGTGATTCACTCGCGCCTAGTCAGATCGGTAGCAACCTCGTTGCAGGTGAATTCTCGCCTGCGCCCGGTGGTCGAGGATCGCAAGGGCTAGCAGAAGACTACGAGTTCGACGGTAGCCATTCGCTTTTATGATATTATCTGCTATTCACAATATCCTAGTGAAATCGTCTGCTCGTAATTCGGTCGCCGTCGAGCGACGCCAGACCGAGATGAACGTACCTGCATTAGAAAGAAATTCCTTGAACTTCTTAGAGTAAGTGAGAACAGCTTTTCCATGAAGTTATCTCTGATTGGTTATTACACAGATACACGAAAATGCAATTCAATACATTACCAAACTCTGCCCAAGAATTGTCGTTTGACATAATAGCACCCAAACCAGGCAGCACTAGACATGTGGCGGCTGCGGCGTTCTATCATTGTTTAGGTGAGATTTTTATGCCTCATTAGTTCGCGGCTCACTTTCGGATCAGTCCTTGGGTCCAAAAATTTGCTTCACCTCAAGCAACAAGAACCTTATGGTCCGATCTCCATTACCATCGAAAAATGAGGCTTAATGAAGAGCACTTGTTGAGCTTTATTTTGATCTTATTGTTCCGATTAGTATAGCATCCCACTGCCAGTGATAATACGTTAGCGTTATCATTACACCACTTCATGTCTTCCCCCGCTGTCCTAGCTGCCAAAGCAGTCCTTGCCACTATAGACTTGTCTCAATATGACGCTGAGCAGTCGCGCCTTATGGACGAGAGGTGTATACTTGTAGACGAGAATGACGAGGCAATAGGCGCCATGGATAAGAAGACATGCATGTGCTCCTCTCTCACATAAGTTTAACCCGTTAATTACTGTGGTTTCGAATCTAGGTCATCTCATGGTGAACATAAATAAGGGATTGCTTCACAGAGCATTTTCGGCATTCGTATTTCGGCCCTCGGACGGTCGCCTCCTCCTTCAACAACGTGCAACAGAGAAAATCACATTTCCTGATTTGTGGACTAACACCTGTTGCTCACATCCATTGGATGATTTTGAGGCCGAGAAAGATGAAAAGGATCAACTTGGTGTCAGGATCGCAGCGTCGAGGAAACTGGAGCATGAATTAGGCATTCCACGAAATCAGACCCCGATCGATCGATTCCAGTATCTGACGCGTATTCATTACCTTGCACCGTCTAATGAGACGTGGGGTGAACATGAAGGTGATACCGATATTCAATCAACGTCGTGGCTTCACTCATGGCTTATGGCAGTCGATTATATATTATTCCTAACGAATGATGTTGCCGTCAAGGCCAATCCAAACGAAGTTCGCGATTATAAGTATGTCAGCAAGGAAGAATTGAAACAGATGTTTGAAGATACCAGTAAATCTCCTGCTTCAAAATTCAACTAAATTATAATGTTGCCGTCTAGGTATAGGCTTTACCCCGTGGTTCAAACTCATCGCCAGAGATTACCTGTTTGGCTGGTGGGACGAGCTCCTCAAGAACCGGGATGCTAATGGCAAGGTTGTTGCAAAAAGCTTGGGTCATCTCGTAGATGACAGAGTGATTAAGATGGTATAATAGCCTAGTACCGTAATATCCTATTTACACGGAATCGATATGCCAATTCATGATCATGCAAAACGGGACATACGGGAGTAAGTGCATTAGGTGATAAGCAATGTCAACTAGGTCCATATATATTCAATCGTGTGGCGAACGGCCCTTGAAAACGAGGACTTCTTGATGGGACATAAATGATGACAAAATGCCACTCCGGGCCAGGGGCACAGATGCGTAAAGAGTAAAGCCCATATCACTGAGGAGCTTGAAAATATGCATCATGTAAAATGAGGGTTCTACTATCGGTGCTGTTGGGGATTTCATCAGACAAGAACCAAGAACAAGTTTTGTCCCAGTTGACCAACCAGAATATCCCTTTTTCTTCAACTCAATGGCACGGATATTGTCCTCTTCGATTTCGTCTCGCGCAATCCGGTGCGGTAGAGCTTGCTTGAGGTACGCACCCAGGGATAAGTCTATATGAGAAGGTGGGTTGATGAGGTTGAATTGCCGGCCACCTTTGGAAAAGAAAGCGAGGAAGAACTCAGAATCTGGATCCGTTGCCGTTGCCTCAAACACGAGACGAGGAAACTATGTCGCTCGTGAGCGTCATTCCGTGGAAGATTGGAACAATACTTACCTGGTCTCTCAAGTTAATGGCGGTGCGAAATATGTATCCCTGGTGGTGGACTGGTGTCAACTGGTGGAAAATCGGGAGGTTAATCGCTTACCCTTCTGGCAAAGAGTGTAAATAAGTCGAGAATGATATTGCGTGCTCTTCCGGAAATTCAGCTGCTATATACCCATTGATGGGCGATCTTACTCTTTAACATGAGTTTTCATTCCCCAAGGCGCCTCTCGAAACCTTACTACCCAATCACCGACCCCGACAGCTTGATGGTCGGCTCCAGGCGGCCAAAGACGCTCCAATCTTTTCTCAAGCTCATCGACAGCAGGCTGGGGGATATTTTCAAAACGGATCTCGTTGCCGTTTCGAAACGAAATAAACATGTGTACTGGCATACGACCTGTCAGTACTAGCGTGGGCTGGAGATGGGATAAACTCGCACCAGGAACAAAGTTATGATCTCTACCGGATGTAAGATCGGGTGCTTTGGGATTTGACTGTGTTCTCGTGCGGGTCAGTGCATTATGACTGGCGGAATTGGTTCGCTGCCTTGTAAGATTATTAGAATCGGTCGAGGGGCCAGGCTGGGGATTCGATGACTGTTTCAAAGCGGACCTCAGAGGGATCGTGTTGTTTCGCCTATGAGATCTGGGACGCTCAGTGGGGTGAGTGGCTGGGGTATTGGGATATGGAAGATATTGTTCATAGGGGACAGGTTGGGGTATGTGTGGTGGATGAGCTGGCACCTGTTGATAGTATTGTTGATAACCATTGGGGAGAGAGTGCAACGCTGCAGGGTTATGTGGAGTCTGGGGGTAAGGCTGTGGGTAGTAGTTGTAGGTTGGGTATGACTGCATGTTGCACCGGTACAAGGCTGATGCTGATTCCTTTTAGAGCTAAATACCTTGCGGCATGTGAACAACAATACAAGCCAAATGTAAGATCGGCACCTTCTCCGAGCGCTTGTAATGGCTAGGCGTCGTGGAAGTTCACTGTTGGCGCGTCAGTAGGCTCTCGCCGATCGTCGTCGCCCGACGAGTTGCGCATGAATATTTTGAGCAGCCACCACGTGCTGCTCTATTTCGGGCCATCGGCTAACATTTGCCTTTCCCTTCTTCTTCCATGGCATCGACGTTCTTTAACTGGTTACGCTCTCCAGCTGCGCGCACCTACTTCCTCAGTGAGATACTGATTCATCCTCTCACGTAAATGCTCATCTTGTTATCTTAGGCACTCATTTCTGGGGGCCTGTTCGTCTTCCCATATTTATTTATGCACATCGAAATACTTATTTTGCCAGGTCGCCAACTGGGGTCTTCCCCTGGCTGCGATGTCAGATCTCGTCAGTAAAGATGAAGAAATGATTTCTGGGACAATGACCACGGCTCTAATGTGCTACTCGTGAGTTATGCTCTTGTTAATTTACTTAATTCTCTGACAATCATTTAGGTTCGTTTTTATGCGCTTTGGTCCGTACCTAATCATCGTTGCTTAGCGCTTGTACGCTGAATCACGTATAAAATCAGCATGGCGCGTGCAACCTAGGAATTACCTTCTCTTTGCGTGTCACTTTACGAACGCAACAGCGCAATCGTTGAACGACATCCGTTTCGTCAGATATTGGCATTTGGGAGGAAGAGAGAAAAAACTTGGGACTTCAGGAATCAGAAAAGCTCAAAGTTGCGGAGACTGTAGAGACTGTGAAGGCAGTGAAAGAGGACTCTGCAAAACAGTGACACGCAGCCCAACGCTTGCCCCTCGTTCAGTGTCTAATACCCAGACTACTAATACACATGCAAAGAAAATATCACCAAAAGCCATCGTCTGCGTCACCACTGCCCTTCTTCTTGCCGTTCCCCTGCGCAAGGACTTGTCTTTCGTACATCTCTGCGATCTGTTCCGGCCCAGTTGCATCATCAGCCGACTTGTCCTCGCGAAGCCGGATAAAACGAGGAAATCGTAGTGATATCCCCCTCTCGTCTACCTGTAGAGAAATAAGGGAAAGGCCAAATTTGAGCGGCAGGGACGTACGAGGCCTTGAGCTGCGGTATATATAGGGCTCAAACTGAGATCGGCTGTCAGGACCTCCCACACGACCTTTGGTTCAAACCAAACATCTGGCTTAGCGCCGCCGACTATTATATCGCCTCGAACCTTCGTCATTTCGAGCGGTTTCAGGGTTCCATAGTGTGATTGTAAAGCCTCTTCGCTGAAGCCAGTGCCAATTTTGCAGATGGTTTGATATGCTTCCGAATCGCTATCGTAGCAAGCGAGAAGGAAAGCCCCGTAGACGTTGGTTCGTTTTCCCTTCCCATAATAGCCGCCTACAACCACAAGATCAAGCGAGTCTCCGACGCCTGCTAGGTAGTCTTTCTTCAACTGTAAGCAGATGTCAGGAGCAATGCCGACTGCTCTTGTGATGAAGTCACCTTGAGCCAGTTCACACTCCGTCTGCTTGGTTCATAATAGCTAGCGTCACTTTCAAGCATCTTCACCATGAGTCCTTCACACCCATCCTTTACACTTTCTTCCAAAAAGGATTGAATCTCGTCAACGGTCTCCCCGTCGGAGGCTTTCGCAAACTGGAATTCAAAAGGAACTGTATTAAAGTGTTCTTGTAGGAGTTGCCTGCGTTCTTGCAGCGTTTTTTGTAATAATGGCTGCAGAACGTGAGGAAAAACGAAGGTACACAAAGCTATGTACTTACCTCTCCGTTCAGGTACAGCAAGTCAAAGGCGAACAAACACACTCGACTTGGATATCTTCCACTTTTACATCTTTGCGCTTGCGTTTGCTCAGTTCCTGGAATGGCATCAACTTGGCAGTAGTACGGTCAATAGCAACGGCCTCTGCATCGAGAACAAATGTTTTCGTCGTCTCCTCGACAGCCTGCAATTGCACAGATAAGGGTTAATAAAGGGTTACAAGATACACTACACACATTAGGTAGCTGTTCCATGAGATCAGGATATTTAACGCTCATGTCTTCTGAGTTTCGGCTAAATACTGCGATTTTGCCGTCTTCCATCTTATGGACCTATCTGACGTTTAAGTGCCATGGAAAATTCAATAGTTTGTTAATTACTTGAGCTCGTTCTCCATCGTACTTATATTCACATGTGAAACGCTTGCCCTCGAATCTGTCCAGTACTTCACCGATAGCCTTTGTCGGCTTCGCCAACATTGGTTTGAGAGGTACACCAGGGCGCAATTTGCATTTTTCACGTAAATTGTCCATACCAAATTCAAGTAATGCAGGTATAACTTCGTCATACGAAGGCAACTCGCTGATAGATCAATTAGTTGACTCTAGGCAGATTTCAGGTTAGGAATAACCTATAGACTGGCTTTCATTGTACTCGCTGCCTGTTCGAGTTTAGGCGCGATTTTATCGTGGTTCCACTTTTTACTCGCTAAAATAAGTAAGAATGTGGTTGAAGATCGAACAAATTCATTATGTCCTAACCTTTTCGTGCCTCTGCCAGAATAGCTGCATGTGCGAGAGCTACAAGCACCGTTTGTTCCGCGTTTCCTATCCGTAGCTTGCCCTCCAAACTCCGTATAATGTACTTGGCTTCGTAGTTCTGACAAGCAGCGAGCAGCTTCGTAATGATGGAAACTTTCTTTGCTTGGGACTAAGGGTAATCTGATTAAGAAATAAGAACGCGGACAAAAGGCAAGCCTTACTGAGTGCCCAGAAGTCATGGCGATATCTTTCAAGTTCGTAAACACATACGATAAGGTAAGAGGCTTGGGTTTGAATAGTGTCTTCTGGCTGGCTTTGGAATTCTGAATCATGCAATTGTCTGAGGATATTCTTCTGATGCAGAGAATACTCACCATTGCAACCAAACCAAGATCACCTTCCTTCTTCAAGTCTGCTTTAATTAATGACAGGTTCCTACCAGTTGACTCTGCTATGGCTTTAATCAACAGACTCTCTCCTATCCCAAGTTCTATTCCCACATAATCCGGGCATAGCTAACTCCAATGAGCATAAATCAGTATAATTAAATGCAGACGTACTCTATTGATGCAGAGATACACAGCCTTGAAGCAATGATTTGTAGTCTCCCTTTGCGCTCCTTTGTATTACCAGAAGTAAGAATGATGTCAAGATAGCGGTTTTTTCAAGGCGTTTTGTAGTTGCCTCGATCAATGAGAAAGCATGAGCAAGGGCGGCATATGGGACACTAGATTAACGTTAATCCCATATACGCAGGTTCTGCATGTCACACTTACGGCTCTCCAGGCTTCCATCCACCCGGAATGTCCACATCTTGCATTCTAGATATAGCCGCCTCCGCGCTACGTAGGATATTCATGCAGTAAGTGAAGGATAATCCATACCGCTCTGCTTACTTTTTAGAGGCAGCGGAAACCGCAAGCTCCTCCATCGCATCTTCAGCTTCCACTTCTTCGCCTTCAGCCTCGCTTGCTGAAGCGGCCTCTTCATCTGCTGCAGTCTCATCAGCCTTTTCTTTGCCTTTTAACTTTGCCGAGTCTGTGGCGCTTGTAGACTTGCCCGCTATGCTTTCTCAGAACTAAGCAGGAAAGGTTTGACAACTACCTACTTGTGCTGGTTGTTGCTGACGCCTCCTCCTCATCAGAATCTAGTATCCTCCGTTTTTTTGACTTTGAAAGCTCTGGAAGACAAAGTATAAACAAGTGAAAAGGAAGAACCTGGATTGCCATTACCATCACGAGACATTGGCTCCTCCCGCCGTTTACTGCTTCCCACTAGGCATGTCAACATATTCTGTTTCCCGGATTCAATTATACCAACCTTCTGCACTATCCTCAGTTTCCATAGAGTCAGACTCTTTCTTCGCCGCGTCTTTAGGTCTGGTAGACTTTGGTCTCTTCCATAGTTCTGTGAGACTGGCTTGTTGAGGGGGGGCGGGCTTTACGGTTGGCGGCATTGCAAAGAACTTTCCTAGGTTCTCCGTGAACTCTTGTGCGGCGTTAAGTGGTAAGGAGAGTACCTAGGGTTTGTTGGCGACCCATCCAAGAGCGTGTCAGAACGCGTGCGATAAACATGGCTACACATCGCGTCGCGCGTCATCGTAATTGGTAATCTGCTAACCAATCGGCTTTCCGCGGCTTTTGCCGAAAGTCCTGTATAGTTTCTGTTGCGGTGGCTTCGGCCGAGTCCAAACAAGTCACAACAACCTCCGAAAGCCATTCGCGGTACTCAACGACCTCAACAACAACGCGATGGCAGACGCACAGGTGCGCTAAACACAGCCAATCGATAGTTGGATCTGTTCCTAACCGCGGTACTAGATCGAGAAGGCATATCAAAAACAACACCTCTTCCAAAACGCCAAGGCCCGTGGTGCGTGCCGCGGATTAACATCCTTTGGAAGCATGCTGAATCCCGAATTTTGGCAGGTGGAAAGAAGATTGCAACAAAAGAGAAAAGATGGTTTAAGGATGTCGGGCTAGGCTTCAAAACACCTGCAGAAGCCATTAACGGAACATATATTGGTATGTGATAATGGAAAAAATCTGTGCGGTATGCTAATATTATACAGACAAGAAGTGCCCATTCACTGGAGACGTTTCCATCCGTGGCCGCATTCTGACAGGCAAAGTCGTTTCAACAAAGATGACCCGCACGATTATCATTCGACGAGACTATCTCCACTACATTCCCAAATACAGTAAGTGTGATGTACGGTTGGACAGAATGAGAGAAGCTGAGAAAGTTAGACCGGTACGAGAAAAGACACAAGAACCTTGCTGCGCATGTTTCACCAGCGTTCCGAGTGGAAATAGGCGACACGGTGACTGTCGGTGAGTGTGATTTAAAAGTTGAGGACGAGGAGAGGAGTTGAGATATAACATAGGACAATGCCGGCCACTGTCAAAGACAGTAAGATTCAACGTGTTGCGAGTTGCGAAGAGCAAGGCATCAGCAAAGTCGTTTGGGAAGTTCTAAGTTAGCCGTGTGTGTGTAGATAGTTGGTACAAATAAGAGTCAATAGTGTCGGCGTTGACGGTGCTGACGGCCCTGGGTCCATCCTGAGTTCCTCGCTCCCTTATATCCAAACTGGCCCCCACTTTCCTTTCCGTTTTCGCAAATTTAACAAAGTCTCGGTCCCATTCTCCTCAATCAAGGGGCTCAGACTCTTCCATGGGCCAGCAGTCATCCAAGAAGAGTAGGAAGGCCACTAAAGAGAAGGACAAGGACGCTTCTTCCGATGGCTTTCCATTACATTCCTCCCCCGACGAAAGCCCCGAGGCTGCTGCTCAACCTGCTCTCTCACGCTCCGACGACGTTTCCACCTCAATGACAAATGGTTCCGAATCATCCCTGAATGGCAATTCTGCTTCCAGTACGTTTCGCGTTTTAGTAAACTGACCTGGCTTGTTGTTTAACATTTCCTTTCCCTATAGCTTCAACGCCAACTCACGCACAACATTCACCTCCATCACCGCTCCCTTCTTCCCTTCCCCTTGACATCCCAACACCGACAATCCTTTCAAACTCCACTAGTCCCCCTCTCGCTTCTACATCAAGTAGTGGGCCACAAGGCGAATCACTAGCAAATGGTGCTTTCAAGGACAAGCTGAAACAGCTAGACATTGACGACATGATCCAACGACTGCTTGATGTTGGATACACCGGGAAAGTCAACAAGTCACTTTGCCTTAAGAACACCGAGATTACAGCCATCTGCCTAGCAGCACGCGATGTGTTTCTCGGTCAGCCTACGCTGGTCGAGCTGTCGCCACCCGTGAAGATCGTCGGTGACGTCCACGGACAGTATTCTGATCTCATACGTCTTTTCGAAATGTGTGGTTTTCCACCCTCTGCGAATTATCTTTTTCTCGGTGATTACGTTGACCGGGGTAAACAAAGTTTGGAGACTATTCTCCTCTTGCTATGTTACAAGATCAAGTATCCAGAAAATTTCTTCTTGCTCCGGGGCAACCATGAATGCGCTAACGTAACCAGAGGTAATGAAGCTTATTGCCGTCGCGCTTATCAGGCTCATTAGTCATTAATCAGTTTATGGTTTCTACGACGAATGTAAACGACGATGTAATATCAAGGTCTGGAAGACGTTTATTGACGTATTCAATTGCCTTCCCATCGCAGCGGTTGTTGCATCCAAAATATTTTGCGTGCACGGGGGTCTTTCACCATCATTGCATTCAATGGACGACATAAAGCGCGTGCAGCGGCCCACCGATGTTCCGGATTACGGCTTGCTTAATGACTTACTTTGGTCCGATCCATCGGATACTGCATTAGACTGGGAAGACAATGAACGAGGCGTAAGCTTTTGCTTTGGAAAGACCATCATCAATGAATTCTTGGTGCGGTATGACATGGACTTGATATGTCGAGCACATATGGTTGTAGAAGACGGGTACGAATTCTGGAATGACAGGACATTGGTTACTGTTTTCAGTGCACCAAATTACTGCGGAGGTTAGTCCCTTTGGGTTATAATTTCTACTCGTTATTGATATCTTTTAGAATTCGACAACTATGGTGCTTGCATGAGGCTAGCGTTCACCTATCTTATTACTGTTTTTTTTTTACTGACCGTTGCATTAGTGTTTCGGAAGACCTGCTATGTGCATTTGAGCTTCTCAAACCACTCGACGGTGCAGCTCTCCGCAAGGAAATGACAAAGGCCAAGCGGAAAAGGTCGGACTACCTCGCCTAGTCCATTGGCTATATGCAAGCCATCTAATTCTCGCATCTCCGTCAGCGTTACGGAGATGCGATCCGATGCCTATTTATCACCAGTCCAGAACTACTTGCTTTACGAAGGGATAGATTCCAGCCGATAAACCCCAGCTACCGTCAGCGATTCCCGTCTCCATATCCCCCCCGTCCATTCTGCTTGCAGTCCTACGCCACCATTGCAATGTTGCTGGTATCTCCCCCCCTCGTTGCATGATTTTTGGATTTGTAATCATATACGTCTTTTTTGTGTTGGGGCAACCTTTGTAGTACAGTTCCCTATTCTCACTCCTCATCCAGACTTGCTATCTATCTTTCCTTTTGCGGTCGCTATCAATGCCAGACTTTCCCATCTTTTTTTTCTCTTTTACACGAGGCCTCATGATATATCTTCTACCGAAGCATACTTTTAATTTTGGAGTACCCGCATCAACTCTCATCAGCTCTCATTGCCACTGACGAATACCAAATCTTTTTGAATTGCACCCCTGCCAAGTTATCACACTGCTGTGCACATTGCCGAATTGCCGTGGAATCGAGAATACGAAACACTCTTGACTCTGGGAATGTTTTCCTATTGCCATGTTGGGCTCCCTTTCCTAAAAAAGATGCGAATTAAATTGTTTTGAAAACGAAAAAAAGGTCCAGTGAGGTATATGGGTGAATATAAACCGTATAGCTACGTGTATGGGATAAATTACAGATGGAAAATGCGGAGAATGGCAAAGGTGGGTTTTGTTCAGCATGAACAGAGCACAGAGAAAGAATAATGTAACCTAACATGCGCATTAACGCATGTGCCAGCTTCTGAAGCGTAGAGATTCTCGTTGGGTAGCATATGAAGATGTTATTGAACTTGTGCCGGGAATAGCGGAAGATTGTCCAGATTCATGCCGTCGATCCTCGGATGATCTGTACTTTTCGAATTCTGACATCTCTTCGCCTTCCAGAAGGCTTGATGCCGTCTCCAAAAACCACATGCGCTTCTTGACAAAGTGCACGACGATGGTGCCGCCGATTCGTGCGCCTTCATATCTTCTACTTCTGCCTTCCCGATGTGACCATGCGTATTCAGGAGCTACAGGACGACCTAATTCAAATCAGCATGGGAATTGATGGAGAATAGATCGTGCCAACCTTCGCGAAGCATTGACATTTCACTTCCTTCCACGAGAGCTTCAACGCTGTGTTCTATGGAAAGTCCAGCGACAGGAGGTATGTAGCGGCTTCTAAAAGATGAAACGGTCGAACGGGACCATGAGGCGGGAGGAGAGGTAGTTATGCCCGTAGACGAAAACAGATGCTGGTCTATGATAGACTGCCCAAGAGCAGGTCCAAGACTCTGCTTTATCCGAGTCACCTCCGAAGGGAATAGGAAACCGTGAGAATACCTAAAACAGTTCAAGAGCTGAATTACATAGGAAAAAGATGCACCTACACAGTACCGGATCGCGGGTGGTCATATATCCAACAACGTTCGCTGGTCCATCTGATGTCTGAGGCATTCGGATGCATTTTCATCCACTTGGCAGTCTGTTTATCCTCAGCACCTCTGGTAAAACCTTGGATTGTCGGTTCAACAGCCACCCATTTAACCAAACTCCAGCTGAGGCCATATAACTCGCCCGCCATGAATTGGTGTAGACGGTTGGTAACAAGGTATCCCCAATATATCAAAGGATCTTTTTCCGGCCGAAGGGCCGAATCGGATTCAATAGGTGATTGCGCAGATGAAGTGGAATTTGTGCCAGGTAGATTCTCGGACGTAGAGAGTGGTTTGTTGTACAACTCGTATCGCAGACGTGCTTCCAGTTCGGCAAGCATAACAAACGAGTCGTCGTCGACCTTGAGAACGTAATCCGGCCGAACCCAGGATCTGGCATTACCAGATTGCCTATCCTGCCAGGCGAGGTATGGATCATGTGGTGAGAGAGCAGGTGGCGATGCGGTGTCGTCAAAATAAGTATAGTGTGGTAGCGATAGGTGCGTTGTCGAACGATTGTAGATAGGAGGAACCCAGGCATCAATGGCGGCCCAGGTGAAGTAAGTGTAAGTTTTTCCGCTGTTCATATTTTCCGTAACGGGTAAGATGATAATATCATTATAAGCTATCAAGAATTTCAGAAATTAATTGATGGCAAGGATAAACTGTATGACGTACTGGCCATTTCAAGCTTGATGCGTCGTTCATAATCTTTACGGGGCTGGCCTAGAATAAATCGAACAACAGTCCTTGACGTGCCTGCACTGCCGTCGCCATCGCCTGCCCCGTTCCTGCTTCGCGGGTGGCTAGCCCAGGTGGTTCGAATGAGCATGCGCCGCTCGAAGGCAGAATCGATTGAGAAGACTCCAACGAATAATCCGGCTGGTGGTAGGTCATCAAGATGAGTTGCATTGAAAAGGGGATATGAGCTTCCGGTAGTAGCATTGATGCTATTTAAGGCCGAATAAGAGACTAGCTCTGGTGCGGCGCAATAGGCTCGCCACGGAAGGGGTTCTTTGTCTGGGTTCAATATGTATATGAGCAATAGAGTTAGAAGGAGGCCAAAAACGCAGAGTGAGATGAGAGTGAGAACCTGTGCAGTCGAAGGCTGAGCAAAAAGACGAGAGGCAGATGGCATAAACGTACGACGGTGACCGGACGACCTGGAACAAACGGAAGACGAAGAAAACGCCTCGTCCAACGTTTGGCACATCTAGCGAACCTCGAACGCGGACGTCGCCTTCCCTGAGACCACCAAAATCCCCTGTCTTCCCTCCACCAAAAATTGGGGCGAGATGAGAGCCGAAGATAGGGAGGATCTACATCGCTCTCGGAGTCTGAAGTGCAAGAGAGCTGAGAAGAAAAGTAGGCGAGATTTGGAGAAGGAGGATGTGAGGGTAGAGGGGTGGTATTGGTGGATGATGGGGGCATATGGGTGCCTTGCTCGTCGTCTTCAGAGTCTTCGTCGTCGTAGACGGCGCTGGGGACGCGGTCGAGCCTGTAGGCGCGGTGACGGCTTGTGTTAAAAGCCATAGGGAGCAAAGTGTGCGCAGGCGCTTCTCACGTGGATCCTACTATTACTAAAATTGGCTAATCCATTAATGCAATCCCGCTCCGTAAACTCTTTGCCATCCTCCTCGCCCTCGCGCTGCCTCCCAATATTCTCCCACTCGTCCAAGTTCACCATCTAGCTCTAATCTATGAGCCAGCTTATTCACCGCGCTGGGTCCGTCATCCTCCACCGTCGCACCCGAAAGGTGCAAAACCCTGGCCAACCATGCGATCAGGTGTACATCAGATATGCTAAATTGGTCACCTGAACAAGTCAGTATCACCTGCGCATGCCAACAACCACACACTTACCCAAAACGAATGGACCACGTATCTCCTTACTCAGCTTCAGGATCACAGCTTTCAAGTCCTGTCCCCATGCTTTGGCTGCCATGCTGAAGAATTCTTCCCTCCTATGCTTCCCTTCGGGTGCCAACTTTAACGTCGGCGTTTCCGCTTCGCTCAGCACAGCATACCACTTGTCCTGCTCAGCCTTCCCCTCGTTCCACAACTTGACAACCTTATCAGTCACATGCAATCTACCAGCTTCTGCATCGCTCAAATGCTTCTCTAGAGCTGCACGCTTTCCGATAATCCCAGGCAAAACTATCTTGGCTAGCTCTCGCAATGACCTTTCATCATGCGCATTCACATATAGCAAATGATTGGGATCTGCGACGTCAGAGTGCAGAAGCGCGATGATTTGATTGCTGACATCGGTAAACTCGATCGTAGCCGGAGTAAGCGAAGGTGCCGGCGCAGTTGACGTCGTACGGGTGGCAGATCTCATGGATCTGGATTTGTCCAAAAATTCCACGATTGTCTAACGAATCGTGAGGACAGACATAAATCTCTAGCACAGCGATGGACCTTTGAATCCGTGATCGCTTTGTAACGGCTCTCAACCTCTTCAGACAAGGTATTCTCCAAAGGCACTACCAATGCAGGGACAGTGGCTAAGATAAATCATGAGTGCTGGCTAATGGTTTGTTTCACTGTTCAACCTTTGGGATTGATGCGTAGATAAGCGACGTCATAATTCTCTCCTTTATCTAGGGGGCAGATCAGCGCATGTCGCAGCGCATACAATCACACTCACAAAGATCAACCGATTTCAGATCAACTTCGTCACTGCCGTATCCTTTCTCTTCTCTGGGATACGAATGTGGGATCGATGTCAGCGGAACTTTAGATACTTACAACACAAGTAGAGCTGATAGGATGATGCGATGATGTTGTATGTAACTGAACATAAGAAAGATGATTTACCGACGGATGACCAGACAGATGCGGGAGAATAGTACAAAACAGCTTTGGGGACTTTGGACATGGAGGGCAGAGTATGACGTACTCGATAAGCTGCGAATTACACTCTCAGAGCACACGTGATTACTGATTAGATCGAATAGAATGTACTCGAAACCATACAACTAGTATACTCCTCTGCTCATCATGACAACTCTAAAGTACGTACGCCCTACATGTCTCTGTTTTTCTTCTTAACACCCGTAAAAGATACGAATTTTATGAATCCGACGAATACCTCGTCGTTACTGTGTTCGACCGTGGGGCAGACCCGACATGTGTTTCCATCAAGTTCGAGCCTAGGAGAGTACGTGCTCCATATCATCGACATTTTAATCACAGCCTGACCCATTCCCAGCTTTCATACATGAACGGAGACAACAAGACTCTTGTGCTCGAGCCCCTTAAAGGACAAATCAATACTGAGGCTAGTAATTTCACCATAGGGAGAGTCAAGGTCGAGATCAGGCTCGTGAAACTTGCCACTGGAAGGTGGAATGATCTTATCGGCGATGAACCTGACCGTAAGTTTTCTGTAACGAGATTGGTATCAAACATGTCTCAAATCGCAACATCAGTCCTCGCGAAGATACCGCAACCAACTCCAGCGGTCGCAGAAGCCAGAAAAGAGAAGAAGAACTGGGAGGGTATCACCACAGATATGCTCAAGTCAGAAAAGGAGACAACGATCGAAGAAGATCCCAACGTTGGGGGTGACTCGACTCTCAATTCGTTCTTTCAAAAGATCTTTGCCGATTCGGATGAGGATACAAAGCGAGCCATGATGAAGAGTTTCCAAGAGAGTGGAGGGACGACACTCAGCACCAATTGGGCAGATGTTAAGAAGGGTAGGGTGCCCGTCAAACCTCCCTCGGGCTCTGAGGAGAAGAAGTGGGATTAATATCGATAGTCTTGTAAATTTTGATGTCAAGGAACTCTAGTATGCTTCGTCTTACCCTCATCGTGGCAGCGACCCAAAATAATGGAATCGGCCAAAACTCACGTCTGCCATGGAAATTATCAAAGGAAATGAAGTACTTTGCCAAAGTAACTTCAAATGCCCCAGAAGGCACAGTTAACGCCGTTGCTATGGGGAGAAACACCTGGGAGACCATACCCAAAAAATTCAGGCCTTTGCCCAATCGCAAAAACATCGTTGTAAGCCGTAACAATGACTATGATCTGTAAGATTCTTTCTCTTCCTTTTCCGTCCACTAATTGTGTGCCCAGAGGTGTATCTGAGGGTGCCATGGCGCATCTCGCGGGTGATCTAACCTCGGCATTCGCGCACATTCAAAACCCGGAACACCAGATTCACCGAACATTCATCATGGGCGGAGCAACTCTTTACACCGACACGCTTGCCTTTCCATCCACTGCACCCGTATTCGTCGACCGTATCTTACTCACGCGCATTCATGAGCCTCACTTTGAATGCAACGTGTTTATGCCAGATTTCACTCAGACAAACACAGAGTGGCACCAGGCTACGCATGAACAACTCGAATCGTGGGTGGGATTCGACGTTCCGGAAGGAATTCAGGAAGAAAAAGGGGTAAAATACGAATTCCAAATGTGGACTCGCGATACGTAGAGTACATCCACTACATTTAGCCTTGTCGCTGAGGACCCATCAGCAAACGGGTATGGAAATATCAGAAGCACAACAAACCTGTTTGTGCTTTGGATTTCTAGAACACACGACGTAAACGCGGCCTTTCCGCCTGACAATACTGCATCCATCGCACATGAGCTTGACGGAAGACCGAACTTTCATGCCCCGTGATAACTCCGGGGTTCGTACGGGAGTTGGGCAAATGTGGTGAGGTTGGTGTGCATGGGGTACTGCAGCGACCCGAAGTCGCGCTAGAAGAGGTCTACTCGATACAAGGAGCGCACGGAGCATTTTGCGAGGTGACGGTTTTTGGCACAGTGGTCGTCACGTGCGCTGTAGCACTCGAGTCCCGGTCTTGATGCGCGCCAGTTCCAGCCGAACAACAGGACTCCCGCCATTGCCGCATAGGATTAGATGCCTACTGGGCAAGACTCTTACCATGCGCCTCCCTTAGGTGGAACACTCGCCGTCGTCATATTCGCCCTCACACTCATAGCGTTCGTTGTCGAAAGCCAGCTTACCCAGGTATTATTTACTGTGCTCGACCGTTTCACCAGTCTCACAAGTACTTTCGGCTGCTAGTATGTCCAGACAACGTTGGGATATAGACAACCATTTTTTATCTTGTGCGCGTCTTTCTTTTCCTGTGTAACCAGCTAATGGTCTACCTAGCTACCTCGTGCATTCATCATTTACTGTGATATTTCCACTGCATATCTTATACCTCACGTCAAGATCAGGATACACTAGATCCGCCCTATTGAAAGGCCTATCCCTCGCTATAACCGAACATCTTTCTTCATCCGAAACGTCCACTTCCTTTCCATACTATTCCTTCGCCCGCGTATCTTTGCTTTTGTTTTTTGGACTTACATGTCCCGCGCTTCTGTGGTTTGCTGCAGTTTCACTTGCTTCGTGAGTGATTCGTTCCTGTTTCACATGGACGTTCCTCATCAGCCCCTCTAGGTTAAGTGATGTCACTGGTACGCAGGCTCATTGACGCTGTTCGCCTCATGCTCAACAAGATTTCAGCTATCTGGAATACAAATGCCTTCTTTGCATACGTCTTCACTGTGAAATTCCTACATTTGCCTTGGGAAAGCAGGCGGTTACTCGCGGTGTTACTTGCAACGTTAGGTGTCATGGTCGTCGTCTATGGAGGAAGCTCCCAACCGGGGTCTTCAGAATCGCAAGATATCTACCATTCAGCCCAAGATCAGCACAAAGCCTTCAGCCCCTTTGGTTGGTGATCTGCTAACCTTGGGTGCAGTCGGTCGGATATGGACTATACCAAGTCCTGTACAAGAAATATGCCGCTCTGCCCTCAGATCCGGAGCTAGTTTCTGAAGAGAGTTACCATCCAATTCGGGATGATTACGCAGAGATAAGCTCTGGAGAAGCTAGCTTGGCTGAAAGCTGTCAAGGCAGATATAGTCTATCCGCCACCTTTCGGTCTTCATCCCAACCTGTTGGCTTCTTTCGTCGGGCTTCTCACGATCACTCTTCTTTGGATTCCTTTACCCTTATTGCATTACTCTGGAATCGAAAGGTTCGAATTGCCTAGCAACTTGACGACGACTGTTGCTATCGCCGGAATCGCTGCGAGCGGAATTGTTTTTAACGCGGGATTTTTGGCAAGTGCTAGATGACTTCATCAGAGATCCTTCCAACTAAATTTGCTATTTTATAAGGTCTTACTAGGAATATGGGGGCCCATAATCACATCTGTGGGCAATCTGCTGACGATCGTCTTGGTCACTATATCTGATGTGAGTGCGACCTGCCATTTCCGACCTTGTTTACCAAACGATGCAGATCGTTTTCGGTGCTGGCATTGAGAACTTTACGATATGGAGTTTCAGTGGGGTGCAGTGTGATCACAGCAGCATTCGGTGTTTTGGTTTACGATATGTACAAAAAGGGTTCGGGCATAGCTTAGTCTGTACTTCATATCTTACAGAATGATTAATATCCAGTCCAAATATGCAAAGAGACTCCCGCGATTTTCTTCAGTTGTCCGGAGATGGAATGGGTATTGACGACTGATAGCGCCCTATCACGGATCGCCTAATGATACCCTGCCAGCTCCTGAACCATTCACCTTCTCTGACGCCCACCGTCTTACCCGGCTGCTCGCTCGAATAGGAAGGCAGGTCATCTCCTATTGGCATGACCCGCTTGAGCCCATACGCCCCTCCACAAACCTCCCATCGGCCTCCACCGTGGAAACGTTTGTATAGCCAGATGAAAGGATATATGAGGAGAATTATGAGTAAAATCTTGATCCATATATTGGAGAGCATTCGTGAGAGCCTGCCGTGAGGCCGTATATAGACTTTAGAATTCTTAATATTAAAGTGCACCTTGACGTCGCCATTGTACGGCGTCGAAGAGATCGTAGTACGGATAGCTTGTTCAAGCTGCCCAATATTCCAGCCATACAGAACCTGCGCGAATGTCATGAAAAGATGATACCCCCATCTAGAGGAGACATACCTTTTCATACATAAATTCTTTTAAATGTTTTGGACTTGCACAGTATTCGTCGGCCCACTGCCTGAGGGTTTTGGACGACTTGAGCGCCACAGCTTCATTGACTCCGAGAGACGGCGCGTCATCATGGGACCTTGAGATCCAAGGAGGCAGACCTTGTGTGGTACGTTCTGAACTCCACGCGTTATATTCCTTTGTTTCTGCGCTCTCGGCCGAGCGCCTTACACCTGTCAACGGTTCCTCAACTTCTCGCACCATGTTGCCTCTGTACGCAGGTTCGGTGTCTGCGACCGACCAATGTACTGGCCCACATGAATCGCTCTGGGGGCCAGTTGATGTAGGTAGTGATGGGTAGACATCAATAAAAAAGTTAAAATCTGTCACAGTCTCGGTGTACGACTCCTGCGCGATCTCCGTACCACTCGAAGTCTGACGGGTGACGCTGCGGAAGCGAGTCTCGGAATGAGTGCCATGACAGTGCAGCTGATAATAAGGTGCCTGGAGGGACTGGGATAGAAGGAAGCGGTAGAGTGCTTCGCCTGAGTCTGATGTCAGTAAAAGCGAATAGGACGGGGCAAACTTGATACCAAACCATCGGTATTTAGGTGGTCGTCGTGCGAAACGACGGTGCCGTCACTTTTAATAACGAATTCGGCGTTGTAGGGGGTATAGTCTGGAGGATTGACGGGGTCTGCAGGGGAGGACATGATCTTATTTGTAGTCCTCATGTAAGGTAATAAATAGGAGTTTGGCCGACCTGGCAGCGACTCATGCTCGGTTGACCATACTTCATGTCCTCCAACTCATCCGCCGCATCGTCCCCCGCGGCCACGACGTACGTCGCTCTATCTTCGCTGAACCAGTCACTGACTTGCCATAGCTCGGCATCCATTCCTCCCACGACTTCTCAAGCAACGGCCGAAAACAGTGCTTCCATTACAACATCATCGAGTGAAATGTCGACTTCCGCTTCCTCAACGGCATTGACCTCTCCCTCGAACTCTGCGTCCTCTTCGCCTCCAACATCCGATTCTTCAAATTCAAGCGCTACCAGCTCAACAACAACAACAACAACAACAACAACTTCATCTTCAACGACCTCAACGACCTCCTCAACGACCTCCTCAACTACTTCCTCAACCACCTCCACCTCCATTACTTCTACAACATCAACCGACCCCTCTACTTCTACTTCGACGACGACAACAACAACGACAACAACGACTCCTTCAAGTGTCGTCTTCACAACAACTTCGACACACACTCTTCCCGTGTACGCGTCAAGGCTCGTCATTCCCAGCAGCGCTAATTCCCTATTAGTGTCACTCTGCAAAGCACCGTTTTTATCACGACCACTAACGATAGGGGCTTGACAACCACAACTGCTCTCAGTTCTTTTACTTCCATACTAACAACAACCGCGAGTAATGGCTCCATAATTACCGTAACCGAAATACAGGTCAATCCTACCTTGAATTCTAATAATAAAGCAGAATCAGCAACTTCCGAGTAGGTGTATTCCTGCCAGCTATTTTAATCTGACCTAACATGAGCAGTTTCTTTTCAAATTCTGGCGCAGTGGCAGGAACGTTCATACTGGTAGGCCTTACTGCCGCATCCCTGTTGCTATGGATGATCTTCTTTCGTCCGACGCCGTCGAAGAAGACGCAGAATGGAGCATGATTCCGCAGTCTCTGCCACTTTGGCTGCTGCAGGCCTTTATAGGACGCCCCTTGATGATGATGATGATGATGTCGACCAATCAAATGGGAGACATCGTACATCGCCGGAAGTTGAAATGAACGAACGCGGGAGCTCGAGAATAGGCATGCAATCGCAGCCCAGTAATGGCCGCACTGTCGGCTTATTTTGATGCCGCTGAGCCCGACAGTGGTGATCCCTTCAACCCGTTCACAGAATTTGGCGTTCCGTCCGGTAATAGAGATGGCTATGTGCCAGCGCGTGCCTCCAGCCCAGAAGAGCATTATCGCGATAGGCAGGGAAGCACAAGTACGGCGGGGTTTGTCATGGGCCACTCCGCGTCCGGTAGTTACGAGCCTCTGCTTGCTTCGTATTATCGCCAGTCGGCCGCGTCGCCTCCATCACCTACCGTCCCGCTCGCTAAAAATGCAGAACAAAGTAAAGAGGAAGTGCAGCCTCGCGAGAGCGAAAGGTCATCCGCGTATGATTCAGAAGACACGGACAAGCGCTTAGATCCAAATATTCACGCAAGACTTGACAGCGGTGGCGATAACGCGTCCGCTCGAGAGCCTCGGGATGAAGAAGATTATTCTAGGCCAGTTCTCTTGGTACGTGATCACACTCTAAATCCGGTGTCTAGTTGACAGGAAGATGCAAATTAGGTCCGCAATCTCCCCGATGCATCCAGTCACGAGTCTTGATTTATTTCTGTATACTGTCTTTCCCTCGCCAAAAAAAAAAAACTCTCTTGTGAGTTACTGGACAATCTCTTATACTTTATGTGCTCTACATATATATCTCTGTCTTGCATTTGGACCATACCACCACAACCTATGTAGCCGCTTCACTAGTAGTAATCTACATACCTTACACCGTTTTAGCATACCACACTGACCGTACTCGTACTGTATTTGGACATTAGGTTAGACGTTTATTCATTTCACTGGGTTCTTTGATTGATATGCATGCACATGGGCGGGCGTTCTTGGTTGGCATGTTTCAGCTGATGTTCCTCGTGGACGACATGACAGTCAACGGGCCACCTTACTTTAATGCCACACTGATCAAAGCATCAAAGTTTCAGTACTCACTAGCACTCGAGTCGCTGGATGTGCCTTGAAATCCAAAAACAGCTGACGGGCATCTTGTTCCGCATCCCATCGTTTGTGTACACTCGTGGGTCGAGACTTGGTGATTACCGAGGCGTAAACGTTAAACTCCAGCCGATGCAGACTCCATCAAAATGAGCCCCCAGATACGTTGGCACCGGTACCGCATGCTTCCCTATGTTTCCCAGCGGTCGTGTTAAAGTCACCGCGTTCATTCCCATCGCTTCAAGTAAGCACCGTTAGCATGGGAGGCGAATGCCAAGCGACGGGGAAAGATAGGGTTGAATGAATGGCTGATTTTGCAATGCATTTGCAATATGTACTAGTACACCTACATAAATTATCATAAAACACTGAGATCTTGTTATAATTCACATGTACATGGATGGTCATTATCTCGCTGAACCTACGTCAGCGAGAGACGAACGAGGCCGGACCTGGCTTACGGCATTATTAACGATGCAATGGCAAGGAACAAAAAGTTGACATACATCTAGGAGAGTTGGGCGTTTCAAAACTGTATGAAGGGCTTGATGCGACATGGCGTCCAACGGTGAACCAGAGCCAGTCGACGTAAGGCTTGACAAGTTTTCCCCAGTGCCATCTGTTCTCAGACTATGACTGCGAGATCTAAGGACGGATTTTGGGGGCCTTGGTGGCGCGGAGTCGGCGGTTCGTGGTCTGTCACTCGCAGCAAATGGGGCCTGAGGCTTCGTGTAATGTTCTACTGGAACAGAGTCGGCGGTTCGTGGTCTCGCGCGCGCAACAAGTGTGATCTGAGGCTTCGCTCCGTTTCGATCTACTGGCTGCGCAACGCGTATCTCCTCCAGAACCTCCGGCTCAGTCCATTTGGCTGGTTGTTCAACCGGTGTTTCAACAGCCGTTTCAACTTCACTGTCCATAGGCGGTAGAGTTGTAGGGTAGATTGATGGTGTGGATTGCGGTGTTATGTTATCTATGCCGAGAGCATTCGTTTGTGGCGTGGATGTTCGATACGACTGTGGGGTGACAGAGTTTTGCCTGTAGTCATCACCATATGACCCCTCCGTCTCGGGCAACCAGCGTCGTGATTCGGTAGTAATTTTGATTCCGGAAAATACCCTTGGCATGTAGCTGAGTGGAGTACCATGATGAGCTTTTCTTGCACTGTCCGTAGAGACACCCGGATCGTTGGATGGAGAATGCATATTTTGATCATAAAAAGGCGCCTTGTAGTCAGATTCATGATCATGACGCATGGATTGCAGAGTCATATGCCACCTGGTTTGACGTCTCGTGCGATGCACACGTCGAATAAAGTATAGCATGGATAGTAAAATACACGCCGCGATAATTCCGACGACAGCAAAAACACCGGCCACCGCCCCTGTGTTCTGGAGGAATCTGTAGAAGATGGCTCAGAGGGATAATTTGGTTAGAATGTTGTACTCCTTACGAGTTGGATCGAACCGCAGTGTCTGCAGTGGGATTTGCGTATACTTGCGTCCAGGTGACCACCGAACCATTTGAATAGGTGCTTGTAGAAAGGGCCGTCACTAGAGGCGGAGTAACGACAGAAGTAACACCATCTTCCTCCAAAGTCACGGCTACCGGCGTTGAGAAGGTAGATACTGGAGATACAGTGGTGATTTCCGTAGATGTCGGAGTGATTGTTACGACTGTGATACTCTGAACAGTACGGAATGCATCAGTTTTGGAAGGGCTGGATGGCGGAGGAAAATCTGGGACTCCCGATGTCGACAAATTGACGGCGTCTTGAAAAAAAAATGAAGACGATATTGCCGGAGGAGCAGTCGTAGATGGCGTAGGTGGAAATTCAACTACGGCTTTCCCAGGCATTTCTGTCTTTGTTTCCGTCGAAGATGTGCTAGACGAGGATGAAATCCAAATGATGCAGCAGCAACGTCAAGTGGATGCATTGACGACGTACCTGTGTTTTATGGAGGTGAATGCTGGTGTTGAACTTAAAGGAGTATTAGACGAGGATGCAATCCTAACGATTCAGGTGCAGGCAACGAAAAGCAGATATTGACAACCTACCCGTGCGCAACGGACGTTAATGTTGGTGTTAAGGATGCGCCAGATGAGGATATAATACTGTCCATGCAGAAGTTGAGGGCAACGCCGAGCAATGTATTAACGACGTACACGTGTTTAGTGGAGCTCAATACCAGGGCCAATGATGTACCAGACGAGGTTGTAATGCTAGTGATGTGGCAGCGGCTGGAAGCGTCAAGCGAAGATACCGATGATGCACTTGTGTACAACCGAGGTCAATACCCTGATGACGGTACTAGAGGGATTGCATGTGGTAATCAACCTTGGTAATGAGTTCGAAGACACATCGTGCACAAAGGTATCCTTACTGAAATATGGAAGTCGTGAAAGCCGTTAGTTGACCTCGACCTATCCGAGGGACTCGAACGAAATGGGCGGTGATGATAGGGTCCCTGCCGCAAACGATCTTGCCCTGAACAGTGATTAGACGAAGTGAAAATAGAAAAGGCCTGTGCGGTTTACGTTTTCATTCTGGAGCGGCGCAGTAAATATACTCACCAGGACGACACTGATATCTGTCAATACAGATGCCGTTGAGACGATAATGTTGCTAGATGCTAGCCTGAATCGGTAAGAGTCGAATTTTCTATCAGGAACACATTGACATAGCGAATTCGAAAAGAATTCGAAAAACATCAGGTACCGAGCAATTGCAGTGCAGGGCAATTGTCGGCGAGTAAAACGTGCGTGGGTCAGGGTTGAAGGGACTTACCAGGGCTTTGCTAATTCAAGCCTGTGCCAATCGCCTCACAAACGGCGCGAAAGTGAGGGAAAAGCTGGCGAGGCATGGTTTCGAGGTTTATACCTCGGTCTCCTAGTCTAACCGGGGGGTTTCACGCGTCTGTTGCGGATTGAGTCGATAGACGCTCCACATTCACAAGCGATGAATCGATGACTTATCATCTACTCACCACATGATACACAATAGCTAGACCAAATGCGGCGATCGGCAATAATGATCCGGTGACATACGGCAAACCACATTGTGTCCACCTTATGACGCGTAAACCAATTTCAATTAAAATACACTATCCATATGGATGATGATAATTAGAAGTTTCTACAAGGATTCTAGTCTGTTACAGAACTGACATGAGTAGTGCATGACTTGGTGTGAAATTAAATGCTGTGGATTTGGCCCAGGAATCATCCCAGGTGCTTACGATAAAGCAGAAATTTGTAAGGTATAGCATAAGATGGGTATGAAATATTCGGCGATGTTTACCAAGAGATCCCGATTCCTAGACCGCATGATGAACTTCGGCTGTGCAACTCGGATCAGAAAATACTTTCTTTACTCACCATTATACCATTGAAGGTCTAGCAGCATTTCCCACCAGGAACCCATCTTCTCAGTTTAACCGTCGCTCGCCGCCTGCTTGCGCTAGAACTTCCGAAGCTCAATCGACTAGAGCTGTTGACTCGTCTGAGCGCTCGGTCTCCATAGCTCACTCCGCTGCCGGCTTTCTCTGGATCTAGTGCTCCCGACTCAATTGCTAATAGGATGGCGCGTGCAGCCAACAGAAATGGAGCCTCAACGTTGTCACCTGACAAAGATGATGCTTCTAGGAAATGAACGTCTAGGGACGGAAGTGTGAATGACAGGCAAATGACGTTAACCCGCAAACAAACCGTTTTCTGCTGCCCATCTACTTGCCTCCGTCCATTCTACTTCTCTCTCTTCCTCGCGGTCCGACTTATTTCCCACCATGACAGTGACTAAATGAGGGCTTGCTAACGCCCTGGCATCAGCGAGCCATCTGGGCAAATTCATAAACGATTCCCGACTTGGACGGAGAGATGAATTGCAAAACGGTGAGGGGCCGATTGGAACGCACTTCGTTATATCATAAACCAAAATAGCGCCTGCAGCGCCGCGGTAGTAACTTCGGGTAACAGACCTTCATAGGTTGTGAGAAGTCATTCTATTTGCGCAAGAACCGGCAAACCTAAATCGTTCTTGTCCGGCGGTATCCCATAGCTAGTCTAGGGTTAGTATATCATCCGCAGCAAAGACGGCTGTCCGACCTGTAGCTTTATTCTCTTTTCACCAAGCTTAACTGTTCGACTTGAAAACTCTACACCGATAGTGTGTTGTGAATGTTCCTTGACTGGAACCAATTGACATAAATTGAATGAGACATCGGTAATGATGACGACTGACAGGCATTGTGCGTGAAGTGGTGCAGTAGACATGATTTTCCGGTTCCGGCATCTCCTATAAGAAACGGTTGATGAATAGGTTGTCGGGAACCGGGAAACAAGGATACCAATTATGATGTATTTCATCAAGAAATCTGGGGAAATGAACACTCAAAGTGAGTCGATGAGAGGAAGGTTGAGAATACCGTATGTTTCTAACAATTCAGTTGCGTCTCCATCGTAATCATGGAAGGGCATTTCAGAGAATAAAATAAGCTGAAAAGCGGGTGAATAAGCGTTTGCCGTCGCGCCTCATGCCGGTGGGCTTCCTCTGCATTCGCAACAACCAATCACGTGTATTCGATAGCACAGCCACTACCAGCCTTTCCACGGTACCCATATGTCTACCACTGTTCGTCCACCGTCCACATTCTTATCAACTACGTAGTACCATGGATATGCCTGCAAATTCTTAGTTTCCTGTCTTGCTTCGAATTTCACACTTACAGCCGCAATCAAGCATGCATGCTGTCCGATGATGTCAACCGTCTCCCCGAGTTCCAGCCCTGGGCCGCCTTCTTGGGTTCTAACTAAAATACCGTGCTCCTGAGACATACGCGCCAACCACCACGACTTTCCTACCACTCGGCCATATCCACCGGATAGTCCATTATCTTTGCTAAACGCGATAGCGCCAGCATCGATCAATGCCTCGTCCTCGCCGCTTGCACCCCGTCCTGGATAAAGTGAGATGACTGTGGCTCTGACACGCTGCGCTACGTGTAGCCCATCTACCATTCCGGTATGTTCTTGTTGCAGGTCTAACATCGGATAATTCCCTTAGTCGTATGATAAATAAATGATACTTTACAAAACTCATTGCACCGGGATCTTACCAGCGTGAAGCTCCAGAGTGCCAAAAAGCTCTTCGGTCAATATTTGTCGAGTTTCAGCATTAGCGGCATGGGCAGTGGGGGTGGATCCGACAGACAGAACGAAGGGATTTTGAACAGGTTGCAAGTCTGGGAATTTCGATAACTCGTCTAGAGCAATGCGGGCTGCTAAGTTGACGCTTTGCACTTCTTGAGAAAGAAAGCAGGATGCCTCGGAGACAGAAGTCGAGAAATACGAGTTACCGGCATGGGCGTAGAACCCATAAATCATCACGTTCGGGGAGACGTAAATGGCCCGGAGGAGGTCTCGGAACTCGGGAGATGTAGGGACCATACCAGCACGGCTGTGATTAAGGTGAGATCACAGTCTTCTTTGGTATTAACGAACGAACTTTTGACCGCCGTTGATCTTGACGAAAGCGGACCAACGCCTTTGGGTTCCTTGACTTCTTTCAAACTCGTCCAAGCAATGCACCTGTCCTGGATGATCTATTAGCACACGGAAAACGCCACCCTCCGTCGCCATGATATCTGAAATTGTTGCCATATCGGCAATCTTGTTAGGTGCCAGAGGCAACCCATACAGAATCTACACGATCCAGTGAGCGATATTGATGACCGAATGTTGGTGAAGACGAGCATCTTTGACTGTCCCATCTTTCACAAGACCCGCTTGTACCACTTCCCAGGCTTCCAACATGGTTGAAACGATAACGGCGTCAGCATGGTCTTCTCCAGAAGTGAGCTGTAGTTTGGTGCCTTCCGTGGTCTATATGTCACAGAATGAACATCACAATGGCAGTTGTCGAGGTCTAGGTTTATTACCTTGTGGGTCTTTAAGTGAGATCGGAATCTGGCACCCCATTCTTTTGAAGCGCGAAGCATCTTGGTGCAATTCTCAGCGAAGGTAGCCCTATCCACGATGAATGCCGGTGTCCTCAGGCTGTCCAACGGTTTACCGACGTATGTTTCGCATAAAGCGCTCTTGTCTGGACGGAGCAGGAGACGATGGGGTGTCGTAGTTTGCATCGTGATCAGAGACAACAATGGCACGGATATCGGTTCGAAGATGTTATTGCCACGTCGCGGCCCGACGTTTTGGTTGGTAATTAGGGCATGTCAAAACATTGTGATCAGCTATTATATTACCGAGTACTTGACAAGACCATTAAGTACTTGAGCACTCAATCGCCGGCGCCTTTTCTGGTGACATCACTACTTTCCTGCTCATCGCCGATGACTTTTGTCCAGGTCTGATCGCTTTCGGCGCGTTTCACATTCATGACAAGGGATATTATTCGTGGCAATTCTTATTTTGGATGAGGGCGGTGCCACGTAACGTTCGCAATTTTTGTGTCGTTCTGGCTTCCACCATCGTCGTAGTCGTGGCGGTTGTTGAACGCGAAGGAGAAAGAGATTGCTCGAGCCCGTATTCTCGCGGATTTTTCTGTCGCTGTCAAAGAGAAACTTAACATTCGTGATGTTTTTAGACCCCGTCTATTGGCAAGATTTTTCGTTCTCCAGTGAGCTCAACTTCACTCTATTCGCTGCTCAAGCCTTGGTCTGTCCGTCTTTGGGAGTCCCACTTGCCACTTCCTTCCGCAGATAGTTGCAAGTCTGGGATATTCAACCGTCTGATTGCTATTGCCAACTCGGCCGGTCTCATCTCTACAAATGTCTTCAGAGCACAAAGACGCACCCAATCATGTTTCTTATCATGCGAATTCCTTTTCGCTGCGCTTAGTAACTTCATAGCCCTTGCAACATCTGGTCAATGAATATTTCAACACATAAGTTTGCTGACCAACAATGTGAAAACTGCTTTCGGAGGCTTTTGCTTGATCCTTGTCGCTAGGCAAATTTTCATGGCCAAACTTTTTAAGAGGCAAATGCTGACAACAATACTAGTACTGGTCTTTGGATCCACTGGGAGAATAGAGAACAGGGCGTCAATATCACTGCCTCAGATATTGACACTGAGGTTGTTGGGCAAGGCCCTCGGTGTTCGTCGTTCAGATACATGTATTAGGATAAGAGGATCAGCCGCGAAATTACATTCTCCACGGTTTGTTACCTAACGTGATATCCTACGGCTTTTGTTAGTTCAGACAAGCAGGAAGGAGCCTCTGTTGTTTACCCTCAGCCCGTGTTACCAGAACCGTGAATAACGCATCGCGTAACTTCAATGAAATATCAGGCGAATCATAGTTTTCAACGACGATGGTATTAGCAATGAACCTGCCTATGAAAAGTAACCGGCCGCGATAAAACCATCAGATTTTAGATCTGGACAACCATTATGAATTTAGAGAAAAACACCCAGAGAAAATAAAATAGACTGAACAAATGAATTCGATCGTGGCTGTATCTGCGTCGAATACGAAATTCAGTAGCTTCTGAAAATTAACCATGTCAATCCTTCCTCGAATTCCTTCTTACTGGTGCGCCTGCATTATGGCATCCGAAATGAAGTTTGCACCGACTTGTTTACCACCAAACCAACGGCCGTTGAGTCCTTGAATGGCCTTCTTGGCGGACTCGATCGAGCCGAATTTAACGTATATTTCCCCCTGTGCTCGGTTCCGTCAGCGAGATTAATAAGATGTAAAACAACCCGACGTGCCTGCGAGTCTTTTTCTACTTTAATTGCCTCGACCTTGCCATATTGACCCTCGCATTCTTGTTTCACTTCCTCGGCAAGATCCTTTTCCCAATTGTGCTCCGTCTCTCTATTGAAATCTTTAGTTGCTTTTGTTGGGGAGAAACAATTGGCGTACTCTTCAGGATCAAACATGTTCTTTAATAGGACTGAGCGTGATTGCATAGCCTGAGGTATATTTGGCTTCGTGCTGCTGGACTATGTCATACACAGAAGGCAATTTAGCTTGTTGCACTTACATCGGCTCCAGTCTCGGTGTTGGTTCAATCCTAGCAAGTTTCTGCATTAGCGCTTGACGTGACGCAGCGTTCAAGTTACCACCTGTGACAGTTAGATGTAGCGGCAACAGAACTGAAGAGTCTCACCGCCTGCTTCATCCAAGGAATCTTGTTGTGTATAGCGGGTAGAGCCTTTTTCATGGACAGTATTCACGCGTAACTAGTCATGATCAAACGTAAATAACTCAAAAAGCAGTCAGTAACCCGTATGAGTACATACCGTGCGGCCCGCAAGTTCGAACCCTTCCATTTGTTCGAGCGCCATTCTGGCGTCTTCTGACCTTTTGTACCTAAAGATTTTTCTTCGATTTCTGGGAAAAGCACTTGTAAGTGGGTGAACTTACTGCACGAATGCATAGCCTTTGCTTCGACCTGTCATAGGATCCCTGTGAAGATCGACGAACTCAAGTTCACCAAATGGTTCGAAAACCTGTTTGATATCTGATTCTGTGAGATTGAAATGCAAGGATCCGACATATAACCTGTCGCAGTATTTAAGCCATCATGTCATTTTCGGAAGCGAACTCTCACTACATTGCGCCATGCGGCGCACTGACGCCAGGTGGAAGATTCAAGTTACTGTGTCCAATAGTTAACGTCATAGGACTTGAAACTAGCTCCCGGCTCACCCATCGCCTGGATGAAGTTTGTTCCTCTCTGATTCAGTATGCTGTACCACGATAGGAAGACCCATCACAACAGTCCCGGACAGGCCAATAGCCTTATCAACAAGATCTATAGTACGGAACTCAACATAGCCGATGCTACAAGGCTTCAGTGAATTAGTAGAAGCACTGAAAGTCTAGACTGACCCCTTCGAGCGGCGCGATAGCCTGTCTGTTACAATTCTTGAATCCATAACTGTTCCTTCTCCGAGTTTGTCTTCAAAGAAATATCCCAGATCACGAGCAGTCAAACGCGCGGCCAGTTGAGATACAAAGACAGATCGAGCTTCCGAATCGTCTTCTTTGGGCTCATCAGGATTATAGTCTTCTGGGGTATCGTATACAGGCGATGGCCGTCTGAAAATATAATTTACTAAGGCATAAGGCATTATCCTACCCAGAAAGACTTACTTGAAGGGTGGAGGAGGGCTCTTCGTTGAAAGGCGGCGGGCTTTGAAGTCATCGTCTTCATCATATTGACGTTTGCGATCACGCCTAGAATCTCTGTAACGAGGGCGTTCGTCAAATTCGTCTCGACGATCCCGAGAACGGTCACTGAGGGGGCTGTCCTTGATAGCACCTCCATCTTCGAGGCCGTCATCTTCACGTTTCCTCTTGACGCGGTCACCTTGTTCTCCTGTTTCATCTAGCTCATCCCTCTTTCTTCTTCTGTCTCGTTCCTCGCGGTCGCGGTGGCTATGCCTACTCTCAGCTCTTCGCTTCTCGCCACGGTGCTTATCATCACGGCGTTTATCTCTGTTGTGTCGGTCCCGAGACTTGTCGCGGTAGGCACGTTCGCTGCCACGGTCACGACTGCGGCTTCTTTTCCTTCTATCATCATCGTAATGTTTTTCCCTCCTTTCTTTGTCTCTAGAAAGGGACCGATGAGATCTTCTGGTCCGGAGGGTGTCAGTTGAGTGGTTACGAGAACTATAAGAATATATGCGCGTTCAGCAGACGTAAGACTAAATAATGGTATCACGACTTACGATTGGCGCGCAGGAGAATTATCCAAGTCCATTTTTCACTAGACGAGGTTGCGCAATGGAGATAAGTTGACTATTTGGTCGCAACGAGGGAAGGGATGGCGGACGTAAGTTTTAGTAGTCCCCTGTGTAAACAACTACAAACAATTCCGTAATAGTTTGGCCCGGACTCGCTTCTCCGCCTGTACAAGCTCCGTCTCTTCTGTTTTACGATAAAGCTCGTTCAAGGGGTTCTCGAGCCCTTCTTTCTCAAGATCTTTCTCAATCCGTGAAAATTTCTTGCAAAACTCTCCGTTGAGCACCTGCTTAACGTCAGATGTAGATTGTAGAATCTTACGACGTACTCACCTGGTTGTACAAGATGTCTTTGAAATGTGTTCTAGTCTTTTCTCCATCCAAAGCTAGGGCACCACTGAGCTGCCCGAATTGAGAAACAATTGAGTGGTGCTTTAGCTGGCGCCATGTCGGTTATGGGTAAAAAGATATTGACAACAACCCACTTGATGAATAAATCCATCCTCAGCTGCACGTTCAAATATCTCGGCAGGCTCTTTCGACATCCACCTGGGAACGCTGTCAAATGATCGTGCATCTCGTTGACATGACCTACAACTCATAGCACAATGCTTCGTCTGAGCAGCCCGCCTCTTTCAAGACATTAACCGCTTCTCTAAAAATCGTCAGGCCCGACTGATGGACAGGATATCTTAGGAACTACCTGAAGAGCATGATAATGTTCGGCCACAAAGCTTGTTCTATCAAGGCGGATTCGTCGGTTCTTAGAATCATGTATGTAATAGACTTCACCGTAACTCACCTGCAAAAAGGTCCAGCGTAGTCTCCTCGCGTGCAGAGGATGCTATTGCTCCCCCTTTCGTAGCACCAATCCCCCGTGCAACGGCCAGCGCAGTCTCAAGAGCATTCCCTGAACCATCTTGCTCGACGGAAACAAAGCAGGGGTAGCCTATACCCTTCTGATAAAGAGATCGCACGGAAGATCCAATCATCCTGGACAGGTGTCAATGGAGTCTTTAAATGAGATTGCGTCTACCTCGGTGCCACCATGACAACATCCTGCCCTGTCGAAAACTTGAGGAGCTTGAAATATACATTATAGCCACTGGCAACGACGATCGTCACAGTTTGCTTCAAATAGGGAGCAAATTGCTCATTGAAGACATTTGGCTGCACTTGATCAGGAATAAGGAGGAATAATACTATTGCGTTGTCAGGCTTTCAGGGGCCCTTTGTCCTGACTTGACGCTCACCATCTGCCACTGCGGCTGCCTTGGAAAAATCGTTTTCAACATTGAAACCTTTCGATTTCGCGTCTACAGCATAAGAATCGTCGCGATTGGCAATAAGTATTCTTTCATTTGGTATCATATCTCGTAAATTTTGCGCCTGTGCTGCTCCCTGATTCCCAAAGCTGAAATGATATCGAATGTTTGATTCTCATCTTTGGAAGTCTACACACCCCAGGAATACGATTTGCTTATCATCCAGCGCTTGAACATTGGCATCCGAATCATAAAATCTGTATATCGCGTCAACTTTCAGAATCCAATTGGTAAAAGCTAGTTAATCTCTCACATCTTTGCAGACATGGTTTGGTTTATTCAAAAAAATCACTGGACCTTTCAAGGTTATGTGAATCACTTTTCCAAATGCTGGTCAGACAATGAGAAGGATCAGGTTCTTTAGAGTTATTTTATTAATCAAGTCATGAGTTCACCGGAGAAGCGTGCTTCACGAGAATCACCGGGCCGTCGCTCCAGCCGATGGGACTCGCAACATTTGCGTCTGAAGCGCCGAAACCCACAAGTTAACCAGCGTGCGAGAATTCCTGCCATCAAGGTTCTTGGATCACGCAATATGGGTACAGATGTACAGCATCGAATTCAAAATCATGAAGCTACGGACCAAAGGAGTGTGAATAGGTTTACAGGGGTACGCGCAAGAACAGAGCCAAAGATAAATAGCTGTGCACAACCAACTAAGGAGCAGTATCTTGAGAGCGTTTGTTAGATGGTAGCACATGGAACGCAACGTTACTCACAATAATAATACTCGTCGATTAAAGGAATCCAGTCTTTGACAAGTGCGCTGACAAGTCCCAAGATTGGCACATTAATTGTCTTATCTACAACACCTTCCAACTTGGGTCTGTTCAGGATGTAAGTTGTATGATTTCCGAACACGTAGTACGACTCGCCTAGTGTAGGACTCCCAGATGGGGCCTCGAAGAAGATACCAAAGCATATCCTTATCGCGTCGCCCGTGCTCTGAACGTTCCAGAGAAGCCGAAGGTGGTGGCTTCCGGCGAAGGTTTCTTGATAATATTTCTAAGGTCAATGCTGTGATCAGAGGGCGGTTTGAACGCCGATTAGAGGCCATGAGGCACGCTGCTCAAGAGTCAGGAACAAGATAGTAAGAAGTAATCACGAATACCATAGACAAGTGGACGAATAATGTAGATAATCTCTGCCAGCCAGTCCAAGGGCGACGAAAGAGGCTTCACAAGGCTACCTGCGGCTTTGACCGAACAAGGCAAAAGGGTTTTTGGCAAGAGGAATTCTTCCACAGACAGTTCAGAATGATCGGTACTGGCCGGTTTGGAAAGAAGAGGATGGGGAGGTAGGGGTATATGGTTGTTCTTCAAGTGATCAGGTGTCGGTGGCGGAGATAACGCGGGTGAAGATGGGGCAAGCGTTGGCGAAGAAGCGTTGCTGGGAGGAGGGATAGAAGCAGGATCAAGATCTCTTTCCGGTATCGGAGGCGACAACACTGGTCTGCGGGTGATGCGCAGTAACACTAGACGTAGAATTGCTCTGAGACGCACTTGTAAGTAGAGTTAACCGAAAAGGGTGTAAGTACTTACTTTATACTCTCCAAGGCAATAATACTCGTCCACCTAGCTTTAGACGAGACTTTTCTTCGTAGACCCATCTCGATAAGTAGCTGGGTGAAGCGGATGAGCTCGAGCGTTCGAGCAGCCCACTTGTACAGGACGTTTTTCTCGGTCCAGACTCTCGCATAACGCGTATGCAATGATGATGGAATGAGTGGTTTGTACTTGGGATCGCTCCTGACAAATCTCTCGAGAAGAGTATCATGATACATGCTTATT
The DNA here is from genome assembly GCA_015039365.1 of Amanita rubescens. NCBI lineage: Eukaryota > Fungi > Basidiomycota > Agaricomycetes > Agaricales > Amanitaceae > Amanita > Amanita rubescens. The sequence continues at coordinate 942,740 of WION01000004.1, forward strand.
GCATTGAGCAGGGCAGATACTGAAGTCGAGTTAGAGAAACGCATGAACGGAATGGAAGACAACTGACGGGCTTCGGAAGCGAGCTCGGCATCCTTGAATCTGCCTGGAAGAAACCAGGTGATGGACCTAAGAGAAGACTCGAGAGAGGCGATTGTTGAAATGTTGTTTATAAGAAATGCTTCATAGCGTGCTATGGAGGACATGAAGAGTGCGCTGGCTGTGACTCCGGCTGTTGAGCCCGAATTAGCCGATTCACACGCGCACGCTTTAGCTCAGTATGAACGACACCGCGATTCTGCTCGGCCGCGCCTGACAATGCAGCACACGCTCGACTACCTCCGCCAAAGTCCAGTCAGAGGTCAACTCGAGCCTCCAGACGCAAATACACTTCCTGGCTGGCGATATATACAGACCACAGATACTCCGAATGAATTCAAGGCATTCTAATTTACATCCTCTTACTTTACTTATTAATTCTGATATGATTCTTCAATAGGTTTTGCTGCCTCCAGGCACTGCAGCCATGTATGAGCAGCTGCTGAAATTCGAAGCGCTCGAGCTTTCCCGAAAACCATCCATTTCATGGGAACGTATCATGCAAATCCGTCACCTCAAGGATCGAATGATACGCAAGTGCCAGCGTCTGTGCAAGACTTCTCACCCTAAAAAATTGAGCAAGGGCGAACCCCCCACTTTCCAGACCATAATGGCGCCCGCAGATTTTCGCGTCAAGGAAATGGAAAAATGGTTTCGCGAGCAGCAACTGCGGAACCTCCCTCGTCCGGCGGCAAGTAGAGCCTGTCCGCTCTATAAGCCTTAACAGTCATTCAAATAAGGCGGATTTACTTCCTTCTCCAGAATTTGGCCGGTTTCCTCCAACCGACAGATCTCGCTCCCTTCCTTCTTCCTCCAAAAAACCTATCACCGTTTCACAGACTTGGTCAGATTCGCACTCCAAGGCAATTTCGCCACCTTCAATACAAGAACTTCGAACAGGGCCGTATCAACAGCCAGGTCCGACTCACCACCAAGCGCTTGTACAATCAACGAAGGCACCTAGCGTTCTCTCTCTGTCTTCTCACGCTATATCCTCCCCACCTGCACTTCCAATACTCCTTCGATCTCAGCGCTCTCTTTTAGAGCTCGAGTTCAACAAGAACACCGACGATGAACTCGCGCCCGCCCAACCTGACCCTAGCTCACCGGAGCCTTCACTACCAAATGCGAGTCTTGTAGCTGTTAATGGTAGTGTCGTAACTCCAGCCAGTTCGTCGCAAGAATCACTCGCCGTAGTTGAGCCCGATCCAAACGCAGTGCTTACCGAGCGTCAAATAAGCCACCGGCGCAGCTGTATCAAACGTCCCAGTATTGGCGAAATTCCCAAAACAGTTTCCTGGGCCGACGAAGCAGAATTGGAAATCCAGCTGTCCAAATACGCAGACGCCGCCAAGGAGGCACAACTGTCAGGTGAAACTTACTCTAATGGCTGTCTTTTACTATTTCTTATTCTTCCATAGGTCGCAAATGGGAAGAGATTCGAGAAATCTATTTGGAGCAGGTGACCGGTCTTGATGCTTTGCACGATCAAGTTGTACAGGGCATAGACAACCTTCGCATCGAGTCAGAACATCTGGAACGTGTTGAAAATGCCATTGTACAACAGCGAGAAGCACTTCGCTCTACATTCCAGAATCTTGAAGAGAAGCAGTCTTTGCTGCAAAGCAGTCTTTGCTGCAAAGCAAAGGTACGTTGGATGATCGCCATGCATATCACCTCTAATTTATCCTTGCACGTCCAGTCCAAGAAGCTTTACGAGAGGCTGATCATGTCTTGTCCATAGCCGGAGTTGTAAAGAAAGATGGTTAATGTCCTCGGATCTTACTCGTATGATGTCTATGTATGATTTATACCTATCTGATTCTGATATGTTTTATATACTTGTTGTCGGATATTTTATATATTATGTCTCCAGGACTATTACAAGTTATTCATAGCCTTACTCTATGACGTCTCTTCGCCCTTCTATACCAATGGTAAACGAGAACCGTGTATAGGATTAAAATAATGATGATAACGGACATTACGATCGCAAATACATGGTAAGAGCCGCTAGGAACTCGATCGTTGTGGGGAAGATAAACATTTAGAGAAAATATACCTGCATCCTGTCAGGACAAGAATGGTGAGTTGAAAAAAAGGTAAGACGAACCAACGTAAGACTGGATGCACAGTACCGCAACCGTGATGGAGGTTAAATAAAAAAGTGCTTTACTCTCGCCGGATTTTGTGATCACCAAGTCCGTGCGTAGTTGTGAGAGGTAAGTCGGATGTAGCTGACCCAACATGCGCTCATAGTGGGCCAAAGAATGCTGGAGGGTAAAAATGTGGTCTATGGCATAGTTGGCAAGAGTATATGGAGAAGAGAAATGTAACAAACCTTGCACATCGTCCATATGCATTGCAATATCTAGTGCATCTAGATTAGACTTGGCACCTACTTTGAAGTAGCTGTCAGCTAGGAGGCGCTTCCGTATCTGTGCAATGACTTCGGACTTCGTTGCTAGTAATCTACCTAACAACGTCACTAATCTTCTTACCCTAGCAATGCGGCGAAGGGTGTTTTTGGAATTCTGAACGAGATTATCGGTGGGTGTCTTTTTGCACTGGGACGCTGGACGTCGGAAATACCGCGATAGATTCAAGGCAGAGAGGCATGTAATAGAATATCGAATTCGGCGACTGTCATTATCTCCGAACTCCGATTTTTCGCTCATTATTTCCGATTTTTGATCATCTCCTGTTGTGTCAAAACCCTTTTCTGGTGGAGTTGTAGGTCCCAGCTCCGAGGAGATTTCATCCGCATATCGTTGATTGTGGCCGGAGAATATCAATTTGTCAATGGCAGCAATCTCCTTGTCGATCTCCTCTATGTAAGGAAAGAATGAGTCAACAATCGAGTCCAGAAGGCTATGTGCAATCCAATCTGGCGGAGAAACCAGTCAGTGAAAGCCTCAAGCGCATCCAAATTACACATGCCGGCGGACATGTTGAACACTTCCCCCAGGCGTTGCACTCGAAGTCTAACTCGATCTGTATGTTCTGAGGATGAAATTGATGCGAACCGGCTTACAGACGAGTAAAAGAATATATGTACCTGATATATCTGTAAAGTGAAACTGCGGATGCTCAGACAACGCTAATAACCAAGCAAGCCACCCCTCACAGAGCAGATCCCGTCTTTGAATACAGTGAGGTATACGTTGGTTTCGCCCACCGGATCTTCACCGTGTGTATGATCCGTGTTCTCACGAGTATTTCGTGTTGCTATAGCTCGGAATGATATGAAATAATAGCCAAGCTTTGGAAATGATTCTAGTTTTTCGCTAGGTTCATTTTGGAGAATATCTTCAAGAGTAAGGGGATGCAGGTGAAGTAACTGTAACCAATCATCATCGATTAGCAATCGCGTTCAAGTCAAGCAACCCACTTTGCCAATTTCACGCAAGTCCTCCCAAGAAGGAGATGCCACGTCAAGATACCAAGCCTTCGGACTTGACTCGCAAAGGTCGCATTCCAGTATTGCTGGAAGACAATCGACTCTTTTCTTGCCTTTCCTGTCCCGGGCAACGCGTCCAATAGAGGATAAGTCTTTATTAAGCAGCTGGTCTCTTCCATGGGTTCGACCAGTTTTCAACGAACGTCTGAGAATCACGTCTAGCTGACCAAGTATGAGAGGAAGCGAAGTAGTAGTCGTAAATCCATGTGGAAGATCGGGACGATGTCGTCCAGAAAGAAGCTGAGGAGGAAGATACAAGGTAAACTGTCTAGGAACTTGGCGAGGAGTTTTCCGTGCCTTCACAAGAGCAATATGCGCGGAAAATTCCCTCTCTGAGTTGGGACTATGAAAAATCGTGTCGCGACCATAACGAATAGATTTAGATCGATTATTTATTGTGGCCGACGAGCGCGAAGGCAAGGAAGAAAACGAGGAGCTAGATGAAGATGAACTGCGGCGCCTCGCCCAACGCGAGATGGCGTGCTCTACAACTGCAGCCAAAGCGCCGAGTCCAGCACGCGGGGGCAGAGAGGAGGAAGATGAGGAAGAGGCGAGGGATTGGGCATCATGAGGAGGGAATCCTCTGTAGATGTCGTTGGTGGCCATGTGTAAGGTAATAGGGGCGCACCGTTCCCACGTCACTCACTCCGTACGGCGACGCTTCCGTGACTCTTCACGGATTTGGGGCCGCCTCCGCTTCTCCCTTTGACCAACTTTTTTCTGCTTTTTCTCTATCGCTTTCTTTACTGCTCTCTTCCCTCCCTCAGCCGCCAGTGCCTCGTACCTCGCCTCCATCACCACTTTCTTCTTTTCAGCTGTTTTCGCGTGCCTGATGACAAAATTTCTATCTCCAAATTAAGACAACGTACCATTCTTCATCCACCATCCTTGTTTCCCTTGTTTCTGCTTCTCGCGTTCCTCTTTTGTCGCCTTACGCAGTGCTTCTACCTGAATCTTGTCTTGCCTATCTCTGTTTACAAGGCTTTCCATCCTTTTCACTGCTAATTCTAGCCGTTTCACTTCACTTTCTCGTTCATCCCTTTGATCGCGCGGTGTCGATGACGTCATTTTCCGCGCTCGTTTTAGTTCAGCTTTGAGGGCGTTCAACTCATTTCGCTGTGATTCAGCAAGAAATCCATAGTTGTTTTGGTATTTTTCTGCAGAGAACTCCCCAGCTACAGTTAAGAATCGTGGATCCCGTGGATCCTGATCAATATAAGATGTACTTTGCCATCCGGGATAGTAGCAGAATGCGCTTACTGGGGTTTTGACCTCAATGACCTGTCTCCTCCTTGTAACAGGTCTCTTGGAAGATATTTCCGTTGGGCTAGAAAAAGTTCTTCGCATTATAGTAGATTAATAGGCCATGGCACATACGCGTGCTTGTTGCGACGTTTCGGAATCTCAGACTTCGGCTTCAAGCTCCATTCTGGATTTCTGTTTCCTTTTGACCGATCGTTCGACTCTCCCTCGTCGAAACTTGTCTGGTGTCTTTCATCATCTGACTCGCTTTCGGAGTCTACCTCTGCTTGTCGCAAAGCGTACTGAGCCTTTCGCAAAGTCCCTAGAGGTAGGTGTGATAGATCTAATAAAGTAATTCAGCCACGGTAGACAGTGACATAGAACCCAAACCTTCTTGTATCTTTTCCTGTGCAGATTGTTAGGGCATAATAGGCTATGCACGTATCTAACACACCAAGTTCATTTTCGGCACTAGTTTCCGTCCCTCATCTTCGCTGCTTGACTCGCTGCCACTTCCTGACAGAATTCCAAGTTCGTCTTCATCGACCCACCGAGCCACACGCGGAGCATCAGCATCTTCCTCGTCTTCTATCGTTTCACCTTCGTTCTCATAGCTCTCCGTGTCCCTTTCTATCTCGTCCGTGTTGCTCATGATTTCATTCTCATCAGAGTCCGACTCCAGGCTACCTTCACTTTCCGATTCTACCTTAGATTTTCGTTTGGAACGGACATCGCTTTGCTCTAAAAATCCTCCTGTCAGGTCTCTAACTGATTTTGGAGGAGCCCTCGAAGCAGGACGCGGTCGTCGGGGCATAGTAATGCTATGGGAGTGAAGAGATTAGCTTAAGGATACTGCCACGACGGTTATTACGTTAATAATATTATTAATAACCGGCGCCGCTATGCCTACCACAACAGGCAGTCACTGAGGGATTTCGGATGGTAGAAATAGGACAGAATTGTTGGCAGAATTGAATATTTTGCCTTAGCAAAGCTCAAGATGAAAAATCACAAAAATGGTTGATTTCAGGGAACATTTCAGATGTAAATTCAGAGCAACTGAACCAAAATATTTGGGGTCCACGAAAATATTGATTTCGGAATGCTGGCGAAAGAACATATTTTCGAGGTTTATTGGCTCCTGTATAACAGCTTCTGAAAGACGTAGATTGAGATTAACCTGATGAACTATCTGAAAATCAACGAAATGATTGATTTCAGGGAACATTTCAGATGTGAGTTCCGAGCAACGGAATCAAACTATTTCAATTTGAGGTCCACAAAAATATTGATTTCAGAATGCCAGCGAAAGAACATATTTCTGAAAGACGTAGATTCAGATTAAGTCTCTGGGCTAAATCTACTATATTTTTCTTCGCAAAAGGTGCATTTCTACTGAGTCACAATGGTAGCTACTATGTCATCGAGAGCGAGTGAGCATGAATGATCAAGAGCGAATGATGGGTGCGAGAGCGTTGCCGGAACAGTTGAAAGCTAATGAATTCAATGACATCAGAACCCGAACGTAATTGAGAGTTATCGTAATATTTAGGTAACTACCATGGAACGAGAGGTGAGGCCTTGAGGTTGCGGTTATCGTGTTATCGTCGAAAGGGGAGGTAGGTCCTCGGCAGAAGGACGTATTTCTGCCAAGTTACCGTAACTTGGATGTGAGATATGTAACTGCACCGTCGATCCTTTCAGTACAGAGATGGAGAGCCCATGAAGGGCGAGAGCCGAGTCTGGGGGCTCAACAAGCTTGAAGGTGTTCTATAAGCCACGCCGGCGAGTGCAGACGGCGCGTTCAAAAGCTGGAGAAGAGCGCCAGATGCGCCGAGTATGTTGAGCGCACGACAGTCCACAATGGACTTGCAGAGTGCGACCACCATGCCTACCACTCTCCGGCTTAATTGTCTCATAGAAGACGAAGATAAAGTCTTCCCAGTTAACGCGGCATGCAATGATGAGGTTAGCGAGTTGAAGAAATTGATACAAAAGGAGCGAGCACTGGGTACCCTAAAGGGTGTCGATCCTCATGATCTGGAATTGTGGAAGGTGAGCGCCATCGACGATCTGCTATGTGAAATGACATTGCTTTTCTTAGCCCAAGGAACTCAACCTCATTGCCGCCAAGCCAAGCAACATTCTCGTTGACCGTATCAAGCACCTGGACTTTTCAAAATTTACAGACAAATTAGAGGCCGTGGACAACGTCTTCGATATCTTTCCACCAGAGCCTCCCAAAGGCTACATCCACATAATTGTAAAGGTCCCACATACCGGTGAGCCCCTTATGCTTGTGAATGCCGCTCGTCTAACCGCCCTCCCACCACCCATCCACCCATCTCCACCGCTCCTTCATGCATTCCTGCCGTCCGTTTACCTTCTTCCCGACCCCCCTTAAATATGAATATGTTATCACACTGGCTGTCATTGCCTTGTATCCTGCCTCTCACCCTCGCATACATGTTCTCCAACGCCATCAGAGCGTCCTTTTAAACGAACTCGTTTCGATAATTCACCGCCACAGACCCCACCTCCTAAGGTGCAAGCAGGAACGATTGAAGCCAATAGTAGGTGATGTACCTTCAACTGTGGATGACTTTGTGAACAGTTTTCATTAGATTTATCCCCACGCCTCGACCACCAACAGACGAAAATTAAAATAGCCGATGCACTTGCAGGCTTTGAGAAGTATTTTGAATACTTGGCTACTGGGGAGTTGGACGCGCATCTTGACTCAATCCGACCTGAAGACAAACTTATAGAGTTAGGGGTGGATCTACCCATTAGCCCAATTCTTCTCCTTCACGACCTCGGCAAGCATCTGGATCAGAAACGAATCGAAGATTTGTTTAAGCCCAATGCCTATAGAATGTGTACTATAACGTTCGTGGTGCTGCGATAATTGTGAAAACAATTCTAATCTTACTCGCCCTTTCTAGCCATCTGTTTAGCGTCTCTGGCTCGGGTAAAACGCGGCTTTCGCTTGACGGCCTTTGCTGTCATTGGGGCTTTTATATTTCGTGCAGGACTGAGATAGGTACAGCATCTGGCTCCAACGACTTCACCATAGCGACCAAAATGCTGAAATCTATGGGTAGTTGGTGCGCAGACCCTCCGGACTTTTCCAATAACAGCACTGCTGCTCACCGCGCCTTTGCCATGTTGTTGTGTGCACGCGTTGTTATCTTCGAACAACTTGTGAAACAATTTCCTGCCAATACAAACATCACGGATGCTCGACGCCGATGGGTCCTTGCTCAAGTTTTGCCTCCCTGTTTGGTGGAACAGACTCAAGACCTCTTTGTCACAGTGCTTCGGGCCCTTCGGAATGCTGATACTGACATTATGCTTCAAATCGTTGAAGACTTACGGGATGACATCATGACCACAAGAAAAGATCTGTTTCCTGAGGGAAAGAGGACACCTTTATTCATCGTTATCGACGAGGCACAGGTGGCTGCCAATAATCTAAAGTGCTTTCCCTCTACGTCAGGAAACGGGCCCATTCTTCGTGAAATGGTTCAGTTCTTTCAATCCACTGTCATCTTCAATAAAATTATTCTTTCGGGAACTGGTCTGTCGATGGGAATGGTGAAAGACGCGACGGGTTCTCTTTCTGCGAAAGCAGCGCCAACACGGGTCCAGGAAGTGTTCTCTAACGTTGGGTGTTTCACGAGGGAGGATCCTTCTCAAGAGGCTTATATTCGTCGGTACCTCACTCTCTCCGATAATGACATCTCAGATAAGCGATTGTTGGAGCGCATGAAGTTCTGGTTTTCTGGCCGGTATGTCTATTATTTGGCGCTACAAGATTCCTTCTCATCGATTATAGTTATCGCCTGACGGCGAGCCTTATTGAGATTTTTCTCCACTCGGAATATGTCCCGCGCCACCGTGCCCTCACCTCGTTCGCTGAATGCTTGACAGGATTCAAGATTACCGACGCAATCGATCTCGAGGCCGGTGAACCACATATTTCTTCCGGTTTGGATATAAAGATCAAAAGCTATCGACCGCTTACTGATTTGTGCCGCCTTTTCGAAGAAAAAGAATTATCAAAAAGTCAGTGTAATCTCTCTTTTACTGATTCGTGTGCCGACCGCGTATTTAATAGGAATGCAATTGATAAATTACCTAACTGACGCTCTTATGCGATGGACTTTAGGAAGTGAACTAACGTCCATTCCCATTGAAAACAACATGCAAGAAATGATTACCCTGGGTGTAGGCTTTTTGGCTGAGATGCCATCCACATTGAAAGATAACGTGAACGTTCCTGTATACATTTCCGAACCATTGGTAGTTCTCTCTCTTAGGTCGATTTTTGAAACCCAGAGATGGACGACGATGAAGGTGCAGATGACTAGGTCATTTCGCAATGCTCTCAACCCTTCAGGGTTAGGATATGTGCTCGAAACGGCTCTGCCTCTGGTGATCATGGAAACTTTTGGGGGAAAGTTCAGTCCCCTCGAAGAGGCCTTCATCTTTAAGCCCGGGTCATCACTAGGGTCGAGGAGAGTTACCTTAGTCGCTCTGAAGCGTATCGCCAGTGGTGAAATGCAGACCTGCCCAGTATCGTGGAATAAAGGGAGTTCTGACCGCTTTGGTCTCAAGGCTAAAACGCCCGCTCACGTTCTTGAATTTTTCGACAATCCCGATGGAAAGATATTCCTTTTTCCAGACAACCACATGCGCCCCGACCTGTTGTGGTTCTTTCAAGACGAAGAAACAAAGGAGCTGATTCTTTGTTTTGACCAATCAAAACTTACTCTAAACTCCAAGACCTGGAAAAAAGCCATCCAGGCGCTCACACCCCAATTCTTCTATATGATGATGGTAGGTATCATACTTTGCAATCCCTGCCTCTACCCTTATCTTGACGTTTATAGAAAAAGGGAGAACCAGTTCCATATGCGCCAATGTCGTATCCGGATCTTTCGAACGATTTGAAGGTGACTTTGAAGATGGCTCTTGGGGAAGATGGAGGTGCACCAGAAGCAGTTCAGTCTTATTTCACCAAGAGCAAGACTAAAGCTACCTCCCCTTCAACCCCCCGAGAGACGCCCAGGTTCCTTCGCATCATTTCATCTCCCGATGATGATCAGAAACAGCGTTTGGATGGGAAGGATGATTTGGTTCTTTTGCGGTGGGATAAAGTGAAAGAATATATCGGTTCAACAGCCGATTCAGTGGTAAAGACTATAGGGTCAGTTGTACCTTAAATGTGGTTCTCCAAGTTTGTTCCGTCATTATGAGAAATATGTTCTTTCGCTGACATTCTGAAATCAATATTTTTGTGGACCTCAAATAGTTTGATTCAGTTGCTCGGAATTCACATCTGAAATGTTCCCTGAAACTGGAATTAATCATTTCGGTGATTTTCAGATAGCTCATCAGTTAATCTCAATCTAAGGATCTCTTCGCAAAATTCTGACTCAGGATGTCTTTCAGAAGCTGTTATACAGGAGCCAATAAGCCTCAAAAATATGTTCTTTCGCCAGCATTCCGAAATCAATATTTTCATGGACCCCAAATATTTTGGTTCAGTTGCTCTGAATTTACATCTGAAATGTTCCCTGAAATCAACCATTTTTGTGATTTTTAATCTTGAGCTTTGCCAAGGCAAAATATTTAATTCTGCCAACAATTCTGTCCTATTTCCACCATCCGAAATCCCTCCCTGCCTGTTGTGCACATTGATGGTGGACGAGTTTTACACATTGTCTGTAACTACATATCGTCCATTCTCCAAGCGCACGCGCAGTGAAAGGCCATTAGATGCCAATCCCGTTCTCCATACCGGCGTTATGCCAAACCAGGCGCCAAATTTCGCTAACCATCTTTGGCGACGTCTACCTGTTCGTATGGGATCCTCGAGAAGCCCCTCCCATCGGTACGCTGGGCGCATACGGGTAAAGGATACGTCATAATCTGTGCCACCTCCAGTTCCGAGACTTGACGTTGGCCCTTGTGTCTCTAGATCTACTCCGTCCATGTCCAACTCTCGACTCTCGTCCCCAATATAGAATATGAGAGCCTGTATGATATAGCGGATTGATGCTTATGACCCAAAATAGTAAACATACCTGCTGCGATGATCTGAACACAATCTCGTATAATCTCATGTAGATCTTGTTCAGTAGTCCTGTATGGAAGAAATTCTCTCGTGATAGTAGTCCCCTTTGAGTAAGGAAATTTTCCAGAGCGGGTCGTGGTATAGGGGTATAGGCAATGGATGTCGGATAGTACGGATTGAAATCCTTAGCGTAAAGTCTGAGGGACTTTACCGCCGCATTATTTCTCCGCCATAGATCATCCTAATTCATTACGATTAAGGAGCTTCAGAATGCATGTAGCAGGACTACGCACCCAAAATATGTACCACCATGCACTTACTTCATTGTGTGTTACGTATAGGAAGCGCTCGTGGACTGCATTCAGAACGTCTCCATATTCGCACATGAGTTGTCTAACACGGATGTCTTGCTCGTGCTCGATACATTCCGGAGTGAAAAATTGAGGTCGATCGTAAACAGCCGACAGAAATTGATACGATAACACTCTTCGTTTCCACCGGCATTCTTTCCTCTGGTAGAACCGATAACCTGTCAAAGCCTTCTCAACACGACGAATGTTAGTTGATATAAGATGCCGATTCAGCTCCAAGAATTTGGCTAGAGGTGTCGTGAGGTCGAGATCATCGTTGAGGCCTATTACATCCCCCGACACTTGCACGTCCCTAGCATACTTTAATCGAACGTCAAAACCACTGCCAAGCTGCATTCCGTTCCAGATTAGATGCCCACGTCGCTTGATCTGCAATGTACAAGTCTGAAATTGCCTGGATGCCCCTGCATAATAGCGATTCCGCTGGCAACACTGCAAAGGCCAATAGTGATGCACATCAACAGACTAAAACATTTCCGTCTTTGATTTGAATTGGAATAGCGACATATACACGCACGGTAACATGCTGGTATGGCCATTGAACAGTCTTGCCTTCGAGCGAACGTAATGCTAGCCGTATCTGCCTTTTTCGTCGGATCTCCTGGCTGGAATTCTGTGTAACATATTCCTCCAGCTGATTCGCAGCTTGCAGAATAGCCAGAGACCCATCATCGTATCGGAGCACCTGGATAGCATTAGCAAGCCGTAAGGGATTCAAATAGGCTTACTGACTAGCGTCGGAGGAAATGGTATCCACCATGCGTTTCCGAAGTGTCCGGAGAAACCAATGGTGTCCCCTCCAGGTTTCTTCCAAAAACAATCGGGACCAATGAAATGTTTCAAGATTTCATTTTCCAGCTCACGGAATACATTCCATTTATGCTCTGATATCAAATTGATGGCTTGATGATACGTTACAGAGCCAATGTCCCTCAAGATCTGGACTAATTAGCAATATAGAGCATTATGACTAACGCCTCACCTTTAAATTCTCAACATGTCGTTCTCCAGGAGTGCCCTGGAAGTTCAATAAGTAAGGAGGATACTCGTTATCCTGAGGTCTGGCATAAAGAATTTGTTGGCCTTTCGGTATCGCGCTACTAGGAGAGGTCAAGAATAATGCGGTGATTGATTCTTGCCAGATCCTTCGTTTGACGTGTATGGAGGATTTTGAAATGTCCAGGCTATCAACGACTTCGATGAGTACCTGCGTTTAGCAACTTGGCCCAATGACAAATACCGTGGGGAGAATATATCTAAACCTGTGGATTTGACATGAATATCATATCTTTGTTTTCGTGCAAAGAACGTACTAAAATTAAGACGCTTTACGATGCCTGATGGGCTTGTTAGCGGAGTTGAGTTTAGTGTTATATAATTGCTCACGCTGAACAAGTAGTTGCGTAATGTTCCAATCAATGACAATAAAATCTGTGTCTGTCTTCACCGGGGGTCACGTTAAATGTGGAATACTTACAGGCAGTAAAACTATACGTAATCCCATAAATCCTGTAGAGACCTGTTACCAGGAAGATCGGTCATAACACGAAGATACGTACGCATATAGTACATACGTATCGAGTACTTGTTCGCCGGGTATGTTGAGCACAACAAGCAATCCAGTCAAGGATGTTGTGACATAGTTCAAGCGAGACGTCCATTCCTGAGCATTATTTACCGGGTCCATAAAAGGTGTATATATACATTGAACGACGAAAGATGCAATCATGCCGATCAGCAGAAGCACTTGTCGAACGATTGGGATGACAGTTCGAGAGACAGAACGGAACAAACAATTGTTTGAATCAAACGTTGCGACGATGAGAAGAGCGCTGAGTTTAGCAAATAGGTACGTCGATTCATAGGTCGACCAGCCGCGTCGAAAACCTGAGAATGTAGGTGAAGTTGAAACAAGAGTAATACTTAAGCCAACTCACCATCGTACAAGAATGCGAACGGATTGTGATCCCGGAGTAATAACCTTTGGTATTCGCCATCTAGTTCAACATTATTTCTACGACGGCCCAACTCCGTGAAACGGTCAGCTTTTGGCACAGCCAGCTTTATAACGCGTCGCAACTCCATCGGAAACCAGACGGTTAGCTTTAAAGCAGTGGTTAGTAATTATCATATGAAAAGCTGGACGCTCACAGATATAATAATAACGAAAGCAACAATGACGAGGAAGGGTGCCAAATTGATTTCATTGCGTTTCATGGTGGTTGTCCAGCAAAAATCCAATGGATCTAGATATACATTCGAGGGACCCAAAGGTGGCACTGAGGGTGGAAATGACGTCGCATTGAGGTATGGATTGGTTACAACCCAAAGATCTGATGACCACACTAGAACATGAACAGCCATCGTGCTCAACGGCAGATAAAAAACCGTCAATAGAAATGTGACTATGACAAGTCCCCATCTGCTATTTCTGGTCGTGCTGGCCTGGAGACCTTCCTGTGAATTGTAAAGCTCGCACTGCCTCGAGTAGCGATAGAAGATATATAAGAGGATGAAAGCAATGATCATGAACATCACAAGAAATAATATGGATTGAGAAAGTGTATTGCCGAAATTGAGCGCCAGAACATTCGGTCTGTTGGATGGTTAATGAGGCGTCAGGAAGAGATAAAGGACTCAAACATGGTGCCAAGCAACACTTGATGCCAATCACCCTTTAAGTTATTGCCCTTTACCGGCACTATTATGGGGCTAAAGTCATTGTGTACCGAGGCAGTCTTGGAACTCACCTATAGTATTAAGAAGTAAAGCAAAGATTTGCACTGTGTTAAAGAGGCCTTGCAAACTGTAATACATCGCTAATAAACTCGACCCCTAGTACACCATTGGAATTAAGCGTCGAGACGTGATGCGAGAATCACCACTTACCAGAATGCCAATCGCGGCGCTCAAGATGGCTCCCAAGACGTTTTTACGATATCTCCAGACAGGAACAAGTTTGTCATTGGATTCCAAGTCATCAAGAGACATCCCGGACTTGGTCAGTTTGTCCATCAGAGGAAACATCTGCGTGGAATTCCCATCGTGAGGTACGAAAGGAGGCGACGAGAACTCTGCCAAGCACTTGTCAAGCTGGGGGAGATATAGTGGTGCTGCGTTGCGAGAAAATATAACAGTCGCTGGGACTGGCGTTGGTGAACTTTGCGCGTCATTAGTGTTGGCGGATAATGCATCTAACTCTGCATGGGCGTAGCCCGTTGGAATTAAACGTTCCCATTCGTCCTTGTCGTGCAAGCCTGCACCGTCACGGGCCGGAGGTATGGTGGTGGATGATAAGCTCGTGTGACGAGAAGCAATGTCTGCGAGGTCTGTGATATCACGAGAATCCGTTCCGGCCCTGGCAGAGGAGGCAACTGATCCATCGTATGTCGTACCTTCGAGGGAGGGATTAGAAATCAGTTCTGCATGTCGACGGTGGATAGTGCGAGACTCGTGCTGGTGAGGATTACCGCTCATTTCATCGTTGAAGCTCTGGAACTTGAAGCGTCGAATGGAATAGTACTTGCAGCAAGGCACGCCATTGTAGCCAACATGCACATAAATATCAATATCATCATTAATTAAATTAGTTAAACTTATATGTAGTGTGTTTAAAACATAGTAAATATACCAGACTTGGCTCTTGGAGCGACGGCTGTCTTCTGTTTAACAGACGCAACCGTAACTTCTTTCCTTAGCCCACTCGCCTTCATCAATTTGATAATTAGGCTGCTCCTCTTCACCATTGTTTCTCCTGAGGCAGGTGCACGGTCATTGTCCGGTTCTGCTTGGTTGGCCTTCAATTTGTAGTGTTGTACTCGCGGATCATCAGGATTATACGGCCAGCCGCGCTTCCACTCTTCTTCCAACGGTGTCAATCGGTGAACTAGTTCAGGGTGCTCTGAGAGGTAGTCTTTGAGCGTGAAAGGGAGTTTGTCCTGTTCAAGTACCGAGGGATGTACAGTTTCCTGCGTGGTGTCGTCTAAAGAAGGAAGCGGCCTTGAAGAAACGGTTGCTACAGTGAAGAAACCAGTCGATGGACTATTTTGCAACTTTAATAAGTATTATATTCAATGGGTAAAATAGTCCGTGACCTACTCGTGCGGAGTTTGCTTTCCCCAAGGAGCCACCGGCTCCAAGTACTGTGCCAAGTACTGCATGTCGAGCGACAAAATGTCGCCGATTTGTCCCTGCTCACTGTTTTAATGATTGGATAATTGAGGTATATGATCATAACGAACCGCGATCCACATCAAAGTTAAATCGGCTAGGTCGTGAGCGGCAAATCCACCGCCAATCTACATATGATCAGAAATGTTGATAGAAAAGTCATAGCACATACGTCAGAGTGGGAGCCTGTCGGTCAAGTTTTAGAGCAAGAGAAGTTTATGTACAATGACACGAACCTGAAAACCAGCACTAACGGGTACAAGCACTTGAGCATGAGCAACAATAGTCGAAGGGTTGTCACTCACTTGTTTCAATACTTGTCCTTTTTGTCGACCGGCATCTGACTGCACGAATTTTAGGCAGCTCTGAGCGCAGTATTAGTAACAGGCTGTCAATGTCCAAGGTAACCTTCTTACGAAATCGACCCTTTTCTCATCCAGTGCCAAAGCCTGGTACGCTCTTTCAACGTGCTTGCCCAATTTTTTATCATGCAAACCAAACAGAGGGTGGACGGCACGAGTCAGCGATATCTCCTCGGGTAAACCAACAGAATTGACTGTGTCAAAAACGCATACACATCTGAAAATTACATTTGTAGGCTTCAATCATGGAGTTACGACTGTCAGACTCACTTGATGGTAAAATCGTCACCGTCTAGATTTGCTCGCCGTTTTCCGGTAGAATTTGGGTCAGTCCATCGAGAAAGCGTCGCTCTGAGGTTTGCCAGCT
This sequence comes from Amanita rubescens, assembly GCA_015039365.1. Taxonomy (NCBI): domain Eukaryota; kingdom Fungi; phylum Basidiomycota; class Agaricomycetes; order Agaricales; family Amanitaceae; genus Amanita; species Amanita rubescens. The sequence goes on from WION01000004.1 coordinate 958,890, forward strand.
CTGAAGCAGGGCATGGTAAGAAACAGAAAATTTATATCCAAGGTGATGCTTTACCGGTCTCGTCTTTTGCGTCTCCCATTTTCTGATACGTCTTGAATATGTCCGCAAAATTATCCATATCTTTACGATCGAGAATGCCCAATTGTCCCTACGGCGACGATCAACCTCTTCGGGCGAGATACACGAGCGCAACGTACAATAAGCGTAGCGATTATGCGTGCAGTATATGCGCCCTGTGGCAAAATAAGCGAGCTGTCCGACATCCATGGAACATCCATACTCGTGAAAAACCGAATAGAAATATCTGTGGCATCGCCTGTAAGGCCCATTATTAGAATGTTACATATACGGTACGGACCTCATCCCCTGGATGATAATTCCTGCGCGTGAGGGGTTAGCGCGGGCAACTGGGTGACACAAAGGGGCGTACTGAGCAATGAAGCCATAGCCTGCCTCGATCTTTTCAACTATACCAGACGAAGATGAGTTGCCGTTTCAGAGGTCGTATCTCAAATCATACCTATTGAGATGCCTGTCACGCCTGCGGGTGCGAATGAGTACCTTTGGATATAGTTTTTTTAAGTGGAACCCAACCATCTACAAGATACGAGTAGGTGCTATTGCCGCTTCCGACACCCGACAAATAATATACGATTTGAGGCACAGGTAGCTCGTGCCTGTTGTCCTTGTAGTGGATTGATCGGGCTAAGCGCTTGGGTGTTCATCAGACCGCGACAAGTAGCTGTGTATCAACATGTCCCCTTACCATTATGTTTGTATACTGGGTGCATTTTTGGGCGAGGCCGTCTTGCCATGTACTTGGAACCTCGTGAGCTGTGAACGAATAAAGTGACGAAGACTTTACCCGTCACATAACACAATGATCCTTTTCATCATTGTATTATGGGTGGACGTATGATGAGCAATGGCTGCCTGGGTATCATGCTCGCGGAGCGTGCTAGTAGGAGACTTAGACGAGACTGAGGTCATATTAGGGTGGTTAAGCAGTTAGATCACTAACCATGCTGCATGATGCTTATAAGCCTTGATAAATCCAGGTGGCTATGTTTAGACGCGTGCGGACATGCACGTTCCATCTTTTCCAACCGTTCACAACAGCACATGGTCCAGCTTCTTGTGATCGGTAACTCGGCACCGGCCTTTTTTTAATTTTTGCTATCCCTTCTTTAGATGGTAAGCCGCGGCGCAATGAAAACTCCGTAACGAGGTAATTAGGACCGACACGGGACGCTGCACTTCATTGTATTAACATTCACTCTAAAGTAATAAGACAACAATACGAGGGCAATTGTCATCTTCCAAAACGAAATTCTGCTATCGCATATTCATCCAGGGCTTCCCTAAAGGCGATTTCATCAAGCACACAATGACGCCCCGATTGCTGATTATAGCTGAACAAAATATCGCCGTTTTATCACCATTTGAGTCATCTGTACGAAGCACGGCCTTACCGGAACTCGGTCAGACTGATGTGCCATGGTGGGAAGCCATAGAGTTCAAGTGGCGCCTGATTGCCACAGGGGCCAATTGAATGGACAATCATGAAATCCGGTGTTGCGAGAGCGCCCTCTGCTGTAATATATCGTCAGTAACGCCGTATCGGGCACAGCAAATGGCATACACTCTAATAGCATGGCGAGGGTATCCACCGTAATTTGTGGCAACTGAAAATGCTGTTCAGCTGTCATTCGCATCCTTGTTTGCAGGAATGAATGAGCCGCTGCTGCTACAACGGGCTTAGCCGAGTTTCTTGATATGATACATAATGTAAGAGGCTTAGTAATGCTCTTTGCTCCTGAAATGAAATGAAAAGCACGGACGCGAGTATGTAGGTCAACACGTACGATTATTTGACCGTCTTTTTCTGACATTCAGACTATTGTTGACTTTTTTGGTGTAATGGGGTATTTCGATGGTGATTACATGAGAATAGGATGGTATAGGCGAGAGTGGTCGAGAATCAGCGTAGTCGGAAGGGGGTGGAGTCAAAGGGTATTCTATTTCTGAAGCGCTGGTATCTGATTCAGGGAACTGGTTTTGAATACGCTGTTCAATACGCGACGCGCAGCGCATGAGGATACCTAGAATACCAAATGAGAAATGCACGTTACGCCGCAGTAAACATACCATGCTCGTCATAGACAGTCAATCTTCGAATTCCAGTTGTACGACACCAATCCACTGTATTAGTTACACATTCTATAAGATCACCTTCGTCCTGGTCACAAGACTGGGGGACGTTTGAGATGAGAAGAGCCAGGTGTTTTGGAATCCGGTTGCGGTGGGCATCTAGTGGTTTTGGTGGCGTTCTAGTCAAAAGTTCGTGGAACACGCGGAGAGAAAGATACGATAGATGGAGTCTATGGATAAGGAACAGGAGGCAGCGGGACAGGAATTGCATACGACGCGTTGTGGTCTACGTGGATACATTCCGAATTACATACAGGCGGGAGCACGTGACATCACGTTAAACCAGGCTCTTGGATGCCCCGCTTAACCACGAGCAGGATGTTCGTCTTCCAGTTATCCAGCTTCACAACCTGGTCAAACTCGTATACTGCCCCCGTGAATGTGTCTACGTCCCCGGAATCAACAGCATCAATCAGAACGTTGATGAATTTCGCCTCTCGCGTTGATGCAAATGACGGGTCTTGACCAATGTATCGTTGCATGTTCCGTCTCGCCGTAACAATGTCCTGCATGATCCCTCAGAGATATCCGCATGTAAACACAGTAGAATGTACCTTTAGTGCCAGGGCACAGAGACCCGCCCGTAGCCAATATTCCTTGACACTGTATTTCGTCAGAGCCGACGTTAGTGAATGGTCGGCAACCTGTTCATATCGAGCGATGGCTGGCAGGTATTCTCCTAACTCAGCGTGAAGATCCGCAGCATCCTTATAGCATGCGTTCGCCGTCCTTTGAATTTGTTCACTAATTAATCCACACATCCGCAAAGAAATAACATACGCGTTAGCATCCTCTTGGGCATACCAGTCGCCCGCTCTCACATAGCTCTCGCAAGCTTTGCGTAAATCGTTTGACTCTTGCAGATAAATCTGACCGATCTCCTTCTCCCTGTCCGCCGCCTGGCGGAATCGGCCACTTTGAGTGAGGTGGATGATGGTCTGTGTTAGTGCCTGGATGGCCACTGCGACACTCTAAGAAACAGCCGAAGGAGACTGAACTGACACTCACGATCAGGATAACCTCGCTTGAAGGCTTTCGCTGCGTTCCACCACGCATTGGCAGCTTCGTTCTGTTCCTTGCATTTCTCCCTGCATTCAGCCTCCCTGGAAAAAGCATCGCCTGCCTCCTTGAAGAGCTTCTCGAGCTTGAACGCGTTTGCGGCCTGCTGATACAAATCGCCGGCTTCCTCGAACTTTGTGCTGGACGAGGAGAACCAGCCTGCGGAAGAAATGGCCTTTTTGTCGGCCTTCTCAAGTAAAGTCTGAGCGGTGCTCTTTGAAGGCATGATGTTGTTGGGTTCAGAAGGAGCTGCGGTTTCAAGTCATCTGACTCAAAATAGCTTGTTACCCTCATCAACTACTAGTATTCTACCATGTCTCTCTCTGAAGACATCATACGCAAACTATCAGATGCTCATCCCAAAGTTCCCATCATTAAATACCAATATGGTACTGCTGGCTTTAGAACGCTGTAAGCATTCCTACCGTTTATCGTCTGCACACTCCGACGCCTCTTCAGAGCTACTGTTCTAGATGGTGTACTATTCAGAGTAGGCATACTCGCCGCACTGCGCAGCAAAAAGCTGGACGGTCGAACTATTGGTGTAATGGTCACAGCTTCTCATAACCCTGAACAAGTCAGTGATCATCAGTTGGCTAGATAAGGCTTTTTGACGGGTCCTCCATCAGGATAATGGCGTCAAGCTGGTTGATCCCCGCGGAGAGATGCTTGAAGCATCCTGGGAGGTTCATGCAACGAACCTGGCAAATGCTGAAACCACCGATGAACTGATCGATAAGCTGAACGAGTTGATCAAGGCTACTAAAATTGACTTGTCAAGACCCGCTAGGGTTATTTATGCACGCGATACAAGGCCCTCAGGAGAAAGCTTGGTCTCTGCTCTTGAAGATGGATTGGAGGCCTTAGATACCGAGTCCCGAAACGCTGGAGTCACAAGTACCCCAATCCTTCATTATCTTGTTAGAGCTATGAATACCAAAGGAACCAGTGAAAGCTACGGGGATGACTCTGAACAAGGATACCATGAAAAGCTAAGTGAGGCTTTCAAGAAATTAGTGGTATGGCTGCAGATTTGAGGAGATCATATTCCCCATTGACACCCACGCAAGGCCGGACGACCCCCCTTGGGGCCGATTGTTATCGACTGTGCCAATGGAGTTGGGGCACCAGTTGCAGGCACACTTTCCCAGTATATTGGCAGTGCCTTGCCCCTGGTACTGGAGAACACTGCAATTAATATGCTAGGTGCCCTGAACAACCAATGCGGAGCTGACTTCGTTAAGACGTCACAGAAGCTCCCGCCTTCTCTCATCAGTAAACTCAAGCCCGGTCAACGCGCTTGCAGTCTTGACGGTGATGCGGACAGGCTGATTTATTATTATCTTGATGAGCGAGGCAACTTCCATATGCTCGATGGCGATAAAATAGCCGCCCTTGTTTCTACGTTCATAGTGGATCTTGTGAAATCAGCAGGTCTTGAACAAAGGATCAAAGTTGGGGTGGTTCAAACTGCTTATGCTAACGGTGCTTCTACCAAGTTCTTGACCCAGGTAAGGAACTATAAAACAAGTGCGAGAACGCAAACTCAGAAACATGACAGAGTCTCCCGGTAAAATGTGTACCCACAGGTGTTAAACATCTTCATACTGCTGCAGAGCACTTTGACGTTGGTGTATATTTTGAGGCAAACGGCCATGGCACTGTTCTGTTCTCTCGGGAGACATTGGACTGCCTGAATAAGCACGAGCCGACGACACCTGCACAGTCCACAGCTCTCGAACGCCTTGTCGAACTGACTCGCTTGATCAATCAAACTGTTGGTGATGGACTCTCTGACATGCTGCTTGTTGAAGTTGTATTGGCGCACAAAGCTTATTCGGGGGTTGAATGGGACTCGCTGTACACCGACCTTCCGAACCGCTTGGTCAAAGTAGTCGTATCTAACCGCCACGCCTTCCGTACGGAGAACGCCGAACGGCGACTAGTCAGCCCGCCTGGTTTACAAGCCAAAATTGATGAGATGGTCCGGAGGTACGAAGGAGGTCGATCATTTGTGAGACCGAGCGGGACAGAGGACGTGGTCAGAGTATACGCGGAGGCTGCAGTGAGGACCCAAGCAGATGGTAAGCTCTTGACCTTACTCAGGCAAAGCCAACAAATGACGCTTGGACAGAATTGGCATTCCGGGTGGCAGGATTAGTCTATGACGAGGCAGGAGGTGATCCCACGAGGCGCCCAAAGGAGTTTCTATGATTGATATTCCTGGAGAGTATTACATGTAAAAATAAGTTTTCCGAGTCATTCCTTGATTCTTGTAGTAATGATGCAGATGTGCACCACCAACTTGACGTAAATCGCATTTCATTTTCTCTCTCATGTGTCGGTTCGTCATCTACAAAGGATCCTCTCCAGTCCAGCTTTCTCATGTCAGCACTCATGTTACAAGTCTCTTCCCCGTATTGTCTGACCCTGTATCCAGCTACTCACACGACCATGTCATTCTATCATCAATCAAGCTTTTGATTCCCGTCTGCGGGTCGACCGGAGGCGCCCTATGAACGGTGATGGTTTTGGTGTAGGCAAGTGTCACGCGCTTCAGTAACCGGCGCCTCTAATCTCCCTCTCTGATAGGTTGGTATGACTCGGTTTTTGACGAAGAGCTTGGATGCCAACCCTGCATATTTACTTCCGTCACGCCGGTTCGTCAAATTCGTGTCGCATCACTCATTCCTCAAATTCGATGCGATGTTAGGCATGGAACAATGTGAATCTAACTCGTCTGGCAGAGAAAATAAAGTCGCCCCTTGTCTTGTGAGCACCCCCTTTCCCCGGAACGCCGCTTTCTGACACATGTGCGCAGTGGTCATGTGCGGGCGACAACGGAAGGGTCACTCTCCCTCGATAACTGCCATCCTTTTGTGCACGGAAAGTTGATGGTGTGTCCTCCTTTGCGCATTTGTTTCAAATCTAATTGCCGTGTTGCAAAGTTCATGCATAATGGAAGCATAGCCGATTTTCACCGCATAAAGAGAAAACTCCAGAGTACTCTACCTGATGTAGCATTCAATACCGTGAACGGAAATACAGGTATGCATTCTACCGCGATTATATACAGACCGTTATTCACCGGCGTTCGGAAGACTCGGAATGGGCCTTTGCGTTATTCCTGGCCAAAGTAAGATAATAATAGCTTTATGGTTTCCCTTGGTTTAACCTCCAGCCTACCAGCTGCCGGACCCCGACGCGAAATCTTTCAGTTTAGAGACCCTTCGCAAAGCGATGCTTGCTGCTATATCTAGCCTGAATGAGTTTGCTGAAGAGGCTGAAATCACTGAGGTGCGAAGTTTGCATTTATCAGCTGTCACCTTAGTTCACTTCTTTTCGATTTCATTCAGCCAAGCCTGTTGAATTTCTGTATCACAGACGGCGAGAGCGTTGTTGTTACTCGCTATGTGTCATCGCGAACAGATGAAGCGGCATCACTAGTATGTGCTCCCTAATCCATGAGAACAATTGCCTCAAGTTTACCTAGTGGTTTTCATCCGGCACGACATTTAGCGAATACGCCAATGGCGGTCATTACAAAATGTCAAAAGCTGATAAACGAGAAAACATGATAATGGTATGTAATCATATTTCCATGGTGATCAGCATCTCAGGTTTGTGTGAAGATTGCTAGCGAACCATTGACTTTCGAGCGGGGTGGGTGTCATAACTACATGGTATCTTATGACGACTGAAATATTACCAGCGGACTGGATGGAAATCAAGACGAATACTATGGTTGTCATAACGCCCAAGATGAATTTACTTCAGATACCCATTATCGACAAGTTCTATGTTCGACCTTCTGATCCGGCTGCACTTGCTCGTAATACAGAATTTGCGCGTGAGAAAGGTTTCCTTAATCCTCGAACAGCCATTGATGCGGTGGGCAAGAGGCTCGGAAACAAGGATGCCAAACATGTCTGCTGTTGAGCGCTGACCTAGGTAGTGTATTATAGGATGAGTTTTATTGTAGATGATTCGAGTCTAATAGTCAAATTTACGTGACAAACACATGCATCACGCATGAGTACATGAGTCACAACAAGGAGAATTGGTCACTCTAAAAAACGTCCATGACGGCGAGGGAGCGGATACTCGTGTTCGCATAATCGCTGACCTTCCATGATGAATCCATGGCTTCTATGGAGCGCTGTTTCCACGACAGCGAGGTAAGTCTTTGACTGAATGTCTGGTCTTGTGATTCCCTAATCGTTAAAACAGAATGTCGACAGTGCTCCAGATCCTTATATTTCTTCCTTTGACTTTGGCGACGTTATCAAGACAGGCCTTCCTCTTGCTTTCTCTTCTCTTGTGTTCACACTCTCTCATTCACGGAACGTTGCTCTGGATCTGGGGCTCAAATGTCTTGTCTGTCCTTCAAGTGCCTATGCACCCCTTTCTTCTACTCTTGTGCTTTAACATCTTCTCGTCATCAATAAGCCCGTGGATTGTTACTGCCACCGAATGGTGGGGCACAATTCTGATGATGATGGGCCCTCTGTTCATCGCAATGGAAGGTCTTTCCAGTTTGCTTGTCGCTCAAAAGTTGGGTCAAGAGGGGAAGAAACTGGAAGAAACTGGAGAAGTAACTCAGTTTGGTCTATTGATTGCAGCTTCTGCGACATACGTTGCTTCTGCATGGTGGATAGTTGATGTAGGTTCTTACCCGTTACGTCTTTCCGGTCACTAAGCCTCACTTTATTAGTCGTATCCGTCAGCAGCATCGTCCCCTTTATCATCGACCCTTTTGGGAGTAGCGATAACCACTTTTCTCTTCCTTACATGCATCGGGTTTTGGCTGCGGCGCACCAAAACCATAGAGTCATCCAGTCTTGCATTATTCATTGCCTACAATGTCTGGTTGTGCGGTTTCGACCAGAAATCCTTTTCAGACCCTGCATCATCATAGTACGTTTTCTAATATCTTCCTCGGCATAACTTACTAAAGTATGACCTAGTGCACCCCTCCTCTCTAATCTTCTTCCCCATTTCCAAACGCTGATCAATTTCCTAATTAACACGCTACCCAAACCTGTTTTAATAGCACTCCTCTACCGACTTTTCATTCTACACATGGCCTCGCGCATCTTACCTACCATTGGAGCGGACGACTGGAGTCCAGAAGATTCGGATAATCCATGGGAGGACAGACCTGTGAGTGTCCATTTTGAACTACCGAGAAACTAACGAACATTGAATGTAGACTTCTACATTTACCCGAATTATTCTCACCTATCGTCAGACTCTTTTTGTCACTGTATACTCTCATCTGTTGCGTGAGTTTATTCAATTGCGATCTCCTTCGTTTTCTAACATCAATTCGATCAAGTTCTGGACCACTCATCTCAGATTTGGTGGAGATGGGCAAATATTTTTTTAACTTTAGCAATCTGGTCAATAGAACTTACGGTTAGCACGGATGACGATGTTGTGACAAAAGAATGGAAGATTGATTAGCATGTCATAATAGCTTTCCAGTTCTTCGACCAATGGATGGGTTTCAGCGTTAACGTTCAACAATAATGATCAGTTAAGATGCCTGATTTTCCTTCCACTCAGCCATGCTATCATCTTCACCCTCGTAAAACTCGCGTTTCCAGATTTGTGCTTTCCCCTTAACCTCTTCCAGTATAAGCTCACAAACCAGGAAGGCTTCTTTCCTATGAGGCGAGGAAACCGCAATCACTTGAAAAGGATTGAGTATTCGCGCAAGGATGGCCTCGGCCAGCGTGTTCATACCAATAGATGGTTCCCCGACAGGCACTATTCCTATCCTGTGATGCAATGCACAATGAATAATGGATGATGTTGGTTCCCTGGCCATGGTGTGCTCAGATCTCGCCACGGATTTTGCAGCGTCGCACACAATATTCGTCATGGTTTTGAGAGCTAGTCTGGTGTACGCCTGATACTCCAACTTTCGCACCGCCTTGCCTATAGTATATGAACATGACCAAAATGAACATGTTCTTTTCGTCATACTGACCATTGAATGAGTTGCGAGTAGTACCTAGTGCAGTCAACTGAGATAACGTTCAGATAGAAACCAAGTTAATCACCGATGAAAGTAGCTATTGCGCCTGCACGGTCATCCTGAACAGACTTGATTATGCGATTGACATCTAGTGTATAAGAAATAGTGCAGGTGCCGTACTCATTCTTAACTTGACCCTCTGTCGACGCAGCTGGTAAGTCCATTATCTTATCTTTATTTGCCAGTGTTCAGTCACTGGGGTTTATGTAAAGGGTGGCCCTCCCATACTGTTTCCATGTCTTTTGGTAGGCTCATACCCCATGCAAGACGTCTGTCCACATTAAACCAGTACAAACGTGCTCTCGAACGACGCGCACCGATTGATATTCATCCAGAAGTCGAGGATGCGCTTGCAAATAACAAGCCACTTGTAGCTCTTGAAACGACACTCATAACGCATGGCATACCACAGCCAGAAAATTTTCGACTTGGGCGTTCACTGGAAAGCATTGTGAGGTCAACAGGGTCCATTCCAGCTACAATTGGTGTGATCGACGGACGCGTCAAGATTGGACTTGACGAGAGTCAGTTACAGAGGCTTGCAGAGAAGACACATAAGCCCGTAAAGATCTCCAGACGGGACATTGCAGCCGCTATCGCGACGAAGGCTGACGGAGGTTAGTGCGTGTTCAATATTCTTGGTCTCAAGTTTAAGGACAATTCAGGTACAACGTGTAGTGCTACATTAATCTTCGCCGCACTGGCTGGGATAAAGGTATCTCGGCGGCTTCAGTGGAATCCTTACTTGTTTGCTAAAGGGTCTCGCAGGTCTTTGCAACGGGGGGGTAAGCTTTTTTGGGTCTGATGTTCCGAGACGTTTGATTGTTGAGCTGGTTAGGCTGGGAGGTGTCCATCGCGGTGGAGAGACTTGTATGTGTCTTTCTCGAATACCTGCAAAGTAACTGTAACTTGACGTGTTTGACAATAGCGATGGATATTTCGGCCGATCTCGTTGAACTCTCCAGATGTCCAGTGGGCCTTGTGTCGGCCGGCGTTAAATCAATTCTAGATATTGGACGGTAAACTCGTCTTCTACCTCTGTTGACACGCAACTCATTGCTTATAGGACATTAGAGTACCTTGTATGGATACCATCATAGATTACTCGAGCAGCTAATTGTGATGCGTTCTAGGAAACGCTCGGTGTTCCAGTTGTTTCTTATGGCAACTCTCGCGAATTTCCTGCGTTCTTCAGCCGTCGGAGTGGTTTCGAGGTACGTACTAATACAGTTTCATACCATGTTGTAACCGAATGCTAGGTGCCGTGGAATGTGTCAGATCCTCTGACTGCTGCTAAAGTTCTCTGTTAGTTCTCCTTTGAACCTGATTTCGATCTCTTCTGATCAAAATTTCACCAGATACTCAATGGCAACTTGGAATGAGCAATGGTGCACTTGTAGCTGTTCCCATACCCGAGCAATACGAAAAGATGGGCTCGAAAATACAGGATGCCGTTAATCAGGCCGTTGCAGAATCAGAGAAGAACGGAATCAGCAGGCGAGGAAAAGAAGCAACACCTTGGTTATTGCAACGCGTCTCCGAACTTACGAATCAGGACAGCCTAATATCAAACACTGCACTCCTTGAAAACACCGCAAAAATAGGTTGGTCTTATCATTACCTCCATATCTTCACCACGATTAATCATGTATACTGTCTCAGGGGGTCAGATTGCGGTCCACTATCATAGACTGTTGGATGAATCTACAGTAAGAACAAACGGCTCTGAAGGGTTTCGTTAGAACAAATCAGTGTTGTTCAGGTTCCTCAGATGCCCATGTCTTTGGTCGAGAATCGAGATATGATTCGTGATAAACATACAGATACTCCTGTTGTTCGTGACATTGCTTTTCGATTTACTTCTTGACGTGACTAGAACGAAGGATAACGTTTCTGCTTCATCTCCGACGAAGCTCGCTGTTATCGGTTCTGCAGCAGTCGATATTACCGCGAACGCTGTACTTGCCAGTAGTGCAGATCTTGGAAGACATACGACCATGCCTGGTAATGTGTCGTTGACCCTTGGAGGCGTGGCTCGAAACATAGCCGAGGCCGCTCATCGTGTGCTAGCGTCGATTCCCGACTTTGCGTCTTCGCCACATCCGTTGCTGATCTCACCAGTCGGTGTTGATCCATTTGGCAAACTGCTGACATCAGAAACGAAAGCTATTGGCATGCGGACCGATGGATTATTGAAACGTGCATTGGTCCAGAGGACCGCAGTATGCAATATGGTGCTCGACAATAGAGGCGACTTAATAAGCGGCGTCGCTGACATGGAAATTACAGAAACGTTTGCCCCCGAAGAGGTTTTGTCATTCCATTCTCGTGAAAAAATCGTCTCATGTATATCATAGATTTTACCTATCCTTGACAAGGCCAGGCCAGGCATCATTGCATTGGACGGAAATCTTAGCTCAGCTACACTGGCTGCAGTTGTCAAATACTGCGTTCAGCAGGGGATCAAAGGTATATATACTCAGAATATTTCTAGACCTTCCTGAACCCTCTACCTTAGTGTTTTTGTGAGGCACACTATGTGATTGAATGCCTAATTTACTAATGAATTTATGAAAGTGAGCCGACATCGGTGGCAAAATCAACATCCATTCTCCCAGCAATTGCCTCGTGTCTAGATTCGGGCGCTGCTCCAATCACCTTCGCATCGCCTAACCTCCTGGAATTATCACATTTGTACCAAGCTGCGCGGTCAGAACCTCATGATCTCATGTCACATCCAACTTGGTGGTCATCTATCGACAGTTTTTCCCTCGGATCCGCTTACCGCACAGATCTAGAACAGCTTGCGAAGCGTAGGGTGTGCGATAAAGATACTAGCAGGGGAACTTTAGCACTCCTCATCGACGAAGGCGTTGCGCAAATGGCTGTCAACCTGCTTCCTTTCTTTCAGCACCTCATTATTAAATGCGGGGACCGAGGCGTCCTTACAGCAATGCACGTTCCGAGACCATCGGCTTGGTCTAACGAGCACAGTAATGTCTTTGGACGGTATATTGTTGCACAAGCCAGTGCGGGAAGTGTTGTTCTACAACATTTCCCAGCACACCTTGTACACGACATAATCAACGTTACAGGGGCGGGCGATTCCTTTGTTGGAGCCCTCCTGGCATTTATAATCCACCAACCTGATACCTTTAGTGATCGTCACCTTCTTGCCAAAGCAATAGCCGCTTCGCAACAGGCCGCTAAGTTGACACTACAGAGCCATCTTGCCGTTTCACCCACAATATCGTATCACAATATTATTGAAAATCATTAGCATGTTACGTCAGATAGATAGCGATATTGTAGTGACTCTGAGCGCTATGTAGGCTATAATCAATCGTTCTCAATCTAACCGTGGCGTCAAGTGGATCCTGCTCAGTGCTTTAACAAGGGCTTGCTTCCTGTGTTATCACGCTTACCACCGGAGTAAACCTTGCCGAGAAGAATATGTTGGAGTTGGTCATAGATTGACAGGGCACCTGCACCGGCGACGCTGCGGAGAATGTTGGCACCAGCGCCTTTAAACAAAGATTTGGATCTCTCTTTGCGGATGATTTGTGAGAACGCATCAAACATCGATTTATATTTTAGTTCTGCACCAGATGTCATCATCATGCGGCGACTCGAACTTCGTCAGAGCATTGACTAACTTGGAGGCTGAATACACGCACCGGACGGTATCTAAGGGATATGAAGCAAGACCAGCAGTTATTGTTACACCCCAGCCCAGACCGAACGAAGCTAGGAACGAATTTTGGAGAGGACCAACAAGGACAACCGGTTCTATCGAACAGTTAGTAATATGACGGCTCAATTGATTTCCAACGCGCACTCAGGGAGTCATAAAGACCGAAATAAAGTCCTCTGTAGACGGCTATTCCGAGCACAGATGGCACAAAGCCGCGGTAGAGGCCTGCGAACCCATCCGAGGCCCAAGTCTTCCTGTACACATCGACTAGTCCTTGGAATTGGCGATCCTCTGAAGTTTTGGCTATTTTCGCGTCATTGGCTAATCGAGTACGAGCATAATCTAGAGAATAAACAAAGAGTAAGGATGTGGCACCAGCAGCGCCGCCAGAGGCAATGTTCCCGGTGAACCATTGCCAGTACCCCTCGCTTTTCTTGAAGCCGAATAATGCTTGGAAATAATCCCCTAAAACACGTCAAGGAAGTAAAAAAAACTTGTGCTAATCGACGTACTGAATGCAAAGTTGAGTGCTTGGGTTGGGAAGTAGCGTATGACATTTGCAGTATTTCCCCTCCAGAAGGACAGAATGCCCTCGTTTCTGTATGTTCTGCCGAACGCATCGAGAATACCTTTGTAAGGGGCGGCAAGGCGACCTTGCTTAATCTAAGACCGATGGATGAGCATGGTTTATTAGGTGTGTCATGCTTTATACCATCTCATCTTGATTCTGCATCAAAAGCTTGACACGCTCGATGGGAGCTGCACTGGTCTTGGCGACAGCCTATCTCGACGTGACCACCTGAGCAAGCACTGGTTGAATACACGAAACTCACAGCAGAGACTCCTCCCATCATAAAGTCGACTAAGACGCGGATATGCGTTATGGTACTATTTAGTAAATCTTATAGCCGACGAACAGAAAGCCAACCTGCAAACTCGCGAGGCGTCTTCGCCTTCGACTGTGACCCAGTCATTTTTTCAGATGTCAATGGAGATTCAGAGTGAATGAGGAACTGCCAGTTGCAAGGGCTATGAGGTCATAGGTATCTCGTCACGCGCTCAGTGCTCCAAAGTTATCAAGTCCTGCTAACATCTCATTTAATGGTCAAGTAAACATCAATATTACAATGGTCCGATTTTAACTACTTCTCTGGCAACGCGGTCTTGCTCTTTTTGCAAAGTATGCGTTATTCGAGCGTTCTCCTTCAGTTTTTTTTCAAAACGGGCCTATAATATAAACAGTTAGAAGTTGCAATGAACACGACGTGGGACATACTTGCGCGCCATGCTTCAAGCGTGTCAGAATATTTGCAGCCTGACCTTTGGTCAAATGGTTAATTTTATCCATTCTCTCCTCTTCCGACGAAAATCCACCATAGGAGCCGGGTCGCACACGCCATCGCTTGGCAATCAGTTGCTTTTGACCATCCGAGGCAGGCTTTTTTCTCCAGCCAGCAGAATGCAGGATCCTAGACCGGGCTTGAATAGATATTGTGCACGATGTATGAACGTTCTCACCTGCTTGCCATTTCACCACGTGTAACCTTAGCTTGTACATACGTGTCGCACCCTCTAATTGCATCACTCAAACTTTCTGCAGTCAAAATTTCTCGACTTCGCATATAGGGTGATACTTTAAATGATTTAGCTGTAAGCCGATCCAACATTGCTGGCACATAATATCCACGGTAATGGGGTTTCGTATCTGCAATTGATCAACCAACAACCACCTTCAGTAAGCTAGAGGACTCACGCTCTGACCCTTCCAAGGGTTCCACGCGTACATAACCCTTTCCGAGGCACTCTAATACATATATGTCGTTACCGCACCCTACCCATGCATTCTTGCTGATGATAGATATATGCGGAGCACCGGAAGATCCTTCGACGAGAGAGAAGGGATCTTCGTAGTCGACAAATGTTACAGAGGTTGGTTGAGGAATGTCGTCACGGGTGTCGGAAAAAATTGCTTCGGTTGCTCGTCTTTCTAATGATTCGAGGCTCTCATCTACACAAAATTTTAAATGCCAATAAGATAATGCCAGAACTACACTGACCGTCAATGGCAATCTCGCCAGGATCAAGTCCAAACAGAGTCGGAGTAGACACAACACCCAACACCCTATTCATACTGTCGACGAAATCAATTATCCTACAGTCCGTTTTTCCTGTTTCCTTAGACTGCCTCATGCCTCTCCCAATCTGGACTTAGATTCAGGTTATTATCAGGAGAGAGTAATAGAAACCTTACCATTTGAGCAAAAACGTTCCGTGAACGGGTTGGTCGCGCAACCACTACACAATCGATATTGGGTATATCTGCGCCCTCCGTTAGAATGGCTGAGTGTTGGATTAGAACAATCATCAGGCAAACGGAGTTTCTGCGTACCGCAGTTTACTAAAACTGGGAACTCGCCCGCCTTGAATGAAGCAACGAGAGCCTTACGCTCTGCCATAGGTGTTTCAGAATATAAGTATCGTGCATCAATTCCGTATCCACGGAAAGTACTCGTCAATGCCATCACATGACTGATATTAACACAAAAGACCAGTGTAGATTTCCGTTCCGCTGCGAGGATTCTGATGAGCGGGCAGAATAATTTAGAGTTCTTAGACGTACATGCACGGTCGATCCAAGGTCCGGATTATGAGTTCATTGATCGTTTCAGTATTGACAACTTGAGCAAGACTTGATGGGTTGAAGTCTCCCGTCCGGGAGTTCACAGTGACTGACTTCAAATTGATGTCGGCCTTAACGCTTGTGAAACGCACGTTGCAAAGCCTGACTCGTGAGCTAGAGCTTAAGTGACATCACATCACAGCTTACCATTGCTCTTTAATCAATTCAAGGAAATCGCGGTGATAGACGATCCGCTCGAAAACTGATCCAAGAGCCAGACCGTCAGTGACGGCTGAATGTTGCGGAAAACCCGATTATAGGCACCTTATGCTTTACGGACGAACGAACGAAAGGAGGCTCAGGGCCCTCAATGTCCTGGGTTGAAGTACTGAAAGTATTCGTCGATAGCTAAGACTATGAGCAATCCACGTTACACTTCATTAGTAGCAGACTCACGAAGGCGCTGCGGCATGATGAGCCTCGTCCTACAATAACAGCTTTGACTGTACTCGGATCGAACTTCGTGATGCGTTCATTCCTTAGAAGTGTCTGGTATGTAGCAACAGTGCTGCAGATAACGTTAGCGTGTAAGTCTCGCAAAGAAGGCGTTAACGAACACATCAGCCAACCCAGGACGCTTTGAATTTGGAACCTTGCTCAATTTCGACGGAACAGTTCGGCAATATGTTAGCGACTTGTTCGGCAGATTGTCTTGCAAGCTCTACGCTATTGACGATGATGAGGGAGCGCACGGCGGCTGGGCTTGCAATGGGCGTAGATATGCGCGACAGGAGTGATATGAACACGGTTGTCTTCCCTGAACCCGTCGGCTAGCGAAACGCCAATACGAGTCGCGCCGTTTGCTAAGGCATCAGTGCACGCATCAAGGCAATGCTTCTTGATATGGACGCAAACGTATAACAGCAGTGGAATAACGGGCGACGCGAAAACTAAAGAAGGCGGTTGAAAGACATTTCATTGACTAATCGTACCGTTAAGAGACAATTCATTCACACATCATTCCAGGGTCCCTCATTAATGGTATTCTTTTGTGAATATAGGCTACCACATGCCACAGAAAGGGTACATAAAGGTCTATCGGTAATATAAATCAGGCGGTCAGAAGTCCACACTCTATAGTTATCTAGGAACCGCCCGAGTAGACCTTGCCGAACATGATTTGCTGCAATTTGTCATAGAGCGAGAGCACACCGGCACCAGCAACACCACGGAGAATGTTAGCACCAGCACCCTTGAAGAGTGACTTTATGCCCTCCTTCTGGATGATCTGCGAACCAGCATCGAACATTGACTTGTAGTTCTGACCAGAACCAGAAGTCATCATCATACGCCGACTATATGCTTTTAGTTCAAGTACACTCGAAATAACGAAGCAACTCACCGAATAGTATCAAGAGGATAGGAAGCAAGACCAGCACCAGTGGTAACACCCCACCCGAGAAGGAAAGATGCAATGAAGGAGCCGTCGAGAGCGCCGACGAGAACGACGGGTTCTAGGAAGAAATGAATTACGGAATAATAATCTTCAAACACCCAACTTACTGAGCGAATCATAGACACCGAAGTAGAGACCACGGTAGACGATGATACCAACAACAGAAGGAACAAAACCACGGTAGAGACCGGCAATACCATCAGAGGCAACTGTTTTTTTGTACACGTCGACTAGGCCATTGAATTGGCGTGCACCTCCACCCTTGGCTGACTTGGCATCGTTCGCCAAACGGGTACGTGCGTAGTCAAGCGAGTAGACGAAGAGCAGAGAAGTGGCACCAGCGGCACCACCAGATGCAAGGTTGCCACCAAACCATTTCCAGTAACCTTCGCTCTTCTTGAAACCGAACAAGGACTTGAAGTAGTCCTCTATTGAGAAAGGTGAACACTTAACAATTTGGAAAATAAAATTTTACACGTACTGAAAGCGAAGTTCAAAGCCTGCGTGGGGAAGTACCGAATGACATTGGCCGTGTTTCCTCTCCAGAGAGAAATAAGACCCTCCTCCCTGTAGGTACGTGCGAAGGCGTCACCAATACCCTTGTAGGGGGACGCAAGACGGCCTTGCTTGATCTGTGGAAGTAACACGTCAGAGGTGTACAAATCGAGCAAGAAGCTGTTTACCATTTCGTCCTGATTCTGCACCAGAAGCTTAATACGCTCGATTGGCGCAGCACTAGTTTTGGCGACAGCCTAGGAGAAAGTATTATTAACAACTTGTAGGAAAGATAGCTCAAGTACTCACAGCGGAGACACCGCCCATCAGGAAATCGGCTGGGTAGCGACGGGAAGAACATTAGTACAGCAGCGATGGAATGGAATGGAAGGAGGACGAACCAGCAAAGTCCTGAGGAGTCTTGACCTTCTTTGTTTCGGCCATTTTTTAGAGAGTGAGTGGAGGATGAGTGGAGGGTGAAGTAGTTGGAAGTTGCGTTTTAAAACTTCGTCGGCTGTCAAAAACCTTTTCGGAAAGCACCGGAACATTTTGATCTCCGCCACCTTCCGATCGTAAACTAAGGTACAAGCAACAGCAAATTTTGTCCGATTGGTTCGCTGAGCTCGCTCGCCAGGGCGCAGTCGGAAACCGATGCGTTTCCCTCGCAACTTTTTACGTCCGGCACGGGGGGTTCCTGCTGTATATATTGTGCCCAATTTAAAAAATACACATGAAAACGCCGATGATTAAGATAAATGTACAGTATGTTGTACTTTGTGCTCTGATTATCCGCGTGTATTCATATATCATGACCACCGCATACTGCTATTAGACGACCGAGGCAGAAAATTAGACAAGGGAGGTAATTGCGATGCGGAACTAGACAGTCCTGGTCGGCTTGGAAACGAAGAATATGGATATGAAGGAGACGATGAAGGATATGGCAATGAGGGTGCAGCTTGACTTGGTCGAGAAGGCAAGGGCGTAGGAAGGCGGTTTGTAGATGACATGTGGCCCAAAGGTGGTGAATGCACTGGCGGCAGCGTAACATCATGGTCATATTTTCCCTTCTTCCAAATTGGTTCGCTTGGGGAAGATGAAGCATCAGAGTCGGAAGCCTTCCTTTTTCCGTTCTGTGTGGAAGGTTGTTCCTCGTCCGAATCACATGTTAAATCAATTATATCCGACTGTTGAGAGAATGACGCCTCTGTTTGAGTGCGCGGCACACTTGCATAGGAACGGTTCATAGGCGAAGCTTGGGATGGCGATAGCTCGCGTTGAACACGCCCCTCGTCCTCATCGTCGGACTCCAGCACAAGGACTTCAACATCGCTTGTTCTCGACTTCTCGTCTTCTTCCTTAGACAAGAGATGATCGTGTGATTCCTCGGATTTGATTCCCTTGACTGGAGGTGGTGGCTGACTGGCGATAGGGTGATGATTGGCTTTCCAGGCCTTCGAGGCATACTTGTTATCTGCTGTATGCCATTCCCCGTCAGGTTCAACAATAACATCCTCCACTGACGACGACGTTTGTTTAAGAATTCCGTCAAAATAGCTGCATGGTGTTAACTAATTTGTTCCTCGAAGAGTAGCAAAGACTTACCCATCCACAATGAGATCTTTGCAATCCAAGACTTTTTCACAGACAGGACACAGCCACGTTGTAGTTTGTTCCATGACTGAAAACCACGATGTAGCATCGAAACATTGGGAATGTACACATTTCGACGACCGAGTTGGTGCTGCAATGCGGACGAAACTCAACTAAAAAGAGTCAGCGAGGGTCGTGAAGAGCGGAAATATTCCTTACCGGACACTTTAATGACATTTTTTGAGGTCCCGCAACAATATCATCATCCTCTGTGATTGATTGCAACACTTGACGCACATCAAAACGTGTTCGAATGTAATGCACGTGCACTCACTCTGTCGGTGGATCTCTTCGCTACTCTTATATCTAGTCTTTAGGTCTTTCACAAGCTCCTCGACGCTCGTGGCCTCAACAAGCATTGCTATCATGTAGTACTTCTGCAGAACGGGAGCTTGAAAAATGTCTCTCCCGACGAAGCTGAGCATACATACCTTCGGCGGTACACCTTGTTGACTTTGAGTGTTCAAGTATACCATATCGACTCTATTAGAACCAGTGTATTTGACCAACTTGCCCAGATCTGGCGGTGGAGCAGTGCCAGGCTTTTTCTTGAGACCTTTCAGATTGGCGGTCAACTGCACGCCATTGATGCGAACTTCACATGTAGGCGGAAACTCTATTGGACAAGGAGTAGTGTTCGTGGCATAAAGATTACTCCCTGCATAAAAGACGGATGACGTGCAGAATAGCCTTAATTGAGTCTTAGAGCTGTTGACTCGCTATCAAAACATGATACTAGCCACAATAATACCACGTACCCTTGTGCTACAAGCCGCGAGACCTGTTCACTGGTGAGAGAGAAATCGAAATTAGCTTGCCGACGGTCGGAGGTACCGGTGGACTCTATGATGTAGTTTTTCAGCAGCATACTTTTAACATTACGCACATGCCTCACCCGGGCAATCTATGACACGAGAAACAGCTTCTTTGATAGCATAGAATGGCGAATCTTTGAATTGTATGTCTGAAGCATTCGTTCAACTATTGATCGTTGGGAGACCATGTGATACTAACTTGACTTTGCGCCATACGAAGAACCTGATGGCGCTATAGGGCCAGTGGTTCGACGAGGTAGAACGTAAGGATTATAATGGGACATCGTACTAGATCCAGGGTTTCCGTGATCACCATAAATCGCAGGTTTTCCTATCGAATTGTAGGCAGATGATGGAGGGGGCAATCCGGAAGTACCGTATCCTCCCTTTGATGGATACCTAGAGAATAGAAAGGTCAAAAATGCTCTAAAAGAAAATTGGCTAAAGGAGTGTTTTGTGCCACTCCGCATTATCCGACGCATATACTCACTGTCCTTTTGTGCGGACCTGCAGAATTACGTCCTTCACTTTCGTATATTGATCGGTACCCACGCGTGCGTACAGGGTGTCAAGAAATGCCTCAATTCTCTCGATAATCTCTTGCTTCCTGCCGGACTTTGCTAGTTGTTGATGACACTCTTCGTTGATGCCTTGAATGATGTGTTTCAATTTGTCAACAGTGTTCATTCTAATGGAATGACGAATTTGCTATCCCAAGTCAAATTGATGCAGGAACCTCAGGCAAACTATCATACCTGGAAGTCTGACCAAACATTGCTGCTGGCCATGACACACACTAGATTCGGACGTCGTATAAAGCAGGTACAGCAGGTATACTGCCGCAGTTAAACCCCGGCTTTGACCTTGACAGACGATGAAAGCGGCGGTGAGGCAAAGCTTCTGAGCAACTTGCCAAACTGATACAAATAAGATGATCTACGCGCTAAGATACAGCATTCCTGGCGCCAACGACCTTAACTTCATCCATGGCAGATACTGACTCCGAGAATCTCTCAAAGGAAGAAAGAGAGGCCCGCGATAAAGCTGATCGCGAGCGGGAGACAGCAGAGCAGGCCGGTGGCTATCTTTTTTTTTCTATCTGTTTAACATGGGATTAACTCTGAATCAGCGCTGCCCTATTCCTGGACTCAGGAACTGGGAGAGGTGGACGTTTTTATTGCTGTTCCAAAAGGGACGCGCGCTCGAGACCTCGCTGTCGTCATCGCAAAGAAGAAACTCAGCATTGGATTCAATCGTCAAGAGCCCATAATGAGCGGGGAATTGTGCAAGGAAATCAAGGTTGAAGATAGCACCTGGACCTTGCGTATGGGAAACTTTGGTTTATAATTACATCCTCCAAACTGACACGTCCTACAGAAGACGGCCAAGAAGTCCACGTCCATTTGGAAAAACTGAATAAACAGGCGTGGTGGGAAAATGTCCTGACCCACCATCCCAAGATCGATACCAAGAAGATTGAGCCTCCGACTGGCAAGTTGAGCGACCTGGAAGGAGAAACGAGGTAAGTGCCAAGTTGAGCTCAATAATTGGGAATCTCACATTGTCCAGGGGGATGGTCGAGAAAATGATGGTATAGTTGTGTTTTTTTTCATATACCTTACTGAAATTGACCATTCTGTTCAGTTTGATAACCAGCAAAGGGTGAGGTACTATGATTAAATCTTACCCGTGGCTCACCTTTAGCGTTAGCAAATGGGGAAACCCACGTCGGACGAGATAAAGAAAATGGAGGTATGATCTATTCGTGCTCGGGGCCATGCATCTCTCCTGACTTTTACTAGGCGCTGAAGAAGTTCCAGGAGGCGCATCCGGAACTAGATTTTTCCAATGCGAAAATATCATAGCGGTGCAGACAGTGTACAATGTGCACATCTAGCAATAAGTCTTTTTTGAATGTACATCATGCTTTTCTGCGTTTTTTCAAGTGTCGTTCCGCACCTGCACTCTTTCGCTTGACACTTTCCACCAAATTACCCAAGCCCCGATCTGATCCGACAGCGGGAATTGACATGGTGTCTTTTACGTCCTCCCGGAATTCGCGCTGTCGTCTTTGGCGTTCTTCAAGCAGAGCCGCCATACTTTTTGTCTTCTTATATCTAAAAACAGATGTCACTCGATATTCATGACGGAGGAAATGGACGCGTACCTAGGATTGTTTGGGTCGATGGCAAATTGTGGATTATCATGAAGAGCCTTGAACCGATCATCATGCACATTGATGACGAAGTCCTCTTGTAACTCATTTTCGTCGTCTTGCTTGGACTTTTTCTTCCCTTTCTTCCCCTTGAGTTTAGCACGCTTCTCAGCCTTGATAACAGATTTAAGGTTGAAATGCTTAGGTTCCGAATTTGGATTGTCCGAGGCAACGAGCAATGTAAGTTCTTCTGCAGAAACTGCCGTATTGGACGCCGCGGCTTCCACCTTTTCGGCTTTCTTCTCTCTCGTTTCTGTTTCCGTCTCATCACCGCTGCTGAAAGCAAAGAAATCATCCCCTTCAAGATCTGCCTTGCTATTTCTTTCTTCTTTACGTTTCTTCTTCTTTTCACGCATCTTCTTTTGGTATTTTTCCAATGTCGTTTCGTGCTCTTCGTCTTTTTTACCACCAAGACCGGGCGTAAACGTGATCTCCATGTCAACATCATCCAAAGATTTTCCACTTTTAGCCCACCCTTCTGGCATTTGGTCGCCAGCACCATCAAGTAGTAGAGCACGAAGTCTATCGCGCTCTGCGGCTTTCTTCTTGTGATTGTTCCCTTCCTGGACATCACGTTCATCTTCAGATCCTGAAGACGAGGCTAGGAATGCGCGAAAATCATCATCCTCAATTTCTTTTCGCGTAAGTTTACGACGGGTCACCAGACTCCGCTCTGGGTCGTCATCATCCCATGTTAGTTTGATTTTTGAATGGCGTAACGCCTTTGAGTTGGTATTAGCAAGTCTGTCGTTGGAAGTTAAGTAGCCACTCACGTCTGTCACAAACTCGAGCCCTTTGTAATTAGAATTCAGGTCCTGTTCTGTCGCTTCGTCCCTACACAAGTTAACTTCCAGTAACCTGCGAGAAGTGGATGCATACCTGTATTCCTCGTCGAATACCATGTCGTCTGGTACAAAACTTAAATCGAAGACATTCGCTGAGCGCTCTAATTCTGTGCCCTCCAATTCTGAGTATATATGGGCTGCCGCATCGACAGTGTCGCAAGTTATAATAGCATAATAATACCTTCGATACGTAAATTAATGTGCAGCAAAGTAGCGTGAAGCGAAATACCTGAGTCGTTCTAATTGGTAATTTCTCAATGCATCTTCATCACAATCTGCCTCGTCACCGACATCGTAGATGTTTCTCTCGTTGACTTCTTCGTCCTTGTCTTTCCGTTTCTTGAAAATTTCTGCGGGGGGTCCTTCCCTCTCCTCCCTTTCCATTCTTTCTTTCCCAAACTGGCTAGGGTGTATGCGAACGTTCAGGACTCGACCCCTTGCTATGGCATGGGCACTGCCAGAACTTTTCCCCTTTCCTTTGCTTTCGACCACCTCCGACGTGGATAACAGAGGGGCCGTGGGTGACACAAGAGATGAACAAATTTTGTACAAGTGAATTGCTCTGACATGGTCCCAATCAAAATTGACAGCAGCCAGCCTGTTTGTACGCTGCGCTTGCTCTTCATTGTTCTGCTCGTCATCCGCGGGATGACTACGACTATATGCCAAGGCTTGTTCGTCAAGATCGGCAAAGTCGGTTTCGTCGAGATTAACCTCTAGTTCATCTCTACTCGTTTTCAAGTCATCTCCAATTGTTATTATCTCATCATGTTGATCACTATCTTCACTGGCGTCCCCGTCGCCTTCGTCGTCGGATGATTCAAGTAAAGCTTCTCCTCGAGCATAATCAGGACCTGGTTTCCAGGCACCTAATGCGCCATCATCCAGGTGATAGAAACGCTTTAAATTGTCTTCATCATGTGTTTCAGACACAGCCCGCCCGTACTTGTCAACATGGCCCCCTGACGCGCTGACAGTTTAAAATCAATAACCAAGTTTGAAAAGGACGCCCGACTTGCGCTTTTTCTTGTGAGTAAAGAGGCTCTTGAAACGGTCGTCTACTACGACTTTTGAGTGTTTCTTTTTAGGTTTACGGAAGCGAGGATCTGTTCTGAGCCTATCGAAACGAGAATCTGACATGGAAAGAGAAGCGTGTGAATGCAGTGCTGAAGGCGGTGATCGGAGATTACACGGTCCGTTGCCAAGTATATCAAGCTGGGCGCTGTTAGTTTCTATTTCTCACTCTTCTTTCTTTCCTCCGTCAAAGCAGGCTGCGGGTCGCCTGTTTATTCTACTCCCTTCCATCTTTTTACATACGTTCATGGTAGCCATGTTCACACGTGTTGCTTTCGTTGCATCGCTTCTTCTGCTCCTGGTTGGGCAGGTCCTTTCCTTACCATTGCCGACACAGGTAAGTTAAGGCTGTTGACGATGGATCAAATGATGACCGGTCCGACACTTTAGCGCACCAATGTAGTGGAGCGTTCCCCACTGGACACGAGTGTTGTATATGAACGTGGTATTCCATCGGACATTGCAGTCAGATGGGTGGACGGAAAGGTTGTACCGTTTTCGAAGCGTGACGAAGAGGAAGTGGCTAGGCGGTACAGTTCAGAGGACTTGGCTAAGCGTTCCAATGTCAGGGAACAGGATCCGGCTCAATCCTTAGATGGAAACATTACGCCATTCGGTTCCAAGGCCAAGCGAAGTGAGGAACGTTGGGTGGCACGGAATTTTGGGAGACGCCGGTAGAAGAGCAACGTCAAGTGTATTAGTTTTGCGTAGAGCGCAATGCACAGCCTTGTCCTTAAACTTACTCGCGAGCCGACCTTACCCGTTTACTATTAAATGAGTTTACTTCTTCTCTTTTGTCCTTCCATTTCTTCCCCCAAGTTACCATGACCGAGTACGATTATTCCCCAGAAGCCTATGAGCGCTTCATGGCCAACCAGCGCCGCATCTCACACTGGGTGGACAACACAGAACGCCACAGATCCGACTTCAGCACAGGCAACGAGATCACTCCTCCCGTCCCGCCCACCGTCTACGGCGATGACCCCTTAAGGAGGAGGACCGCTTCCCATGAAGCACCCGCTCGCCCCGGCCATCGCAGATACAGCTCTTCCAACTATCCTGCCCATGGTCACATCCCCCACTATGCTACTCCCCCTCTCATCCCTCGCCATCATCACCCTGGTTTGCCTGGTCCTATGCCCACCCGTCACGTTGTGCCTCCGCCGCCCCAATTAATGCTTGTCTCACCCCCGCAGTCTCGGGAATCTCAAAAGTCTCGCAACTCCCATCGTACCTCAACCGCAACTTATGTCGTAGGACCGCCACCAGTGGCATCTCCATACTATCAGTACCCCTACCCGTACGCTCAGCCAGGCTACCCATACATGGCACCTGCAGCCCAGGGACAACCTCCCATTATAGTGAGTTATTATTCCCTTTATTGAAACATTGCCACTCTTCAAAGATGTGTGAGAATTGGCGTCATTTTCCCTTGTTTTTCTATTGTGCGTCTAGACTTTCCCGCTCTATTGCTCGATCGCATGCGCGTCCCGTCATGATCATGATTGCGATCAAAACTGCGGACAATTATAAACGATGCACGTAACTCTCTTGCCTACCGCTGACCATCATGTCCTTCCCTGAACAGCCTGTACCCGGCCATGCCAACGGAACTCCGCAGAATACGCCATACTATAATCCACATCCGTCACAACCGCTTCGCGTACCACCATATCCACTGGCTGCCAACATGTATGTCCTTTACACTTTCCTGTTTTATCAGATCTGATTTGACTATTTCAGAAATGGATTAAAGCAGTCCCAAACAGGTGATGTAGGTGGCGTCGGTTCCCTCGCTTATAGTTACAGTACCCCTCTGCCCTTCGCGAGCCAAGCGGATACCCCACCCGTTTATGGCAAACTCTCCCAGAGCTCCGCAGCAGCAATGCATTATCTGCCTCCTCACATACTTCACCAGCGCCTAGATGAGATTGGGCGTACCCACCAGCGCCGACGTCCTCGCAGTGCTGGTAGTAGCGACAGCGGAGAGCGTGGAAGGAGCAGCAGCAGCGGTAGTAGAAGCAGAAGCAACAGCCACAGTCGCGGTCGATCTCGGACGAGGAAACCTTGGTGGCCTTTCACTTGAACCTTCAAGCGGGTTTAACCTTATCATGCGCTCATTAATCGTTTCGGGACAATGCAGGGTTTTTTATTAGACAAACGCATGGAATCATTAAATACCCATGCTAATTCCGGCTCGACATTAGTACGAGAGAAAGTACCATACCGTTGTCTACTTAATTGTCCATGTCCATAACGTTCCCTGTGTTCCTACTCCAATAATTATGTTACCTTTGTGGGGCATCGCACATGCGTTAATTTTTGGGATGGAGTTTTCTTCAATATTAATTAACCAGCCGGGAATCGTAGCGCCTTCAGAGTTACCATCACTAGCCGTCAGAGCTTCACGACCAATAGTGGACCCTGCGGGAACGGACCCTGTGTCCGTATCCTCAGCGCTGGGATGATGAAATGGGTATTTTGGTGGGAGGCGATGCTTGAAGGCGTCGGGGACGCGTAAGAGATGAAATAATGTAGACTCGGGATAGATCATTATGATAGCTCTGCCAGAAACTGGACAGTGCGGATGCAACGTATACATGGATAGAGTCGGTGTAATTAGCAATGATAGTTCCTCGGCGCATGGGACAAGCTTTTGGAACAAAATCTGGTATGACCCTAGGTTATGTTATTTTTTCTTATTTCCCTTGCTCACAAAAATTCTACTTACGGCTTTCATCCCAATCTCCTTGAGAGGGACGCACGGTTTGCTGATATGTTTGCAGTTCAGGTGGGAAAAACCGGTTAAGGCTCAGCCATCTCCACAACATGACTTCACCCGCTTCCGGGGTATACACGCCCTTGACTTCACCCGCTTCCGAGGTATGCACGCCCTTTTCTTCCTCAGAGGGGCGTAAAACCGCAGGAAAACGTGAAACCGTAGGAGAATCATGGGACAAGAGTATGTCGTCCGATAGCCTGCGGAGCATGTGATAGGCACCTCGCTGGATCCATGAGGTGACAACGCTTACCAGTTGATTGATAGGACGCGACTCCGATGGATTTTGGTCGTGCTGAATAATGGCTTATCTTGCCTGACGATCTGGGGCGACTCGATCGTCAGCGGCAATGCCCAAATCTTGACAGCTCTGTCCATCTGCGGTAAGGTTAGGGACATTTTTAGAATCGACGCTTCCTGGACATACTCCGCATGTTGCTATCAATGGTTTGGTGGGGTGGAAAGCCTAAAAACGCAATCACGAACGATAGATAGGGTAGTCTTGGAGAATAAACGCACTGCTCCAAGAACAGCAGCATTGTGTCCACCAGATCGTCCACCCGTTAGCACTATCACGCATCGACCCATACCTACACCCTCTTTCTCGTTCGAAGTTGAGTCCAAATGCCAGACCAGCGGCACTTGGATAATTCTCGGGTATCGTAACAGGATTCCTCCCCTCCTTGAAGCGGAGGAAGATTCATATCATATATTCGCGCAGTGAAATCCCTGGATGTCGTTGCGAAAAACGTGAGGGATGGGTAGGATGCACGACAATGGATGTTATAGCCTACAGCTCTCATTTGTCAATTACTCCGATCGTGAATTATACGAGTATATACTCACGCCTCCGTGGCCAATTAAGCACGCATATGGTTCAGACTTGCCGATTTTCAGGATATAAATCGTCTGAAGACGAGTGACGACCAGCAATGGTTCGTAGGGTAACAGCGGCGACAAAACCCAAGCCAGATGGACGGAATCACTTGGAACTGGCGTACATTTATCTAAGCTCTTGACAGGCATTCAGACATTGAAAGAAAAGTCAAAATAACCGAGAAAACCAACAGGTGGTAGTATGAATTCAATAAACCGTTTCTTGGTTTGAAAGAAGCATATCATGACAGTGGAAGTCCGTGGCTGTCGCTATAGCATCTGCGTAAGTCGAGATCATGTCGTCCCAACGCTCCGAGGAAAGTTCCTGGCGTCCATCCCAGAGCACATTGATCGATTCCTTTGACCAAGGGAAGGCAATAACTGATCGAAACGCAGAGGTCGCGAACTTTTTGAACTATCTCGTCAAAGGCAACATCGATACCTTCTAAATATAAAGGAATAACATTAGTTACTAACAGTTATCTTCCCCGACAATACAAACGGGCATTGTGCATCGGAATCTCTGTACCATTGAGAGTGGGTATGGGTATCGGACATGTGAGAGTGATACTCAACAATACTAATTAGGCAAGTCCGATCGGGTGCCATTTTCGTACCGAGTTCGCCCTCCCGTTCAAACATGTCCTCGTCCGAGTCAGAGGTTTCGGCATACGAGCCAAAACCAACCCTCAGTTACGCAGCCAATATCGGTCTTCAGGCGGGTGTATTAGGCGCATTCGTTAGCGCCATTCAAAACGCGCTGGGTACACACTCATATGGTGCGACCGGTATTGTTACACGGACTGGTGGTACCATCGGCTTCTTTGGTACGTTTCTCTTGACCATTCGTGGCTTTAAATCAGATGACATATACGGGTTTGCGCAGCTGCAATGGGAGCCACGTTTGCTCTGACCGAATCTACGGTTGCGAACTATCGTCAGAAAAGCGATCCAATTAATGGCGCTGTTGGAGCCTGCGCGGCAGGATTCCTTGCGGGAGTCCGAGGTTCGTAACCAATAATCGCTTGACTCAGAGTATTGATCATGTTACTTCCACGCAGCTCGCTCAATTCCAATGGCACTAGGTGGTTGTGCTGTCCTAGGTGCCGCTATGGGAACCTTTGACTTTGCAGGCCAGCTTTCCCCCGAAAAGAACGTTTTACGGGAGGAGAAACGGAAAGCATTCTTTAAACAACCAATAAAGCCCATCGTAGAATCAGCTGAGGCTTCATGAGCCAGCTTGCAAAATATACAATTATCAACTAAATTATGCGAACTACAAGAATTTAAGGCCAAGTGCTTTAATAGTGGGCTCCTAGTTTAGTCGCGGATCTATATTCATACGTCCAGGATCAGCCTCTGGGTGATTCGACTGTGCAATGGTCCCAATTAGCGTCTCGTAGCGTTCTTGAATAACATGATAGTGCTTGTCATAGAATTCTATCCAGGAATTAGCCGTCTTACACGGTGTCTGAAGTATGGTCAACGTCAGAAGAAGTGAGGCGAAATTAATGCTCACGTTGCTGCCCAGTCGAGTCCATACTGCATCCTCGCTTTCACCAACAATTTGCTCGTCGCCGCCACCATATGCAAAGAAATTACATACGACATCAAGATCCTCTTCCTCCTCTCTCCTCCTTTCTTCCTCCGCGTTCGTGTTACTTGCGTCAAAGGTAGTGCCATTCAGATCCGCATCTCGAGGCTCCTCTTTGACGACCTCTGGATGCTTTTGTTGCATGGCTTTTCTGTAGGCAATCGCTGCTTTCTTCCTGAGCTTCTCAACATCATCTCTCATGTTCCCACTAATATAGTGTCTCCAAGACCCCAATGAATGGTGCGGCAACTATGACAATATGTCAACGCAGGTATTGTAAGGAGCACTTGTCAGCTTACTTTTTTGTACAGACGATCTGCCATAGCTTGTGAACTCATTAAGTGATCACGCCCCAGGAGCACTCTCATGTATTTTAGAGCGTATTCACGTTCAATGTCCTGGATATTTATACCCTCTGGATGTGGCTTGTTGTGTGTGTGCAGGTGGTGGAGTTGGAGATGGCACTCTAAACCGTTCAAGAACAATTTCGACCTCCTCTTGTTCGAGTTTGACGACTGCTTGGTTCCTTGAGCTTTGCCCTTCAAGCTCTTGTGGAGTGCGTTTCTTTTTATCCTGACGCCCCCGATTCTCATTAAATCTTTTGTGCTCACGAGCCGAAAGCTCCTCCACATCACTAGAAGAGCTGTGCAGTGCGGCTCGTTTTTTTGACCTTCCAAGTTTGAATTTGTACTGGGCTGGATCTAGTAGGGAATTTTCGTGAACGCAATCATAAATGAACGCAGGGCTGACATGCCGTCTTCCCGGCTTCAAGAGTAGATACCAGCAGGTCGGTGAACGTTTTTGACTGAGTGTGAAGAATAGCATAATCAGCCAACGTCTGGGTATTGCTAATCTTTCCACCGTTTTTCTACGAAATGGAGTCAGCAGATCTGATGGAAAAGTGTTCCAAAGATGATACCTTGATCGAAGTTACAACACTGAAGCGATTCGGTTGATCAACTTGCACAAAGAAAGTCATCGGTTCGCCCTTGTCATCCACAAAGATCTTATACGAGTGATTTCCTTCCGAAGCGCGCGGAGGAGACTCGGTGCTATGCAGGGGTTGAAAAGAAGCAATTGTCTTCCTTCGATCCCTCCGGTGATCTTTCCTTTCGTTTCCGCTTTTTGGCAAGCGGTGCCCTTGAGGTAGATGGCACAGGTGGTGTTAAGGATCTAGGGCGACGCGCCGATCGTCGAGCCACCTGCGGCGGGGGGCCATTGGAAGGTGGCTTTAGCTTCAGCTTCGGTCTACGAGGAACAGGTGTGGGGGGCGGAGGCGTTGGAGATTTTGAAGGAATCTCAACATCGTTCCCAAGCGACCCACTTGCTAGGGTTTCAATGCTTTCATGCGGAGGAAAGTTACCAGGGAAAGGCTCAGGTACACTTTGACTAGTGTGGTGTTTGGTATGAAACCATCCCGTGATTTCTCATAGCATCAGCAAGTGACATGGCAAAAGCATCTGTGTTGAAGTGCGAGACGGCCTGAGGCTATCGCCATTTGTGCCCAAAGTTGCTGCATGAAATGAAACGGAAGTGCTGCGTTGGCTGGGTAAGGCTGAATCGTTGGACGGGAAGGCAGGAGTATAATTGTTGTGTTCCAGTCGATGGAACTTGAGTTCCAAAGACAGGGTATTGAAAGTCAGTTGTTCTGAACAAATGAAGATACAGATGCCGACGCAGGATCTTCGCGTGTTTGCGAAATAAAGGGTGGATCTGTGTCAATGTCTGTTACCTTTTGAGGTTCGGCGACCATAGTAACAGAAGCCTTTTGAGCAGCGTCGACTCTGACAATAGAAGTATCAACAGGTGTGACGCGAGGCGTCGGTAAAGGACTGGTAAGATGAGTTTGATGACAGTAAAGGAAAAACATGACTGACTTGTTGTTGGTGAAATCAACGTCATCCTCGAAATTTCCATCGGGGTCTAGATTTAGACCATCGTCCTGAGTGAGACAATTACCCCATTGCTCGTTCGCCCCCAGAGCTTTGCCTGCAGCAACTGGATTTGGATACCCATGAATATTCCAAGATCACCTTGTTTCCATCGTTTCCCCAATCGCGAATGAACGTCCTGCCTTCCAAGGATCTTGAATCAACAAGGATTACCTGGGCTTGCCGGGCATCGCTGCAAATTTCTGCCCCTGCCCTCTATACAGATGAACTTTCTTTATCCATTATGGAGAATGAGGCGAGGTACCTTTAGAGTCCTGACAAGTCTGGGACGCTGTATGATACCGGAGGCCTCCACAAAAACGCGAAGAGGTTGACCATCATCATTGAGGAATATAACAGGTACATCTTGAATTTGCTGGGTGGATGGAAGCTGGTCCATCTGGAATATATGCGACAACGGACGTCAAACCGTACGCATTTGGTGTTCAACCACTAATGGGTGGTTCCAGTCACACAGTCACAGGAGATCACACATAGTTGGTCGCATTGTTTATCATGGGAGGATGCAGATACAATAAAACGCAATGTACAAGTACGATGTAGACATCTTTAACGGTAACTGGACCATAGTCAGTTAACAATCCGTCTTGATGAAAATTTAAAAAAATCATCACACACCTCTTCTGTCTGCGTGCACGAGCACCCTGGCCACCGAATTTCTTGGGCTCCATCCGTCTCGGATCTGCGATGAGCAACGTTCTATCATATGCAACCAACTTCTTCTTCAACTCAATTGCGCTGGATGCGTCGACGTATTTGGCATAGTAGGCGACAAGCGCTTTTGCGATCGCCTGACGGATAGCGTACACCTGTGATGTGTGCCCTCCTCCCTTGACGCGTACGCGAATGTCAATCTCACTAAAGTTGTCCTCTCCGGGCACGAGAACAGCCTCGTAGACCTTTAACCGCAGAATTTCAGGCTGAACGAGGTTGATGGGCGAGCCGTTGATGCGGATGAGACCGCGTCCCTCTTTTGCGTGCGCAACCGCTGTTGCTGTCTAAACCTGCTCAACATTACCGCATTACTGTAGCATGACCATATTAAACACCTTCTTTTTGCCGAACGTTTGTACGGCCTTTACTGATGATGCCATTTTGGAAATTTGACCGGCTGGCGGCGGATGAGTCTTGAATACAGGACAGGTCAACCAACGAGTCAGACTTTACTAGATCGTCATACCTTATGTTTGCTGTCGTCGAGGCCGGCGCCGAGAGTGTTGGTGACCAAGCGTGAACGGGTGGCTTGTGACACCTGCCTAGTTTCTCAGCGGCAAATGCCGACGGCCGCGTGGCAATCGTTTCCTTTCGGAGCTTAGCGAAAGAAACTGAGCGTGCCATGTTGCGTTTAAGTTCGAAGGTCAGTCGCTGCAGAACGGTTTATACAGACTCTAAACAGTAAAATCAGACTTGTTTACCCGTTCGGCCTTTGCTATGGTCAAGACAACTGGCTATGTCAACGGCTGTCCAGCCTACTTCGGCGGACACTGTGACGGGTGAGTATAGCGAAGCTTTCGCCATGTAGCCTTGACTCACTTCAAACTGTAGCCCAACCCCTGAGAACACCTTTATACATCACATTAACGAAACCTCTTAAACGCAAAAGTTCCGATCCGTCGTCCGAGGACAACGTTGTGGCCCTTGATCCTACAGTATTTAATCATCCCATTCGGCGGGACATTCTCCACTTATGTGTCACACACTATCTTGACTCTCTACGACAAGGGAGTGCCTGCACTAAAACCCGTGGAGAAGTTCGTGGTTCTGGCATTAAGATCCGTCGTCAGAAGGGAACTGGTAGGGCTCGGCTTGGGGATGGTCAAAGTCCCATGCTCGTCGGTGGAGGTGTCGCATTCGGCCCCAAGCCTCGTGATTTTAGTACGAAATTGCCTCGGAAGGTTATACAAATGGGCATGCGGGTTGCGCTCAGTGCAAAGGTCAGGGAACGTCATTTGGGTGTGACAACAAGCTTGTCTTGGCCAAATGGCAAAACGAAGCATCTAGACCAGATGATTAATGCACTTGGCCTGCGGAAAACTCTCTTCATAACTGGAGACGACAGCCTATGTCCGGGACTCGAAAGGGCAATCGGAAATATTCCAAGCGTCAAGCTTATTACGGCGGAGGAACTCAATGTTTACGAATTATTGAAATGGCACAGAGTACTGCTGGATTTGAAGGCGGTGGAATATTTTGAGCGGTTACTAGGAAAGCAACCCGTTGTCCAGTTTTCTAGAGCCTAACAAGATACCTTGGATTGGCCACTTGTATTTTACTATTACAGTAATCTCGCGCGCACGTGATCAACACGCGTCTCGCGTCCTAGATAATTGCGTTGCTTCCGTTCAGAGTCATCGACATGTCCGATCCCTCTCAAGCTCCCCAGAATCCGGAAGACGAGCAGGGTGACGAGTTCCAATCGTCAGCCCCTTTACTTGTAAACAAACTTCAAGAAGCCGGAATCCATCCAAACGACATTAAGAAGCTCACTGAAGCTGGCTTTCACACCGTCGAGTCAGTAGCCTTCACGCCAAAGAAGAATCTTGTCTCAATCAAGGGAATCTCGGACCAGAAGGCAGACAAGATACTTGCGGAAGGTAGTGTTATTCATTTGTGAAACGACTTTTTTAACTCATGTGCTACTTTAGCTCAGAAGATAGTGCCTCTAGGCTTTCAGAGTGCAACTGAAGTACACGCGCGTAGGTCTGAGCTAGTGCATATAACGACTGGTTCAAAGCAACTGGATGCCCTCCTTGGAGGCAAGCAATATGCTAGCTTTTAACACGATTACTCATACAAGTAACATGTTTAGGTGGGATAGAGACTGGATCCATCACCGAACTGTTCGGGGAATTCAGAACAGGAAAATCCCAGATATGCCATACAATCGCCGTGACCTGCCAACTTCCTGTTAGTATGGGCGGAGGGGAAGGCAAATGCCTTTACATTGATACAGAAGGCACTTTTCGCCCTGTCCGACTCCTCGCGGTAGCCGAAAGATATGGACTGAACGGAGAGGAAGTCCTTGATAACGTAGCATATGCGAGAGCATACAATGCGGACCACCAACAATCTTTGCTTACAATGGCGAGTGCACTCATGTCGGAGTCCAGGTGAGCACATTAGATGCATCTTCATGTGCGATAATGAAGAACTTTTGCTTTCAGATTTTGTCTGCTCATCGTGGACTCGTGTACTGCCCTCTATCGAACCGATTTTAGTGGTAGAGGAGAACTTTCAACGCGGCAGAATCACCTCGGAAGGTTTTTGCGAACATTACAACGGCTAGCTGACGAGGTACACCCAAATATGCGCCTTGAAACGTTTTTAACCCGTTGCACAACAGTATGGCATAGCAGTCGTTGTGACAAATCAGGTCATGTCAAATCCTGACGCTTCGGCTGGTCCTTACGCAGCAAATGAGAAAAAGCCGATTGGCGGCAATATTATGGCACATGCGACTACGACCAGGTATGCATCCAGCCCTGTGGTCAATATTTCGGTGATTTAATCAGTTTAAAGGCTGCAGCTGAAGAAGGCGCGTGGTAATACGCGTTCATGCAAGATTTACGACTCTCCTTGTCTTCCGGAAATGGAGAGTCATTTTGCAATTCTTCCTGGTGGTGTTGGTGATCCAGAAGAGGAACAATGATGGACTAACACTATCATGTATTATACCACGTCCTAAGGACTTTTGCAAGATGACATATTCGTGTAACATTTTCATAGCAATCCAGTTGAATGGTGTACGGATGGTCAGTTGAGTGCTCATCCAAACGTTTAAAGTAAGTCGGTACCCGCGGATATAAGTAAATTAAACCAAGAAACGAGTCAAGATGTTTGCCTGCGTCCCACTGATGCGTTCGCGCAAACGACTCATATCCCCTGGGCTGACATCGGCAATGTCGGCCATAAGATACGCCACCTCTCCTTTGGAATCCGAATACTGCTTCTCTACGTTGTAAGGGGACAGTGCATCGTTGACCTGCTTCAGTACACCTGGCTGGTTCTTGTGTACATGGCAAACACGGATGTGAGTCCCCTGTTCGGCGGTAATAGCGCGAAGATCAACTTCTGGAAAGTTGACGGCGCCGAGCGTAGAACCGTAGCCAAGGTATCGCGTGACGGCCTGAGCGACCTCTTCACCGATCATTCGCTGAGCCTCTTCAGTGGAGCCTCCGATGTGTGGCGTGAGGATGACGTTGGGTATGCTGCGCAGCTCAGTGGCCCACGAATTTAGTTGGTCATCGAAGGGTGCTCCGTTGGAAACTGGTTCGAAGGGGAAAACGTCTACGGCTGCGCCAGCCAGATGACCCGATTTGAGAGCGCCGACGAGCGCGGGTACATCGACCACGCGACCACGGGCGTTGTTAATGAAATAAGCACTTTTTCTCATTTGCGCGAATTCAGCCTGGGACATCATGTTTATGGTCTCAGGGAGTTCAGGCACATGAAGAGTGACGAAATCTGATTCAGCCAGAAGGGTGGCGAGGGAATCGACTTGACGCGCTTGTCCCAAGGGCATGATATTAATGATGTCGTGGAACAGTACGCGCATACCAAATGCCTCAGCAAGGACCGATAACTGGGAGCCAATATGCCCATAGCCGACGATGCCCAGCGTTTTTCCGCGGACCTCCCAACAGCCCTTGGATTGCTTGTTCCATATACCTGTTTTCAACTCGTACGAGCGCTCGAACAGCTGGCGCGACAGGGCGACCACCTCGGACATGACGAGCTCCGCAACCGAGCGAGAATTGGAGAAGGGTGAATTAAATACAGGGATTCCTGCCCGAGTAGTAGCAGGCAGGTCAACTTGGTTCGTACCGATGCAAAAGCATCCGATGACCAGCAACTGTCCAAGATGTTTAGCACGTAGTCGATTTAAAAGGTTGGTTGACTGACTTTACTGGCCGCTTTGATCACTCGAGCGGTGATCTTAGTTTTGCTACGGATGCCGATGACATGATACAATCCAATTTTTTCTACGAGCTCGTCCTCAGGCATCGCTCTCGTGTAGTGGTCCACATGGAACCCTTTTGCTCTGAAGGCTTTGACAGCATCCTGGCTAATGTTTTCAAGGATCAACATTTTTATATCTTCATTGTCGATGGGATGGAGCACTCTAGGCTGGTGACCATCATGTTCTTGACGCCGCACATTCCTGAAGTGATCATGGATGCTAGACAAGCTGGCTGGCGAGTCCGACGTCGTATTGCGGTGGGATTTAATGTTGATTGGGCTGACCATGGCGAAGGTAAGAGGTGGAGTCTTTTTTATGACTCGACCGAATCTTATCGGAAATTTTGACCGATCAATACCTGCCAACATCCCTCATGGGCTTATACCTTCTCGACTATGGCGCCGGAAACGTGCAGAGTCTTGCAAACACTTTGACCATCCTCGGTCATCGCTTTACATGGATTTCTGATCCTGCAGACTTTGAAAAGGCCACTGTCAGTCCCACATCCATAATTGCTGAGGTACTTCACGTCAGTTTATTATATCATAGTCCCTCATCTTTCCTGGAGTCGGAGCTTTTGAGACGGCCATAGGTCATCTCGCATCTCGAGGGTTTCTCGAACCGTTACGGGATTATATCCGTTCTGGAAGGCCATATTTTGGAATATGTATTGGCATGCAAGTCCTTTTTCAATCGTCCACGGAATCACCGTCTCCGGGACTGGGAATAATACCCTCTCCTATCGAGCACTTTGATGACCAAGATAAATCAGTACCCCACATGGGTTGGAATGCAGCAGAACTACTCAATTCGAACGAAAAGGCAGATCCAGCCTATTACTATTTTGTCCACTCATACCGTGCAAAATACGATCCAGAACAATACCCAGAAGGCAGTAAAGTGGGCATACTCGACGACTCAGTATGGACAGGAAGTATTTATCTCAACTGTGCGGAGGGGTAACGTGTTTGGAACACAGTTTCACCCTGAAAAATCTGGAGCAGCAGGACTTGCCCTCATAGACACATGGTTACGCTCCCCTGAAAGCTTGACGTCTCCCAGCGAGCCAATCGCACGGCTACCCCAACCGAAACACCGACTTACGAAACGTATCATCGCAGTGTATGGATGTCCGCGCCAATGACGAGGGCGATCTCGTTGTGACCAAAGGGGACCAATACGATGTACGAGAAAAGGCAGCCGATCCCAGCTCTGGTGCCGTCGTAGCGAAAAACAGCTGGTGCAGTACGGAACCTGGGCAAACCCGTCGCCCTGGCAGCTCGATATTACAATGAAGGAGCAGATGAGCTGTGCTTGCTCAACATCACGTCCTTCCGCCACTCTCCACTTCAGGATCAACCCATGCTCGCCGTCGTCCGCGCCGCTGCCGAGTGCGTCTTTGTCCCGCTCACTATAGGCGGGGGGATCAAGGACACGGTGGACCCAGACGGCACGAAACGCAGTGCGTTGGAAGTGGCGGGGGCCTACTTTCCGTGCTGGCGCGGACAAAGTGAGCATCGGGTCCGAAGCGGTCTATGCCGTTGAGCGCTTGCGTCAAATCGGGAATCCGGATGGAACAAGCGCTATTGAAACGATTGCGCACGTGTATGGCAGACAGGCAGTTGTTGTGTCTATTGATCCGCGTCGTGTATACGTTGATCCGGAAACGTTTGATGGACCTTACAAGGACGAGTTAATCAGAGGAACTGCGGACGGCCCGGAGAATGAACGCGGAAAAGCTTGGTGGTATCAATGCACAGTATCAGGTGGAAGGGAGAATCGCCCGTTGTCAGCGGTACAACTGGCACGTGGTGTAGAGACGCTGGGAGCTGGCGAGATCCTCGTCAATAGCATCGACCGTGATGGGACAGGATTAGGATTCGATTTGGAGCTCATCAACCTGATAAAGAAAGCGGTTCGAATTCCTGTTGTGGCTAGCAGCGGAGCGGGTTCAAAGGAACACTTTGTGGAAGTGTTCGAGAAGACTGACGTAGAGGCTGCATTGGCTGCGGGGATTTTCCATAGAAACGAGGTCCAAATTGCCGAGGTCAGAGCAGCTCTAAGCTCAGCTAACATCAATGTTAGAATATAATATTTGCTCCTTGTATCCTACATGTTGCTTGGCACAGAAATACAGTGGCGGCGGGAATACATGCCGTATTACAATACCCTACAGGAGGCTGCAAAAGGAAAATAGAATCCAGAAGACCAAAAGGCAAGGAACAGTGATTAAAGAAAGATCACGAACAAGAATATCTCAGTCAGTCCCCGCGGAACGACTATTTACAGGTCTCGATAACGGAAAGCATGAAACTTGAAAAGGAACGAATAAGGAAAAGAGGAAGAAAAAAATTGTATACGTAAAATGTCGGTAAACGTGGATTACCGGCCGCGAACCACTCTTCCGACCCTTTGCATAATACTGGTCTTTCTCCCGAGGCCTGATCCGGAAGGACCGCTGCTTTGGCTGTAGGTCATGGCAGGAGCATCGAAAGGGACACTGTCGGTAGTGGGAGGCGCTGGCAATTCTTTGTTGTTGTGGGCATCAATAAATACATATGGCTCTGGCTTTTCAAAGCCGGCATTGGGAGGTGGACTGATTTTTTGTCCAAGCCTACCCAGGAACGAGTGCTGGGGCCGGTGTGTGGGGCGAGACGGCTCGACCGGAGAGGTCGGCGACGAATGTGAGCTACTGTCCGCACCCACTGGGACGTTGGGAGCATCGCGCATTTGTCGGATACGCTGCATGAGTGACTTTGAGCGCTTAGGCCTGCCTAGCTGTGCTTCTTCAGAGAAATTGACTGGGTCAGGCACAAAGATGGGTTGGGGAGGCGGGACAGTGCGGCGTGTGGTGATGCGGGGCCTGGATGGGTGACTCGTTCCTTCATCAAGATACTCCCTGTAAACTTCCTTTGCGTCGCGACCGTCTTTCGTGCGCTTGCCAGTGCGGCCATTGTAAATGGAGCTAGAAGGCGTATCGCCTCGACCGCCACCCGCTTGGAACTCTTCAAACGGTTCTGGCTCGTGCATGCCCCAAGCCTCTGCTATGGCGTCGACTTTTTTCTTGGGCTGCTCTGGGTAGTCATTGGAAAATGCGCTGTACGCATGTGCTCCTGGATAAGCGCTATTACCGTACGTCAGTTGTTCCTCAAAGGAAGGCGACCAGGAATTAATTGGGGCCATGTTGTGCTGCCTGTTACGGGAGGGTGCACAGGCATCGAACGGGCCGTCATGATGGAACACTAAAAAAAGGGATCAAGATCAAATGATAAGAAAGGGGGAGAATTTTGAAACGCACTCGGGCCGACGCCAGTGTAATCGAGACGGTCAATAACATCGGCATGCTGGGAGCCCTTCTTTGCGGAACGAGACTTTGACTGACGGGGAACATTGCCAGAGTCTTGGGAATGAGACCTGCGGGGTGGAGTACGTGAGATGCTGGTGGAGGGTGGGATTCTGAGGTGGATGAGTAATGGGGCAAGGGGCGCGTGATGAAGATGAAGAAAGACGTACACTGCAGTCTGACTACGACCTGGTCGAGTGCGGGGTGGGTCTTGATGAGAGCGAATGAGGACGGTGTCTCTAACGGCGTCAAATAGATCTGGAGAGGCAGCGTCGCGAGCTGAGTGAGGGCGAGTAGAAGATGGCATTCTAGAGGAATGCTTTGAGTGTTTATGTGATTTTGGAGGAGTTGGAGGAGGAAGAGAATCAGCGAAAGGATTTGAATGATTCTTACGGTGGTGGATTGGATGAACTGCAGCCATTGTGTTACTGATTCACACGAGCTGACTTGTCATAAATCGCTCTAAATAGGAGTTCCGCAAGACATGCCCTGTTGGTCCCGCGCCGACGTAGCTGCCCGCATTCTTGCCGGTGACTTCCTCATCATTTATAGTGGTCATCTCCTCCGTATCCCTGACTCTTGGCTCGACGCTCATCCAGGTGGAAAACTAGCTATTCTCCACTTTGTTGGCAGGGATGCAACAGATGAGATACAAGCATACCATCTAGACGATACCCTCACGCTCATTCCCCGCTATTCGATCGGTCCCGTAGACATACCCCCCTCGGGCTGGGACCCCCTTCTACCCCCACTCATGTCTGGCTGGGTTCGGAGCTTTGGCCCGGATGGCAACCGAACCTGGTTCAATGAGGCCCAGGCCGTTCGCCCAGCCTCTCACGTCCTCCTCGTTGAGAAAGACAAGTTCCAACATACCCACCACGAGCCTACCTTCGACGCGATACAGCCGCCTCCCACGGCCCTCTCCCTTGACATTCAAACGGCCCACTCAAAGGCCTATCGCCAGCTGCATAAACGCATCATAGATGCCGGTCTTTACAAAACACCGTACCTCACGGGTTATGGTCCGGAAATATTCCGCTACGTACTTCTCGGCTCTCTGTCAACCTATGCGTATGCGAATAGCTGGTTCATGACCTCTGCTGTCTTTCTCGGTCTCATGTGGCACCAGCTAGTTTTTAGTGCCCATGACCTTGGCCACATGGGCGTCACCCATAATTGGGCTATAGATCGCCTCCTGGCCATTCTCATTGCTGATTTTATTGGAGGACTCAGTATTGGTTGGTGGGTCGACGTGAGTTGCTCTTTTTCATCACGTCGTAAGCTTGAGCTCACGTTGAATAGAACCACAACGTCCATCATCGTGCGTCTCTTTTTTTCCCTCCCGAAGCGTCTTCTAACCTCCTTCATAGTGGTTACCAATCATCCCTCTCAGTATGTGATCACTCTTCCCTAATCCATTTTCTGATCCTCCATTTTAGTGATCCTGACATTGAGCATTTACCCTTTTTTGCGATATCCCCCGCCTTTATGTCGTCTCTCTGGTCTTCGTACTACAAACACGTCATGCACTTTGATCGCTTTGCGGAATACGTTATAGCCATGCAACATAAACTATTTTATATTGTCATGCTACTTGGCCGTTTCAATCTTTACAGACGATCCTACGAATTTTTGTTTAACAAGGCATGGGATACAAAGCGTGCCAGAGGTGGCAGATGGGCATGGTGCCTCGAGGTCGCAGGAGTGATCTTCTTCTGGACCTGGTTTGGCAGGGTACTTTACGGTTGCGGCAACTGGCAGACAGCCTTGGCTTACTTGCTCGTGAGCCACGCTGTCACAAGCCCCTTACATGTCCAGGTAAGCTTCTTTCATCATCGTTAGGGGCATCTAGTGATTCTCATTTATAGATCGTCCTATCCCATTTTTCCATGTCAACTGCTGACTTGGGCCCTGTCGAGTCATTTCCGCACAGGCAGCTCAGAACCACCTCAGATGTCATTTGTCATCCATCTCTCAGTTTCCTCCACGGAGGTTTACACCTTCAGGTCACGCATCATTTGTTCCCTCGTCTCCCTAGGCATAATCTGTCGCGGGCAAGCTTGCTTGTCAAAGAATTTGCCCGTGAACAAGGCTTAACTTATGCCGAGTTTGGCTTCGTGAACGGGAATAAAGAGGTGTTGGGGGTTCTTCAAGATGTAGCGGAGCAGGTCAAGCTTCTGGGCAAGGTCGCCGCGTCAGAGGCTCAGGAAGCCATAGAAAAGAGACTGGCTCTTTCAGGAAATGCTTGGAAAGACGATCATTGAGGTCGCCGCATCAGAGGCTCAGGAAGTCGTCTGGCTCTTTCAGAAAAACTATCGGACCTTTTCACTCCTTAAAAATAGAGTTGCTTATTAGTTATATAACAGCCTTAATTGCTGCATAGACAACCCAAAGAATCTTAAATGCATTGCATATAGCATGGAGCATAGTACAGGGCAGCTCGTACGTTGCGCCAACATTTTGCAAAAGTAAATGATTGTAACGAGGTAGGTATGATGCACTTTTACTTTTTCTTCGATGCCTCTTCCTCCTCCCGCTAAACAACACATCAGAAACAAAGGAGATGCGGAAAGTGCATGCACTGACCTTGGCTGCCCGAACCTTGCGAGCACCTTCGTGCCTCTGGTGGGCACGAGCAGTGCGGAGAGTCTTGTAGGCGTCGAATGCACGCTCTTCGTCGGTAATTTTTCTGGGAGCCTCTGCGGGATATGCCTCAGGCAGAGACAGGGTTGCGCGAGTCGTGGCAGCTTTGAGCTCTTCGGGCTGTTCCCAATTAAGCATATAGGTGGAAATACGTTCAGCAGCACTTACCGATGAGTCGCCCTTCTTTGGCTTGCCAGCCTTGCGGGGGAATACAATCAGTCGCGTCTTGTATTCTTTGAGTCGTTCAACATTCAGCTTCTTGCCCTCCTCACTGATATTTCTCCTCCTGTGATCAACAATGATACCGACACCCCTGGCTTCTTTTCTACCAATACCTGCCTCCTTGAGTTCAGCGAGCGTAAAGCCACGGCCTTCACGGAGTTTGCGGTTGTAACGGATAGTTTGGCCACGGACAGCCGGGCGTAGGAGGTTGAGAGGGCGGACACCGAGGCGGGCAGCCTTTTCCTTGCGGGCCTTGCGTCTGCGCAGTTTGCGTCCGGGTTGGTCAAACCAGGTGCGAACGCGGCGTTGCCAATCCTTGTGGAAGTGGCCGACGGGGAGGGCTAAATGCAGTTCAAGTTAAGCTGGCAAGTTTCGACCTGAGCGAACTGACCGTTATTGTGTCGGAAACCCATAGTTTAGTCTATATAGTGCTCGTGAGCATACATTCGACATGCTAGACAGCGATAAAGCCTACCTTGATGTCTTGAGGTCGTCGAGGCCGTTGCCAGTGGTACCAATAGGGAAGAGTGGGTGGCTTGCTAAACTGTATAGCGCTTTTCGGAGATTGCCGTGACCCTAACCCCAGGATTCTACAAAAGCAGATGATGATGTCATTTCTCGCTTGTTCGCCGCCATCGCTGGAAGATGGTCAAGTGCGGCCCAAAGCCCAGGCAAGTCTCTGCCCGCCAGCTTAGAAATCTCGCCCGCGAGGAGAAGAAGTCAAAGGCTTTGAAATGCTCTGCTAGACCGCCCCCTACTCCTCCGTCGAGTCCCCGCGTGAAGAAGAGAGTCTACACGAGACCCAGTCAATACGATGTATCTCTTTCCAGGAAGAAACAAGCCAAGGCCAAGCAACGTCTAGTCACGGTAAGAAAGTCGAGAACCGAATCCAGCCTTGCTTTCTCTGCAATGTACGTTGCCATACTTGGCGACTCTATCCTATTTAATGACGAGGTTGAAGAACGGAAGAGGTCCCGCTGTTCGAAATTGTCAAACCCTCAAGCAACTTAGTTTACACGCCTCAAGCTCCCGTTCCTCTGGTCTATCCGATGACTCCTCCAATGGGAAAACCAACCACTAGTACGAATGACGCGTCAGAAAGCGTTATCTTTACCTCGCTTAGTCCAGGCTCCAACGATGTGTCTTCCAACACCCCAAATGACGAAATGGAACATCTGGCGACACCTAAACTCTCTTTGCATACTTTTCAAGTACGGCCCTCTTCGCCCTGCGATCAGGTTGTGGAATGTCGACCAACCTTACTTTCTCAGAGTGCGTCGGGCCTCGACGCAGTGCACACTCCACCACGGGAACAGGATGTCGTTTTGCATACACCAACGGTGAACAATTCTCCTTCCCGTCGTCCATCGCCTTCCATTCTTCTCTCGAAAGACGCGCGCCATGTTGGAGATTTGGTGCCCTCACAAGTGCTAAGTCAATTGCCAATTGAACAGGAACCAGATCTGGCCGTTTCTCCTAGAGTTATATTGCCGAAGAGGCTGTCGCTGTCCCCAAGAAGGAGAGATTCACTACTGGACTCACCGGAGACAAGTTATCACCGTTCTCTCATGTCTTCCATCTGGGCCCCAAAGCCTGCGGATTTGTCTCCTGGCAGGAAGCAACTGGATCTCAGAGATGCTCTTCATGTCTATCACCCAAACCGCGACATTAACGTCAAGAGTGAACAGGTATTGGTGCAAGAATGCCATGGACTAGCTGTCGAAATAGAGCATCGCTCTGCCCAAGGCGAAGGTCTTGTCGGCAATGCTCAAGTGCCGAATCCTCTCTCAAGTAATTCTTTGACTCGAGACCAACCGGATGCTGCACCCATTCCTATTCTCGGGTTCACCCTTGAGCCTGACGCCCTTGCCAAGAATCCTACAGATGATTTTGGATCCAATAGGAGAGTTCTAGATGGACATAAGAATCGTCACAGCTTAGGAGCTAATCCAACCTCTGGAGCATTTGTCAACGCAGTCCTGAGACAGACAGGTCATCTAAGAGAGAGAGGTACTGTACCGGAACGTTTACCGAGGAATAACCACATGTCCAAGCCTGTATTGTACGATTCACCGGTGCTTGGCAGCGCATTGAAAATGAAGAAAGACGGGTTTGGAATTCATCCAACGGTTGAAACATCGAGCCGGCTATTCAATACTCTACGGTTCCAGTCCATTAGAAATGAAAGTCTGCAGAGCAGAGCTCCCACTGCATCGCCTTGCCAATTGAGGTCGAACCCTCCAACAGTGAGCGATGAGATTCTGCATTTGTTACTGTCACTGTACTCAAACTATCTAAGTTGCCACGGCTTGCACCAGCTGCGACAATAATAAGGATGATCCTTTGAGACGACCATCCGTGAGGCCTACCCGAAAGCGTCTTATACCCGTCGGTAGGGTCATTACCTATAATGCGACCAGTCCCAATGAGGTGCAGGGCCGCGAGAG
The DNA here is from genome assembly GCA_015039365.1 of Amanita rubescens. Taxonomy (NCBI): domain Eukaryota; kingdom Fungi; phylum Basidiomycota; class Agaricomycetes; order Agaricales; family Amanitaceae; genus Amanita; species Amanita rubescens. The sequence goes on from WION01000004.1 coordinate 1,003,886, forward strand.
ACAAAGCTCCAACGATGCTTCAAGACCAGACACTTCGAGCATGTCTGTTGCTCAAGAGATAGCTCAAGTTAAACCCGAAGATCCTGGAACTGGAAAACAAGACATCCCGAGTGCGAATTGGGCCACGACTCGCACCCGATCGAAACGTCATTGGGCAAAACGTGTTGTTGCTGATGATATTTGTCACCGTGTTTCCATGGAATACCCGGCATCACCTCCAGCAATTGCATATGTTGCTCCAGATTTTAACATAATATGTGATGCTCAATCACCGTTTGGCGCGGTTTCAGCCCAGACCGGAGGCAGCATCAAACAGCGGATAACGGCGACGTTAAGGGCTGTGTACAATAGACTGTGGGCATGAACATACTGTACTAGCTAGCATTGATTTGTGATTCAATTAATGATTGGTTGCCAATGTACTATTTGGGATCGCGTAATATAATTTCATTACTATGTGACCCTGGGACTCGCCACTCCACCCGTTGCCGTCCTTTCTTTCCCCTCCGTTCCTTGACTCCACTGCGCTCCATCGTTCATTTTATATTTATGAAGTCTCTATCTTATATACCAGGTGTCCTACTCTCCTTCTTTTTGTTCCAAAATCCTGCCCGTGCATTCAACTTCACGGCCAGTACACCTACACAATGCGGCGACCTCGTTTTAAACTGGCAAGGTATGCTTTAATTATGCAGACATACCTTGTTATGCACCTATAACTTTAGGCGGCACACCCCCATTCCAGCTGCTCCTGATTCCTGTACGTTGGCTTTACCTTTTCCTCCAGATCTCGTTGTGACTTCCAACATTTTAGGTCTACGACGTTCCCAGAAGTATAAACATTCCCCCCTCAGCATTTACCAATGGAATTGGATCATTTTCCACTCAATTACAATTCCCCGAGGGCAAGCAGTTCCTCATCACGATATCAGATGCCCAAGGATTCGGCACTGGCGGCGTATCAGACGTGCTGACCGTAGGGGCTCCCCAAGGCAAAAATTGCGGCACGAATAGTCCCAGTAAGTCGCGTCTTTATTAAAACATGGTCGCATTTTCTGATTTTACTAGACCCTACCTTCACATATCAATTCAATTCCGCGTTGCAACAGTGCAGGTTTGTCAAACCCCGATTTTCATTTTTTTGGCGTAAAATTGAGTGTGCTTCTAGTCCTTTAACTGTGACTGGCTATGCGAAAGGGGTGCAACCAGTCACTTTCTACGTGAGCTTCCTGACAGCAAGGTTGAAATGAACTCTCAATTAATCTCTTCCAACAGGGTGTTATACCTCTTGGGCAAACTTTTACCATGCAACAGCCAACGGGAGCATCGTCGTTTAATTGGACATCCGATGTGGCTGCTGGCACGAGCATCGTCTTTTTTATGGTGGATGCCCAAGGACGCCAAGGTGGTAGTTCGAATATCACCAAGGTCGAAAGCTCCAATGATGCCACCTGCCTAGACAGCAGTTCGCCCTCGTCAACTAGCGCCCACAAAAGTCCAACCCATGCCACATCTACCTCTACACCAGTCTCAACGGGTCCGTCTCATCCAAACAGTGGTATTTCAAGTGGCGGCATTGTAGGCATAGTAATAGGCGTTCTCCTGTTCCTTGCGGTAGCGATCACCATGGCTCTCTTCATCCGCCGTCGAAAACAAGACGCGCAAGGAAGATTCAGGCGCCAGATGGACCTTACGGCCGGCTCCCATCCTGGGCCCTCCATTAATTCGACGGGGTATACGCCTTCCGCTTCTGCACATACTATCCAAAACACTTCTCAATACGACGCCAACCCCTTCGCGTCTACTGCTTCGGTACCAGCGTACCAGTCACCGATCGACAGATATCAAGCAAATTCCAGGCAAGAAGTGCACCTCTTTCCCCAACCGCCGCCTGAATCACATAGTCAATTATCCAATCCACATTCGCCAACTTTTATGCCTGTTGGTACCTCCGTGGGAGTTCCGTCCTCACAAAGAGTAGAGTCGGATCGCCTGGCTTATGATAGAAGGAGAGAGAAGGCGATAGCTGCAGGTATCCAGCCTCCAACCAGGTATATTGTCCACACAGATGCAGAGGATGAAGCCCCGCAGCAGGATGAAAATGGTGTAGTGGAAGTGCCTCCCCGATATACGATGCGCTTTGCGCAAAACGCGCCGCCCGATGTTACAAATATACCCACCGAGCTACCCTATCTATGATTGGATTTCCGATCAGCCCAGCCTGATTTATTAATGCTCATGCTTTGTATAAGTGTCATCACGCTTTTGTTTGTGACCGTGCGTCCGCTTTTCTTTAGAGCTGTTCTAGTTGCTTCGTTTATACCATATTAATTTATTTGCGCTAGCGCTTGGTATATGTATCCACCTTTTGCAAAGGTGTATTTCTCGAGCTCAAGACCGTCGTATATTATTGTACAAGTACTGCCAGACCAATGTCCATCGCGTCCCTGCCAAACGTGTCCACATAGCCTGGTGGGCAAACATGAGATTACCTGAAGCGAACTGCGTGTCGCCCATCGCCTTGTGGCAAATGATGCATTGCATACCATAATCTTGGCCACATTGATCAATACTAGCAGCTATAAGGCGGTCCGGCAGATTATTATTGTACTTTTACGCCTTTCCTTCCGACCTCTTTTCTGACGACAGCGACGAAGAGGTTAACTGGGATTCGATATCATACTACTTATACCTATAGTCAATGGTTTTTGCCATTGTCCGTGTGCCACTTGGATTATTATTATGGCTGGCAGGTATTTTACTTGTCGTGCGCGGATTTGACTTTTCCGTTAGCCCGCCGACACAGTGTGATCCATTGAATATATCATGGTCAGGTACGCATGTGGTGTAACCTTGTGTTTCTTCTTGATATCAATCGTGTTCCCAGGTGGTCAGCCGCCTTTTCAATTGCTTGTCATCCCTGTGAGTGGGTTTGAAGCGCTGGATACATGAGGTGCTAACTGCCGATTTTGGGCCCTCTTTTCAGCCGAATGGGACAATCAGGAACATCAGCATCCCGGTTTCCGCTTTTGACGATGGCACCGGGAATGGATCATACGTCGTACAGCAGTTGCCTCTTCCACAGGGGTCTCAGCTCATGCTGAGCATGTCAGACGCAATGGGAATTTTCTCCGGAGGTACATCGGCCTTGATGACAGTGGGCGCGTCCCCAACACAACAAGTATGTAATACGACCGATCCGGGTAGGTGCCGCACCACATCCGAAGAATAGCAGAATATCGGATTACTCACATTCGTGCAGGACCCGATTTTTATTTTTCCTTGGATTCGACTCTAGCCCAGTGTAGGTAAGTAGAGTCCAGGTTTATGTGTGAATGTAGCTAACACATTTTTAGTCCTTATCCCATTCACTCAATATGGAGGGGCTGTCTTGCCAATCACGATACTGGTAAACTATCGGGCCTGTTATTTAAATAAATGCATCCAATTATTAAAACTTTGGTTTAGGTGAACATACCTCAAGGGCAGTCGTTTGCTATTCGCCCTCCACAGGCTGGCACCTTCAACTGGATTGCGAACTTGACAGCAGGAACGCTGGCTGCTTTCTCTGTCTATGATTCCGAAAATAGAGTCGGCGGCACATCAAGTATTCGAGTCGTCCAGTTCACCAACAATACGTCCTGCCTCACCTCCACGGTTTCGCCTGCAACATCGCCGACCCCGACTTCGACACCTACAAATAACAGTAGCTCGAGTGCCAATAAAACGTTGAAAGGGCTAGCCATCGGTATATCAATCGGGGCGTTGGGTCTACTAGGATTCGTCGGTCTTATCGGCTTTTATTGGTGCAGACAGAGCAAATTACACCGAGCGCATCGTCCCGCATCGTCCTTCGTTGATTTGACATACGACCCGAATGGAACGTCGTTATCGTTACAAACAAACGCACTTCAATATGGGAGAGACCGTGACAGACTGGTGCCGTTCGCAATGACCCATGCTGCCATGCCAGCGAATACCGTCACAGCGGAAGGTGATGCAAGACGGGTGAGTTACGTCTCGAGTGTGGCTCCAAGTATTGGACACCGCTCGATGTATCAGCCTCAACCATTCCTTGCGCGGTCACCGCAAAGTAATTCTCAGCCCCGAAATTCGAAATGGTCTATACAAAATCAGGATGCCTCCGCTACTCCAACAGAACCGACAAATATCACCTACCCTTCAGAAATCGTTATGCACAGGGATATATCCGAGTCACTAGACGGTCCGATTGAACTTCCGCCTCGATACTCAGCAGATCGTCCCCCTCTGCCAGGCTTTCCAAATTCTACGGCGACAATGCAAAATCGTGGCTCCGTATGATGGCTATACTTGTACACTTCCAGGCAGGCCTGGAATGTGATATTATTTCAGTGACTTACTTTCTTAAACACATAATCCCTGCGCAGCAGCATTGCATATGCTTAGAATTTGTACATATACTAGTCTTCGTCCTACCGTCTCATTTCTTGGGAGCAACTTTACTACTCGTACATACATCCGATACATTATACTAATGCAACTATGAAGAAAGGTGAACAGTACGGAAAACCACTGTGCACCCTGAACAATGGGTCAAAAGGCCTCTAAATTACTAATATCTGTCCTCAGTGCATAAAAACCTGAACCGTCTGCGTGAATTCGTCAAGCTACGGAAACGCTGGGTCCCACGTTCACCGTGTCGTTACTGAGAGTCTGCTTCGCGAAGGCATCAACCATGGCATCTTGATCCTTTCGCCGTCGATGTCTTCTTCGTCTGTCATCTTTGATAAGACGGTCGATTCGCCGCCGGGTTTTGGTGTGCAAGCGGGGGTCTGAATGCGCTTCCCTACATTTATGACAAGCCAACTCTATGGTTGCCAAGAGGCGCAGCGTCTCCGTGTTATTCAGCGCCTAACACGGAGCGAATTGAGCGAAAAGTAATTTCGAACCGATCGTCCGCTTACATTTAGCGACCAAGACACAACGCGTGATCCCTCCACACAGCCGATGACGATAAAGTTTCCGCGCTTCTCGGCTTGAATGTCACTCGTCTGGAAAAACAGTATCGGTGATTCAGTGGGACCAACCCGCCAACGATAGGGTTACGTACCTCGCCAAATGATGTCATGACTTTGCCTGTGGAAATGGAACGGATAACTGTAGATTAAAGTTAGCAGGACAGTTCAGAGAACAAACGAACAAGTCTTGGAGACACGGTTTAAGGAGTCAAACGTACCGACACGGGATGAATGGCCCGCCACGTCCTGTGAAACGACCCCCCTGCCGAGGTAGGACCATGAATCTCTATCAGGTTTACGTATATGAACCTTGACTTGTATTTCGCGGAAATTGTCGCGCGGCAGCGGAGCAAACGCCTGCGACGACATTGCTACATGTTTCGGGTAGTGTGAACATAAACACGAAATCGAATGACATGCTTTCAAATGCTTACCAGGGACAAAAGAGTCCTCTGAGCCGGCGTTCTGGTTATCCCTAGACCGGTCCTGGGTATCTGGATAAGTGGTATACATTGCGGCATCGACCTCCATGGTTTCCTCCATCTAGATTAGAGCCAAAATAAGAACATTAGAGAGACTCTACATATCCTGAGACAGAATCACCGTTCTCAGTCGAAGAACAGGCTCGAGTTGTGAGACAGGGAAGAAGAATAAGGGAAGGCTGCGTCCACCGCGCGAAACAGCACCACTCCAGTTATCACACACGTGACGGCGGCCCGCGTTCAAATGGTCCCAATAAAAATACATGCGTGCGTCTACCCTACACGTAAAACTATGGACAAAGAAAAAAGCCCAAACACCAGGATCAAGGTGAAAGATACGCTCCGCCAACCAGACACAAGTTTCGTGATGTAAACTGGACATTTAAAATGGGTGTCCGCTTTGTTGGAAAGGTCGCTAAGAGGTCAACGCTGCATACCCGGAGAATGAACATGTATATAAGCGCACTCAACCAGATAACGCACGTTTCGATACTTTCATCTTCTCCATATTTTGTGTCAATCCCATTTACATTGTTGCCGAGTCCATTTTCTTTGGGCTTCCCTCGAGGGCCACCAGCGTTCTTGACATCCCAGCACCTTACTGTCCAATCCGCACCACCACTTACCAGAAGTGAGGATTCTGCACTAAAGGCCAACGAATAAATAGACGACGTATGCCCAGTCATTTTCTTGATCCTTTTTCCCGATGCGATGTCCCATATATTAATGGCGAGGTCCTCCCCTATACGCTGCTGTTAGACCAGCGGTAGGAAGGAAGGTATATATCTGACCTGAACTAGCAAGGTAACGTCCGTCTGGACTGATAGCAAGGGATGTGATTGTTCCCTGATGCCCGATGAACACGCGGACACATTGGCCTTTTTGAACATCCCATAATCTAGCTGTCCAGTCACTGGAGCCCGTCGCTAGATATAACGAATTGGGATGAAATTGGACACACTAGTATAGATGTCACAATAGCGTTCTTATAAGAGGAAAAAACCTACGTCAACGTCACTCAAATGCCCAGCAAACACTCTTAGGCAGGATGCTCGATCCGTTGACCAAAGTCTAGCTGTGCGATCTCGACTAGCCGTAGCAAAGTAAATTCCCATAGGGCTCCACTTCACGTCCCACACAGGATTTTCATGTCCTCTGAAAGCGACCAAATTTGTATACGTGTCCATGGACCAGAGCCGAACTGTTGCGTCGGCGGATGCAGACAGCAAGTATTTTGGCGGAACCGCCGAGCCACTCAAAGGATCAAAGGCTACAGCATAGACGGGACCGCTGTGTCCTACGAGTTTTCGGGTCGTGCTTCCCTTTTTCTCCCTGATTTTTTGCAGAGAAACATCTGACAAATGGTAAATTGCCACTTGGCGCGTTGCATGACGAAAACGTACTGTCTTTGATAGAACTAGAAGAAAAGTCGTTCCTAAAGCCCCTCAACTTTTCGCCCTTAAGACTCCACAACCTAATATAACTTTCTGCAAGCCCGGCAGCCATCAAAGATGTATCAGGAGAAAATGATATACATGGTGCGCTAGCGGATGACTCTAGGTGAGCGAACGACGGAGAGTTGAGATAGCATACCCTTCTGGCACATCATGCAAAGTGTACGCGCATATGCTTGGCAAGGCTCGCGCCCTCAGACCCGCTGCCTGAGGAGATTCAAGATCTACTCCAGCAAGTATGGAGGGCTCTAGGCGTATTCGTTTCCGAGCGTCGCGGACGGCACTTATTTCCCGTTCTATATCAGTTGTTTTGAATGACGGGGGGTGAGGAAGTAGATCTCCATTCGTAGGTGCAATCATTCCGGGTGTTATAGGTGGCCTTGCATACTGAAGGTCGTACTGAGCTGTCATGTCCCTATCGACCATTGCCTGTTCCCTGAGGATTCGCTCCGCTTCCAGGCGTAAATCGTCTGGCATCGGGGCAGGTCCCAGCTTTAGGTCTCCTTTCGAGGCATTATATGTCTGAGGATTGCTCAGCTTCGCTGTAGCACCATTTGTTTGAGGAATGAGTGACGAAAGGAGACCGGTACTCTCCTCCCAAGCATGCAAAGAAACAGAGGTTGGGTTTGTAGAAGTAACTAATACGCTTAGTTAGCGGTGCATAGGAGGATAAGATTTACAACGCTACCATCAAACCGCAGATGATTATTGACGACTTTCATAACAGCCGCCCTTCCTCGTTTTCCTCGCTCGCCTGTGAATCCTTCACCTGCACCCAATGGCTCGCCGCCAATCCCTTCAGTTAGCCAGCCTATGAGAAGGCTGAATCCCGACCGACTCATGCGAATAACATATTTCTCATTCCGGAAGCGCTGAGCCAATTCATCGTTTTGAACATGCGCCGGAAGAAGCAAGGTCGACAAATGATGAAGTGTGTCACTATGCAACGAAGACAGGGACGATGAGAACGAGGCATGGAAACGCAATGCTGATAAGGAGGATTAGGCTTCGTCTGGCAGGACGGGAAGTGACACACCTGCGTCTTTAAACCCGTGCTGGATAAGATCGAGATAAAAATGACAAAATATTGGAAACAATATGGGTCTAAATTCTGGCTGCGAAAGATACATCTATGTGGGCGAAACTACAGGACTAGCTGTATCACATACCCGATACATATCCAACGAACCATCCACCCAAGCTTCCAATTCCCGGAAGCCTTCATGTTGGTCCGTGGGATCTTGTGATAGAATCTCTTCAGCACCGACTGCGCCGATACTTGAGATGAGATTTTGCAAGTTGGTAGGACCTATGTTGCCCAGCTCTTGTAAGACAGCGGAGGAATCTTTCAGTGCATTCTCTCCGGATTTTAGTTTTGAGGCAAAGACCGCAAGACTCTGAACAATTTCGTCAGTAGACGTGGTCTCACGTTGCTTTCCCTTCTCATCCGATGGTGATTGGCCAAGCTCTTCACGCAGAGCCTTTTCGGCAGCGGAATGACCACGGGTTTTCAAATAATCGAGGATAATGCGGTCGACTGCAGAGACGCTTTGGTTTGAAGAGTCTGGCTGAGCATTTGGAGATGAAGGAGCGGGAGACTGAGCATTTGTGGGAGGAGTGGCCGCTGACAATGACATGGTTAGCAGTAGCGACGAGCGCACGTGACTGAATAGCGAAATGCACGACGCGTCGCGACAGTTCAATCGACCGAAATGGCTTCAAAACAGGCTAATCGCCAGGCAATAACGCTGAAGGGTTCGACTCAGCTCGTCACAGAATTCTTCAAGTATGCAGTCAATACGTGAGTATTCCTCCTCCTCCTCCTGCTCCGTGGATCCTGACACTCGAAAAGTATTCTCTTTCAGCGCGAGGTGTATCCTTCTGATGACTTTCACATGGTGAAGAAATATGGCCAGACAGTCTTGGTTACACAAGATCTCGCCCTGGAAAACTATCTAGACAAGTAAGCATCTCTTATCCCGATGTGTCTTTCTGACGTAGCGAGCCACCAGGATATTGAAACAAGTGCAAAGTGAGCTACCAACTATGCTAGACGATAATAACTCTGACTGACGGGGTGACGGCAGAATGGTTGTTAACGGGCTCTGTCACACAGCTAGTCTGCGCCATAATATCGAAAGATACGAGAACGCCACTAGAACGATGGGTCTTTGACATCAAATTGCTGGAACCACCAGCCGACGGCACAGAGGCGTATGTGTACTGTTGTTTAATGAAAGCGTCCGCTTATAACACGTCAGGCCGCCCAAGCCAGAGGCTGAAATTCAGTCCGAAATACGGGCCATTTTGAAGCAGATCATTTCCATGGTTACGTATCTACCCGTCATTCAAGAGCCGACGGTGTTCAACATCCTAGCGTATACGAATGAGTCGGTCGATGTGCCCGCTGGCGAATGGGTTGACACAGATCCACTGGCGATAGAGGCGAGTAAGAGTCAGCAGGTGAAGATGCGTAGCTTCAGCACCGACGTGCATCGCATCGAGGCTATGGTTGCGTACCGCTACGAGGAATAAGCTCGAATATGTTTAGTCAGGCGGTTGATTCAATCATTGTCAATGTCATGGCACCGCCCGCTATATATTTACTTACCCACCCCTTGAAACGCCTTGATTCCCTCCATCGTCTGGCAGGCCGGACTTCCCCCACTAGTCTTTTGATCTTTCACATCTCCAGTCATGACAGAGAGCTGGTTTCAGAGAGAATTCCTGACGCCTAGACGGCTCGCATTCAATATTCTATTCTATGGCGCTCATTTTGGCCTTTTTGCCTATGGCTGGTACAGTCAGGTAATCGACTCCAAATTCCCACTCAACCACGGCGCTAATGTTCACCACAGGCAACAAATAAGAAGTTGGCAGGACTTAATACCATTGGTTTCTCTGTGTGGCTTTCCCGCGGCGCTGGCATCGTCCTAGCTTTCGATGCAGGCTTGATTTTGATACCGATGTTCCGAAATATCATTCGCATAGTTCGTCCCCGGCTTTCTTGGCTTTTCCCCGCCGACGAAAACATCTGGTTCCACCGTCAAGTTGCCTATTCTATGGCGTTTTGGGCTATGGTTCACACCACCGCCCACTATGTCAACTTCATCACCGTCGAGCGCGCCCGTATGTTCATTCGTTTCAATTCTTTTCCTGTGGCTAATCCCTCATGCCTTGTCAAGAATTGAGAACTCAGTTTGCCCAACAAATTCACTACACCCAACCTGGAGGCATAACAGGACACTTTATGCTTTTCATCATGCTCCTGATGTATACGACTGCTCATCATAAGATCCGTCATCAAGCATTTGAGGTGTTCTGGTACACCCACCACCTCGCTTTCTTCTTCTTGATGGCTCTCTATTCCCATGCCACCGGTTGCTTTGTGCGCGATTCTGTCAACCCACAATACGTTAATACGTTCCCGTTTTACAATACCGAATTTTGCCTTGGTTACCAGAGTTGGCGATTCACCATTTGGCCTTTTCTCATTTACTTTAGCGAGCGCATATATAGAGAAATTCGTGCAAGGCGCGCTACTCGTCTTTCCAGAGTTCTCGTTCATCCCAGCGGTATGCGTCCCAGAATAATTTGTCGTCCCCTAGCTCAATATTCTATAGGTGCCATGGAACTGCGCATCACTAAGCCTAGCTTCGAATATGTCGCTGGTCAATGGCTATTCCTCCAAATTCCAGAGATCTCGAATTTCCAATGGCATCCGGTATGTGTGAATCACCCCTTGATATTTTGAAATGTCTAAATGCTACGATGTTTAGTTCACAATCACTTCTGCACCTGAGGATCCCTACGTGTCAGTTCATGTTCGCCAGGTTGGTGATTGGACGCGTGCGCTAGGTGATCGTCTAGGAGTTGGGCCAGCGGTTGTTGCATCAATGACCCAGGCCGCGATGAAAGGTGTCGAGAAAGATGACAGGTCCGGCTTTACCAGAGGAGAGTTCGTGGAGCTTGATCCAGCCGCCGCCACAGTCTCGCTACCCAAAGTCAGGATCGACGGTCCTTACGGCGCACCGGCTGAGGACGTTTTCGGTGGTCAGGTTGCTATCCTTATCGGTGCTGGAATCGGTGTAACACCATTTGCATCCATCTTGAAGCATATTTGGTGGAGACAGAAGCGAGGCGCGTTAGGTGCGCTACGCAGGGTAGAGTTCTTCTGGGTGTGCCGTGACACTCCCTCCTTTGGGTGGTTCCAGACCCTGCTTCAGGAAGTGGAATCTGCGCAAGCCGATCGTACGTAGTACTATTCACAAAACTTATGTGAAGCTGACCTTTACTTTAGCAAACTTCCTGCGGATCAATATCTACTTGACGCAGAAAATCAGCGAAGACATGATGTATAATATCGCGGTTAATGACGCGGGAGCGGACTACGATCCTCTTACGCTCTTGAGATCCAGGACGACATACGGTAGGCCTGATTGGGTGGCTATCTATGCGAAGATTAGGCAGGCAATAGATTCGGGGCAATACTTGCCAGGAGTCAAGTCGCAGCTGAAAACGAAAGTTCAGGTGAGGACCCGACTGATATCTGTTACCGCACTCTTTTAAAATAACGCGTGAAGACGTACTTCTGCGGTCCTACTCCTCTCGCGAAAGCTATCAAAGAAGCTACCGACAAGAACTCTAATGCTGAGGTTCAGTTCACGTTCGCCAAGGTAAGCATATCTATACTCCTACGGAATTGCGACTCACGCCTGTCGATGGTTTAGGAGCATTTCTAAATCTCTTTCGCGGTACTTTGGTCATGGGCTTATCTATTAGTATATGTGCTATATTGTTGTTGTCGAGTATTTGAACGTTGTGTAACACTTGCTACGCTTTGAAGAGGCCGCCAATAGGTCTAAGTAACACAGATATATTGCGGTAATAACATCACAACAAGATCACAAGATTAACGGATACATATACGACAACCCAAAATTTCAAAGAAATCAGCGAATAAAGCAAGTCCAATGCTACCATACAAGTAAGTCCTTATCGTTCTTCAGTTGCACTCCAAAATCTTGTCATTCTGCAAAGTTGCCCTAGGCTCGACTGAGGTTTCCCGGGTAGTTGCCGCTTGCTTCTTTGCACCTGCACCGATGCCGTGGTCTGTGCATCAGGATGGACGAGCTCCTTGTTTTCAACGCCATTTGCAGGGGTTGATACATTGGCTCGAGGTTGAGTAAACGTCTGACCAACCTCGTGATCTGGAAAAAATCGCTGCAGGTGGTCGTATACATCGTCCAGGCCAGGTCGAGTCAACCACGATCGTCTAGATGCACGAGGTACTCTGCTGGAGCGTCTGCTCTTCGGGGATGCATCCTCCTCGCCTCTGCTAAGTGTTGGGGAGGAGGCAGAAGTCAGCTTTCGGCGGCTTTGCAGATCGGCGGGAGGTTTATTCCATAGGTGAAGATCGTCATCAGTGTCGGAAGTGTCAGTGTAATCAGATACACCTTTGTCTATGGACGTATCAACTCGTGGGCGGTTGTGTCTGCCAAATAATGATAGACCAGAATTTGCGGTGCTACTGCTGTGACCAGATGCAGGGGGCGAAACAGATAATAATGATGGTGATGGTGATGGATTTGTCGGCTGGTTGTTTGGGCGCCAAGAGCCGTCCTCAGTGAGGCATCGCCGGTGCATGGGAAACGATGGTCGAGAGGGTGCAAGTCGGCTGGATAGGGAAAGTGATGATATCTCCGGGAGTGGGGGAGGGGCATAGTTTCCCTGCGAGGCATGATTACTCGGTTTGTCCGAGTCGCCGTCGCTATCTGGATTTGATACAATGAGGATCTTGCGCCTACTGCGTTTAGGCGATCGATCTGGACTGACGGATAACTTAGTGCTCAGTTCAAACTCGTCATACGCATACGAGCGATCCCTAGGAGACCCGGGAGGAGTAATAACGACAATACGGGGGCCGTTGTCCTGGAGCGATGGCTGTGTTGCTTTGGTGGCAACGATCGTGCGATCATGACCAGCAGTCGCATTCGGCGACTCCAATTTCTCGGCGACTTGTGTATCAAAGGTCGACTCCGTTAAAGGCCTTAAAGTCGGCGCATATGGTGCACCTTGGTCGATTTGGGACAAACTAGAGAAAGAAAACTGCGATTTCGACTTTCGATTGATGCTACCTCCGTGGATAACGTATGGAAAGGTCCAGTTAAATGGCAATCTAAGGTATGGGTGAGCTTGAAGCTCGGTGGCGGTAGGTCGATCTTGCGGATTTCTGCAAACGAGTTACTGCTGCTCGATCGTATTCTAACGAGTATCAATACGCACGCTTGGAAGCACTGAAGACGGAATTCTTCTGCCAAATCACTTAACTTTATGCCAGGGGGAATGGGAGGTGGCTGTTTATATTGCGAGACCTGACGAGTGCGTCAATACCGTCGAACGTGAGCAATACGGAACATTTACTTTGTACATGACTGACACTAGAACTTCGTTACTCCAAGGCTTTTCACCAGACCACATTTCCAAGACCACACATCCGACACTCCATATGTCGACTTTGGCGTCATAGCCCGCCTTCTTGGTGTCAAGTATCTCTGGGGCCATCCATTGTATTGTGCCCTTCATATTAGTAAAAGCGCGTATGTTCTGTAAGTCATCTACTTTCTTGGATATGCCAAAGTCGGAGATCTTGCAAACACCAGCCGGGTCAAGAAGTATGTTATCAGATTTCAAATCCTGAACAGGTCAGCGCAATTGAATTATGGAGTTATGAATAGAACTTACTCTATGAATTATGCCCTTGGAATGTAGGTATTTAAGGCCAGAAAGTATTTGAAACGTGAATGATCTGGTGACGTCGTCGCGAAATCGGCCGTACTTCCTGAGACAGCTTGTAATCGTACCGCCGGGTACATACTCAAGAAAACTTAAGCAAATTACTTTCGCCGGATAGCTTGGTAAGATCAGAGGAACCTACATGCTGAGGTGTTCGTCACTCTCCTCAAAACCTAGGTATCTAACAATGTGAGTATGATCCAAATCTTTAAGCATGTCATTCTCCAACTTGAAAGAATCGATGATTTCCCGTTGTTTTCGAAAAGCCGAACGGTCGATGGCGGACGGTGTTAGCTCGACCTGCTTGACAGCCATAATTTCACCAGTGTTCGCGTTGAGACCCATATAAACGCGCCCATAGCTTCCCTTGCCGATAAGATCCCCACGAACGTATTTGAACTTCTCTAGGAGACGATTAGATGTAAAGGGTCACCGGGTAATCCGGGCTTACGCTTGTGATTAGTTTGCTGTGAGGCCCGATGACTGAGCAACGATAATTTGGCGCGGTCGAGGAGCTTCCGTTTCCGCTGACCAGAGCCTGCGAATGCTGTCTCCAGTTCCATACTGAAGACGAAACCTATAGGCTACCGCTGCGCCCGACTCATGCGGCCATACCTCGGACCCTGATCGTCATCTCCAAATCACGTGCTCTCCACGTGCTATCCCAACTACATTCGTTGACAATTGCGTTTCTCGCGATGATGGCTGCTCGTCAAGCCACTGCCGTCGATCTTCCTGCTCTCCAAAATGCCAGCAGGGTTCTACTTGATCAACTTGCAAGGGATGCCCAGAGCATACCTGACTATGGTGACTCATTAACTGCCTGTAAGTCATCCGACTTCGCACCTCACGCGCGTCATCTGGACTCAAGTTTATTCTGTCAGCTGGGAGCCATGTCTCGGCGTCGTACAGCATATTTCCGGACGATATACGCGTCCCGTATCAGAAAAAACGCTTTGTAGGAATACCCGATGGTTTATTTCAATACTATGACAGTGCGTATTAAAGTGGTGTCTTCATACTTTGCATGTCATTCTGCCTCAGGTGCCAACGTGAATTCTCATATGGGCCTTATACCCGAGATTGAGCGTGTATGGATATCAATTGATCACAAATTATTTTTATGGGATTATGTTGATGGGTCAGTTGATTCTAAGTATTCGAAATAACTTACTAACCAAGTGTTTTACAGTCAAGAAATCAATTCATTTGTAGAGCAACCTGATGTAATCACACACGTCGCTCTTGTCAAAGCAAAACATGGTGTATTCATTGATGCAATCACTTCTGTGCTTGTCATCTGTACTCCAGTATCCGTTCTCCTCATCGGTGTATCCACTTTGGCTGTCACAGGTCAAAATGGCAGACCAAGGAAAGAAATTCAAATGTATGCTACGGATCTATCTGTCCAAACTGATGTCGAGATGACGTCGGTCGTCGGCACTAACGATGGGAGAATATTCATGTGTGGCTCGCAAGATGGAAATCTGTATGAGCTTCACTACCAGGAGACAGAATCTTGGTTTGGAAAGCGTGTTCAGCTTATTAATCACTCTATTGGAGGCGTCCAAAGTCTCTTACCGCGGTTTTCTTCATCTAGCTTAGAAGGTCAGAAAAAATCCATCTCCAACTTGTAGTCGTGACTGAACGAACCCCAGATCGGATCACCTTTGTGGCTTCTGACACATTAAAGGGCTGCATCTACACCTTATCATCCAAAAATTGTATATCCTCATACAAATTGACTGGAGCCAAGTCCATTCAGCACATACAAACCATATCAAATATTAATAAGGCTGCCCAAGATAAAGCACCTGGCGCACCAGCTCTTACTCCCCAAAACTTTCAAATCGTTTCTCTGCACGTCATAGAGCCGCGGGAATCACGGTCTGGCGTACAGCTCGTCGCCCTGACTTCCAATGGCGTTCGCCTTTACTTCTCTGCATCCTTTTCGTCGTATGGTTATAGCTCCGGCGCTGGGGACTCTGGATTGCGGCCGCTTCACTTAATTCACATTCGACTACCACCAAATAATCTCATTCATCCAGACGAACAAACACATCCCATACGACCCCTGTTAGCCAATTATCCTACTGTCAGGTCATCTGCACAGACCTCGAGTCGACCCTATCTCTTAAAGTCACTAGAGAGCTCATGCTACATTGATGGTTTGACAATAGCAGCACAACAAGGCGATACTGATGGGACCGACTTTGTCCTCTGCCTAGCCCCTGATCTAACACGCATAGGCTCGCTTGGACAACCACAACTTCAAGGTACCCAACAACAGCAACAATCATATGCATATGGAAGTGGGTCTGCGCCAAGTAGACCCCCGCTCACAGAATACGCTACCCTCCTTGCGATACCTGGCCGGACGTGGGCAATGGCAGCTGTTCCTCGTCAGCGTATGCCATCTACGCCTCCTGGTACACCTTCTCCGGCAGCCATAAATGAACTCGCTTTACAAGTTGGTGAATACTCCCAGCAATTCATGTTACTGACCAACGTGGGCTTGACGTTTCTGGTCAAAAGACGTGCGATCGATTATCTGAAAGCAGTACTGGAAGAAATACAGACAGAGGGAAATGTCCAGCCTATAATTGAGTTCAGGGACAGGTACGCACAGCACGAATTGCGGAAACCCAATTTAACACGTCGCAATTGATAGCTTCGGACGTGATCAGACTTGCGCCATGCTTCTAAGCCTTGCGGTGGGCAATGTATTTGTAGATCCGGGCAGTTCGCAGTCCGGGACAATTGGCATGGTCGCCCCCGATCTCACTTCCGTTGCGAAACAAGCATTTTATGACTTTGGGGAACGCCCAATTTGGACAGAACGAGTCACTTATGGTAAAGGTTAGTCCGCGATCTCACGAGTTTCAGTCGATCGTGATATTGAGTACGTTTTTCTGCGTCAAATAGAAAGTCAAGGGTCAGCGATATTCAGCGGTCGACGAGAAGGCTTCGCACTCTATTTTGCGCGTCTCGTAAGACCGATTTGGAAGTCTAAATTGACAGTGCAGAAGTGTGTCTTTTGCTTATACAGTTTGCGCACTAAAACTAAGATGAACCTCATTCTCAGCACTGCTGGTTTGCAGGAATTAGCACTACCTGGTGACACTCTAGTGACGATACAAAAAAACCTCTTTTCCTTGAAGGATTTCATGGATAAAAACCCTCATCTATTCCATTCAGCACCTGGCGAAACAGCTTCGACTCGCGCCCCCGTTACAGACCAGGAAGCATGGAAGGTACGCTCTACTTCAAGAATAAGACCTGACGTTTAATCCTTGCAGGCTGAACAAAATTCAGTTTCTGAACTTCTTTCCCTGCTGACAAGGACAATTGAAGCATTGTCATTTGTACTGCTTCTCAGTGATTATCGCATGAGTGAACTCATTCAACAGTGAGTGCCTGACCAACTGAGCACCTTCTTTACGTAATGCTGGGCAAAGATGTGATCGGGAAGTCCAGCAAATCATAGCATCGCAGACTTTTGAAGACCTCATTACAACACAGAATGGGCTTACTGTGTCGAGAGCACTCGTCAACGTCGTTATCGATCAGCAAATCGGCCACCAAATTAGTGTGCGTCTCAACATTACCGTTGTTTCTCGTTTTATCAAACTATTGACGCTGTTGAACGTTAGGTGGACACAATTAGCGATGTATTGCAACAGCGATGTGGCTCCTTTTGCAGTACGGACGACGTAATGATATACAAGGTATTTCTAATTCCTTGCATTGGTTCGCATTCGTTTACAGCTTTGTAAGGCAAAAGAAAATATTCGTAAAGCCACCGAAACCCGCAGCCCCTCTGAAAAGCAAAACTGTTTGGCGGAATCACTCAGGTATTTATTCACAACACTGCCTAGCTCATCCTTACGTGAGTGGGATAGACTCTTCATAAAGGGTGCGCGCGTATTAGAATTTGAGAAGTTGAGAGAAGTATGCGGTGATTACCAACAACTTGGCTATGCAAAAGGTAATTTGACTATTTTTATATGCCATGACTACGGGGCTGACTATTTACAGGCGCTGTATTGTTGCCTTTGTCATGTGCGAAAGTGTTTGACCCAGATAATCTCGGCCTGGAATATTGGCAAATGTCCAGTGTTTCGACCCAAAGCCCTGGGCCTGGAGGAGTCAGTGCGGATGACACTCGAACCGCATTTTTCAGGAAACGAATGCAATGTTATGACCTTGTTAAGGATTCATTAACAGTGTTCGAAGACAAGTGCAATACTCAGTTAAGCAATCAGACAGGCCAAGCTTCTGGCGATGACCAGGAGGTTATCAAAAACCACGCATATGAGCTAGCGTTTGCTAGTGATGATGAAATGTTCCACTCAGTCTTATATGACTGGCTTATTGAGCGCAACCTTGCTGATGACTTATTGGAGGTTCGTTGACAATCCCTGGAGTCACCACGGTCCAATTCACCTTTACAGATGCGACCCCCCTTCCTTGAAGCCCACCTCAAGCGTGAACCCTCAACCGTCCGAAAATACCAGTTGCTATGGCAATTCTACGTGAAGAATGGCCAGCCCCTGCGGGCAGCTGAAGTGCTTGCTGCGCTGGCCGAGTCTAGCCAGTCAGTCCCGCTAAGAGTTCCAATAACAGTCTCCTCAACCAGAAATTTTCTAGGTTTGACCTAAATCTAGACGCGCGGCTTGAGTGCCTAACTCTCGCCGTCGCCAATGCCAAATCACACCCAGTATCTATAGGTGGAAGGCATGAAACGGCTATTGATTTTCTGACAGATCTAGAAGAGAAGCTTGAAGTCATTCAGGTACAATTGGGGATATATAATGCATTGTATCCACATATCGACGACGCGCCGGAAGTTGGTGAAAGAGTCAAGATGCTCACCCAGCGTCTATTCACCATGACAGAGGTAGGCATACGTTGTCAAGTTGGACAAACGTCTAACAGAGTTGCATCAGCTTTATCAAATGTACGCTGTCGCATTTGGTCTCCCTGAAATGCAACTATTGTGTCTTCATGTCTCTGAGCATCGGGACCTGTCACTCGTCAAACCCATTTGGAATCAAATTTTCGAGGAAAGTGAGTGATGTCTTATTACGTGACGACTCTTAATGAGGATACCCGCCTCAGCCACGAATGAAGAAGTTGACATTCAAACGACGGCCGATGCCATTGTGTCGCGAGTGATATCTCTAGGAAAGAGGTTCTATCCTTCAGAGAGTGCCTTTCCTCTCCGTGGGTCATTAATTATTTCATCCAAGGATAAGCAAATTTATTAGTATGACAGAATACGTTGCGACACTCCTCGTGAGATTCCGACTTGCTCACAAAGACGAACTACCATACGGGTGGTCTCCAAGGACGCTGATACAATGTGGTGTACCGTACGCCGAAGTGTGGGATGTACTACATGAGATGTATGAATCTCAGGTAATTCTGGTAGTTAAGATTTACATTGCACAAGTTAAACACGCTGCTACAGGTTCCACCATTCAATGACCAAGCCAATGTACAGGCAATATCATCAGATATTGCTGTCCTATTATCGGATTGGCTAGAAGAGGCGAAGAGGCCGCAATCCTCAATCAGACGGGGCGAATTCCCTGCTGGGCGTATAGACGTAGCTATTGATCAATACCTGGCAGAATTAGAACCAAATCGCGCGGAGACTAGAAGAACGTACGAAGATATTAAACGCCAACTACGGCGGCATTGGTAGTGATTCTGTTGTCTTGCATAGTTTAGTGCACCGGATGTATAAACGATGTATTTGCATTTTCCATTCATTAATATACAGTGCACATATCTGAACCCCTAGCTATTAACCTCCAAGATGACATCCTCGGCTCGCAATAGCAATCTTTTCGTTATACGCTCGGTAAGTTGGTATACTTGGTACAGAGCCCTGTGCGGCGACCTTCCATGTTACGAATGGAGAAGAGAAATATGACAACCCACCTCGCAATCCCGACGACTAAGAGGCCCACAACAATGATAGCGGCGATATCACGGGAATTATTTCGGCGGCGCGATCCCCTATATCGGGCCAGCCAGTGGACAGGACCCAAGAATGGCGCACTCAGAAGCATGTGTACAACAGAACCGGCGCCGACCACGGGCAAGCCAAGGAGGAAGCGGCGAACGAAGCGCCATATTAGTCCAGACCTCCGGGGCACCGGAATCTCAACAGGACCATCCAAGGGAAAGTCACTGTTGTCCTCAAATAGTCCGTATGTATCGCCATCCTTGATGACTCGGTAGGCCGCCGTAATCAGGTCATGTGCAACATCGTACGGAGTGACGACGCCCCAAAAGCCCCAATATGATGGTTCCTCGAATGAAGACATGAAAAAGGTTGTTATGAAAGAAGCGAGCATGACAAGAAAGGTAAACAGCAAAACAGAAATTCCTCCGACAATGACTAAAGGAGCAAGCAGTTTGGCACAGGGATGGCGACACAAGGGGTAAACGGCATACCTGGGTTTGTTGCAATTCCTACGGCTCGAGTACGGGCAAAGCGGTACTGGTAACGACATTGGGGACAAGAATAAAAGGCGCTCTTAGAAGCGGAAGTCGTGCGCCAGCGTTGCAGACATTTGATATGTACAAGCTAATTTGCAAACTCAATGAATTAATCATAATATCGGAAGATGGTTGCTCACCCTAATGGATCCCTTACATAGACACGGTCGTATCAAACGGCCTAGTTCAGCCGCATTCGCTCCCTCTAAACAAATACGACACTGTTTCTGCTCCCTCTCATCGGGTGGGTCGTGGTCGTGGTTAGGCATCAAGTTATATCGGCTAAGTGTGATACGGCAACTAGACTTGCACCGTGTCACGCAGTCACGGCCCGATTCGGCAAACGCGTCCGACAAAACTTGGAATGGGAGAAGGTGCAGAAACTTACAACAGTGTGAGGATCGTAGGCTTATTCGCTGGCGTTGGTAGCGGTATGTTGCTCTCCTACTCTGCTGTACACATCCTTAATCTGTCCAGGTCTAACCAAAGTCAAGCCGCATCTCCACTTGCTTCATTCCTCGTTCCTAACGCGTTCAGACTAGGTCGCTGTGGGTCATGGGTGAGCTAGGTGAAACAAAAAGGTAAGAGCCGGACCTTTCCAGTGCGTTGACCATCGGTAACGCCTATGAGTCAGCAAGTTCATTTTGATGTGCTCATCAGAAAGCAAGTTTTGATACCGTGAAGACTCGCATGCAATGTTCTCCTCCCGGAACCCATCGTGGTGCCATAGACGTACTAGCCAAAACTGTTAAAAATGAGGTTCGTCCCATTACTGATGTCATGAGTTGAGCGACGATGACACACCACATTGTCCAACACGTTCTTAGGGTATACTTGCACTTTACAAGGGAGCAACGCCTCCTGCTGTAGGGTGGGCTTTCATTGATGCCGTCCTCTTTGGATCTCTACATAATTACCGCCTTTTCTTTTTGCGAAATGGTTTGACGGAAACTTGCCCCACTACGAACCAACCTCGTTTGACCCTGCTTGCCCACGGCTTTGCGGGGTTATGCGCTGGTCTTACGAGGTTAGCAATCAGTACCGATGATTATGAATGTGAAGATCGTTCCTGACAGATTGTGTCCTCAGTGCCGTTGTTGCGACCCCAGTTGAACTCCTCAAAGGTGCTTATTTCCACTCGAAAAGAATCTCCCGCATTCACACCTCTCTCTCACTCAGTTAAATTACAGTTACAATCGCAGAAATCGGTGGCAGATCGACAGTTTAAAGGACCAATAGATTGCGCTCGTCAAGTCATACGTGCTCAAGGAGTACTGGGCATGTGGTCAGGGTTCACCGGCAGCCTTGCCTTCAGGAGTAATTTTTTTTGGATGTTCTTGTCTGTTGAGGTTTGCCTCATAAGTAACGAATAGCGCCGCCTCAGAGAGACTAATCTTATTTTGTTTAAGGGACTAATGAGGCTTTTCTCACGATTGAGGGGTACACCGTTTGAGGTAAACCAATCCGCAGTTCAAATCTTTTACACTAACAGTGCTTCAAATAAGATAAGCACAGGAACGGCAAATTTCCTCTCGGGAGGTTTGGCTTCGTTTGCTTATTGGGTGATGGCCATCCCAGCTGACAACGTCAAGAAGTACGCTCGACCTCCATGACAACATGTACTTATTTTCTAACGCTGTTAGCCGAATGATGTCTTATCCTTATCCCCTTCCTTATCCTGCATCACGATCTGCAGCGTCCCTGATCACAAGGCCATCGTTCCTTGGAACCGTTCGCCATATTTACGCCGTCGACGGGCCGACTGGGTTTTTCCGTGGTCTGCGGCCGTGTTTATTACGTGCCTTTCCCGTTAATGCAGCAGCGCTCTTTGTTTCTGAAGGATTGATGACCATTCTTGGGGCCGAAAAGGTAAATTTCCGTTGGTTTCGTCATTTGGTTCAAATCATGACGTATGCACGCGCTAGACACGGAGTTGATTTATACCATTCATACCCTTAATGATTCAATATTCAGGATTTGTGTCGTGATAGTTATGTAATTGCAACCGATTCACATTGGCGCCACCACCGGCAGTATCAGACTTCCGTTTTAGGCGTGTCACATTCCAAAGTAGGAAATTGCTTTGACAAGTACATTGTGAACATAGTATACAACATCCGGGAGAAAGCCGGGAACAGAATGAAAGCGGAAGAACGTCAAGTTGCTATGATGTATATGCAAGATCACCCGACGTCCGTTTGACAAGGTTGGGTTAAAGCTAAAGAATGAAGTTGTCACAGTTCGCAAAGAAGCGCAAGTTAAAGGTAGCAACGAGAAAAGGTACTCGGAGGAAGCGCACAAGGCCAATTTCCATTGGCTATGGCGTCCTCCCATTCACTAGAGCACGATCTGTAAAGGTCAAGGGCTGCTCGAGCATTTTCCACCTATGACACAAATTTGACGTAAGCCTGCGACGATATCAGAGCCTTTTAACGTACTGGGTGCAAATAACCCTCTTGGCAACGTCTACACATTAGCTGCCAGGCTAAAGTTTGAAGACCTATGATTTGCTGCGGCATCTTTAGGGCATTCCTGAATGGCTATTACAAGGTAGGTATCCGGAACTCCTATTATGGAAGATGCAATCGCACCTGATACAGGGCAACGTCCCTTGTGTCAGCAGCGGAGTGGGGGATGCCGAGTACTAGTGATTAATGAAGCGCAGTTAGAAATGTCACGTATGTACTCATACTCCGATACCTGAAAGGTCGTTCCAAAGACTATGTCCGACCAGAATCTTGCCCTTGATGAGGTTCGCAACGCATTGTTGAACAGCGGAAAAAGACCAAGGTTCGCCTGAAAAGATATTTAGTATTGGTTAGCAATGACGTGATAGCATTATTGTACTGGACGCCAGTTCTTCCTCCGTTATTCCCGTGGTCGACGACCTGTAGTCTGTGACCTATACAATCGCGCGAGTAAGCTTTTTTTGCAGTAAAATGGAGCACATGGATATACTAACGGGCAAAGTGGGGGTCACGAAGTTATCGAAGACTACGTGACCCTGGTAGTCCACAAGAGCCACTCGCCTGCAATGCCGCCATCAGAGGCACTCCACGGAGCTTCAAATAATTTACATACGCAACCATAGAGGTGGTCCCACCAGGACCAACACCCACGTTGATGCACGAAAGTGCAAGAAATTGCTCTGGGCTCGGAGTCGTGATGGTGGTTGTAGTTGTGGTTGTGGTATCCATCGGCAGAGGAGAGGGAGTGCAAGACATAGGGATTTGAAAGACAGGTGAATTGTCCGTTTGCCACAATGTAGGCCACCTTTTAAAACATCCTCGTCGAATGCAATATTTCCCTATTCATCCGCCGGCGTATATTTTTCACCCATGGCAAACGTTCCAACGAGAAAATGGTGTGACAAGATGAATCCAAATGGACAATGGCCGAGATTCTATTCCGTTTATTGCATTCAAAGTGACGTAGGATTAGGTTAATGACGTTGGATATTTGGTTAAACGGATGACAGAAAATTTCCGGAGGCAAGAGTACTGTGCAAATTAGATAACGTCTCAATAGGCCGAGAATGACGATCGCGCTAGAGCAATTTGAGCATGTTGCGTTCCGTGATGGCATGTCTAGAAATGGTGCACGCTGGTGTAGGAGCTTGTAGGAGCGGTGATCATGCATCATGTAGAGCAATCTCCGAATTTGATACAATAATAGGTGTTTGTAGCTCCGTTGACAAAACTGAAAGCCTTGTCGATTCCAATTATCAAATCATGTCGTAATATACGTGAAGAATACGTGCCATCATGGTCCCTTTACTCAGTTAACCCCGTCCGAGTTCATGTGCACGGAATTTTCGGCAGAGATACCCGTTTGGAACCAATTAGCGCAGCGCAGAATCGCGATGTTTATACCATTTGTATCGTAGAGGGACGTGTGACCAAGTTTGCCCAACGTAAGATCTCGGTGCTGGAGCTTCGCTGCCCCTTCCGAACAGCGCGAGCCTCTAGTTAGATCAGATGTAGCGGCGATCTATGATGGCCGTATCTTCTAGCTGACCTTTCTTGGCCTTTCGCCGATTATAATAACGAAAACACCGTGTAAGTTTTGATGGCATAGGCGCGGATCATAGTTAGCACTAACACGCCTTGACAGTGCGCATACGGAACAATCTGATAACGCACTCAATTGCCGCACTGATCGACGACGCATTTGAGCCGAAGTCTGGCTACAATAGAAGATCCAGAAGACGTAAGATACATCTACTGGGAACTCGGACAAGAAGAGAAGAGCAACTCCTTTCAACTCGGTGAAGGAACCATCTTACCCCCATGGAACACCTACCAGCATTTCGTCGTTAATTTGTCAAAAGGGGCATATAATGACAATGAAGACGTGAACGAGCTGCATGAAGTCACAATTCGGCGTTTCACTTAGCCACAGTGCGTAGTTTGTGGAGGGTTGTGTGCGTTACAGGGAAAGAGAGATCTAGACCTGCTGAGATGCAAAACGGCACTGAAGGGCTCAAAACCCGTCCGATAGACGACGATAAGGGTCTAATCATTCGTTCCTCTGTTTGGCTATTGTACGTGACAGAATGCGTCTTCTCAGCAAACGCCAGGCAGACATTTCTTTCCCAATTTGCCGAATAACTTTTTTCTCAGGTGGTCTCCTTAGACGCTCGTAAGGCGAGAGCCTCCTCCCCCCTAGTACACTCTCCTGCATCCTCCATAAATGCCGCGCGAGCCTGAACGACCGCTCAAGAGACAGAATCTTCTCGACAATATCCGTCCTGCCTTCCTTATTTGCCAACATGATGACCCTTCTCCTGACCCTGCTATCCACAATCTTCCACCTTATACGGGGTTTGAAGCTGTTTAGAACTTTCCATGCAATTGTTCCGCAGCGCTTAGCACGCCGAAGAGGGACTAGAAGGAGTATTAACGTCGTTGATGTTGGCTGTATGCGATCGTGACGTTTCATAAGATCGAACAGCGTGCGCCGCATTTCGAAAAAACGAGCTAAGCCATTAGGGTTCGAGCAATTATGCTTAAGATGTAAATGCAATATATGAAGGCACCAAGGAGCCCAATGACGCGGAATCCAGCGAGGAAGATTTGAAAGATAAGTGTTAGTCATCGAGCGTGCGGCTGATGTGTCCCCAACTTCCAACAAAAACCGAATCATGTGGTACGCTAACCCCGGGGACGTTCCCGAAAGCATTTCCGGGGTAATTAGGAATTTGAGTTTCATTAACTGCGCGTGCCGGGAGACAGACGTCATTGTGCGAGGAGAAAAGGACTTGGGTGAGCTTTGCCCTTCATTCTGCCTGCCGTCAGAAGTCGCTTTGGAAATAGATTTCGCTGGAAACAGCTCCAACCAAACGGGGAGCCATTTTTTTTGCTGCCTACGTAGCTCTTGCTCATTACACGCTCTAGTATAGTTTTCATCCTTGAACGAAAGCCTTTTGACCAGATTGAAAGCTTCTCCTGATCGCCCCGTTCGCACAAGCCAACGAACACGAAGTTTAAAGGTCTCCGTATTTGAATGAACGTCTTTGACCTTCATCGATTGGAACAACCATTGGGCAGTTCCAGGATTGCCGTGGCGAAGGGCAAGGTTTATTAGGGTATTATAGGAACGCGTCGATTGGTGCATCGGATACAGATCATGATAGTCAATCAAAACGGCGAGAGGCGGTGAGGGATCATGGAGACCAATGAGGTACAAAAGGTTCTGGTATAACGTGTCCTTGTTTCTAGGTGGCAGCAACATGGCATTTCTACGATTTGGAGGACCGAGCGTTGTTTCAGCAATCAGGGTATCTGGGGAGTAGTCCTGCCAGGTACTGCCAGTTTCGTCGCGGCCGGGGTCAACAATATTGATTTCTTCGTAGGATAAGTCATCGGGATTAATGTGTGTCAACGATGGCGGATTGTTGACTGATTTATGGGGTGGCGGGGAGTATTTCCACAACGCCTGATTGTTAGATATTCGCCTTAGGAACGCGCTGCACCCGGGCAGACGGGTAAAGACAGAGAACCTGAAAATTGTAAGGACAAGTACGAGACGCACAGTATGGCTCACGTGTAACAAGGCGCACCTGCTGAACCTTCCAGTTCACGAGAGGCAGCCTTGGCCGTGTGCACGTAATGCGACCATGCGCGGTTGGGCAGCAACCCGCAAAGCGAAAGAGAACATGCATGGAGTCTGACGCGGTCACTTTGAGTCCGGCTCTGGCCGTGGAGAGGTTGATGCGTATTTGCGTGGCATGTCTATGGAAAACATGTACAAACTAGGATTACACGTCCATTGGCTGTTGCCCAATCCGCCCAACAAGCCAACCGACCCGCTGCACCCACTTGTCCCGCACATTCCGCATCATCCCTGCCCCCTCAAACCCTTTCGCATCCGCATATCCGTCCAGTTCTCGCTCCCAACTCGCCACCGTCTCTCGTCCAAACATTCCTCCTTGTCGGTTCACATTGTCGTCCACCCTCTCCACCCACGCATTCCACTCCTGCAAGAGACGCGGAAACAACGTTGGTACAAGTGATGTTTGCGTGAGTGCAGGCTGTGCTGCGATGTGATTGGTCAATGCAGAAAGAAAAATAAATGTTTCAGCTGGATGTGATTTGTCTTTATGCAATGTCTGTAGTGAGCTTGAATGAGATTGTGATGATGATTGAATCGTTGAGATCGAGGAGGTGGAAACATATGAAAAATATGGCAGATAGGAGAAGCATGCGGAGACAAATTCTGATATGTGTGGTCGCAGCCTCGATAAAATAGTATGAGTCGCGCATCCCGGAATTCGTGTTGTGAGATGAGTGCTGATAAGTAGCTTGATTAGGAGATACCAAATGTCTTCCAAAACCAAAATTCGTAGAGGTAGTTGCGTGCGGGGGTGGCAAAGCATTAGAATAAGGATATGCGTCGCGGAGTTTCTTGGCTGATTGTGCGAGGGCTTGAATGGCTGTTTCGAGTGTCGGTCGGGGTATAAGGGGGAGAATCATTGATTTTAAAGCGGGTTGCGCTTTAAGGAGAGCGTTTAGCAATGGAAGGAGAGATTGAGATGGCAAGCTAGCTGGTAAGGGCGATATGTAGTTATATAAGTCTGTATGCCCCACGGCTAGGAAAAATCCTCACCAAGTAAAACACCAACGTCTACATCGTCATAATTATTGGGCGCCTTATTCTCTTTTGCATCCTGATCATCCTTGGAAGAAGAATTTGTTGGAGCCACCCTCGCTCGCTTTGGCGCAGTACGCTTCGGTCTTTCGGGCGTTGGGCTCCGGTCCATTGACTCATCTCGTTGGCCTGTGAACCTGCTGTGGGACTCAACATCCTCATCTGGCTCCAATTTTCTTTTCTGTGCTCGTGAAGATTGGCTGACGGATGAAACTAGCTGTTGGAAGGCGGCAGTGTTTGTGTGGCCTGGTGTCGTTGGCCATGCTACGGAACTCATGGCAGAAGCGGTCGTAGCGCCGCCCAGGCCGAAGCCGAAGCCAAAGGGGGAAGGGGCATGAGATACGGCGCATGGTGGAAATTCAATGTGGGGTTGAAGGACGTTGGCCATGAAAGAACAAGTTTTGGACAGTCGGCTCTTTGCTTCGCGCACACATGTGGATTATGCCTCTATGTCACGTGCATCACATAACCGGCCCTAAGCTAGACACGTAAAACGGCCAATTTTTCTCAGTTTCTTTTCGAACGTCATCTCAGCGAGGTATGTTCGTTTATTCATTTGCGCTATGAAGAGATATACACGAATCGCTACTTCGAAGCCTCTCGGCTCATGAATACTTTTCGAACTATACCCAAATTTCTGAGCGCAGATCTATGGATTATTGAACAAGTGTTGACTTTCCTTCCTAGGGCACCAGTTATGGAGGTGACTGAGCAAAACGTGAGTATTACTCCATCATCACGAGAATGATCGAACAACATCTAGAAGTCAAGCCCTGATGTTCGTCTCAAGGACGAGCGTTGAGGATCATCCATGCTAATACTGACTCCCTTCCACGTCCCTTGTTTCGGCATTTGGCTGACATATGCGTTCATTTAGGTTCTAAAATAGGGTGACCGAGGACTCATCATACCACCTTCGATCGAGACATACCTCTCAGGTTCGCGCTTATATACAATGCGATTGAGGTATATACTAGGCCCTCTTCACTAATAATTAAATAGAGTATCCTTTGTCCTCAGGGTATAACAGAAGATATTGTAAAAATTCTAGAATAATAAGACTCCCTAGTTTGTAGATGGCCACATCAAGTTGACAAGCCACATGACGAGTACAATCAGCAATAGCCTTACTTGTACGTTCGAATGGTATTTCCCTATAAGTGACTGTAACCGCGCAGGCACGCTATCGAGACTGCGAACAAGTGTCGGATGAAGTTGTTGACTCTTTGGAAGGTTCAGATTGTTCTGTGGCACCTGCATGCTCCTCCATTGTTAATGGCCTCTCGCTGCGGGATACATTGGTGACACTAGTAGGCAAAGTTTTGGGGCTTCCTCCACAGATTTGATTTGTGATGTGAGTAGTAGCGTGTGCAAGACGGTCGGATAGGTATATGAATATCAAAGTGGTGATTATAAAATTGATTGGCCGCCACTTAGTTCCTGGTATAACCAGAAGGATGCCTTTGGTGTCGCCAGCCAGCCAAATATGGTATTGGATGATAAATGTTTCAAGAGAACATTTCCCAATGAAGGCAAATGCCCGGGAATGGGCGGAGCGGAGG
This sequence comes from Amanita rubescens, assembly GCA_015039365.1. Lineage (NCBI taxonomy): Eukaryota > Fungi > Basidiomycota > Agaricomycetes > Agaricales > Amanitaceae > Amanita > Amanita rubescens. Next base: position 1,032,841 of record WION01000004.1, read on the forward strand.
ACGACAGTCGCGTTGCGCAATGCAATGAACGCCAGTACCGGAATGAATGATATGTAAGGATGCCAAGCATTGTAGGTGAACTTGGAGGTCTGTATCAGTTCGAAGGCAAAGTACCATACGAAACCGACAGATGATAGGCCTATTGTGATTTTTGCCACAAGAGGCCAACGAGGATCATCCGAGAGTCTAAGGGCATTGAATCTGTTGTAGGCCAGTGCGAAAATCATACCAATGTACGCTATCCAGAGGTCCAGTGTGACGCGAAAAGTCCACTCTTGAGCAGACCACTGGATGTTGCAGAGAAGTTTTAGAAGTCCAAACAGAAAATCCAAGAGCATTGGCTGATGCATGAAAGTCGTGACAAGCACGGCAGAGACGATGATTTTGGATAACACAAATAAAGGGCGGTCATTGTACCGGGAAGCAGTGATCATGGTACAGTATACGATCAGGTACCACCAGGACACGAGGGGGGCAAAATAATACGAGAGGTAGTCGGTGTTCATAGTGTAAGCCAGCAGCAGCGTTAGCAAATTAAGCCGGACCAAGACCTACATTGGCTTAACATTCGATATACATCGAAGAGAAGAGGCTACTCACTTGTGCGATTCGGAGAAAACCATAATCGGCTTTCCGAAGATAATATGTAGTATGACCAAATCCAGTCATAAATAGATATGCAGCGACAAGGACGCGGATGGGATTGTAGATTCCTGATACTTTGGAAGCACCAAGATAATGATATATTAAAATGGCAACTGTGAGCGTATGTGAGACAAGACGTCAACATTTTCAAGCTGGACATACTCTGCATCCAGCCTTTCCACTCGTCCGTCTGATCTCTGTTGAGGAAACCCAGATCCTTGTCGCTGCGCTTGACGGTGGCCAATCCGTAAAGTAAAGGACCAAAACATAGGAGCGTAAAAGTTAAGCCATCGAAATATTTCTGCTCTTTTAACCATATTCCGGTCCTGTCCGCAAGGAAAATAGCTGCAACGGCAATACTGAACACGAGTGGCGCTGTTTCCTCGTTACCTAATTGTGCGAATATACTCTGTTCACCTTTTTGACGCTGGTTAACCGTTGATGATGTAGAAAGTAAAATGAAAATTACCATTATTCGCCGACTTAAGATACGCATATGGCCCCCATAGGATAACAGCGAGAAGCACAATAGCATGGATAAAAGACGGTCGAGGGTATCTATTGCAACACGTCTTATTGAAAGGAGATACCTTAGGCAGGAAGCCATTACACCGCATATTGATAAGGAGCGTTGCCTGAGTCCGAATGACAGGATCTGCATAGTGCAGCCCGTCTTCTGTCATAGATGACTCCAACATCTGGTTAAAGACAAGAGGCAGAGCTGCTGGGAAGGTGGATTTCTTCATCGGTTACAGTCCGCCCTAACCCAGATGAAGGAGGATTGATGCGGTGCGATAGATATGAATTCATCGCATCGATGTCTGATGATCTTATGCTTGAGGCGCGTTCATGAGACAATTTAGTGGCAACAACTTGCTCGACAGGGAGCACAACGATACTGTCTGCTATTCTCGTCTTGCTTCCGGCGATACTGCGTAGTATCCGCCCCATGTTTGCTTCCCATGTAGGGAGACCGCCGGAGGAGTTGGAGTATCGCATATACCACAGACCAGAGCCAACCACGAGTAACGCTGGCCGTGCACCGGAGCGGTCATCGATTAGTTCATGAACTTGCGAGCTGTTGAGGTAAGGATCCCAGATGAATGATATGTTTGTCCCGTAGCTTGTGGATAAATCTACATTTGCATGCTTTTGGTTGTCGTTTGGGGGAGCTGCAGGAAGCTTGTTATCCAAGATGCGAGCAGTTTGATAGAATAGTTTCCTCGTTGTCGAATCTCCCATGAAAACCAATTTTCTTTTATCGAAGCACTGTTGAGCCTCACGAGCGCCGTACTTGTAAAGCATACAACCTATTAAATCTAGGTATAGGGTTAAATTAGATGCAGAATAGAAGCTTACCATCTGGCTGCCATTTTGAATGCTGTCGGTCAAGCCAGCTGCCTCTATTAAGGAGAGCACCGCAATGCATCGGGTCCGTCCAGTCTGTTATCTTCACAGTTAGCAGCAACGCAGCAGAATATAGGAGCTAGTTACCGAGAACGACATGTCTGAATACACCGACTACGATGGCCAATACAATCGCGGAAAGCCCCACGATGCTATACCATGCAGGATTTAGACTGAAAGTCGATTTCCAGCGACTCATAATCGGAGTTCACAAGCGTTAACGTTTTCTTTAGAGCGTCGAGTCGTGGTAGGTAACAAGACCTGCGAGCTTCAATGCCTCGGCGACGCCGTATGTTATACGTATCACAGACTTCCGGTAGCGAGGACAAGTGTAAACATGGAAAGGAAATGGGAAGGTTACCGTGGAAGTGGGTGGATTCAAATTACGTGATTTCTATTACTTCATTGCAAGGTCATTGTAGCAGTGTGGCATTCATGAAGTTGCTATGTATATAATCGAAAATACATTGAAAAGTGTCCATGATATAAATGTCTGGTATGAAGTCCATCGCAGCTACAAAGGACGAAAAAAATCACGATCCGTAGCTTGTCAAACCTGATTGGAAAATTAGTCATTGCCACACCCATTCTTGACGGCGCATGAATACATACCAGTTCTGTAGTTAGACGTGAGATATTATTTTGAGAACAGTGTAAGTAACGTACCCTTTACAGTAGTTGTTTACAGACGTTGGGAAACAAGACAAGTAGCGGCAACCAGAACATGCTGTGAATTGACTTAGCAAGTCGTTTAGTGGCGAAATTCTCGATGTCGTACCAGCGTATGGATTAGAAGTATAGAAATTGCGTATCAGGACAACAAAAAGGATGACAGCCAAAGGAATAGCCGCAAGACGGAACGCCCAAGTCAAGTTGCGGTGCAATTTGGTTGTACTGATTATGGGGTATAATAAGGTGCCTATTAGGAGACCCATGGTGAAACCTCCGATGTGCGCTGAACGCAGAGTAAAAAATGATTCATACTAGTGGAGGTCCTTACTTACCGAAATTGTCGACAACTGATAGAACGTCCAGTTAACTGTTGGGACTCAGTAGAGAAGATCCACTCACAAGGAACGTAACCCAAGGCAAAACCGATCAACAACTCAATTGTCATGAATATCAGCTGAGTTTTTTATATCAAATTACAAGCCCAGAAGTTGGAAAACTTATACTAACCTTTCGGACAGGACGGTACTGGAATTGCCAGTGGGCTATCAAATCCACCCATGTAACCTGCACGATCGAGGTGAGATTGTCAATAAATGGATAATGAATCCTAGATATACTTACGGCGAGTGTACCGAAGATGGCCCCGCTTGCTCCTACAGAAGGAACGCCGACTAGCGAAAAGTTTCCGCCGAGGACGTTGCTTCGAATGTCAGGGTCAGACTTGCAGCAATACAATTAGTGTCTCATTCCTTACCCGAAAATACCAGCAGAGAAGTATGTTATAAGAAAGCCAGCAGTGCCCATCTCGCGCTCGATCTAGAATGTTTATAATGTAGCCGCATTCCCATACATATAATACACTTACCTGGCCAGATAACAAAATTTGCGCGAGCATATTCAGGAGCAAGTGAACTATCCCAGCATGCACGAAAATGGGCGTAATGAACCTGAATGACTGTCCAGACTCCACGTGAACTTAGTGGCAGTTTACTTTACCTGAACCATTGATTCGGGTTCTTTCCATGAAATCCTTGTAAACGACAATAGATAAGTTGCCTGCTGAGACCTCGAGAAGACGGCTTACCTCCAAAGCTGCAGAGATCTTCCAACGAGCATATGCTGGTCGGCGGATTCGCAGTATCGTTCATACCTAGATTATCATCCCACGGGTTAGGTTAGTCATTTTCTGGGGATCAAGAACAGTCTTACACGCAAACTCTGTCGTCGGAGGAACCGCTTCAACATACTTCATGCATGGTGGGAAGCGCGCCCCGACAAATATCAATTCACTTGATGACGGGCCTAACATGGGATTTACGGATGGCTGTAAATACATTAACTTCTTTCAATACGCAACTTTTGCTAGCGATTTTTTTTATTACCTTGAATGAGAATGGACTGCCTTGCTCTTTGGCATTGAGAACCAGCTCATAGATCAATACCGCGATCATAGCAACCGTTAAAATGTAAACTAGATAACAGATCGATTCAACCTGGCACAAAAGGGTATTCTAAAACTACATACCGAGGTATGGATGTTTTTGTTGGCCAATGCCACGCTTCTTGTTTTCAATGCGTTGCTCCATTGGATACTTTCCAGCCGGAAGAAATTTCGATAATGGATTTGAATCTTGTAGGGTTTTGGGATTAGACTCCCCTCCCGGAAGAGGTTCTGCAAATTCTAACAAAGCCATTTGTCAACAACCTCACGACCCAAATACAATCCAAAAGTCTAACCCAAATCTTCATATTTTCCGGAACGCCCCAAGCCCGAGGCATTGTCGGCTAACGTTGCTTGAGAGTCGCGGGGTTGAGAGGGACCGTCGTTGTATTTATGGTCGTCCGCTTCCGAGAAAGGCGAAGCCAGTGAGTATCGACTGCTTTGACTCTTGCTTCGTGACAAGTCCTCATCCCCGTACAAAAAATCATGGTTCAAATTGTCAGAGTGGGGATTAGGGAAAGAAAAGGGATCAGAGTAGTCGCCGTGATGCTTGGTCGAGGAAGTCATCGTCAAAGAAACGAAAAGAGGGGAACGATTGAGACAGTCTCAAATGTGTTGTGAACGTTAAAACCAAACTAAAAAGCTCATTACCGAAAGCTGCATAATGCGGCTGCGGTGAATCACTGGTTGCACTGCCTACACGCGCCCAGCGCTCCAACTTCAAGGGCCACCAATTAACACGTGTCACCATCTTACATGTTACACACTGATTTTATATTTAGGTTAACCTTACGTATTTTAGCAAAGCAGCGCAGCCTGCAAAGCGCAGCGGGTGCTTGGTTGGCATAGCTGTATCCAGGCTCGGCGCCGAATCTTTCTTCCTTGATCCTCGGAAGTTCATTTATACAACCCGCTTGAAAAAATCGAGAGCAAGGGCTGGTACACGTAGTCTATAACAGAACCGACTGTAGATACTTGATCAGGTAGTTATGTATGCAATACTAATATAAGAAACACAGTGAAATGCGGTGGTATCGCTTGCGGCGCCTCGACCAGTTTTACTCTGGCCGAACAGCGCCTTATCGACGTTCAAGGATTGGCGTCGTTTCTCCGATGCTAAGTCTACCCCGTCCCTTGGTCGATGACTTTCTAGTTAATGGCGTAAAGTTCGTGTCGACGCTCAAGTCCTCACTGCCATCAGGCTGGCGTGATTGCAAGTCGTGGGGCTCGCCGTCTTCTTCGTAACCACTGGTGTTTCCCCGTTCCGCAGTCCGTCTGGCGCCATCCAAACGTTGTAATGACTTCAAACCCACTTCCCGTAGCTTTCGACAACTTAATTGCCATGATAGTGGACGATCAATGCTTGCTCGACTTAAATTCCTTGAATCTGCAAAATGTGGTGACTGAGTTTCTTCCTCGGGAAGGGACGTTTTCCCTGGTCGAGCCGCAAGCATGCGAGGGTTGGAGGGGAATAGCAATGGGATCATATATCTAGAATTGAAGAATTCACCCAGTAATGGTGGTGGCTTAAGAGGCTCCCAGGTGTGTCCATTTTGTGGCTTCTCGAACAGAACGTCAATGCTTTGAGCCGCATTCGACGGTTCCGATGAAGCAGAAGAAACTGTGGACGAGTTGACCGATGTCGTGTCGTTCATTGAAGCAATGCTGTCTCGATCACGGTCATGTATCTGCTTCGATATTGATTATGTGTCAGCGTGCAGGTAACAAGGAACGAACCTCTTTTTTGATCGCCTCGACGCCCAGCTTTACGCGATGTCGTTCCCAGTCCTTCTGGATCTGGGTAAGATACTGGATACATTCTTCGGTCATCCGCCCTTCATTGACCTCGTACTTGTATTCACGAACAGCACGGCGCATCTAGGGCAGGCTCAACAGAAGAACCGTGTATAATATCAGGGGCAATCGCGTACCTGTAGCGGGTTTATGTTCTTCATCCCTTGGATGGTTGCAACGAGATGTGCAAAGTCAGTTATAGATGATAAATTCTATGACAATGAGCTAGATTCTTCTTAAGGACAAACTAGGCATACGAACTTGAAGCCATGTCAATAGATCGCGGACGGGGGAAAAGTGAGATTGTACGCCCTGAGGAAGTCCCATTCGGTCGATCCAATCTTCAAGCATCGTCGCATTCAGACCGAGTTGTATTGCTCTTGACCTACGGCAATATTGAGCATTTGCTTCAGCGATCTAAGCGGGTACACACCGACAAAGGTACTTCTTTCGCCCAAGAATGCGATTAAAGAGTTCACCTGTGCAATTCATACAAGAAATGACTGGAGTTGGATGATGCGAACTTACATGATGTCCAGTACATTACTTGTGACCATATTTGCACTATAATACTTGGATTTACCTGAGAGAGGATAAGGAGAGTATGCACAGCTGTGAGGAAAGCAGTGAGGTCACGAGGCGTAGGCGGTGGAGGTGAGTCAGGAAATAGTGATGACAAGGGGGCAGAGGCAGAAGAAGCCCGTTGATGCAAAGACTTCCTCAACGAAGAAAAGCTTTTAGAGGTGCTGGCAGGTATTGAAGTCGAGTTTGGTGTCGGCGAAAGGGGGCGAGCAGGACTACTTGGAGGAGACGTCGACGTAGGCTGCTGCTGCGGTTTCTTTTTCCCGCCGAATGGGCGCAGAAAAGACCAGTCTGATTCAAATTGAACAGGAATCTATATCCGATGTCGGCGGAGAGAATTCAAGGAGTGCCGCGTCAAATATTTGATCTATCCGCTTTTCGATGAAGCGAATGATGTGAACTAGAATATCGGTTGAGCGGCTATGCACCTGACCCTAGTTCTTTCCTTACCATATGCCGAGTTAACGAGATCTTCTAGAAGGTCAAATGTACCGATAATCTCACATGAATCACTAATGGCACGGTCGCATTGAACGAAGTGAAGCCATATCATGACGTTATGAAGCCAGAAAACGAGTGCTGTTATATTGTCTGGTTGCCGCTGACGGTCGATTGTTAGGTATGAGTATACGACGCTAAAACAGCCACTTACAAATAACGTTTCTTCGATTTCGTGGGTGGCACCATCAACAAGCTCCTCTAGCCATTCTTGGTCGCAAGTTAAACAAGCAAACCTTGTGAGCATATATAACGTGCTTGCAGGCGTTATATCGCGACAAGTAGGACGGTACTCGACAATTAAAGCGTCGAAAATCCGCGGTAGATGATGTGGCGAAAAGACTAGCATTGTTGTGTAATCGGGCGTAGGGTTCTAAAAAGAAACTTCAACAACGATTCCATACCCGAACGACTTGACTTACGAATAGCTCACTGTTATCATCTTCATCGTCTTCAGAATCCGAAGAGTCTGAAGGTGCAAGGTCTGATTCGTATCCCCACCACCGCCGATCGACATCGAGAACCTGGCAAATGTTTTCGCGTATTGCTTTCCGCCTCCTCCTTCTCTTTATTCGAGCATCTTCCAAGCGACGTTTTTGCTCTACCCTACCACCGGTCCATCCTTCAGCCTCTCATAGCTTCTTCGAGTAGAAGAGCAACGTCGTCACGCCCTGGTATGATCGAGTGCGCGGTTACAATGTCTAGCGGTGTCAAATTTCGTCGCGTTACTGAGAACGTCGGAACATCCATGCGTCATAAGGAAGGAAACTAGAGTTGGAGGCGCCAAGAGCGCTGCATGGTGCAGGGGAGTCCAACCAGCTGTAGATGCTTCAGTCATCAAGACAGAACGCTAATAGACATCGTTGCGTACCATTATCGGGACCCCTGTCAGCACCTTGAGCGACCAATAATCTAACACATTCTTCTCGCTCGACGTCGCGATCGGACTCTGCCCCGAAACCATGAATGGCGAGACTAACAAGACCGATTCCATCCTCGTCGCGTGTACACAAGTCGACGAATATCTGGGTACGAGAATCTGAGAGCAAAAACTGCAACAACGCGAGGTCAGCGAAAGCACAAGAACGTGACAGGCAGTGAGCCACGAGTTCGGCTTTTTGGACTGGGGCCAAGCCGGAATGAGATGATAGCAGCGACTCGATGTAAGTGGTTGTCGGGTACAGAGGGTGCAGGTCTGGCTCTGGGGAGAGGTCTAGTCCAGACAGGCGCGATGGGGCCATGGGGAAAGAGGAGTAGCTACTAATTGACATTCAGCCCAAAACTGAAACATGGCGGTAAAGGCAGGCAGACCACAGTGACCGACGGTCGTCCGACGGTGATACTCAAAAGGCTTTCAGGGTTAGTCAGGTTCAAGTTTGCGTCAGGCATTGTGCTTCCAATCGGTTGCTTTCTCCATTTATACCATCATGTCATCACCGTCCAAAAGACGTAGGCTCGAGACGGGACCCTCTTCCGGGGACGAGGACTCTTATGAAGAGGAACAAGCGCAGACTCCGAGCATATCTCACTCGGATGCAGAATCCATGTCGGCGGGCGACGAGGACGAATCACCCGACACTGCTGACGAGATTGAAAATCTCAAGCAAAAAAAGTCTAAAAAGACAGCAAAGCGAAAATTGAGAGCGACCGGCAGTGCTACGTTTGGTGCTACTCTACAATCGCTCTTGAATACAGATGCCCCCTCTTCGTTGCCATTATCTCTGAAACCATCCATCGCAAGAAAGAGGAATGACGAAAAATTAGAGCAAAAGGCTAAGCGTGTGCTGCATGTAGAGCGGAGAGAGAAGGAAGATAAGAATAGAATCCGCGATGTCATCGGAGGGTGGGGAGGTGAAAGCGAGAGGGCGTTGCGCAAAGTTGCTCAGCGGGGAGGTGAGTTCCGTGCGACACAGTGGTGGTGCCCCCAGTAGTCTCACGCGCATTCAGTGGTGAAATTATTTAATGCAATACAGCAGGCGCAGGACCAATGCTATCGCAACTGCCGAGGAGAAGAAGGGAATGAGAGGGTCAGGGAAGCCGAGGTTGCCGGCGCCTGATATAGAGAAAAAGAGTAGGCATAAAAAGAAGGATAATATCCTCGGAAGAGGACGAGAAAGTAAGCTCAATCGATTTTCGCTCGCAATTACTGATGGCCGTTGATAAAAGAAGAAGCAATTGACAAGGATCAATTCTTTGACTTGATTAAATCTGGTGGTGTTGTTTCCAAGGCGTAGTAGTTGTAGTTTGGCAGTTCGTATCCAGGCCCGTGAGGCCGCTGACGTAATCAGGACCTACCCTAAATCAAACGGTGCATGGAAATGCCATAAATTCGACGCCCGCTGTTTTGATTTTTTGATGGTTGGTGGCCACCATTTCAAAAGCCGTGGTCATGGCTAACCTGTGTCGGCCAGCCTTCCAAAACCGTCATCCGGAAAGAGGATTGGGAGCGACGGCTTCATGAGGTACACGTCACAAAAAAGTGAGTAACTAATTTCGGTTTTTAACGGGATGACACGATCATTGGGAATCTCTCCTAACGGATACGTTCCTTGAGGAGCTAAAAAATTGCATGTATTATCTGATCTGCGATTTACGTGTCTATTTGGAAGTTGGCTGATGCTAATCATCCGATAAACTAGTGAATTGAACCGCCTTGTTATGGATTACCTTGTGATTGAGGGCTACAAATCTGCTGCGGAGGAGTTCAGCCGGGAAGCCAAGATCATGCCACCGGTTGATTTTGATAGCATTGGAAGCCGGATGGACATCCGTGAAGCACTTCAGAGGGGAGATGTGGACGAGGCGATTGCTCGTGTGAATGACCTTAATCCCGAGGTTTGTGGGTGAATTCAAGTCGGGCGGGTGGAAAGGATTAAAACACATCATGCACCACTCTCAGACTCGACGAGTCGATGATGAGAGATGCAACCAAAACTTCAGTCTTCAATATGATTCCAACCCGCCTTGACTGACAAGTATAAAGGAAGAGTACTAACTATACTGTATACAGATCCTGGACACGAATGCGGGACTGTACTTTCACTTACAGCAACAAAAGTTGATTGAATACATACGGCAGGGACGAGTAGCAGAAGGGATACAATTTGCACAAGATGAACTAGCACCGCGTGGGGAGGAGAGCCCGGAGTTCCTAGCGGAGTTGGAGAGGACGATGGCACTGTTGGCGTTTGAATCGAGCGGGACTGCACCTGAGGCGATAGCTGAGTTGCTGTCACCTGGACAACGGATGAAAACAGCTGGAGAGGTTAACGGAGCGGTGCTAGACAGCTTGAGTCAAGGAAAAGAGGTGAAGTTAGTTGGGCTGTTGAAGTTATTGCGATGGGGAGAGAGACAGTTGGAAGACCTGGCAGAGTTTCCCAAGCTAGGATGAGCCAAATAATAATGAGCGGAGTTTTCAAATAAGCTTTGAATGTCCACCACATAACCGGCTCTTGTCCTCACCATGCTCGACGACCTTCGCGGCCCGAGGCATCGTAGGCGTCTTTATATCGCCAACCCAGATCCAGACGACGCCATCGACGACCGCGACGATGAACCACCTGCCGAACGTTACGGTTATTACCCTCACTACAACTGGACCAACCCCGTTTATGTACCCCAGCAGCACTCACCACCCACTCCTTCGCGCTACAACCCGCCACTCACCGCCGTCGTCACAAATAATATATCCCATCCACGTCCATCTCCTGACCATTCTCCTGCTCCAGACGATTCCCCGCCTGCCCTCCCACCGCTCCCACACGACCCATCAACCCCGGATCTCCCCCTCTCAGACCTCTCTACACCCCCTGCTGATCGTTCTACTTCAGATCCTACCCACTCCTGGTCAGCTAGGTCTTTTCGAACTCTCACTTCTCCCGCCCAGCAGCATACAAGGGGACCAAGGCCCGTCGATCCTCTCGCCAGGCGGCCCCGCGTGGTATGTCCTCTCTTCTCCGTCCCCGTTATATATCCTTATCCTTTCTTCAGTCCCCTACCGTTTCCGTCCCAGATACGAATACCCCCACATCCGCCCATGCTACTTTAACGCCTGCCGCTGACAAATCAGACCTTAACAAGCTTTTGATCGTCGTAACCGCCGACTCGGAGCGATACGTTACCGTCGATATTTCGGGTGCCAAAAATGCGGCCTTTATCCGTGAATGCATTTTTAGCAAGGTTCGTGTATTGCCTTTTGCCGTGTGCATCGTGTCCTCATCGCCTTTAGTTGAAAATATGTCAGGACGAGGAGCAACCTCAATTTTCCATCTACAAAACCGAAATCGGCGATTTTGCCATCGGCAAAGCTCTCACAGATGATCAACTCTTTTCCCTTTGTCGGGATCGAGGCGACAACAAGGGTTCTCTGAAATTCCTGATATCCCACAAAAGCGCGGTTGTGCACGAAGAACCACATAGACCCTATACCCCAGTCATTAGTTCCATCCCTCCTCCTGTCTTGCCAGGTCTTCCATCTTCTCCGCTGCGGGCCAAGCCGCGGTCTAGATCCAGGCATGGCAGTGCGTCTTCCTCAAGTGAGCCAATGACCGCAGAAGCTACAGGGTATGAGGCCGACCTTGACAATGCCGAGAAAGAAAAGGACAGTCTTAAGCGGCAGCCACCGCTTCCCCCACCACCCATAATTCGAAAAGTTGGCAGTCCACCAATTCGTCCAAGTTCACCCTTGAAGATTAGCTCTTCACCCCAAGTCCCTCAGGCACCCCAGCCTGATGTTCCGTTAGCGGATGCATATGGTCCTCCCAAGAATGTCTCTCCCAATTTACCCTCTCTCTCCCCTGTGCGACCAGCCTTCCCGATCTGCGAAGAAGGCACTATGCTGCCACCTATCTCTTCGTCGCTTCCTACTCGTCCTGGTCTGGACATTGGCGGTGAATCGACTTCCAAGTTGCCTCAACCGTGCTGGAAAGCCCGACCACCGCAACCGCAGCAACAACATCCTAAACTGAGATCCGAATCTCCGAGAGAAGATCTTCCCTTCCCTGTGAAGGAGCATCAAGTTCGAGCCGACGAGGTTAGACAAGAAGAGGATTGGACCCTGGTTTCTTCTCCAGCCGAAACGGAATCAAACACACCGACTCAAGAGTCTCGTATATCGCCAACCACCGCCTAGACATCTGCGGCAACATGGTTCACCTGTGCGCTACGTACCACCCGGTCCTTATCCTACAAGACTAAAGGCTCCGAGACCGCCTGCTCCACCCTCGCGTCATGTGGTTCCTTCTAATTATCTTGTGGCTTGGAAAGGCGAAGAAGGGATCAGAAAGAATGGTCTATCGTCCACCTCTCCTACCACTCGACTCGGTAAGGGTGTGAAGAGCATGGAAAATATTCGGGCTGCAACCCAGCGGCGTAATCCGCTTCCCGTTAGTCGCCCTACCCATGGTCCTCATCGAGAAAACAGTTATTATAATGGCGTCGGGGCGGGTCTTCCAAAGTCCTATGAACCTTCTTCCCGTGCGATCAGGCCACTGCCTCTCCAGGGATCAATGCATAGTTCCTCTCTCGATTTGAATAGCAGACCATCTTATTCTTACAACACATCACTATCAAACAATGATTCACTAGCCCGCCCTCAGTCGAGTGGAGAAAATGCGACTCCTACATCAACTAACCTTCGTCATCCGAATGACTTGCTGGACAACACTCGACCTCCCAGAAGTGTATCCCCTCATCATTCGCACCGTACTCTTCTCGGACAACCCACTCGTCACCATCTCACAGACGCTCATAATGGAAATGAAACATTACGGACATCGCCGCCTCGTAGCCCCGCTAGTCCGCAAAGTCCGCAATACACTCCTCATACTAATGGTGTTGATACCGTCTTGTCGTCCAAGCACGGCGTCCTTGACGAGGATGAGCTCAGTGCAAAGTCTGCGAATGGTTCAGATGCAACAATGAGGCAGGAGGACCGGACGAAGATATCAGACTTGATTGGCAACAACTCGGAATCTACGCTGATCTTCTCTTCGAGAATGAATGAAGCCGACAAGGCCACGCCACCTAGTCCCTGCTCGACAACTTCTGCCACCACATTGGCGACAAGTCCTGGTTCACCTTATAGCGGTGGTGACAACGATTCAGACAGCGAACTTGGTACAATGATTTGGAAAAAGCGGCCGGACGATGTTAAAAAGCGAGGACCTTGTTTAACAGTTCAAACCGATCAAGTTCCTGATGTGCCTGAAGAAATTAATACAAATAGGCCCAGCACAGAGGTTCTTGAGGATCAGGGGCTGCGCTTAAGCACGTTCAACATGAGCGACTCGGTTTGGGCACCGCGTCCTCCGGCGGAGGACGTTTACGACCGCCTGGAAGACTTCTTCCCCTTGCATGATTTGGACAAGCCTGTCATAGAGGCCGGTTCGGGTAGCACCTCTCCTACTGCTGCCGAATCGATACCTTCCAATGTCCAATCTCCGCATCCTCCCGAGTCTCCGGAGAAGAAAGGCGGTATCAGAGCGAGGAAATCGATTCGCTATGTCGCAGAGGATTTCAAAAAGCGCATTGATCGTAAAGCTTCGGCGTATGCGAATATGAAACGAAACACAAAGCTGTGGGGGAGCAAAATGGAAGAAGTAACCACAGTACAACCCAGAAGCAATTCAATTCCATCCGATTCATCGCCATCGAGTGCTCCCAGTAAGTCTTGTGCACAATTTCCATTGGTAAGGGTTTTGATGACAAGTTACAGCCTTCAAATGGGTTCGCGGTGAGCTCATAGGCAAAGGCACATATGGACGAGTGTATCTCGCCATGAATGCCAACACAGGTGAAATGATGGCGGTCAAGCAAGTCGAACTGCCCCAAACTGCAAGTGATAGAAATGACTCGAGACAAACATCTGTGGTGCAGGCCTTGAAGCTGGAGAGTGAGACTTTGAAAGAACTGGACCATCCACATATAGTGCAGTATCTGGGATTCGAAGAAACACCGGCCAATTTGAGCATGTGAGTGGTACACAGCAACAATAGCAAATTATATCTGATACGTTTCCAGCTTCCTTGAATACGTTCCAGGTGGCTCGGTAGGCACTTGCTTATTGAAACATGGTAGATTCGACGAGAACGTGACCAAGTCATTTACGTATCAAATTTTGGATGGTCTGGACTACTTGCATTCAAAGGGGATTTTACACAGGGTAAGATTTTGAAACACTATGTGCCGTATACACAGCCTAACGTCGAAGGGCAGGATCTAAAAGCGGACAATATACTAGTGGAAATGTCAGGGATATGCAAGATATCTGATTTTGGAATTTCAAAACGGACAGATGATATCGGAGGAGGAGCATTCACGGCTATGCAGGGTACCGTGTTTTGGATGGCTCCGGAAGTCATAAACACACAAAAGAAAGGATATAATTTCAAAGTTGACATATGGAGTGTGGGCTGCGTAGTGCTGGAAATGTGGGCCGGAAAGCGCCCCTGGACGGGTGAGGAAATGGTTGCTGTGATGTTCAAGGTATGCTCTCTCCTATTTCGCGTGCTTCTCCCGTTGTGCTGATGTTTCCGTTAGTTGTATCAATCCAAACTACCTCCGCCCGTGCCAGAGGATGTGAAACTCTCTGAACAAGCTGACGACTTCAGAATGAGATGTTTTGCTATGTATGTTTCCGTTTCGTACTCTGACCCAAATGAGTGAGACTGACATGCATTCAGCAATCCAGAGGAACGGGCCACAGCAGCGGAGCTCATGGTTCACCCATACCTTAGGCTTCCTCCCGACTGGCACTTTATTTCATTCACATGAACTGACGATTCTCGTTCTCATTCTGTATGTCACTCACAATCTGTTCATATTGTACACACATCAGGTCTATTTCACTTACTCGACAATCTGTTTCATTTCTGTTTTTACCACATACCTCGTGTTTTCATACCATTCGTTGAGTATAGCAATAATGGTGATTTGTCTGTAGCCATCTTTACTATAATATCGTAATATCACACTGGCCGGTGATGACTCTCAGATCCGACGCAAGATGCGCCCAGGTCGTGCCTTGACGGGGTCTTGAAGCTTTTCAGCAGATGAGATCTCAGGCTAATACGAGAGATCTATGCCGATTAACCGAGCAGTGATGTCAGAAAGGTAGGGACACATTCGTAATCGGATATCTACGAGGACTACTGTACATTCCAGGCCTTATGTACGGCGAGCCTGGCCTAGGCTCTACTCCATCTGCTTTCAACGTTGGATATGTTCACAGGCAAAGCAGCCTGTCTCGTGTTAGACCACAGGCGCGCTACGGAGAGCTCTTTTTCGACTTGCCTTCTCGTCGTAGTCTGTCCATTCATCCTCTACTGAGAGATCTACCTCTGGAAAGGCTGTCCCGCTCGACCCTACACATTTCCAGATACCCTCGTCCACGATTAGCTACAAGGTAAGAAGAAGAAGAAAAAAGCCGTAGCAGATACCTTTGGATCAAATCCCGTAAACTCGAGTCCTCGGCATTCGATTATGAGAAGAGGTTCAAACTGGCCGTTTTCTGACGAGTATGTTTTCACGGGCGACGATAATTCGAATTTGGCCGAAGATTCGCGTTTACCTGCGTGTTAAATTAGCGGGTCCCTATCGTTTCTTGTTGGTGGTGGGTGGAAACTGACACAATCCACACCGCCAAACGAAATGTGCTGTGGCGTGCTTGCCGCCCGATACTTCGTATTCTTCCTGGGCGAGAGATAAGTAAGATATGTGAACGATATCAAATGACTCGATGTACTCGGCGATTCATAGAGATCCATTTTGGATGTTCTTCGTTGCAACTGGTGCATTTCACCTGAAGATGAAATGAGAATATTAAAGGAAGTGGATTAGAAGAGTTGGACCTTGAAAAAGTATTCGAAATCGTCCGAGGAGGGTGTTAGGTCGGTGACGTTCTCGAGATCAGCTTTAATGGATAGTTGGAGGCGCTGGCGGGGTTGAGAGGTTTGTTCGAGCGTTGAAATGTTGTACTTACCACCATTGTGAAGATGTGGATGGATTGATCAAGAAGTACTCGGAGCTCGCCGATCTGGTGATCATGTAGTCGGAAACTTTCTCTCAGGTTCAGACCACACCTCGACGCGGAGTAGGCACCATATTCCGCCTGTTTACTAGTCTCCGTTGCTAACCTAATACACAGATGACAATCGATCTGTTAGTATAAGGTCTGCTTCGATTTGGGGACCCTTGGGTGGGTGGGTCCACTTTGTGGGGCCCGGCCGGAAGTCGAGCGTTTTTGGGGTGATCGGGATCACGTGCATGATGTCATTTTCCATTTTGGGCATGCTTCTATATTAAACATATGGACGTCGAACGCGTCGAATGCACGTCGAAAGAAATACATTGATTTATCCATCCTACTACTGCCAGAATGCCTCGTGATGACCGCTCTCAGTCTGCAACATCTCTTGCATCGTCTCAGGTTTCAAATGGCTCAGGAAATCGTCGATTAAATGACAAGCAGAAGCTAGAAGAAATCCTTCAGCTATTATCACACTTTCGCTGGACTCTGTCAACTTTTCTGATGGTCCTCTTCCGCTTTCAGAAGGTGGGAGCCAATGGGCAGCCTTCGCCAGTCGAGCGAAGCGTCTTGCATCAAAGGATGTTAACGGCCATGCTTGATGGCACTACTAGTACTCATTTCGGCGAAATTCTGGAATTGATCTATCAAAATGCTCAGGATACAAGTTATAGGCGAGACGATAACACTATACCTTCAAATGGACTATTCTCGGTTGTGCATTCAGTTGCCGAGATCAAGCATTCTCAGCCGGCAATGGTTACCTGGGCTGTCCAGCTCATTTCAGCCCTTGTTGCAGATGAGAGCAGCGCAATGATTGACAAGAAAACTGGCTTACATCTTCGGGCTCAAGCAAAGGAGGGTAGTCGGTCTTGGGACTATCGAGCTACCTGGGACGCTATCGATGCTTTTAGTATGAAAAAACTTCAAGATACATCACGCGCTCACGCACCTATCATGTGGCATTTGATGTCCGCATACATTGCTCGCCCGAACACTGAAGATACCCCGCAAGGTGCTATTAAACGTTATCGGCCCCAATCTATTGTGTGTTGTTAATACCGTCCCAGTAATTAAGCAAAAACTTACTGTTTATGATAGGTATGCACGAGCGCATTGATGTCAATGACATTTAGCCGCTCAAACCGTGCCAGCCTTTACTCCTTATGTAGAGGAGTCTGGTTGTTTGCTGTGAAGGCGCACCATTCGGTTTTCCGGGTCGAGAGCCGCTTGGGACAATCCGTTGCCTATTCAACAGTCTATGAGGCGCTTCGATCAATGGCAAATCATAAAATGAAGGATCTTCAAGTTGCTGCCCGTGCTGGCTCCGGTCGTCATTTCATAGTTGTGAGCGACAATATTCAAGTTTACTTGCGGCAGCGAGACCATCGTATTGGTCGGGAAAACAAAATGTCAAAAGGTTTAGCGGGAACAGCCGTTGAAATGGAAGATATCTCACCAGAGGCTTTTGACCTTGCTGAGCTTACTCGTCGTCAAGCGCTTCAGGAACGGAAGACAATTTCTGTTGATATGATACTCGAAGACATTGACTGGGAACATCTCGAGCATGCTGGGATGATTCAGTTCCTTCAGGCGCTCATTCACTTCGTTCCTGGGCTCACTTGCTATGAAAAGGAACTTAAAGGATTCCGTAGTCAGCTGCTATGCAAGAATCAATTGCCACCAGACCGACGTACCAATATTATCCCACTCGCATCCAACAGCTGTGACGAAATTCTCATTCAGGAGTTCAAACAAGGAGTTCTGGACTTTTTATCAGTACAGATGGGCGTCAACACAGAAAACTTGGGAAATCAATTACGGATTTTCTCTGGTGATGGCAAAACTTTCGATCAGCTACTCCGTCTTCGAAAGTATCTTGTTGCTGAGGAAGGCGATTTTGAATCATTCCGCTGGCTAGTCCCGCTTCTAGAGCTATGGCATACCAAATGGACAGACTTGAGCCGTGTTATCCGTGCTCATTGGGGAAAAGATACCGACCCTTCAGCACTTGCATCTGCAGCTCGTATTGCCGAATGTCCTACTCCTGTCGACTTGAAAAAGGTCGATTTTTATGATGGCGTTCACATTCTTGACCTAGTCCTCGATGCACATATTCTGAACTGTTGGGAAAACCATTTCAATACAGAAGACCTTACGCGCTTATTCAAAAAGCCCGAAGACTTACCAACATTCGACTCCTTGGTAAAAGCTGCTTATCTACTTGTTCGTCGGCATGCGACCACTCAGGCTCACGAGCGCGCGCTCCGGCCAACTGCAGATAATCTCAATTCTCCACCTGTTGGTTCAGTCTGGATACAAGGACAAACAGAAGGCGAGGATGCGGAGATGATGGAAGACAAATCAAAAGATGGAGATCAAAATGACAAGGATACTCACGCAGATGACTTGGGGAATGAGCTGCCTCCCCTTGACTTGCCGTCCATGACTCGAGAAGATGCAGATATTACATTGGCGAACACAACCTTGTTCATGCGGAATGCTATCTGGTGGCGCGAGATGTGTACCGCTGTGGCTGCGGGTGATACAGGACGGGTCTGGGAGATCCTCAAGATCTGGATCTTCACATTTGCTGGCAGCGGGAATCATTTCTATACGCAATACCTGCTTGAACTCTATTGCAATTTCAAATGGGAGTTCTCACCAGCACTTCGTCAAGCTATCCTCAACAACTGGTTGGTGAATCTACATGGGAAAGACGGCGAATGGATCGAGATGGACCTGATGCAAGAACACTTCAATTTCTGGCTTGAGGACATGGCGCAGCACAAGGGAAAAGATTTTGACGAACCTTTCTATCGATCAATACTCTCAACGAACGTGCATCATTTCATGCGGCTGAAAGATGAGATGGAGGAATGTGTTTCCCTCGAGAGCCGAAGCAAGCGTCATTCTGCGCCGACCATAAACAATGAATTACGAGCACTGATGAAGCACTTCCGCAATCAAGAAGTGAACAAATACCGTGCTGGCCGAGACGAGGGTTTTTACGCTACCGATGACTTCACCCGTGGACTTGAGAAGTTGAAGAAAGGCAAACTGAACAGTTATATTACGAAGAGCTGCTCCTATTCTGACATTCTTGGCATGCAACAAAGTACGGAAGAAAGCAACCTGCAAAACACTGAAGATGACGATCAGCTTGATGAAACGATGGATGAAGAGCTGGAAACCAACAATTCACCTCCTCCCCATATTATCACTTCGAATGGTGAACTATGCTTAGTAACACCAATTAGACGTGGTACAGATATCTGATATTTCTTATCCGTACCATTTCTTAAACGTTTATTACTGGTATTTATGTCATCTTCGAGCGTGCGCTTGAGACTCGATAAGGCAGGGAGCCGGATTTTCAGAGACTGTGAGGCCTGTGATGGTGCAGAACGTCGCCTGACCAGAAAACGTGACTAGAACACAATCGGGCAAAGGCCGTGTCCTTGAGAGCCCAGCGTTTGTCTGCAAAGTCGTTGAGCCATGCAGTGGCATGCTGCCGATAATCTTTGACGAGGGGTGGAGCGAAGAATGCCGGTCCGAACACCTTCTGCTTCTCAACGACGTGCTCAGGCTTGATTGAATTCTTTAAGAGTGCAGGAGAAGGGAAACGGTTGTCAGAAATTGGTTCACATGATGAACAAGGAAGACAACGTTGAGCTTCGACACAGGGGAGATGGGACTTGTCACCAGGATTACCGAATATGATGTTCTTTGACACCTCAAGGCATGTCTTACTAAAATACGCATGCAAGAAGGCCTTCAAATTTTCATCAATCTCGCGTTTGGTTCGCATAGCCTTGGTGGTCTTTGTCTTTGGGTTGTCTTTAAATAGTGCGCTGAGAACCGATGGCTCGACGAACGTCCAACCATATGATTCTGACTGAAGGTCACGACCGGCTCGGCCATTCTGTTGGACAAGAGCTTCTAGTGTGTCGGGGAGACCAAGATTTATTGAATGTGTGATGTTCTTGATGTTCATACCCATGCCAAATGCAATGGTCGCAACAATGACAGACGTGTTGACATTATTGCGGAAAAGTTCGAGAGTATGTGCGTTGTAGGATGCGGACGTCATGGAGTTCCATAGGCGAACATTCTTTAGCCGCTCTGCACCTGGAGGATATTGCCGCCAACCGTACATTGCAACACGGAACCCTAGATCAATTGTACTGCAGTAGATGACGGCCTTAATGCCCGGCTGAAAGACAAAGTTGATGTCGGGGAATGTATGGGTATTGAGGCTATGAGACAACTCCATGACAATGGTGCGAACATTTGGCCGCTCAGATGACAAGCGCACGCAGTGAAAGCCCTCGTCCTTGAGTTGTAAGGCTTCTAGCAATGCATAGAAGTCTTTTCCAGGCGTAAGGGTAGCAGTAACAGCAATGCGCGCAACGTGGGATGGCAAGCGCTTGTGCAGACTACCTATTTGACGATACGCAACTCGGAAATCACGTCCCCAAGGCACAAGAACATGCGCCTCATCGATACCCAGCAATACGAGACTTTCCCTGAACTGCACATCGCGTATAAGATGATCAAACTCGCGGGAAATGAGGCGTTCCGCCGAGACAAAGATAATAGACCATTGACCACGTCGTATTTCGTTGTAAAGGTCTCGGCCTTCATTTGATGCATCAGCAAGGGTCTTTGCACTCAAAGAGATGGATGAGAGACCAAATTCTTGCATTTCACGGGCCTTACATAGAAATTCAGCCAATATTCACAGAAGATATGATTTGAACGCACATGATTGTTTCCGAGCTCAATTAGAGGTGTGACAACAAGGGCAATAGGGTTTAGTGGAGGTTGAGGGATGTAAGGACGTGGATTGCGAATGAGATCTTGCATGATAAGGATAGGGCCAAAGAAAGCCGCAGTTTTTCCGCCTCCAGTCGAGGCAACGAGCACGACGGGCTTTCTCGCGAGAGTCTGGACCCAGCAGTCAAGCTGAAATTGTCGAGGGCCAGACTGCCACTGTGGTATACATTTCTCGATGATTTCGCGCGCAACGGTACGGCCTTCAAGCGTTGTCCACGACCATGAGGCCGTATGGGTCGAGCTCATGACAGAAAGCGTCCAATAATAGTAACACTACCAAAACGAGCTACACGTGATGCCTTACATAATGCGAAGATGATCGAAATCGCCGGCCGAACGCCGTAAGTGGACCCACCCTGCCAAAGCCCGGGAAATCGAAAGAGACTACCTGTTTACTACAGTTTATACAAACTCGGGATGGCTTTCACCCTTGCTCGTCTAACGCGCTCAGTAGCAAGGCATCGTCCCTCACCTTTCGCATGCAGGCATTTTTCGCCGTCTGCGACCACTCTTGTGCAGCGCTCCAAGCTTGACGAGGCGTTCAGCCACGAGGATGCATTCGACCTAGTTGACGATGACTTTGACGGCGATGACACTTCGTCTGCTGGTCATCTCATGCTAATGGATCAGCGCCAAACTCTACACTATCTGCGCCTAATTGAACACGAGATGCCAAAACTTGTTGGTAAGTCCCGCTCGCTTTTTTACGTACTCTTACTGACACCGTTTTACCCTCATAGCATTCAGAAAACCTTTCGTACCCCCTACTTTGAAGACGCCTGTTGTCGTTCGTTCCATCGAGTATGCTGGAGAAGAGCATCCCGCAGCAGCAAAACGCGTCATTGTTGTTCCTGTGGACCAACTGCCGCTTACAGGTGAAGACGCTATCCACAAGTTGAAGCTCTTGGCGGGGCCAAGATGGACACCTAATCCTCCCGCTGATGCTGGAGTTAGTAGTCTAGACAATTGGGGCAACGGGTATATCAAGATATCCTGCGAAGATTTTCCAAAGCCTGCTCAAAATCTCAAGTGGGCAAGTGATGCTCTTGATCGACTGGTGGCAGAAGCAGAGGTAAGTCATCGTGATGATTTATTTTCCGAGGCCTTTGCTGACTATCGGAGCAGCGGTCTAATGAGGACTTTCGCGATGTGCCATTAGACATGCGACATGTGTATTCAAAAGCGCGGAAAGCGAAGAAGGGAGAACATTTGCGCGACCGGGTACTCGGGAGACCGACGTTAGCTGATTTTCCTCAGGAATGGCTACCGCCTAGTACTTCTGAATCTGTGTCCTAGACTTGGCTCAATAGACTCTCCCTTTTTTCTGCGTGGAACTCGACAATATTGATCGTCTTTCTCTCCGTCAATTAGCTGTGCGTGATTTCAAAGCGTCGGTTGAAAGCCATCAGTCCGAGTGATCCGAGAAGGCCCAATTAGTACAAGAAACGACGGACGGCTTAACAGAGACGTGCAGGCATACTTACACGTTCATCGTCCCTGTTGGTGGTATAGTGAGGCAAAAGAGCGTGAGTTGCACAACTGGTGAATTATCAAAGGTCAAATTGTGATAATAGGAAAATATCTTTGTTCGTCAGATGCTAACGCCTTTGTTTGCAGCTTAGACATCTTAAAGCAGTCCAAATTGCAATGACCACCGCATCAATAGATGCAGGCCACACTATTACGCCATGGAATGATAAATAACAGACGGTAAATGTCGTGTCAACTTAATACCCTGCGACTGCCCGCCCGCCCGCCCTACCTATCTACATAACGCCCTCTCTACTACTTTATCCATGGAATCAGCTGATGCCAGAACGGCACTTCTATCAATATACCTGTCCCGAAACGCACGGACACACGAATCAGGAAACAAGTCGGTTCCGTCATCACCTCATAGAACCAAAAGGCGAAGGGCGGGTCATACGTCGAGATCGCAGCCTGGCTCTGATCGGTTCTTCGGCGGGGGAAGAACGATATATGGCGTATCAGATACACACCTGACAGAAGGATTCGGAGCCACATGGATATCGGGGAAGGGGGAGGAAGGGCGGGTGGGGTGGGAGGCAGCGGATGAGATGTTCCTAGAGTATATTAATATCGAACAGTGCAGCGAGGATGCCGCCATGTTGTAGTATGTATCTATAGAAATCATGAAATCGCACGAAAACACACTGTAAACACGTGTGGGGCGGGCCCCATGCTAACAATGAAGCAACCGAAACACAAGTTATCCTGGGTAAAGTTAGCGTAATATTTCTTGTCTGTGCGACGCTAAACGGCGGATATCAGGCGCTACTGTTACCTAAACCGCGGCTTGGAGCGTTTGGCGCCGCCACCGAAGCCAAACAGTCGCAACATCGCCCGACTTCTTTCGCGCGTCCTGTTTCCTCCCGCTTAAAAGTATTTTTCCCACTTCCTGCCCTTCCTTCCTTATTCTCCCCTTCCAGATGGCCGACTCTTATTCCTCCCGTTCACCTGGCTATTCCTCTAGTGGCCTTCCAAATGGTTCATCCGTAACCCCCACCACTGCTTCCCTACCTCTCGCTCAGACATCCACCATTCGCAAGAAATTGATGGGTTATGTCGGCTTCGCAAACCTGCCTAACCAGGTCCATAGGAAGAGCGTTAGGAAAGGTTTCCAGTTCACTGCCATGGTCGTCGGTGTGTTTGCTTTCTTCCGCTTAAAGTTGAACTTGTTTCCCAATTTGTCCTTAGGCGAATCTGGTCTCGGAAAGTCGACCCTCATCAACACACTCTTCAACACTACGCTCTACCCTCCTAAGGAGCCCATTCCTCCCGCAGCGGAGAGGGCCAAGACTGTTTCCATTGAGAGCATCGACGCTGGCAAGTCTCCGTCATCCTCGGCTTCGAAGCGCCTTTTTTTTACGTCTTACGTACAGATATCGAAGAGAACGGTGTCCGTCTCCATCTCACCGTCGTCGATACCCCAGGGTTCGGTGATTTTGTAAACAATGACGAAAGGTAAATTTTCCGTCTTTCTTCCGTGTCCTCACTGTTAACGCAGCTTCTTCTAGTTGGAAACCCATAGTCGAGAACATCGAGTCACGATTTGACTCGTATCTTGAACTTGAAAACCGCGTCAACCGTTCCAAGATTGTTGACAACCGCGTTCACGCGTGTCTTTACTTTATTCAACCCACTGGTCACTCGTAAGCATACGCCGGCACCTTGGTTAACCTCGAGCTAATGTAGTATCATTAGTCTTAAACAAATTGATATCGAGTTTATGAGGAGACTCCATACCAAAGTTAACCTTATTCCCATAATTGCAAAGGCTGATACTCTCACGGACGAAGAGGTCCTTGCCTTCAAGGAGAGGGTTAGTATGAACAATGTTTACTTTTTGAGCTATACTCACGCATATATACTCTTATAGATCTTGTCCGACATTGCTTCCCATAACATTCATATATTCCAGGCACCCACCTACGACAATGAGGATGAAGAGACTTTGGCCGAGGCTGAGGAGATTGCAAGCAAGATACCGTTCGCCGTTGTTGGCTCTGACAAGTATGTTCAGACGCCCGACGGTCGCACCGTACGAGGCCGTGCGTACCCATGGGGTGTAGTCGAGGTGGACAATGAGGACCACTGTGACTTTGTTAAGCTCAGACAGATGCTCGTTCGCACATATATGGAGGAGCTCAGAGAGTACACCAACGATGTACTCTATGAGAACTGGAGAACGGAAAAACTGCTCAGCATGGGTGTTGCTCAAGATTCAACCGTCTTCAAGGAAGTCAAGTATGTCCAACATTTTGTTTGAGTAGTAGAAAGGCTAATCATGCTGTCAGCCCCGCTGCGAGAATGCAAGAGGAACGAGTTCTGCACGAGGCCAAGCTTGCCAAGATGGAGGCCGAGATGAGGATGGTGTTCGAACAGAAGGTGCAGGAAAAGGAAGCCAAGCTCAAACAGTCCGAAGAGGAGTTGTATGCTCGTCACAGAGAAATGAAAGAGTCGCTAGAAAAACAACGCAACGAGCTAGAAGAGAAGAAGAGGAGGATCGAGAGTGGTCGACCATTGACGCCAGAGAAGACTCCTGTACGTGTTTCCCCTTTGGCACATGTGAAATCCGACTGATTCTTTTTCCTTCACAGACCAACAGGAAGAAGGGTGGTTTCCTTCGTTAAAAATCAGATCTTGCCTCATGAACATTGACTTTCTCTCTCTCTCACACGTTATCTCTGTGCCGTACCTCTCCTTTTAGTACTTGTTTTTTCTTTCTTTCTGTAATTGATTTACTTCCTTCGATCTTCCTGTCTTGATTCACTACGAACGATCCCTACACTCGTTTTATATGGATATCCTCTACTGCTCTCTCTTCTAGTACGTCTACAGCGATGTTCCATTCTGATTGACGTGGAGTTATCATACTCTTGATGACAATATACCATGGTGTCGACACAACCAGAAAATTGGCTTGATCAACAACTACAAACCGACACTCTTACCTGCTTTCACTCACGATCCGAGACCCTGAATATGGCCGAAATACAAGCCCTCTTATCAGCCATTGATGTCTTTAGCAGAGCCCCCGACAAGACTTCGTTAGAGAACGCAAATTCTTGGCTTCAAGAATTTCAGCATTCTGTAAATGATATTTCGCCTGTGGCCAGTCTCCCGACCAGCACCTCTGATTGTGTCCCACTCCGCCCTGTCTGCTAGCCTGAAGCATGGACGACCTGTAATGTCCTCCTTTCATCTCCCGATGTGCCCCCCGCGGCCAAACTATTTGCCGCCCAAACGCTTAGGACCAAAGTGAGTTTCGTCCAATGCCGTCACTTTCATATTTGTTTCCGATTCCGATGATCGTCTAGGTCGTGTATGATCTGGATCAAGTAGACCCGCAAAACTTGCGTGCCCTGCGCGATACCTTGCTGGCGCACCTCGAAAGGTACCATATTGGACCTCGTAATATTATCGTGCAATTATGCCTCGCAATTTCCGGGCTTGCGTTGCAATATCCTGATTGGAAGAATGCAGTACCGCAGATGATCGATTCCTTTGGGAGAATACCAGCGATGGTACCAACGTTGCTGCAGTTTTTAACTGTTCTTCCCGAAGAAATCTCAAGTAACACGAAAATACCTGTGACGGTCAGTGTTTCATTGCGAGACTCCTTTCGTCTTCCTATCTGGTTATTGCACAGGACCACGACTTCAAGGAAAAATTCGAAGATCTGTTGACCACTAATTCGAAGCAGGTCCTGGATTTGCTTTCCATGTACATTCAAGCTGCTGGTGCGGAGGCAACCTGCTTGTCTAAGATTTTTACTCATGGGACGCAGGAGTCACGATAGCTGTCCAGTCTCAGGTATTTGACTGTTTACGTAGCTGGCTTATTGCAGGCGAAGTTAGCACCAAAGACCTTGCAAAAACTCCTCTTTTCCCATATGCCTTCGAGGCGCTAGGATCAATCGAATTGTTTGATTCCGCCGTTGACGTCATTTGCGAGCTGATACATGAAACGCAAGAAATAGATGAAAATATGCCCATCATACAACTCATTGTGCCAAGAGTTATTGCTTTGAAGCCCATGCTGTTCAAAGATCGCGACGATCCTGACAAGATAAAAGGATACGCGAAAATCTTCAGCGAGGCAGGCGAAACGTACCGCACTCTTCTCCTCCAACACACCGAAACTTTCTTTCCAATCGTCGAAGCAATTGGCGAATGTTCCGCATACCCCGATCTGGATATTGTTCCAATTACGTTCCAGTTCTGGTCACGCCTTGCCTCGATGATAGGAAAGAGGACTTCAGTCCCGCCAGTATTTCTTGACGCCTATCAAGCTTTGATGAGCGTTATTATCAATCATTTACACTTCCCTTCCGACGAGACCATGCTTTCAGGCCAAGAAGCTGAAAACTTCCGTTCGTTCAGACACATCATGGGCGATACGCTCAAGGATTGCTGCCTTGTCCTGCGAACTGAAAATTGCCTCAATGCGACATACCAGATGATAACGACTGCACTGGCACGTGCTCCAGACGCAGTTTCGTGGCAAGAAGTTGAGGCCCCCTTGTTTGCCATGAGGTCTATGGGAGCAGAGGTGGATTTGTCGGATCAGGTTGCGGTGCCTAAGATCATGGACCTTATTCCTCAGCTACCGAGCCACCCTCGCGTTCGTTATGCCGCCTTGTTGATTATTGCCCGCTATACGGAATGGATCAACAAGCATCCTGCATACATCAACCCGCAGTTGCAGTACATTGCAGGAGGTTTCGAAGACACCGACCCAGAGGTTTGCGCCGCTGCTGGTCATGCACTTAAGTATCTGTGCCAAGATTGTAGTCAGGTACAGTATTGTTCTATGCTAGAGAAGTTTATAAGACTCATGTCTCGCAGCATCTTGCCGATTTTTTGCCTACACTCCATACATTCCTTAAGACCATCGGTGCGAACTTGGTGCAAGATGACCGGCGGCACATCTATGAAGCTATTGGACACGTCATATCGGCAATGCCAATGGACCGAGCAGCGGAGTCACTTAGGACGTTTTCCGTGGACATACTCGCAAATGTTCATGCGTTGGTAAACAAGTCGAATCCCACACAAGTAGAGCTGCAAAGTGTTGGAGGTAAGTATAGTTGTTTCTCATGGGTCAGGTTACCGACGATCGTTACAGAAGGACTGGAGAATTTGGAGGTCTTACTCCGCCTCGTCCGAACCTTTGGGGAGGAGTTACCAGCGGCCTGTCAAGACAGCTGCCCCCAAGCATGGGCAGTGTTTGATAGCTTGTTGATGAAGTACGGATCGATGTTCAACCTTGCCGAGGGCAGTCTTCGCGTGCTGCGGCATGGCCTGACCCTCTTTGGTCCTGCGGTGTTACCGATTGCACCTACCGCACTCAACAGAATGTCCCAAGGCTTTGGTGCAACGGCATTCCCCAGCTACCTCTGGATGGCTGGAAAGATTGTAGGTGAATTCGGAGGACAGGATAATCAAGCTCTCCGCACATCAATGCAAGAATTGTACGAACGCTCAACTAGTAAAGTGGTGTCTCTTTTGCAAACAAAGTCTGCAGGAGATATCCCAGATGGTAATTTAGACCTTCTCGTGATAGTAATTGGGTTTGACTCTTTTGGCTAGTCATGGAAGATTATGTCCAAATGCTCATCCGTTTCGTTGAACATGCCCCCGATGTGTTCTTCCAGAATGCGGCATTTGAAAATGCATTTAAAGCTTCGATGGTGGCTCTGACACTAGTTCATACGGACATAGTATTTGCTGCCCTAGAACTCTTCCGGTCCATCTTTACACACGATTGCTTGGATACAAGCGCTCCCGCAGCGCTGCCCGCATTCCCTTTATATGCATCGGCAATCCACAGAGTAGTCGACAAGGAAGGTTACACATTTTTGGGATACATCTTGACTGGGCTAGTGGGCGATTTCCCAGAAGAGTCTAAGCCGCTGGTTGCCTCTATTGTCCGGTCTCTCGCAATGTCATGGCCGACACAGATCCAAGCATGGCTACCTCCTGTACTGCAGCAGTTGCCGGTATCGAAAGTTCCCAATGAAGAGAAATCCAATTTCTTGACAGACATTACAAGGTAGGAACTAGCCAGTGCAGTCTATAGCCCCTACTCACTGGAGCTTACAGCGCGGTGAATGATAGGCGATACGAAAAGGTAAAGCAGGCCGTTAATGGGCTGAATAGAGCTGCGAAGAGGGCAAGGGACAGAAGACATGTATTGGAAAACGCGTAGATGTATTAGTTTACAAAATCTATAAGATTGTGTAGTTTACCCCGTTCGGCGCTGCGCCAATCAAACTCCATTCCGGCTACTGCGAATAGTTCCGTATATATCTCCTTCTTTCTCTCAAACCATGTTCCACGTCCGCCGGTCGCTGTTGTGCGGTGGGTTTATTTCGCTTATCCATATTTGCGTCTCACACCTCTCTTTTCAGTCGGACGCCGGTCGTTTTCCCAATCGGCGGTGCGGCAGAGTTATGACGATACCATAAAAAACTTGCTCGTCCACAAAGACACCAAGGTCATATGCCAAGGGTTCACAGGCAAAACTGTGCGTAATCGCCAACTGACAGGATATACCGTGGTCACACACGTCTTTCTGGATAGGCAACGTTTCACTCTAGGGAAGCCATTGCCTATGGAACCAAAATGGTTGGCGGCGTTTCACCCAGTAGGGCTGGCCAAACGCATCTTGGCCTTCCTGTGTTCGGCAGCGTTAAAGAGGTGAGTCGTATGGGTTGTTCCGTATGAGCGGTCATTGACGCATGGTAACAGGCTGTCCGGGAAACCAAACCAGATGCTTCCGTTGTATATGTCCCGCCTCCCTTCGCTGCCGACTCTATCATCGAGGCAATCGAAAACGAGATTTCGCTCATTGTGTGCATAACGGAAGGTATCCCTCAGGCAGACGAAATCAGGGTAACGACCGTTCCTATTCGGTTACATTGTTTTAGGCTGACGGATTGTGCTCTAGGTTATGAACGCGCTTAAGAGTCAGTCTCGTTCGAGGTTGGTGGGTCCGAATTGTCCCGGAGGTCAGTATGGACATTACGTTTTCGACTTTATTCTTCCATACGCCGCGCACAAGGTTATTCAGCCTGTGCGAGCTCTTGTTGTAACTAAACATCGTTTTCGCGATGCAAAACCTGACTGGACAGGACGTAAAAAAGCTAACGTGCATTTTCAGTGATTAACCCGCTCGGTTGTAAGATGGGCATTCAGCCTGGACACATACACAAACCGGGAAAGATCGGTGCGTTTCCAATACATAGTAATTGTTTACCGCCATTCTAAATTACTTTCAGGTATTGTGTCTCGTTCAGGAACACTGACATACGAGGCTGTGGCGCAGACCACTAATGTTGGCCTCGGTCAATCATTATGTGTTGGTATTGGCGGTGATCCATTCCCTGGCACGCAACATGTCGACGTTGTCAAGGTGTTCCTTGACGATCCCAATACCGAAGGTACGATCAATGTTGGAGACATATTCATTGCCGTTCTTAAGTTTAAACAAAACAGGTATCGTATTCATTGGTGAAATTGGGGGATCCATGGAAGAAGAAGCGGCTGAATATCTGGAGAAATATAACAAGACAAGGGCCAATCCCAAGCCTGTAGTGGCATTCATTGCAGGAATCACAGCTCCTCCAGGAAGGCGTATGGGCCATGCAGGTGCAATCATTTCTGGCGGTAAAGGTAATCGATTCGATTTGGCTCATATAATTAGTATCCTCATGCTGCGTTTGTAGGTGCTGCTGTCGACAAGGTGAAAGCTCTGCAAAAAGCAGGCGTCATTGTCACCGACAGTCCTGCGCAGATCGGATCAGAGATACTTAAGGTTAGGATTTCATCTACTCCACTGTGTATATTGCTAATACTGCATCATAGGCGATGCAGGCAGCAGGACTTGTTTGAACTGAATAGACTAGAGTTACTTAGCTTAGCTTATATAATAGAACGTAACATTTCTACTCGTTTTGTCGTGCTATGGCCTCTTACTCTCCTTCATCTACTTTTTACGAGGCGGCCGGTTATCTATCGAATGCATCGTCGCTATCTAACGTTCCTACGAGTGTCAAACTTGAGGTCGCTAAACCTTTCTCCGAGATGTTATCAGCCAGCAGAGTCCCTAATTTGTGCGCCCTTGCTTTTAGCTTTATGGCCTTTTCAAATATCTTACGACGTCCACGGCACCCTCTACTACGCGGCCATCTATATTCGACATGGCACAGCGCGCGAAATGGGACGCTTGGAAGAATACGGGAAATAAATATTCGAATCCGGAAGAAGCTGAAGCAAGATACATCGAGATCGCCAAGAACCTCGGTTGGATTGAAGGGGTTACCATAGAACAAGAGGACGCGGATGAAATAGACTTGAATGCGCTCGATGACGAGCCAGAGGTAAAAGAAGGAAACGCGAGCAACATTTCTGACAGCGGAGGGCTGGGCCTTAAAGTGAGCAAGGCGCAGCCACCGGTATCCGTGGAAGATCACAGTATACACGGCTTGGCTATTGATAATGATGTTGCTGGTCTGACAGCGCTTCTGGAGAAAAATCTTAATGTGGACCTCAATGCAAGAGATGAATTCGTGAGTAAATCTCTCACTTAACTTGGGCTTCTGTGACGAGTTTCTCCACAGAAATATACAGCATTACATCTGGCAGCGGATCGGGGCAACGTACAAGCTGTGAAGTTGCTATTAGCAAAAGGTGCGGACCAATCTCTCAAGGTGCGTTGTTCCTCCGAGTGGGAGTGTGTTTTCCTGGCTTACATCTGCTGAATAGGACCCCGACAATTTGACAGCGCGGGAGCTGGCAGAAACCGCTGGCCATGAAGATGTTGTAAAATTATTGTCAAATGCATCTTATACGTGATTACAATCCATGTAGCAAATATAAATGATTTAACCATCCGCAATGTATATATGAATAATGGCAGTACGGCGTTACATCCCGTGCTTTGTGTAATTCGACCAAGCTTAGCGCCATTCCGATTCGTATAGCGCGCGAGATTGAATTTCACATATTATGATTGGGAGGTCTGAGATGCGGATTCTGAAGACCGATCTTTGGGAATGATTGTTCTTTCGTAAGGATGACCAGGTGTTAAAATGTTACCCTGTTCAATATCAGTCGACAGCGAACATCCAGTAAATTCAACCCACCAGCTCCAAAAGCCTAACAACAGACTTGCTTGGGATGGCACCAACTTGAAGCCAATACCGTATCCTGTCCACGCTCCACTCTACCACTTTCTTGTTTTCACCTGGCATCAGGTGTGGTTGGTATTTCCCGAGCAATTCGACGGGTTTCCCATCTCTACGGCGGCCTTTGTCGATGGCGACTAGGTGAAATATGCGATTGTTACGTAGGCCATGGACTGCCAGGCGTAGTCGCATAGGCATGGTTAATGACCACGGTCGTTTTGGGAAGAGTAGTGAAAATCTATTTTTGGCCGTCTGAGGTACCAGCTTTTACTGCAGATGCAGCGGTCTTAATCACCCCGCAATCAATTCAATGTATGGAACACCTGCTTGTGTTCCTCTACCGATGCAAAGATATAGCCGCTCGACAAAAACTACGGTTTAATACATCCATTCGAATCACGCTTCATCTGGTCCGCTGCTTCCGGGAATTAGCTGGAAGAGAGGTTTAATGATGTCGGAACGACGCAGATGAGGACACCGCATACCATACAGATATTATTTCCATTCAGCAGAGTCTGTGCCAGCTTCGTTTTCTTGGTACCTTGTGGCGTCAATTCACTGCCGATTCACTCAGGATGCATTTTGACGCCCAGTATAGTAGAAACGTACTATTCAACCACATCTTCTAGAACCATATCTAGCATTTTACCGTTATTGATATTCATTTTAACAGCCGTGCTATGTAGACAGACTTACTGACGAAGTCGTCGAACCCTAGTAGAGTTCCAGTGAATTCACGATTGCTCTTCATGATAACCCATATACGAGATCCAATACATCTATCTATTAATTCTGTTACATGTTAGAATCATCATCACTCTAGATGGAACCTTTTAAGACATACCGAGTGGTAATATCTGCGATGTCATGATTTGAGACGAAGCAAAGTAAATAAATAGGGTCACGAGCTCAGGATGAGATAAGGGCTTATTTTCCCTAATGAATATATTAACGCCTTGTTACAGTCATTCAAGATACATGTTGAGGTTTGTGAGGACGAGGGTTCGTAAATATGGAATTGACAGAAGATATGTTGATAAAACACAGACAAAATTTGGTCGATGAAAAAAAAACAATTGCGAGGTCGGAGATTGTATGGAATATTTGTAATGGCACAAAAGGAACGGTGTATAACCAGAAGAACACTAAAGGCACATGTAGAGAATACAAGACGATTTACTGTCCAAAGCTGAAACCTCCTTGGGGTGCGGAAACGTCGGTGTGGAACTGAAAAAAAAATCAATTAGCTTGAGTTCAGTCTGTCACAAGGGCACGTACCGCAAAAGAGCCGGATGCATCGACATTGGGTGCACTGATAGCAGCATCCACTTCTTCCTCGTCAGGGAAGTATTTGTCCATGATGTTAAAGGCTTTCTTGTAGATTTCGAGGTTTTCATGTTGTTGCAGATTATGAATTGTTACCATGCCACCGGCTTCCTCCACATAAACAGCATACTGATTCATAGCGCCTGGACCCGCATTGATCCTATCCATCTCACCAACTTTAAGGATATTATCCAATCCATCGAGAGCAACTTGGATGATCTTATTGTCCATTGAGGTCAACAAATCGCAAAGCGGCTTAATGCAACCCTGTTGAACGAGGTATCGGATTTGCGATGGTTCTTGCAAACCACCTGAAGTTGCATTTGAAATCGCCCAACATGCCTCTTTTCTAGTCTTGAAATCAGCATGTTGCAGAATGTTGATAAGCGGAGGAATAATGTTGGCATCAATGACAGCCTGTATTTGGGGAGGAGAGCCAGCGGTGATGTTGGATATAGTCCAGCAAGCCTCCTTTCGAATTCCATCCTTGGGAGACGACAAGAGAGAGAGGAGTGCGGGAAGAGCGCCGGAAGCAATGACAACTTGGGTCTGTAAGTCATCTCCAGTGACAATATTGCCGACCGAACGGAGGGCAGGAGTCTGAACGGCAGTCGAGTGATGCATCAACAGATCAACGAGACGCCTGCAAACACCAGACTCGATGACAGCTTGTATTTTGTCATTCGAGCCATCTGACAAGTATGAAATCGCCCAGCATGCGTCAATCAAGATCTCGTCATCGAGTGAATAGATGAGTTTTGTTAAGACTGTCAATGCGGGAGAGATCTGATCATCGTGACGTGAGCCGCCACGTAGAAGAGACGAACGATCAAGAGAATTTACCAGTTCCCAGTCTGGCTGAGGCGACTTGCCTCGGCAGAAATTGCTCAAAGTCCAGGTCGCGTTTCTAAGCATGCTGAGTTTGTGCTGCTCACTCAGCAAGGTCAAGAGAGGTCGCAGAGCGCCCTGCTGCAGCACATAGTCGCGACATTGCGGGCTATCGCCTGCAATATTGCCAAGTGCCCACACTGCTTGCTCCCTGACATCAAGGACAGGGGAAGATAACAAGTTAATGAATTCAGGCACAGCCCCCGCATTAATCACGACCTGTGTGTGCTCCGCTGTGCCAGAGGCAATATTGGTAAGGGCCCAGGCGGCCTCAAACTGTCAAAAATATCACCATCCGCGGTATAATTTTACAGTGGCACATGACCCACCTGCAGCATGGAATTGCCTGTCTGCAAAAATTCGACAAACCGGGGAACAACGCCACATTCAATGACACGTTCGATCGGAGGGTTCTTCTCCTTTGAGAGGAGTTTACGGAACTTGGTAGTAGCGTCTAGCTGGCGTTCAGCGTCACCGGAAAATACGCCGCCGATCATCTCCTCAGCGAGCTGTGGGACCCAAGTTAATTGTATGCAATGATTATTATAAAGTAGACATGCTACGAACCGGTGGATCCCAGACTCCACCTCCAATTTCCTCATCGGAGTCTGCACCAGTGCTTGCGGGGAGGAAATTTCTTCTTTTTGAGATATTTTCCTCTCTTTTCTGGCGTCTAATCTCCACTTGTTGCTCTTCGCGGCGGCGCCTTAGATCGTCTTGCTTGAGTGCGCCCTTTGCCTTGTAGGCTGTGGGATTGGCTCGCGTTTCAGATATCATCGTGTCAATGATAAAACATTTAGTCTCACCCTCTCTCCGAGCCTTCATCGTACGTGATTCGCCGGCATCCATGATAGAAGTTATCTCTAGGCAGAGGGGATAAGCAAGTAGATGAAGATAAAAAGTAAGGTTGGTTTTGGCGCTTGTTTTGGGCTGTGACCTTATCGTAACATGTCACGTCCTTGATACAAAGAAAAAATAATTTAATTGTGACGGTAGTAATGCTCAAACTAGCTGTTCTGCAAGGTATTCTCTTACGTAGATGAATCATCTGGCGACCCGTCAAACTCGTTGATTAAAAAACTCTAAAGAGCATCAAATAGTGCAATGTAAAGAGACGACCATTCAACTTTCATGTGTCATTATCAAAGGGGTACTGGGTTTTATCATGTCAGCAAAAATACTATGGAGCTGAGAAAATCGTACCTCGAATGATTCTGGGGGGTCCGCTTCTGGTGCATTCTCATCTAATGCGATGTGGGGTCCTGCAGGTTGAGCACGTATCGCGTGGCCATTAGCACCCGGCGCAAGGGGCGGTTGAGTGATTGCTTGAACTGGTGCAGGAGGTTCAAGTTCAATGAACTCCGCATCCTCATCCGGCCGGAGATCAGCGAGGATCAAGATGCCACCCCCACTAGCATGTCCCTCGAAAGGTAACCCAAACGCAAGTCCCTTGCCCATCCTTTGCGATTCGACATTACTCGATACCGACCTCACCGGGTGATATCGCCCATCGCTTGGGAATGAGGCGAACTGTAGCTGTGCTGGAGTTACGCGCGAAAAGTTGGGTTTTATCTCATATGATGGCTCGGCCCTGCGTGCTAATCTCGACGTCGAGGCCTTGTTCTCATCTTGACGATTAATCGATGAGACATCTTCGTTCTTTGGGGGTTCTTCAGCTTTCATCTCCACGTCCGCATCGGGTTCGGCTTTAACGTCCTTATCAAGAATGAGTGATTGGCTATCGGAGGACAGAAATCAATACTTACAACGTCCATGATTTCACCTTCTGCAGCGGCCTTGCGCTTCTCACGCGCCTTTACTTTTGCTGTGGTAGACAACACGGCAGCAGCAACCTTTGTCACAGTCTCTTTCTTCGGAGGTTTAGTTGGTGAAGGGTATGCAAAGAGACTTGGCTTGACGTTTGATACAAAATCAAACTTGGGTATCTACCAAAAGAGTTGGCTGCGAATGGTTGTAGATGCGTGGATCACTGACCTTGAGGTCTCCATTCAATCCGATGATCCCGGTTGGCTCAAAGGCTAGACACGCAGCGTGCGCAAGAGGATACCAATACCAAAACTGGCAGAACATGACCATGCCCACGATTGCGCCTGTGTTCTTGCTACCAGCACGGCTTTGTAGGCTTATTGTGACATTTCGGCCACCAGCGTCGATCAGTCCTTGACCAACAGCAGCTCCAAACCGTGCCAACGGGTCTTCGTGCTTGTCCGAAATAACTTTGCCATAAAGTGAACGGATGTTCGCCAGATAAGGAGAAGATGCTTCCGAGTGTTGCACTAGCACCATTCCCAACGCGATGAATGCCCCCTGCCGTACAAAGTCGACACTATCTTTGGTCATAGGTTCTAATATTTCGATAGCATCCTGTGGTTGGAATTCCGTCAGCGGCCACTAGGACAATAGTCAGAAATAACTATACCTGTAACCCAGTGCCAGCACAGGCGATACCCAAAGCCAAGGTAGCTCCGGATCGTACGTGCGGATTGTAACTTTCGCTCAACAGTTGGACAATCCGTGGAACTTGGGTCGGGTTTTTGAACAATAGAAAAGCTAGCGATGTAACCGCCGCCCTCCGGACATCATCCGATGTGTCGGAAACAGCGATATGCAATAGTTTGCGAACTGCATCATTGTTGGAAGTCCCTGCATAGGCCAAAGCCAGCGTGTAGACTCCACCGTAGCGCAAAATGGGATCCTAAAGGTCTGTGAGTCTGGATAACGTCGTATCGAAAGTCTGAATGACCTTTTCAGCTAACAATTGATCAATTGTCTCATTAGCTTGTTCTTGTCTACCATAAAAGATAAACGCGATTCCAACCGCAAGGCCACGTATGATTTTCTCGTGTTGCGTTTCACGTGTATATGATAGCATTTCCCGAATAGGCTCCTCTGCCGCAGTTCCAAGCATCGTGAGACCCATCGCGTATCCAGCAGCCTCGCCAGCGATAGCTGAATCCATGTACAGAGCTCGTTTTAAATCCTCAAATGCTTCCATGTTCTTGGAGCCCATGCCTGCAATTCCTAATCCCAGAGCTGCGCCGTGCTGAACAATTTCACCGTTTGCGGTATTCAATGTATCCCGCAAATACGTCGTCACAGCTGTGCCTGTCCCGCATCCCGCATTAATGAGACCCAGCGCGTAGAGGGCGCCTCCTTCGGAATATGATGCTCCCTGGACGTTGCTTTCACCGCCACTCTGAGGAAGGTAGGGTCCAAGTATGATCATTCCTTGCTCAAAGTAGCCCTTATGGATGACTCCTAACCCAGCGGTGGCGGAGAACTTTGACCAATTCGAAGCGAGACCGAGCCACTCAAGATTATCGCGCAAGAAGACGTCCGACGTTGTTCCTGCGTGCATGAAGGCATTTTGAAGTGTCAAAGCCGTATGATAAATGGAAGAGCGTGCTTCTAACACATCCTATAAGAGTAGTGTAAAATTAAACCCTAAAAAAGGTGCAAAGCTTACTTTAGTGTGCTTCAGAATAAGAAGATCCGCGTGGTTATTTCGCTTGAGGAATTCAAGATAGAGCTTAATGGATTCTTGGCCAGTCAGGATGTTGCGCAGCTTATCATATGTTTCCTTGGTTTTCTGCATAGACTGAGTCTCGAAGCCGGCAAGACATGTATGATCAACGTACCTCATCTCCTTCAGGAAGTTGATTACGAATGCTTTCTAAAAAGTCTTGCGAACCTCCCTCGGCCAAATCGAATGCAAATTGAAAAGCTAAAAGTTTCTCTTTTGGGATCAATGACGTCAGGAACGGTACTGTAATTGATGGCTTGCTCAAGGTGATAAGCAACCGCATCAGAGCATGGATGTGTGGCAATCTATCGCCGGCTGTCGGAGGAGGGAACAAGGGGAACAAAAATTCAAGGACTTCGTCGCGATACGAGAGGGAGAATCCGGCATCAACGACAGCGTCCATTGTGTATGTGAGGAGAGAGATATCTTCGGTTTGCTTGTATATCGAGGAAATGATGTCTAAGCGGTGGGATTCAAGAGCAATACCAATGGCCTGAGCTCTCACATTCAATTCACATCCAAAATGCAAGAGCTCAACTCACTTGTTTGTATTCTCCCTCAGCTATGCATCGTCCAAAGATACCCTCAATGATGGCTTTCAGTCTGACGTCGCCCTTTTGGTGTGTCTTTGATAGCTCAACATAACGGTCAATAGCTTTGGCTGTGGCAACCCAAGTTAAGTTACACGAAACTGGGAGATGATTGCACATACACACGACTGTCTCAATGAACTCTTCTGACCCGGAGACGCGAGTTTCGGCTTCAAATGCCGGACCGGCACCAAGTGCAAATGATAGGGCTTCATCATATTCGCCCAAATGGTAGTATACCTTGCTTGCCAGCAGAGCAGCTACGTCTCGCGCCTCCTTTGGTAGCTCGTCGCTTTCATACAGGGTTTCTCTGAGACACCAAATGCCTATAAATATGTATACGATGAACGCAACATAAAACATACATATTAGCAATTTCTTCAGATATTTCGGGCCAAAACTGGGGTACGAGAGCATTGAGTGCCCTAAGTGCATGTTGCTTAAAAATGGGATCCGGTTCGTGCAGGAGAGCAAGCACGCCCACTGCAGAGGAGTGCTGTTGAATCATGAATGACGGGTTTGGAAGCAACAATGGAGTGAAAGTCGAGTATAGTAAACTTGCTTTTGGTGACGCGTCCCCTTTGCTCAGCCCTGCTCATCACGCGTATTACGTAATATTGCTTGGCTAGGGCCGTAAGATCAAACAAGGCACACCCGGGGAAACCAAACACCGTTTCTCTCCGAACCAACAGTCGCCTTTCCGTATGTCATTCCTTGCTCGCTCTTCATTTCGCACCGCTGTGAAGCGCTCTGCAACCCGCTTCCGCTCTTTTACCACTGAGCCCGTTCCTGCAACAAAAGAGTGGATGTTAGAACAAGAAGCACAGGTGCATCATGCAGAAGGTTATTTATTATCATCTGTGGTACATATACAGTTATTCACTTGATTAAATCCAGAAACCACCCATCTTTGGAGAAAAATAAGGTAGGCACTCGCCACGTCCCCCTCTGACTTACCACTGACGCGTTTGTATCAGTTTCTATGTTTGCGCACCCGCTAGTGCGTGTCATCCAGACTAACGTTGTAAACCATTTGTAATTTCCTCCTAGTCGCCACTTGTATGGCCTGGGTGTATAAGGCCGAAGCTGAGCACGCAGAGCATCTGGAACACCTGAAGCACGAGAACGATGGTCACCTTCCCGAAGTTCCCGCATATCCATACCTCAACAAGCGGGAAAAGCCTTTCCCGTGGGGCATGAATTCTCTCTTCTTTAACCCGCACGTATGTGGCGAAAAATGTGGAACCGACTTGCAATTCTGAATTTATTCTGTAGGGGCAGAAGAACATGGAGGAGGCTGCATGAAATTTCTGCATATGAAATGCTTGTACACTGGTAGAGCATTTCATTTGGCATTAAACAAGAGATTGTCAATTATCTTGTGTTGCTCGTTAAGCATAATAAATCCGGATGTTAAAACGTTTTCACGATATTTGTTAGTTACGAAAGTATGTTAACGGGTATGCATAGCGTAGGTACGGCTACAAAAGTTCGATCCAGATGATACTGTATAAGTTATATCTGCAAAATTGTCCAGATATATATTTTACTGATGCAATAAAGCACAACGAATGACGAGGAACCTAAAGCGTAATCACTGCACCAACCATGGTACTGAGAATGACGGTAGCAAAGCCAACCAACAGAGACGAGGTTACGCCAAAAGATGGTGCGCCAACCGCCGCGTTCTTAGTTGAGGAAGCGGCAGCAGTAGCGACGGTGTAGATACTGCCGAACACAGATGTCACTTCACCTGCACCCGAAGTTGCCAGTGTGAAACCTTCTCCACCGGCGCTGGTAATGACGGTAAAGACATGTCCGCCCTCCGCTATCCTGCGCATCAGAGTCGTGTTCAACTATTTTTTACAAAAGCTTACATGTCGCGTATTCAACGAAGCCTGCGGCATTACTGGTGATAACACTTGCAAGGCTCGCAGCTGCAGAAGTAGCTTCACCGTAGATGGACGTCGCCGTGCTGATGAGTCCTGGCACTGGACGTCGTGATTCAATGAGTTCATGATAAATTCTCTGAAGAAAAGAATAATACCATCGTGAGTAGCAACAGAAGCAGCGCCACTTGTTATCTGGTTAATAACACTGCCGACTGAAAAAATCGTCGTTACAATCTTTTTACCAGAATTGTGAAATATTGAAGTAACATACCTTGACGCTTCTCAACATCGGCAACTTCCGGCACTGCTGATGCTTTGACGGCAGTCAGGGCACTGAGGGCAATGACGATAATCTTTGCAAAACCGAACATTTTTCAAAATAGTTGAAAAGGAGGGAAGAACGAAAGTAAAAAAGAAAGTGGGAGAAATTGGCTTATATGTAGCTCCACCGTGTACAAGAATGTGGAGCTGTGCGGCGTTTCCGGACGCACAGCCACTTCTTCACCTTAACAAATCACGCAAAATGCTTCATGCTATCGTCGCACCCTCTGTGCTCGCCTCGGATTTCGGTCAATTAACTGCGGAATGCAAACGTATGATCAAAGGAGGCGCTGAATGGATGCATATGGGTTCGACACTGCCATATTTTCTATACTATCTTGGCTGATCGGCACAACAGATGTTATGGACGGGTAACTCAGCCTCTGCACCCGTATGAGTGGCCCTCATCATCCCTGCTTCAGCCACTTTGTTCCCAATATCACTATGGGCACGTCGCTTGAGGCCTTAATGTGTTCACTGTTAATACTTAGGACTGTAACCAGGTGCACCCGTCCTTGCATGCGTTTCGAAAGATGTACCAGGAATATTCATGGACTGTCATATGATGGTCTCCGAACCGGAAAAAGCATGGCATTTCTTCCACATATTGACGACTACTCACAGCCTTGTACTGCATAGTGGGTTAACGACATTGCCGACGCAGGAGGCTCGTTATATTGTTTTCACATTGAAGCAACATGTTCGTAAACGAGAATCCCGTGTAATCTGCTCGTCTCCTGACGCTTCTGCATACAGCTGATCCACTGTCCCTCATCTCTTCCATTCACGGGAGGAAAATGAGGGCCGGCGTAGCGATCTCTCCGGACACGCCTGCGTCTGCTATTACAGATGAGATTGGTAATGCTGCTGACATGCTTCTTGTTATGACCGTATATCCAGGTTCGTCTCGTGTGCAAGTGAGCAACAAATTAGGATCACATATTTTTGGCAGGTCGCGGGGGGCAAAAATTTCTCGAACGTTGTGTTCCCAAGGTTGCTGAACTTCGTAGCCGTTTTCCAAAAAAGGATATTGAAGTTGACGGTGGAGTAGGCCCCAAGACGGTCGATGCCGTTGCACGGGCAGGTACGTCAATGTTTTGTCACCTACTGCGGCGTCCTTGAATAGCTTGGCAGGGAGCAACGTCATCGTAGCGGGCACCGCCATCTTTGGCGCAGAGGACCCTGAATATGTCATTGCCAGTCTAAAGGGCGCTGTAACTACTGCGCTTACAAAGGTCACGGATCATCAATGCTGCGGTAGATAAAAATAATGCTATACCGTATACGCTTCTATTCTAGATCTTCCATTTTCATTACATTCAGCAACGATGACAAAAATTATTGACTGTTAAGATCTAAGATATCATACAATAAGATTTCGTTATATCGTTAATGATCATGAAGAATTTGCCAAACGCAGACGGTTGCGGCCGCTAAGGTGAGGGATAATCGTGTCGGCCCCCAGCAAGCACAATGACCAAACAGGGAGAAATAACTTTTCATCTTTCCCTTCGCTACCTACCACACCAACCATTCTCCATACAAGTTGGGTATCTCGCCGCGTATATAAGCTTCGCAAGTTCTCTTCATGACAGTTGCCCAATCTAAATCGCGCTTGTCGTCTTCAACCTTTTCTTCCTCGCTTGGAGCGTTTTTCTGCGCCCTCTCCCGTGCAATTTTCTCCCCAGAATTAAGTCGAGGTCCTAAATCAGGCCAATTTCGGGCGGGATCAAACGGCTTCCACCTATTATTTCAAAGTCAGAGAGAA
Source organism: Amanita rubescens (assembly GCA_015039365.1). Classification (NCBI taxonomy): domain Eukaryota; kingdom Fungi; phylum Basidiomycota; class Agaricomycetes; order Agaricales; family Amanitaceae; genus Amanita; species Amanita rubescens. The sequence continues at coordinate 1,074,787 of WION01000004.1, forward strand.
TGAATGAAAACTTACAGAAACGTACCAAAAGTTATGATAATGATATGAGAACGCACCTCTGAAGAAGCCATCGAACCCGAGCGCTTGTGGTGCAGCGCTGTCCAAGATTGGGGTATCAAAAAAATCTTCAAAACTGTGCGATAGGAATTAGAAAGAGTGCTGCTCAATACTGACAAACCCCCCCCCCACCTGGTGAAGAATGGCTGTGGCGGTCTGCTCATTTGATAATTCTCGGTGTTCAGCCAAGCGGGGTCAAAAAGGGCATCGGGCAGTCTTGAGAGCAACGGCTCAAGGTATGCATCTTTCAGGTATCTTGACACTGTCATCGGATGAAAATCCAAATCATTCTTCAGGGCTGTCCTGAAAAGGAACGTGCCTAACGCAGATCCCTTGTTGAGGTGTAAGACAGCCGTGTTGAGCCTCTCCAAGCGCGACCATCTATATGCGAATGCACCTTTCCAGCCCCAAACCTCTTCCCAATCTCTCAAAAGGACGGTATCCGCGTCTAGGTATATGCCTCCATATCTATGGCACAGAATAAATCTCGTCATATCAGACAATATCACCGACAGTCGATCATATGTGGAAGATGACTTTGAGCCTGTGCGATAGAGTATATCATCAGTCTTTTTCTTCTGATGATCTTGCGACCTTTTCCCATCCGCCGCTGGATCACGACCATTGTTCAAAGTTTCTTGCATGTAGCGAGGTACTGAAATTATGTGGCCACCGGAATTAAACAGATCTTTGTGCCGCCATTCGTCACGAATTTCAGGAATCCCGTCCAACTGTTCTGTCGTGTTCCAAAGCTTTGAACTCTATGACCTCTTTAAAACGAGGGTGGAGGAACGGTGCTGCCCAGGGATTCGACGCAAGTTCTTTGAACATGTCGTTCAACGCGTGTGCATTGGGAACTGCAGCTGCAGGGCCCGGATTTATCCATAACCAAACCTTCGGTCTACAGGCACGACCTGTCGTGTTGCCAAGAGTGGAGATGTAGACCTGTGTTTTGTGTGTAGAGGAATGAGAGGAGGGCAACATATGGTTTATCTGTGAAAGGACCTGTCCAAAACATATGGAATATACGAGGGCTTTCAGGGTCACATGGCGACGGTAAGGTTGAGTATGACTGATGCGGTCGGGGTGCGGGGAGAGGGATTGGGGGTACCTCCCATTCAGCACCACGTTTTTTTGACAGCCCGCTATCTGGATCTGGTGTGGATTTAAGGGCGGAGTAGTCTGCAACATCTGGGGTTGTGGTATTGACGAAATCTTGCTCTAAGTAGAGGTATCTCCAATCGTCCATTTTCCCTCTCCGTAGCCGCTTGCCATTGTCTAGGCCAGCACCTATTCTGAGGACTTCCAAACAGTCGCGTACAAACTAGTTCACGCGTGCATTTAGTGAACGAGTGAACAAGATGCACTATACGTACTTTTTTTCTGGAAAAGTCGCAGTGATCCATCACAATGTCGAAATCGACGACGCTGCCGGGGACTGGTCGAGGAGGGTATGCAACGTTTGGAGGTTGGCTCTGGAAATCCAGATAGACGCGATTTGCCCCTGTACCGCGTGAAGTTGTCGCATACGCGTTTGTCCTCTTGTGAGAGATATATCTCGAGGCGGGCAGAGCAGGGTTATCAGGGGTTGTCCGAAGATGTATCTGTTCTGGTACTGATGACCAATTCTTAGAGTCAAGCGTTAGTAATAACATAAAACCCTACTTTTTCTCCGACTTGGATAATGACCGCTGGAGACTTCCCATAGCCATATGCGCTGTAAATCTTCGCGCTTATAGACGAGGGTGGGGGGATCTCGGGTGAAAGTTGGCCACTGTTTATCCTGTGAGCCGAACCGTTGAGCTAGAGAGAAAGTGGTAAAAATTAAGGCGATGATAGATATACAGAGGAAGAGAGAACCCCGTTTTCGACCGAAGCGGGAGATAGTGAATTCATGGAGTCTAAAGGGATGGAGCGTGACTAGGCGCAGCCTACGGGAAGGGAAGCCAGGTATGGGGAGTGAGAGGGTGAACCACCAGGGAGTGGGACGCAAAGCAAGTTTTTCTTGAACAGCGGAAGAGGAGGAAGAATAGACGGGGAGTCCATTCAAGGAGTTGAGACGACCTCTAGCATGAGTGCGAGTCGAAGTGACCATGACGCCCCCTCAGTTGTGCTCAGAAGAAATACATCATTTCGTGGGAACATGCTACATACTACAAAGTCGTTTAGGATATTACACATGCGTAGACATCTAGGATGGTGGAAGCTGTACAACTCGTTCTGGGTCGGATGCGACAGCTTTGAGGGAGCGATGCTTCCCGACTGCACCTGCTCTCCATCCCACGCGTTCTTCGCCCAGCCAAAACACTTCCTCGTCATCCATCTCAGCCAAAGTCTTGATGTTGCTCTGAGTTTCCGATAGTCTCACCTTTGCTTCCCTCAACCGTGCTTTGTCATCGTCAGTAACCATTGGAGTATCGTCGATATCGCGGACAATGGCCTCCGGACGTTCCTTATATACCTATCATGACTGATGAATATAGAACAGATAGGTGCGGACGATGATCAGTTTCGTTGGTCTGTCGCCTTGTCTTCGTTTCATTTCTGCGGAATGACAATGTGCCTGTAAAAAAGCGGTTCGATTGTGATCAACGAGATGGAGACTGAGCGAATCCGTGATGCAGTTGCTTTGCTTACACGCCGCTGAATGGACTTGAAGAGTTTTGGATGAACACGGCCACTACCATAGTGTGACATCACCGGTGCACCGTTCCCAGATGCGTCACTCGCCGAACTTTATCCTTCCCTTCCTCCACACCTCTCTCTCTCGCTTTCGTCCCATGCAAAAAGGATTACGGGTAAGTAATGGTGCAATATAGCGACCCCACGCTTGAGAAAACGGCCTCATGATAGGTTTACGACTGTTATACACGTGCAGCAAAAATCCTACTGCAGAAGTTATCGAAGGGCCTTCACGCTCAGACCATGAATACTACCCAAATACACTAACATGTCTTCCTGATACTGATGGCCAGCCTCAATACCTACCAGTGATTTACGATGCGCCATATATAAGTGTCGTCGTCTATCAAGTCCAAACAGACACGCATTTACGGTCTGTCTACGACTACGATGCGCCATTCTAGGCAACCCGAAAAAAGCGTCTCACGATCCGCATGGAGGCCTTATTACAGGACTGCCGGTCCAACCTCGGATCGGTCACGGCTGGTTTAATGACAGATGATGTCGCACTGATTGCTGTGAGTGCCGTCAGGGCTTTGGCTCGTACTGCACCACCAGGCATTACTAAGCGACCACGAAAGTACGGTCGACCTAATAAAGATACAACCGCCAACAGCAGAGAAAAGAGGTCCTAGAAAAGGGGTGACAACAACTCTAGAACGCACACTCTTGTCCTCACACGAGGACGAGGATGACATCGAAGGAGAACCAGAGGCTCCGCACTGCTCGGATGACGAATGTGAGAGCGAAGCGGAACTTGCTCAGGCATGCAACCGAGGCGAAGCTCTATCGATGCCTGATTCAGCTTGCGAGGCAGCCATACGCTCTTCCTGTTTCTGACTCAGAGGAGACGTTAGGATTTCGACCTTTGATAACAGCGAGTATGCACCTTTGCAGACATTGTTGCGTGCATCTTGTTGACGTCGTGAAACTTGAATATAATTAAGCTTGTCTGACTTGTCTAATGATTGGATGGCATACGCCGCTCTTTGGAAGAAGCCTCATTCGATCGGTGGGCACCACGAGATCCGCGGCACAGCTGACAATGATTCTGATTCCGATACAATACAAAAGCTAGTATGGATTTGACCGTGACTATTTCCATCACTGCCCGAAGAACTTAAGCAATCAGTGATTGCCAGTGACTCGCCCACCTTCTGAACTTGGGTTAGAATTACTTTACCACACACTAACTACTTATAGACATATTCCCGAGCTTAGTACGAAGGAAACGAAAATCATCCATTGTGCTTCGTACTGATGTCATATCGGGAACGACGAAGCCAAGCCGTTCCATACTGTGTGGACATCAATGCATAAAAAAAGGTGCTGGTAGTACTAAATACGTACCTGAGCCGTCGAGATTCGTTCAACACGTGGTTGCGATCGGAATCAGATAGCTTCATGAAATCTTCGCCAATTACGACCCGAATTGCAGCTGTACATGCAAATATAATCAGATAGCAACTTAGGAAATATTAGAAATGCGTTACAGCAATGAGTTAAGAACATACTTTTCCGGGGTTCTGGATTCAATTCTGCAGACATTGTCTACAGCAGCGAAGAACTTCGCCCTTTCGGCCTCATTCCCGCGGGGCGGCCGATATAACTCGGAACGCTGTTGCCATGTTTGGACTGCTTCTTTGTAAAGCAATGATCCCTTAGGCTGGGGTATGGTTCGGATGCATTGAGAACAAGATTCGATGAGAAAATAATATGTCGTCATCGCCTCCGTAAGGCGAAGAACTTCAGTATTGGTAGTTGACATGGACGTCGTGGCGAAGGTTTGAGACTCTGAGACAGTCCGAAACCTTTATCATGCTCATCACGTCGGAGTTTCACCCGTTTGTCGTAAATTACATAGACAAGGTAAACACCTGTTTATTTGGCAAAGGGCAGGTACCTACAAGTGTAAGTTATACTTTAGCACATCATCATCTACACTGACCCCAACGGCTGGAGCTCCAGGTCCGCTGCGTCCGTCGGCACGCTCAAAATACGCATCGTGTTCGTGTGTCCAAGTCCTCCTTTCCACCCCTGTACCGCGATGATCGTCGACCCAGGCAGGATGATGTTCAGCGCCAGCGCGCTGTCCAGTCCAAACCGGATCCGATTGTCCACATCCCTCTGCCATAGCGGGTCCGGAACTCGCGGCTCAGGGTACCAGAATGGGTAACACCCTCGATGCAAGTGAATCTGTCGCGCAGTTTGCTCGTTGCGTGTTACTAGCCACGACTTGCTCAGACCGACCCAACACCACTAAAAAAGGCTTACCGGTAATGATGGGAACCCGAGGGCGATATTTGGAAATCAATCGAGCCGTGTTACCACTTGTGGAAAGAACGAGGATGGCATCCGCATTCTGCTCCGAGGCAGCAGCCACGGCCGCAATGGCAACAGTTTCAACAGTCGCCGTCGGACGAGGCTGAATGGCCTTCAACTCATCATATAGGGGAGGATAGCAAATAGCCGACTCGGCAAGAAGACATGTCTCGGCCATCATCAGCACTAGCCTCTTGTTAGTATCTCAGACATCACCGTAGTGCCTAACTCACCAGACTGGATAGGGTATGCTCCCTTTGCAGTTTCGCCGGATAGCATGACGCAGTCTGCACCATCCAATACAGCATTAGCAACATCGCTGACTTCAGCACGTGTGGGCCTTGGGTTGTACTACGATACGTTCAGCCAGCTATGGAGGTCAGAAAGGGACTTTTCTTCACCGTCATAGACTATTAATAACACCCTCAGTTTGGTTCAAACCTCAAAGATAAGCACGGACCTCGAGCATTTGTGTAGCAACAATTACAGGTTTTCCGGAAATGTTGCACTTGGCAATCATCATCTTCTGTGCTAAAAACACCTGGCTAGCAGGGATTTCGATTCCTAGGTCACCGCGGGCTACCATCACCCCATCTGCTTCTTTCAAGATTTCATCAAAGTTGATGACACCTTGTTCATTTTCAATCTTGACGATGATTTTGATGTTGGCACCTTCAGGGCCCAAGACGGTCTTAATGTCTTTGACATCTTGTCCACGACGGATAAATGAAGCAAATATCATATCCACGCCATTCCGAACACCAAACCGCAAATCATTCTTGTCCTTTTCAGATAGAGCTGGCAAGTCAACGTCTGTCTTGGGCAAGTTGACACCCTTGCGAGACGAGATGGTGCCATTATTGAGCGCACGAACGCGCACATTGGGCCCGTCAATGGACAGTACAAGCAATGACAAGATACCTGCCGAAAGCTCGGTAACTTGTGGTGAGCATTTAAGAACAACGCACCATCGTCAACGTAAATAAGTTTTCCAGGAGCTGTTACTTTGGGGAGATTTTGCTACGAGACAATGATTAATCGGCTGTTCTTGCTCTAGCATGCGTTACATACGTAATCGACCCACATAACCTCATTGTCACAAATCTCGTTGTACTTTGGGTCGGTTGAAAGGGTGAACTCATGGCCAGCGGCAACGGGATACTGAACACATCTTAAGAGAAAATTGGATTAATGAGACGGATAACGTACGTCCTTGCTGTCTCTTGTAAGGCCAGTACGGATTTCGGGCCCTTTCTGAAGCAACACATCGAAAAAAAACTCATCAAGAATATGCGCACGACTAACCGTATCCAATGCGATTGCAACGGGACGACCTCCCTCAGCTATACGTCAAGGATAAGCATTTGACAGGCGATCGCTTGGATAAAACATACATGCTGCCATTTTTCTGGTATTATCAATCACGCTTTGATGATATTCATATGAGCCATGGGAAAAGTTCATGCGAACTGTCAGAATATCCTAAGCTATACTTCAACGGCTTCGGGTATATGCGCACCGATGTTCACACCAGCACGGTAAAGTTCAGCCAACTTCTCAACGGTGTTGACCTTGGGACCTTAGTAATAAAAAAAATTGGCTCATTTGCGCCACGATAACAGAGCCAAGGAGGACAAACCGATGGTGGCAATGATAGAAGTCTAGAAGGCAGAGGGCGAGTCCGATCAGCATACATGTGAGGGACCAGCCAGCAAACTAACTTTGCGATGAAACTTGGTCTTCTCCGTAGGTACCGGAGCATTTATGGGGGAAAGAGAAGCAGTCCATTCGAGTTGAGATTGTGGACCGTCGGACGGATACATTCGGGCGAGCAAGGTTCAGCAATAAAAGATGAGTGTTTTTATAGATGATAAGGCTGTATTCGAACACCAATCAAGTGCAATCAAACGTTATCGATTGACGCAAGGAACGTTGGTGAGCGTGCACAGAAGCGGAAAAATTTATATGCGTCTGCCATTGAAGGTTTAACTTTGCATTGCCACATTGATCTCATCATGACCTCATGCCGCTGAATAATTACATTTATATCTTGTATACAATTCCTTCACTCAGCATCAGCTGTTCCTCCGCTTCCATTACTTTACAGGCCAGTGACGCCTCCTTCGTTCCGAATAGCGAGTCCGTTCCAAGTCCTTCATTGATAATCTCAACCAGCTCTGTAAAAAACACCTGCTCTGCATCCTGTAATTTTGTTGCAAACGCATGGGCAAGCCTCGTGCGGAAAAACTGAAGCCTGTTGCTTCACGTCAGCTTAAAATACGAGAATGACTTCTCTTTTTCTTACCTTTCCGGCCGGATCTGCCCGTCATCGCTGCCCGCCGCTGGGGGCGCTGCCTGGGGTACGACGTCTGACATCTGCACATCATCTTGACTATCCCCTCCCCATATAGGATCCTGGTTTTCTGGGTTTCTGGGTACCTGGGGTGGCATGCTCATCCGTTCATTTTGCTGGTCTGCTTCGTCGCCGCTTTCCTCACTGTCCGACTCCTCACTTCCAGATCCTTCCCCTCTGCGAACTGCATTACCGTCATTCAACTTGCGTTTCTTCCTCCGCTGTCTTTTTGGCACTTCTCTGAAAAGTGCAAATCGTAGTATGTTTTCTGCCTCGATTGCATCCGCCCTTTCTACATTTGAAGATAGTCGCGCCTTCGCATGAGCGGTGGCGAGACGAATCAACGTTTCCAATGTACGGGCGGTCAGTGGAGCAGTCTAATGGAAAATAATGTAGCTTCAGCTTCTCACTCATGAGGATTTTCTTTTAGTTACCTTTCTCTGATTTCGTTCCATGTCTTCGTTTCTCAGATTCGAATATACCTGAACAATATGTTCTGCGGCTCCTTGGGTCAGCGTCGGCGCCATCTTGCTTTTAGCATATTGAATATACTTTTTCACAAAGGCAATGCTGAGGATTTCATGCTTTTTCGCCCTTCTGCTACTGCGAGTCACTCGGCGACTCGTAGTATTCGGTGCATTAAACCCGGCATGTAGAAGAGGATCGTATTTTTCGAAGGGACTTGTTTCAACTGCATCCTCCTCGTCGGGCACATTCGGCCCATTGATATAGAGAGGTTGCGACAAGGTATCCGGAAGTGGTGTTCCTTCCTCCACTCCTGGTGGCAGGTAACGATGCAATCTCAGGACGTGATCTGCGATTTGACGATCGCGCGTCGCGTCGACGTCGTCCGTCACAATGAAGAGAAGATCAAAACGTGAGAGAAGAGAATCCGGTAGCGCGATGTTTTTGTGCGGATCTTTATGAATGTCATACTGCCAACGACGTTAGGGAGCAAAGCACACAACTGCACAACGACCCACCTGTCCATAGATCGGATTTGCAGCAGCTACAACGCTGCACCGAGCATTCAAACTAGTGTGGATGCCAGCTTTGGCAATGGTAACAGTTTGCTGCTCCATAACTTCATGAATAGCAACACGATCTATATCCGACATCTTGTCAAACTCGTCGATACAGACAACCCCGCGATCAGCGAGAACCATCGCTCCAGCTTCCAGTCGCCTTTCGCCAGTTTCTTTGTCCGTGGTGACTGCAGCCGTGAGACCTACACCAGAGCTACCACGACCTGTTGTTGCAATGGCGAGGGGTGCAGTATGGAGGACGAATCGTAGAAGCTGAGATTTTGCCGTAGAGGGGTCACCGACCATTAAAAGATTGATATCACCTCGAATGTGTGTTCCATTTGCAAGGTTTTTCTCAGCTCCTCCAAGCAGGAGAAGCAAGAGGGCCTTCTTGATAAAATCGTGGCCATATATAGATGGAGCGAGGGAAGATGATAACAAGCCAAAGATATCAGACCGTTTTGCAAGATGGTTGATGGTTCGGATATCACTGTCTGTGGGTGATGTCTGCGCGATCCCTCCCCCAACTTTAGACGACAAAAGATTTATATTGTTAGCCAGGATCAAGGATCTTTTGAAGAATGTCAGTAACGAGGCAAGCGACTAAAAGGAATATTTCACTTGAAAGTGCCATTTGCTCCACCTCCTACACTGCGGTAGATGCCCACCAACTGTATCCGATCACCGGGCTTACATTTATCAACTAAATCGCCTTCCAAAATGATATCAATACTACGGGGCAGTTGACCAGCGGGCGCGCGCTCTGGCATCTCTTGAATGCTGATCCTCTGATGATCGTGAAAAACGCAGTGGCCAAACTCTGTCTGCAGCTGGTGGCCAGTCGTCGTCGGTCTGAGGTGTGATAGAAGAGGTGGGAGGTTCGTTTGATAGAGACGTCAAAGCATCGTGGTAATCACGAGAGTGGAAGAGTCGCGTCTCCGGACAGTAATGGACAGACCTGACCATTTTTGGTCTTACCAAGGAACACCTGGTGATAATGCCTTCCAACGAGATCATTTTGTTAAGATGAACGGCCTGCAGCGTTCGAGGGCTGACGTGATGGTCACCGAATGATCCACTTAGACCCACTCTGTAGGTCTTTATGTCAGTGTCGCGCTTCTCAAAATTCCCTTGTGCCGCATTGATGAGATTATTCAGGCCATCCTCAAAGGCAGATAAGTGTTCTATAGGTTGCTTCAGGAGACCATCCGCGAGTTGGCGGTTGTGGTCGCGTAAATCGTCGATATTCACGATAAGACGCGTCCGTTTCGCTTGAAGCAGAGACGCGATATCTTCTTCATAATTGTACAGTTCGGTTCCCCTCTCCAAGAAACCTTCGAATCTCCTGCCTAGATCATCTTCTCGAAGAGCATCGTCGCCAGTGCGGTTGCGCGACATAGTTCCTCCAAGATTTGGCTGGCCGGGGTGAGCACTGACGGTAGTAGCGCGCCGCGATGCTTCATTAACGTGGAAAAGCTCGATCACATGATTGTTCCAAAAAAGGAATACAAGGTGTGGCACCTATAACGCCACTCTGCTTGAACGTGAAGTTACAAAAATCAAAAAGATAGGCAGAGTTCCAGGTGGTCTACGTGCCCTTACCGACATTTTTAAGAACTTTCCCCGAAACTTTTCTATATAATTTGATATCGATTTTTAGCGTGAAACTTCTTCAAAGGTGCCTGTGGCTAGGTCCGCTCAGCTTCTTCCGCCTTCTGATAGGTATCCTTGTAAATCTATATTGTGAAGTAACCCCGCGATGTAAGCTTATCATGCTCTGCCGTCTTAGGCCCCTGGAACCTGCAGACTCTAACTCTGGCTCTCAGGGCGACGTGATACTTTCTGATTCCCCTTTCGTCGTGGCATACCACATGTTCGTGACATGTGTCCGATGTGGGCTCTTAAGCTCTGTGAGCGACTGGTCTTTGCTCTGCATTTATACGTAAGCTATTTTTCTTTCTACGATAGAATATCAACTGCCGAAACGAAAGAACTACTGGTGACGCATACGCTCTCCACATCGGCCAGTCAAAACGGATGATTTCGTTATCAAAAAAAGAATGCTAATCACGGATATCATTTTAAGCCTTTCCGGGAGCGCCGCAAGAATTGTCCCTGTTGCTTCCTCCAGCGCCTTTGGGGGAAGATGCCTGGCGATAACTTCTAGTCCTCCATAATGCTGCTCCCACCAGATGAACCCTGTAGATATGTGCGGCTTTCATCGTCCCGCCTCCAGTCGACTTTGGGATATCCCCTAGAATCTCTTTTCCAGTCGGGATTGAATCCTTTCAAGTCCCCTTTCTCGCGATGTATATGTTCAATGAATTCAGCGCCCGGGGGTCTCTGTTCATCCGAAATCTCAGTATAGTGCGGACTGATTCATACCAATAAAACCATACAGGCAAGGCGGCAGTAGATATCGAGAAGAAGAAAAGGAGGATGAGGCTGCGCATAGTGGAAGAGCTCGGGATATGCTCTGATGCGAAGGCACACCAAACTTTTCAAGGGCATCCTTTTATCCCACTGACAAATATGACACGTACTTCAAACGATTCCATACCGATTAGTTCCTGCGTAGGTAAGGATGTCGATCCGCAATTCCCATATCTGCCTTGGAATAGACTTCATATACAAAACTTTATTGTGAGGGAGGCACGTAGCATATTAGCACTGTGGTCGGGCAATTGAAGGGCACATTCCGCTGGTCTATTTCCGAATACATCGTATGCAGATTCATTCTCGTTTCCCCACCAAGATTTCGAAGGAAATTTCCACACTTCAAATAGAATTAATGCAATATTTCCACCGTCTTCAGCAACCGTGGAACCTTCTGTTTGTTAATGCCGAGAACTTTATGAGCGTCGAGTGAATCCGTTCAAAATTTGTACCCACATATGAATTGCGGTCGGCCATCGGCTTACGGTTGTCTTACTAGTTTGTTGATCACCCGACGCTGGAAATGGAAGCAATATTACTACTCCCCGGTGTGTATCATGATTCGCCGTGCCGCACTTCCACATATGTGTATGCAAATTGGCAAAGTTCCTGGGGCAACAGCCGGGAGGAAATGGATTCTCTTATCAATATATCTGGTTAGGCACAAACGGTATAAAAGCTTGGGTCTCTCTGGAACTAGGTCCTGAGACGAAATGGTCAGATACCTGTTCATATGCAGAAGCCTGAATTGGGATTGGAGTTACCCAAATGGTCCGCCTGGCTCTCAAACGAGTTAGTAGCACGAAGCTTCGGGTACTATCGGAAGCAGCGCCGTTTTAATCTACCTGTGTCATGTGAGAAACTCTATGTTGGAGGATGCTTTCGGTGAACGGTTGATGCATATGCATACAATTTTCAAGGGCGTATGATTGCACGTATTAAGAACAGCTTTAAATTTACAGCGGACGTCGTCGGCTAACATTAATCCTAGACCAGTTCGTCGGTCATAGCGAATTTCATCAGAAAGTGAGTGACTTACCCATAGTTTGATCAATCCATCCCAAGATGCCGTAATGACTTTCGACTGGAAGAGACAATGAGATGATGCTATTGAGCATTGTCAAGATGACCTACGGTCTCATGAGGTAACCACTCATGTGCAATGACAACTTTGGAATGCGCCTTCATGCGCGACTTGATCCGACCGGTCTTCCAGTCCCAAAAGACAATGTTGCCTTCGGCATCGCCGCTACTTATCCATTTACCATCAGGGGAGAAACCAACTTGGCACGCATATCCAGCCACGGAATGACCTGCAAACCGCTTCTTCCTATTTTGGCGGAAGTTATCTGTGCTGTATATGAGAATTTGATTATCCAACGATTGTGCTGCAAAGTATTTTTCTATAGTGGTTATCATTAGCTGGATTTTCATTTAGAGCATCCGATGACATACTGGACGGATGTAGTGTAACTGATGGCATAGAGTGCATGTGTGGCTCGGCGATGTACTTGATTACCACGGGAATATCGAAGTCCCAAGCTCTTATAGTCTTATCATCCGATGTCGTCACAAACCGTCGATTCTCGTCGACGAAGGTGATGGTGTTGACGGGACCAAGATGTTGATCGTATTCTTGAGTAATTTCGCCCGAATTTATGTCATACTGAAGGAATCTGGTCAGATGATCGTTCAACGTGTTGGGAAATTCCTTACTTGTATGATCTTCTTGTCTGACATTCCAGCTAAGAATATGTGTTGTTTATCCTCGTCAGGGTGAAATCGTACTACGTAAGGAATTTTTCCGTTTCCGAAACGCTGGATACACTGTCCTGTCTCGGTATCCCACAGTTTCATCGTCCGGTCATAGCTACATGACAGGAAGCGACGGCCATCATTAGAAAAGGTCAAATCCTTGACAGCCTTGACATGACCATAAAATGTACGCAAACAATTTCCGTGCGTATAAATGTCCCACAGCTGTTATTAGTTAGTACTTCAACTGGGAGGAACTGAAAACGTTTACTCACCTTGATTTTTGTATCCATAGAGCCACTGAGAAAGAGATGCCCCGTTTCCGGAAATGGTCGGATGACCGAGACACCCTGAGTGTGACCTGTCCAGGTATGAATGCAAACTTTCGGAATGAAGCATTCCTGTGACCCGACTTCTTGTGAGAGGTGGGGCGCTTCCGCCATAGGAGGAGACATGTACGTTCGTCCTTGGTAGTCTGTCATAGATTTCCCATGGAAAACCGACGACTCCTGCCCTGGTGCACCCTTCTTTGGTTTGGCTTTCTTAATAACAACGTCTGGCGGTGCCTCTTCCTCCTCCTCCTCTTCTTCATTATCATCCGCCACACCTTCTGTAAGAATCTCATTCTTAGGCTCCTCACCCTGCCAAGATGCCCATGGACCGACATACGATCCGTCGCCTTCTACGATCTCCAAATCGCCTCTTGCCTTCCGCTTCCGCTTCAATTCCTTTCTCTGCGTCTTTGTGGCCCCCATTGAATCAATGGTCGCATAACCATTGGCTTCTGCATTTTCTACCGAGCCAAGGATGGCCGGCGCATTGGGGTCAACTGATGGATTGACGGAATAACCGAGGATAGAATGTGTAAGGTATTGCGAGCGAAATGCGTGGTCTGACATCGCCTGTTCCTCTACATGTCCCGCAAGAGCATTCTGATTCAAGAAACGATTTCTCTCCCCGAAAGGGTTTTCAGGACCTTGGAATGGCATTAACATGTCTTTGTATGGTATATTAACGTTCATTTGAGTGTCTGTGGGTCGCGTTACAAGCGACGTTTGCTTTAGAGGATCCTGTAAGAGCAAGTAAACATCGAGTAATTGCCGTTAGAATATCTCCATTACTTCAGATAGGACGTCGGGTGCAGCATTTGTTGATGTAGATTGAAACTCGGCCACCTTGGGTTTTTTGGATGTAGGCATAGAAAACAGTCCAAATGCATCTTTTGAAAGCTTCTCGAGGTCTTCATCCTCGCTAGAGGCATAGCCGAGTGCCAGAGACATGGCCAAGGTAAATGAGGATGTCACACGTGTCACAGTTGTCCGAGGACCAAGGAAGTGCTGCATCGCTTATAGCCTGAGCGCCCTCATGATCTCGTACCTCCATGCTGGCCACACCTGAAAGAAACATCAGTAGACCTTGGTCAGAGGATGAAGGTGAAGTTCTTCCTGTTCTTCTTGCCATCAGCCCCTCATACTTTTTCACAGATAAACTGCTTACAGAGGCAGTCAAAACACATGGAGAACGCGACAACTGGAAAAATGTGGCTCTCTCAGTGCCGGGCCGATCGAATAAGGCCTGCAGGAAGGTAACATCACCTCCTCAAACTTAACATGGAGCTCTAACGTGTGCTTTAGCGCTGGTTGCACTCCCTTTCTCCAACTGTTAAGAAGACTGCCTGGACGCCCGATGAAGACCGTCTATTGTTGAACCTATACGATACGATGGGTCCAAAATGGTCTGCCATTGCGCGCCAAATACCAGGGCGAACAGATGATGCATGTTCGAAACGATACCGTGAGGCGCTCGACCCGAGCTTGAAAAAGGACGAGTGGACTCCTGAGGAAGATACCAAGCTCATGGAAGTTTACAGCCGCATCGGCGGAAAGTGGTGTCAAGTTGGACAAGAGCTCCAACGCAGCGGTCTAGCATGCCGGAACAGGCCAGTTGAAATTTATTTTGGCTTCCTGTAGCCTTGAACCTAATGTTTGTACATTTAGATGGCGTCTCCTAGAGCGCAAAAAATCACATAGGATGCTGCAGGGTGATTTTACGCACCCAGTTACCCAATCTCACATGTCTATATACGAACCATCGCCGCGTCAAGACAACCAAAGCCTTCTCTTACTGTCGGAGTCACCAGAAGAGTCTGTGCTACCGCAGACAACCTGGTCTCCTTTCTACACGCCAGAGCACTTCACAACTCCGCTCGAGGACTCATATCCACTGCCCATTGACTTCTGCTTGCCTGTTCTCCCGACAGATGTGCAAAATGCTCCATTCCAGTTCTCTTCGTCTTCGCTCAGTGCTGCTTTGTCAGATCCCCTGCAGCACAATGTTTTCTCCTCCCCTCTTCCAAATCTCATTGAAGATCGTTGTGACCCAGATTTCCCTTCAGCTTCTGTCTCCCCTGCCAGTCCAAACAACGATCTCATATCTAATATCGAGGATCAACCGATGGCCATGTGCGATGCATCTACTTTCCATGATTCCCTGGAATTGGGTCGCATTCTATCTCAGGTCAACTTCAACTCCCCCTCATTGCATAATGATCAAGCGTTGGACGTCAACGGTGCCACCGTGTCGCCGCTTTTCAGTCCCCAAGATATGTCGCAACCGACCGCGTTACCCCCACAAGGAAGTCCTTGGACCCCTTCTTCTCCGTTTGAAGCATTTGGTTTTTCACCTGTTGAACAACCTCACCAACTGCATCATTTCAGCAGCTTTTCGTATGAAGATGGTGCATTGGACGAGCTCTCGTCTACGGCCTCCACACCGATTCATTTCATCTCACCTCTTTCTCCAACATCTAGTCCGGGCGCTATATCCCCAATTGATTTACCCTCGAATGACCTTCAGACGGCTGGTTCTCTGCTATTCTCTCCTACGCAGAGGCCCAGAGAGCCTGCCTTGGATACCCACAGACGTCGTAGGATGACGACCCGGAGATCACTGAAGCCTCCGGGTACGGGTCGACTTTCCGCGAATCTGGCTATTACTTCAGAGTAAGTCTCGACTCTACAAACGAGGCATGCAAATTACTCATGCAGAAACAGCCCCTCGATCAAACCATATGCCTGTGGTCGTGAGAAGTGTTGGCCAGCTGATGCTGCCATGAGCATTTCGTGCTTTGCAACGTCAAGAGAATTATTTGACCATTGTAGAAGCGAACATGAATCAGACCCACCTGGTGATAAATCCTTTCGATGTGCACTTGCTGGATGCGACAAATCGTGGAAGGTGGGTTCTACCCTCTCTCCTGGCGCATTGTCCGTTAACTTTGACAAAGACACTTAACGGTCTTCAATATCACTTACAAATGTATGATGATTCTTGTTTCCTTCTTCACAGGCCTGACTATTCTTTCAGTTCGACTGCTCATTTTCGCCACGCTCTTTCAACCAAGTTCTCATCTCAGCAGCTTCGTAGTGAAAGTGTGCAAGGACCATTCAGTACAGGGTATAGCTCTGATACAGAAGCGCGTGAGGATGCAAAAAGGATTTATGTTTGCCGTCATCCAAATTGTTTCAAGGCCTACAAGCAACCGAGTGGCCTCAGGTATCATCTGAAGCATGTAAGATTTTTGTTAAAGCCGACTTCCCTCCCTATATCTAATCTGGTTCTAGGGACATCCTGCCAATATGCCTGCGCAGTTACCTATAGTCCCTCCTGCTCTTGCCCGGCAATTACCTGCGAAGGTAAAAAAGATGCGTCGAAGGACCTCCGCTGAGTTTGATGTCAAACAATAGCAGTGTCTCCGTTTGCCTTACTAACATTTTCGTTGTCCTGTCCCGTCACGGTTTTGATTCTTCGTCGTACCTTGTTTTGCGTCATTCATTGAAAGGTCTTTCTTCAACCGAAAGGCCTTGCCAGGTTTCATCTTCCTAGTTATCTACCTAGTTCTTCGCAACGTTGGACACTGTACCGATCTTATGGTGCAGGATGCGAGTGGATTTATTGTGTTTCTAATTCCATCTCATTCATCTCCTGATTCACTGCGGACAACATTCATGTACCGGGAATTTGTCATGCTTGTATACCAATTTTACATCGAAAGGTTCCTGTAGTAGTGGTAATGTGCTTCGTGCCAATGTATTTGTTGTACCTCCCCGACACCAAAGAGTACGCGTAAGCTTTAAGGCGATAATCCATTTCACACATAAGCAGACCGTTCCCCTGACGTAGGTTCTTGCGTAAAGATAGTATGGTCGTGATGCAAAATTCATAAGACAGGAATCACCGCCCTTCCCCTCCTCCATTCGGGCCCGTAAATTGACCTGCTCTAAACAAGATAATGAGACGGAAATTATGTGGCTTGAATCAATCAGACATACAGATTCCGCAGAGCGGGGTTAGACATCAGTTCATCCATTGAAGGCATGTCACCAGTTTGGACACGATTCATCTATTGGAACGTATGCAACGTCAGCATTTCGTTGGGCCAATGGATAAAGAGAGGTAGATACCATATTAGCTACTGCAGGGTTTTGCATCAGATTAGCAAGCCCTCCGTTAGATGCTAGCTGCTGCGCCATTTGCATGACTTGTGGATTATTCATAAGGGAAGCAAGATCAGGCATGCCCCCGCCTCGTCCTGCGCCACCCACATTTCGAAGCATGTCCGCCATGGCTCCAAGGTTCGGTGAGTTTGAATCAGAGGCACCAGGGGTTGATCTATTTGAGACGTCCGATGCGTCTGCAGATGTGATGCGAACTTGTGCGTTCTGTAGTCCGGCCTTAAGGCTAGTATTCGAAGGGTCCTGTTTCAAGCCTCTCTCAAACGCGTCTACCGCAGCGCTATAATCACCGAGAGAGTATTGCGCATGTCTAAAAGATACATGATCAGGAAAATGGTACCTCGAGACACGTGTAAAGTACCCTAATCGGTGGTATGCCTTGACAAACTTGGGATCTACAGATATAGCCTTTTCTGCGTCACCCACTGCCGCTAGATGGTCGGCCTTGCTAGAATACGCAGCCGCTCGATTGGAGTAGTAGACAGGATTGTTTGAGTCGATCGCGATGGCCTTAGTGTATGCTTCTATTGCCTCATCGTACTTTTTGTTCGACATGAGTGTGTTCCCTTCTTGTTTAAGTTTGTCTGCATTCTCCTTATCTGCAGGGCTTAGCGTGGAAGGCATGGAAGGTGATGCTTGTGCCTGTGAGCCTATCTTTTCCCGTGTCTTGATGTAGACATCAAATATGTTCTGCAGTGTCGCAGGTCTTATGCTGAGCTGTTTAACCTGCTCCTGGTTTGATGGATCGACGCCAAAGGCTTCGCCGATGCATTGGACTGGGAAAGTAGGATAAGATTCAAGGATAGCTGGATGCGATGTTTCTTACCGGCAACTTCGAGGCCCTCCTTGTCGTCAGACTTGACAGTTCCATCGTTGATGGACTGGTTAAGGAAGTCGATAATGGCAAGGACGAGGCGCTGCTGCTTCCCGGACATGCTGCCAGATCAATAGAAAGAATAGAACAACAAACAAACAGAAACAACAATAAGCCTCACAAACTTCAACTTTACTCCTCGCTGTCGGGCCCAGCGACCACAACAACCCCTCTGCCATGTTTTATTGCGCAATCTCAGGGGATTTGCCTCAGGAACCTGTTGTCTCTGCAAAATCAGGGAAAGTCTATGAGCGTCGTCTCATTGTAAAATACATAGCCGAAAATGGCACTGACCCAGTCACGGGCGAAAAACTCGAGGAATCCGACTTGATTGCCATTAAAGCTTGTAAGAGTGTTTTTACCTTGACTTCGACAGTGCACTGACCGAGTCTTTCAGCTCCTGACACTGCCCCACCGCGCCCTCCGTCGCATTCCTCTATTCCGGCCCTTCTTCAAACGCTGTCTAACGAATGGGACGCACTCATGCTCGAAATGTTTGCTTTGAAGCAGCAAAATAACAGCCTTCGGCAAGAGTTAAGCTACGCGTTATATGCACAAGACGCAGCGACCAGAGTGGTGGCCCGCCTCATCCGAGAGCGCGACGCCTCACGAGAGTAAGTTTGAATGATACTCACGCGTCAACCCGTATTAATCCGTAACCAGAGCTCTTGCGAATGTTTCAGCTACTATTGGTGTTGCACCGCCGCGGCCCGCGGATGATATCGAAATGGCGGAGGAGGCCGCAGCAGAAGAGACCCTTCCTGCGGAGATTGTTGCCAAGATTGATGAGACGCACCAGTCACTTTCCTCCGCACGCAAGAAGCGGAAACCACCTGCAGGTTATACGACTGCTACTGAAGTCAAAACATTCACATCGAAACATACGATACCTTCCTTGCATTCGGCTTCTCCTGCTGGTATCACATCTTTGGTAGTCTCTCGCTTGAACCCCTCACAGTTCCTGACGGGAGGCAATGACAAGGTCGTTCAACTGTATGATAGAAGTACGGACAAGGTTTTGGCATCTCTCAAAGGCCATACCAAGAAAATCAACCAAGTAGCATTCCGAGAGCGTGAAGGTGACCCTACACTAATCATATCAGCCGGTGCGGACAAGATTGCCAAGATATGGTCGTACGACAGCGCTTCAAGCGAGTACATTCCAAAAAGTACTATCCGCACGCACAAGGGAGAAGTGTCTGGCTTGGTCGTTCACCCTACCTCGATCATTCTTGCCGTCTCCTCGACTGACAAGACATACTCTATGCACGATTTAAATACGTTCAACCAGATTTTCCGGTCTGCACCCGCAGAGGATCCGTTTGCGTCACTCGCCATCCATCCTGATGGGACACTCCTCGCTCTGGGCACGCCAGCGTCCACAATTCAGATATATGACATCAGGACAGGTGCCATAGCAGGCCACTCTTGCCCCTGAGGACAGCACACCATTTAGCGTCCATTCGTTGTCTTTCTCAGAGAACGGTTATCACCTACTTGGGCCAAACTCGTTGTCCTCTGTCGCTATTTGGGATCTGCGCAAGCAGAAGACTGCGCATACTATACCTCTTGGTGACGACTATAAGATCAATAAGGTGACGTACGACGCCAGCGCTCAATTCCTCGCCATTGCGGGCAGTCTGGGCGGGAGAATCTTCGCACACAAGACATGGGAGGAGTTGTTGCAAGTAGATGAGGGTGGAGAAATGTCTGACATTGTGTTTGGTGAACAATGGCAAGGAGATATGGGGTTCCACTGGCAGGGAGGTCAGAATTTGGGGCATGCCCGGTTGAAATGTTTCCAGTTGTACTTTTCTCTTATCGCCCTCAGCCCGCAGCGTAAATTGTCTGCGGAAGGGTTGTTTGTAGTCTGACAGTCGTATCTAATGATTTTATACACATCGTAGTCGATTTGATCGTGCTCTGAAAGTACAAGTAACCTAGTGCCACCTGGAAAGAAGTAACAAAAAAAAGGACCGCTTGTTGGGTCCACAGTTGCATATAGAATGTACAGAATAATAAGTATAACGCGCTCGTCACGATCGTTAAGGAGTGAGGTATCGATGAATGGTATTATACAAATATGCGGAGACCGAGTTGTCTTCTATCCAAAACGCTTACGACCACGTTTTCGGGCCTACAGGATTATTTGGGTCGATGACATAGAAGGATGAACCTATCGCATCCGCAGTAGTCGTCCAGAAACTATCATCATCGATCAACACCCGTTTCCGGCGGCGAATAAAAAGTTCACTTACTTATTTCCCCACCAGTTTAGTTGGATCCCGCCTTTTGGGTAAAGAAGACAAAAGAAAATCACGATCGAAGAAATCGCAACGCCAGAGTCAAGCGCAGCTGACAGGATGTAATTGTACCGCATCCACCATCTGAAGCGGTAGCGACGGATGCAATAGTTGAAGATGAAACCAACTAATATCCAGGAAGCGTAATTCATGCCAGAAGCTGGTGGTATCGCGCCTAGGCCGGCGAACATGACTGGTATGTTGACGTAACGCCAGATCGACAGGGGGTACCGCTTTGCAAGGAAATAGAATGGAATTGGTAAAATAGCACCGATCAAGAAGAACCAGAGAACCGGCGAATAGCTGGAATGATTTGGTCAATAAACGTTTATATCTTTTTGTAATGTGAACCTACGGTGCTCCAACACTGAAAACGCGCTGGGGACCAACACCACCCCAGATGAGCATCGCTTGCGCAAAAGTGGATGATGATGCACAGATAAAGCCGTTTGCTTGCTGAGGAGTGCAGACGTCTTTGATATTAGAGAGCATCCAATCTTGCACAAAGGTTACCACGATGCAGCCGATAATAGTGGCCACGATTTGCACCGTGAACATGACCCGAGGAGGAACCTTCATGTAATGACCGAGTTTCATGTCTCCAGCGAAAGTAACGGCTGAAGCGGTGCCCATATATGCAGTTATCTTGAAGACGACGTTGGCGACAGGTCGGCCAGGCAGCATATAGCCGGCCACCATTTCGTAAATGACTTGTAAAGCAATCTGCTGATTGGTGATTGCGACGAGCATAGCGATCGGTAGCGAAAGGACTAATACGAAAATGAGCGCGATGAACGCAGCCCATATCGGTAGCTGAGTTTTTCCTATTTCAATTGCGACAAGTAGGAAGAGGAGACAGATCGCAAAGACAGCTCCGAACCACCAGAACGGAACTTCGGGATATGCTTGCATGAGACGTGAATGGATGTCACGTTCGTCCTTGAGAGACGTTCTGAAGCGGCGGGACGATATCACGCCTAAACCACACTGCAAGTATCGGTGTCAGCTTAGTGAACCGGGGAATCAAATCGTTACGTACAGAATGTGTGCACTAATACGGACGTGAATGCGCCGAAGGCTGCTCCGTAAGCCATGACGAGAGTGATGGACATGAAAAGCGGAGAATAATTGGCAGTAGGCTTGTTCGTCAAAGACGCCATTAGAGTCGACGATGGCAGACGCATTGTAGAACGCTCCCGTATTGTCCCACGCAGTGAAGGAAGACACAGGGAAATAGGCCGAATTGAAAGCATTGCTGACTGCGCATAGAAAATAAGCAACTGGAAGTCGATGATCGCAATACACTTACAGTATAGAATCGGCGTAAGGAACCAGAACATGACGACGAAAGCAACAGCCGTGTTCAATTCTGACCACCACTAAGGAAAAACCCGTCAAAACCATTGACATATTTTTACAGTTATAAGCATACCGGAGTAACCAGAGGACTGCCGATGAAAGCGATTTGAGACCAATCAAAGGTGAGAACACTCATGCCCAGTCCCGTGGACGTGCCGAAGAGTGTATTGATGACAACGTTCTGTGGAGCGATCCAGCACACCCAGTTGAAAACACTCAGTGCTGTGAAGAGATATCCGGGTACCCAGTACCAAACAAAACTACAAATGAATGCAATGAGGAAAAATCGTTCGCGTGTCATATGGCCACGATCGCGTTTGCCATAGTTCTTATGGAGTGTGTTGAAAAGAGCCGAGCTAACGAGGGCACTAGGCCAGATCATGCTAGCAGGCCAGACGACGAATTGGCGAAGCATGCCGCCAAGGGAGAAGCCGATAATTTGCGTGGACAGAGAAAGGAGGATTTGGTATGCGTATGACATACGCTGCCCAAAGAACACCTTTTGTGCTAGGAAGATATCGGTAGCACCGGCACCACCAACAACGACGTTTGCCATAACAGTTATACAGACGTGTTCCTTGATCGTAAAAGGTCCTGGATTGAGGGACCATACGTATCCAAAGGTATTGAACCTTCTCGTCGGCAATATTTTTTCGAGGCCCTTGCCAAGGGGCAGAGAGACTAACTGAACGACAATACCAGTGACCAGTACAGAAGGATCTAAAAGAAGCTCGCATCAGATGAAAACAATGTAGCGAAATAAGACATACAGCGCAGATCGAAAACTTGGTTCATACCGGAGATGAGGATGGTGAAGAAAATACCAAGGAACCACCTGCACTCGTTAGACGCCAAAACGATTTGATATTATCTGAGCTACTCACATTCTGAATGTGTTGACGGGGATTGTTGGGTCATCTGTGCTTGCAACCGCAGCGCGCACTTCGGGATATGGCGATTCACTGACATTATATTAGTTTCAGCCAATAGTTTAACCGTAGGTGCTTACTCGTCGAAATCAATGGCGGCCGAACTTCTTGAGTCTGCCCTCGAAGTTGAGTAACGATCATATTGAGAATCTGTATCTGCCTCTGAGTGATCATAAAATCTCTTTTGATCCATCTCCCAAGATTCCAAGGTGGCATGCGTAGTATGCATGGGTTTCTTCAAGTCATAGTTGGGGTCGTTCAAGTGCTCCATGAGCAGGTCTACATCTTCAGGTACATCTGGAGAGCGGCGAGGGCGAAAGAAACTGTGAGCTGACATTGCTGACATTGGCTCTGTCGCAGTGGTGTGGTGCGTCGTGTCCTCCATAGTGACAACTGCTGAACGAATTGAATGAAAAGAGGGGGGTGATCCACCAACGGGAAGAGAAATAGGGACGAGGTCATTTCCTGGGACAATACGCCTTTAAAGAAATGGCGGCATGCGGTGCTATCTTTCAGAGATTCATTTCCCGTGGCGAGAGGTGCCATGACCAGGATAGATGGGAAGCCCCGGTGAGTCCAAGACAATTAGACAATAGCAATAAAATGGGGGTGGCCCTTGATTTAACACAAAAAGGAGCTACGAATGACAATAGTGGTTAGTACGTTAAGCTATCCGGTCATGGCGCATGAAACGACTGCGACGGCATGAATAGGCCTACCTCTCTCTACATTCCGGGTGAAGCATAAGACATAAAATCGATTCAACGGGTGCTGTACTGCATTCGAATGCGCGTTCCGAGCTGGAATGTGACATGTGAGCGGGACGGTATGCAGGCTCGGGATGGACTGAACCACTTTGTCTTATTGTTACTATAATTATCTTGTAGCCCGGATTCGGTAACCATCCTCCGATCAGATCTTTGCCAGTCTTTGCTCTACATAACATTGTTCGCTCAAAGCGATCGCAAACGGCGGGAGGCAAAGTGTCATTGTCGAACTCGCTACGTAGCTTTCAAGGGGACGTGGCAGCCGCCACAGCAGTCAATCTCACGAACTCGGCCGAGCCCTGTGGTGAAGAGCCAAATGAGTACGCATAGTCGTAGCACGTAGCATTACTGACTCGACCACCCTTGAGAACATCGCCACGGTGCCCGCATTACTCCCTAGCAGAGGATTCTGGCATGTATGCCATCTAAAAATATTTTGGTGGTATATAAATTGTCCATGGGCCTATGTACTACATAGATTCTCAAGTCCCTGTATGTGGAATAAATCGTCTGTTTAGTAACGTCCGTAAGCACAAAGAAGTTGCCTGCGTGATAAAAAAAGTGTCCGATGTGAAAGTAATTTTTCCCCCTGGGGCCAGGGGCTAGAATGTGCCAGGAGATTGACTCATTCTCACTAGTTCGAGCTTCATCCCTTCATTAATAAGGGGTTGAACCCGTACAGCGATGTCATTTTCGGACGCACTCCCATTGTTCGTGATAGTAGCATGCTTTAACCGAGCATAGAACGGATCCGCCCCTGTGACTCTGTTCTTGCGCCATCTCGATGTGAGAAAGTCCACCATTGTGTTCTCCTCATAAATAAAGGGCGCCTCAAAGTCGAGTATCTCCAGATTCGGCAACAGGCTGATTTGGCCTTTGAGGTCAGGATGCTGAGGCGTCAACATATGGAGGAGACGATTGGACATGGTCCTTCCGTGGTCGATGCCCATGATGATGATTCGAAATTCAGTGAGTGTAGGCATGACGCGAAATATTGACATGAGATCGGTGTCGTCCATGTCAACGTGCTCGAGTACAAGTCTTTGCATCATGCATCCTGAACGTTGGACAAGAGATACCAACTGCCGATGGGGCACTTCATTGGCACGAGCGCCGAACTCGATGCATCGCACGGCGGGTAAGGTGACGGCGTCAAAGAAGACACCTACACATTCTTGATGGTACTGGCTTATATATAGCCTTTCGACTTTTTCCATGGTGAGAACTTCGGGGTAAACGAACGTGGGGTAGAGGTAAGGCCCCTCGAGATAACAGTCGATCAAATCGGGATTCTTCCTCAGGAGATCGTAACACTCTTGCGCCGAAACGAAACGAGCTTTGAGATATTGCACGCGCCCCTTTGGTAAGTCATAGATGCTTGCTGGCGTGCTAAGCAGCTCCAATGTAGTGATCTGGTTTGCCATGCCTAGCATTTTGCTCTCGTCGACTGTGAAAAATGAAGCGGTCCGCAAAGTGAGGCGGGTCAGGCGAGGGAAGGGGACGGCTGGTATTCCAGAGAACGAAGCGACGGGTATAGCCAGGTATGCGGTTTGCCAGCGTTCCGAGTGTCTGGCAAGGACTTCTGCTATTTCACATGGGGGATCTGCAGACCAGAATCTCAAATCTTCCTGGGCACATATGTTGAGGATAATCGTAAGCGGCATGTCAGCCGAATACCTAAGCCAGTCCTCCAAGACGCTGATCTGCGACTTGTATCGCTTAATGGAGATGTATATTTCAAGATCTCGCCACAGGCGTGGTGTGCCTGTCGTGACGGACCTCCATCTCCTGCAAATTTTGGCAAGGACGAGAGGGGTCATGCGGCAAGTTGAGGTGGTCATCAGCGTGTGTTCCTGAGGATTGAAGACGAGTTCGGCTGGGAGACATCTTTGGAAGATCTCTGCGAGAATTTCGTTTGGAAAGCGATTGATGGGGGTGCATAGATTAAGTCTCTCTCTGACGAGTGCGAGTCTCTGAGAGGCTCGTGCAAACTCGGACTCTGCCAGGACCAATTCTGAGGCGAGATGGGTGAGGGTCCTAGAGTATAAAATTGAGTGAGAAAAGGAAGAAATTTGGTGAAAAGTGAGCTTACGGGTGTGGTTGGGGAAGCATGCGGGGATGGATGAGAGAACATTGGAGGCCCTTATATTTCGAAGAGCGCCGCAGATTGCCACCGCCATGTTTTTCAGGTGCGCGACGAATGACGTATATGATGCTTACGTGATCATGGGCGCGCGAATGTGATTACGCTGACGTAGAGGCGCTTGCATGGGCGCGCTTTACCTGGCATTCTGCGTTGGATGTGTCGTCGTACTGAGAGAACTCAATGCCGTCGTAATAGATCCATACATGGTACGCTTCATTTTCTGGTTCTAAATTTCTCCTCAGACACTTCCCAGGATGAGCCCTTCCACGTCCCCCAGGTTCAGGCCTACTGCGAAGGCCTCTACTCGTATTGGGACCCAAAAATCACAACCCCTCCCGGTCTGTCCGTGCCCCGTATTTCGCCTGCTTGTCCTTTCTGACTCTACCTCATCAGATATATCATGACCTTACTCTTCCAACGCGTCTTTGTCTTCAAATGTATCACTCCCGTCCTCAGGTTCACAGTGCTACTCTCTCTGCTCGCGCTACCCATTCCCTTGACGCGCCTGCTGTGTTTCTACAAGCGCGTCAGATCTCCCGAATCGCTGCTCTCGCCATTGCCCGAGGCTCTTGTTCTTTCCGCCTTTCCCATAGCTTGGTTTTTCGGATTTCTCTATTATACCGATGTACCGAGCTTGGTATCCGTCATCTCCACTGTCGTTGCCGCGTCTGAAAATAGGCATTGGACGGCTGCTTTGGTTCGCAATCTCCACTGGTTCGAGACGTTCCGCTCATTGACGGATCAATATAGCTCGGTCTCATGAGTTGCACGTTTCGTCAAACGAACATCGTCTGGGTCGTTTATGCTTATGCATCCAGTCAGCTAATGAGCCTTCGCTTCCGACGCTCCCCGCAAGGTAGCTCTCCACCTGAGAAGCTACATGATCCACCCGCGCTCGCCGCAGCTCCGCGTAAGTTGCATGCACCGAGATCCAATTGAGCCGATATATAAAACATGTTTTTAGGCGACATCTTGGCCGCTGTGCTGAGCAGTCCCAAGGGTTTTGCCGGTTATTTTGCCCTCATTTGTACCTTATGCCCTGGTTTTGGCGGCCTTTGGTGTATTTGTCTTGTGGAATGGCGGAATTGTCCTAGGTAGATATCCAGTCTTCCTGTTGCTCTAGGGCTAACCGACCTCGATCTACATGCAGGTGATAAGGCTAACCATGTGCCTTCATTCCATGTACCTCAGATGTACTACTTTTTTGCCTTTGCAACTGCGTTTGGATGGCCTGTTCTAGCCAGTGGTAATGGTGGGATCCTCGGATTGGCCCAGGGTGTTGGCAGTCGCATGTTTGGTACCAAAAAGCGAGTGACCATAACTAGCCCAGCACATGTTCTGACACATTGCTTATAGGCGCACTTTATTCACCATCATGATATGTCTGTCCATGCTCGTGACTGTGAAATTATATACGTCCGTTGCGGTTCTCCGTGTGTGATATCCGATATGCTGACCACCCCTACCGCAGCATTCATCACCCATTCCTCCTTTCTGACAATCGTCATTACACTTTCTATGTGTGGCATCGAATCTATCGATTCCACCCCTTGGTTCCATATCTGCTCGTTCCAGCATATCCTTGCCTGTGCTTGGGCGTGGTATCTGCGTGTCGGTAAGGCTCTTACTTGCGCTGATCGGCACATCATTAACACGTTCCAAGGTCGTGATCAAACCATGTTGCAGACGCTGCTGCTCCCGGTGTTTACGTTGCCTACCCTGCTGCCAACTCCACTTTTGGAACCAAGATATTTTCTGATACCGTACATTCTCATGAGATCTCAGATCAATGACGTGCCTGTTTGGGCCGTCATACTAGAGGGGATCTGGTACGCTGCCATTAATGTAGCTACGATGGGTGTGTTTCTGTACCTTCCGAGGGAAGGCGTAGGTCGATTCATGTGGTAGATGAACCTGATGAACCAAACTGCGCCAAACATACGCGACCCGTCGCGCTCAGTTGGACAAGTTTGATGGCAGCGCATCAGCTGTTTCTTACTCGACGACGACCACGACAACCGTAACGACTTTTACGAGCACGAATCTTATACCATCATGGTTCGTACCAATACAGGTGGGAGCCCCAAAACCAGGCCAATCACCCGCAGTTCAATACGACAATCAATCGGAAGGGCGTTTGCGGACGTAATAAACAAAGAAGGAAAGGATAGTGATAAAGCCACCAAGAAGATAAAGGACACCCGCCGTTTGAGTGCTTTGAACCTCAAGCCTACCGCACCCCGCGACTCCATGGGTGAAGCCCGACCTCTACCTCAACCTGTCAAAAGGACAGGGACACCGGACTCTGTCACGCTCATTCGCAAGCGTCTTTCTATCACAGTACAACGTCCTGTGTTAGACGAACAATCATCTAAATCAACCGAAATAACACCTCGAGAAGGACCTGTTACCCGCTCCGCGGCATTGCGCCCGTCCAGCAGACAAAATACCATATCTGCTCTTCCCAAATACCGTCCTAAATCTGCTGCCTCTGAGACGGCACAACAGCAGCCACCTTCTCCGCCTCATGTTACTACTCGTCGACGGCTCCGGACATCTGAAGATGAGAAAGAAGAAAAGCAGAATTCGAAGGAACCTAGCACTCCTCAATCTTCACAGAAGGGAGTGAGGACCTATAAGCCCCCTCCCTCTTCGCGCTTCGCGCACCAGTGGTCTATCAACTTCCACTCCACCTTCCACGCCTTTGCGCCACCAACCAGCTACACCGTCTAGCGCTAAATCATCTCCCACCCTCTCATCACGGCCTCCGAAGGCCGTCAAGACAACTACCTCATCTGTTGCCTCGCAGGCCAACATAACCCGCGAATATTCGTCATCGTCGTCCACTTCTGGTACGCCACGCACCCCAAAACTAAACATAACCAAGGCTACCACACGACGCACCGATCGAGAGAACGTGAGAGAAAAGTCTAGTGCTGCTAGCCCTTCTCCCAAACGTTCGCCGTCCGAATCTCCAGTTGCTCATCGTCAACTGAGAGTAGTTGACCTTACAAATGATAGTCCCATGTCGCATATTTCTGAAGCGACCAGCGAGGAAGAAGATGTAGCACTTTTGTTAGCTCCCGTGGCCGATCCGACTGCTCCTACACCTGCGATGCCCCGGTTAGCCAAGATGCGTAAACAGCTCCCCAGGACGCCTACGCGCCCCGGTAATACGTTACCTTCCCGCGCTCAGATGTCATATCTATCACCCCCACCACCCACCGAAACCTCGCCTTCGCGCCCTCGTCTAAAGAGCTAAGGCAGGTGATGACAGAATGTTTCGTGGGTCTATCCTGTCATGGGAACAACTCGCCGATGAAGCCTCGAAAACATTGGGAGAGGAAGAGGTACATAGCATGCTTGCAGATGTACCTGCACCTTTTGCTTCCACCCAGATTTCTCCTAGCGCTAGCACCAACGGGATGGACATACCTGATAGTCCCTGCTTGAGTGTACTAAACTCCCCCGGTGCTTTCGGATCGATATCGCAGGTCCTGCTACCTGATATGACACCATCACCAGCTGTTCACAATAATACCCGCAAGTACGATGCAAAGAATGATATAGGGACAGTAGACGGTGCCATCGTGAACACTTTTGAGGTTACAACTTGTCGCTGCGGAAAACATGGCGAAGGAGCGATTATCTAGGCTGTTGACGATGGAAGATGAGATGCACAACTTGAAGCAAGAACACAGACGCGAAACGTCGGAACTATCCATGCAACTTTCGCAGATGCAAGACAAGTTGTGCGAGAAGGAAGAGTATGAAGAGCGGTTGGCTGTTGAGAGGGCAGCGCATACCTCCTCGTTGGAGGAAAAATTGAGACATGCTCAGGGGTTGCAAGAAAAAGCTGTTCAAGATGGGATTGCGCGATACAAGGAAAGGGAGCGATTATCAAGGAAGGCCGAGCAGAGGCATTGGCACGTTGTGATGGGAGCTTCATGTGCCGCAAGCGTTGCCCGTGCCGGATGGGGTTCCGTGCGCGAGTTATCGGAAGCTGAGTTGGAAACGGTAAAGAGCGATAGAAGATTATTATCTGGCGTTTTGGCGGAGCTGGATCGGATGGCATTGCTTGTAGTCTAAATTTCTAGGTGGGTACAGGTATCTTTACCTGTTATTTTGCTTAATGGACTATATCTCAGGCTCCTGACTGTTTACTCGTGCAGGCACATGTATTAAACCCTATTCGTTATTTGATACAACATACTATGGTATATAGACACGTCAATTATTATAGGTTTCTTGAGCTTCAATACAAGCATCTAAAAGACAGGCATGATTATCTGAAGGAGTAGCTTGGCTAATGCGGTCAACGACTCGTTTGAGAATCATGGATCGACTAGCAAAAGACCGTTAAGCATGGTACACGTATGGTGTTGACACAGCACTTACTCAATAGGACCATACTCAACTTTCACATCACAATCCAGCGAATCCAAAGTAAGGGGCCAAAAGCAGAAAGTCGCAGTGCTGAATATGAATGATATAATTGCTTTTGCTTCTACGGCAGGGAATAAGACGGTAGCGTGCGCTTTGAAACTGGGTAATCCTTCTCCGTCTTTTGGTCGCACTATTTCAATGTCGACTGGGTATTTGATCGTTAGAAGCCGCAGTTGAGATCGGAGCTGTGTGCATGATGACCAATAATCACTGAGACGGTGAATAACCTATCAATAGGATCATTTGGTAAATGTCAGCACATGGGAGGAGGGTCGTTACCTGTCTCAAGGCCATATCTTCGCCCTCGATAATTTGCTGCCTAGCTGTTTCGAGCCAAAAACTGCTCAACGTTGGAAAACGATCCTTGTACCGAAGTCGCGAGTCCTTCATTCTCGTGATATCGACTTGTGTTACGATGGGGACAAAATTTTGGCAGGGTATCGTGACGCAAAATTGTGAGTTGTATACGTATTGGAAAAGATCTGGAGAAATGCGCGTGGCACGGAACATGTGGAGATCTTCCAGACCTTCCAGTTCATCTGCTGAAGTAAATGATGTATTCACCGCGACATTTAATTTTACGCCTACGTTTGAGTCTGTACACTTCGGCTCTCGTGCTGTTTTTCTGAACGAGAAGCGTGCGCTGCGCGCTTGCTATGGCAGATGAAGTTTCTTGCTTCTGGCTCTCAATCTCTTCAAGGCGCTCCTCCAGCCGCTGGAGGCGGGACTTTCCTTCCGCGAGTTCAGCTTGTAAAGCTTCGACCTCAATACTATAACACGCAAATATTCTCAGAGATCAGAAGCCAATCTTATAGCAGCAAACTCACCTTTGTTCGGATATCGTGTTCTTGAGCTCATTCAAGTAATCTTGATCGCTGCCCTCAATGTCTGCTACTTCTGCCGTCTCCTGTTCAAGCTCGCGCGTGATATTTTCATACTCCTGCTCGAGAGCAGGGACAAGCTCGTCCACCTTTGCTTTAAATCCCTCCAGCATCTTGGCATCCTGTTAACCTGACTTTAGCCAACTTGTCTGGATACCGAAAAAATCACGTAGAAACCTCTTCAAGGGCATTAAACGCCTTGTTCGCAGTCTCCGACAAGGTTTGAACCCACTGCAATTTCCAATCGTACCAGTCTGACTTTGCTTGGGCTCTGACGTTTGTTCTAATGAGGTTCAATTGATGCTACAATTGATTGGTTTTCAGATATCCAGCTTGAAAGAATAAAACACGAACCAGGAGCTCTGCTTGGCTTTCTTCGTCAGCGCGACAATATTCTGCGAAAAGCTCTGGTGTCATTCTTGCAGCCTCTTCCTCTGCTTGCGCATACACCGTTCGGCTTTGTTGCAACCAAGCCTCGAGATCGCGTGCAACGCGTGTATATAGCTCAAGTTGAGGAACGTCAATCGCCATAGCAGCAAAATATTCTGCCAAGGTGATATCCTCCTCCTCGCGAGCTTGTCGCGTGGGATGGTGGTGTGATGGATGTGTTGAGCGTCGGGGAGCGGTTAGTTCATCCATGAACCTGATTCCAGTCATGACGAAGAACTGCTCTATCGATATGCTTGGCTATAGGAAATAATGAGTTATATTGTGACGACTGTCCTGACAAGAACGAACCGTCTCTTCATTCGCAAGATTTCCTGTGTCCAAAGTATCGCGCCAACGATTTGTATCATCCCCTTCGTCAGCATTCGCAGTAGCAGGAGGTTCTCCCTCCTCATCCTCCTCAGCCGTCGACTGCAGGAAATTCGACAGGTCCACGGATGCACCTGGTTCCGTAGAACGCGGCGGTGTCGGCGAGGTCGAAGTTGCATCTGGTATGTTGGATTGTGCCTGCGACTGCGGTGCAGTAGGCGATCGAGACAATGGTCGTGTCTTCGAAGGGGTTTCTGCCCTTGGAGGTGATGTGGGTTGATTTACGGTATCGTCTTCATTTGATTGTTGTCCCGTTGACTGAGGACCAGGTATGGTACTTTGCACTGGCAAGTTACCTTTATCAAACTTTTTCCAGGCATCGCCAGATCCTGAGCCAACACTTGCACGCCGGAAGCCCAGACCCGATTTTGCACCAGTGGCTTGATCAGCTGGCCCACTGGGATCGTTCCCAGGTTGCGAACTGGATCCAACGGCAAGGCTCTTTCTGCGAGCAAAATAACCAGAAGGCCTTCTGAGCGAAGTCGTGCGAGTTGTTGACCCTGATGCCTGGAAAGGTGTTTTTTTGCTAGGTGACAGGGGCCTAGGCTTTGGAAGCGAAGAAGTGGCGGGTGACGCCGGGGTACGCGTCGGCGTGCTTCCTGATCCAGGCCATCTGCTAGCCATCGCTTGACGCTTGGCAGGACTAGGAACATCCATTGACATATTCTCTTCACCAGCGAATCCATCGTCATCGACCGACCGTGGACGTTTACTTGGAGACGTGGACTTTGATGAACCCTGCCTCAGCCGCACGTTTTTTCGGCGATGATTTAGAAACTGGTGGTGCGAAAGCCGCAGTAAAAGTTGGCTTGGGTACGGGTATCTTTGAAGGGGATCCAGCCCGAGCGTTGACAGGCCGAGGTGCCGTAAACGTGAATGGCCGGGACTCTGAAAGCGGAAGTGTTGGTTTGCTATTCGCGGTCTGTGACCGAGATAACGCATCAGTTGACGGAGGTTGGAACACTGGAGGTCGAGGTGTCATGAGGGATTGTTCAGGATGAGGACCTTGCGCTGGAGACTGAGGCTCAATTATTGTTGACACTTGGGGTGGCGATGCTGGAGCAGCGGGACCATATACCTCCGATTCTTCCATATTAGATTCTTCGCCAATGCTGATATGCGAGCGGTCTCCTGCTTGGCTGGGCCACCCAAGCAATTTAGTTATATTGATAGTCTGGTTTTCATCATCCATATCACGAGAAGCATCATTATCTTGAATGCTATCTTCTCTCGCGCCGTAATTGAAAGAAATAGATTGCTCAGACATTTCCGCATCTTCGACCGGCTCGTGAGCACCAGAATGAGTCATTCTGCGCAAGGCAAGCCAAGCGTCATCGTGTTGAGCAGGACGCAAGGAGCGGTTAATTGGTATCGTAAATTCCATATCCTGTTCTATAGATCGTTCCAGGTCTTCTGAAGTATCTGGTTCCTCTGTATGAGACGTATCATCATCGCCTGGAGGCTGCATAGATAGATCGGCAGCAACAGAAGAACGTCTGCGCCTGAGGATATTATCAATGAGATCTGTGCCATCCATGTCATCCATGGAACCGCCTTTAAACTCTTCGTCCATTATTGCAGATCCATCCAGGTTTGGCCCGACAGAAGTAAGGTCCATATCCATACCAGATGGCCCCATAGAATAGCGGAGAGAACTACGCCGGCCATTCGAACGCGCACCAGGATAATCATTTTCATCGTTGAATTGCGGCTCCTTTGGAGAAGCGTCGAGTGGAGGCGTTGGCGACGACGGTGGAGTACCGGTGCTGTTTGTATTGTCGTTTGGCTCTTGAAATACGCGGACTCTACAATGTGCAGCAAAGCTCACGCGCCGACTGAGGGAGCGTCGCGTGGTGTTGTTATCTTGTTGGGACTGGAAGTCCGTTGTGAGGTCCATTGATTGTGTAGCATTTTGGTCAAGGGACAATGAGTTCTGGGAAGAACTAGGTTGTGAAGCATTGAATTTAAGAATACTCTTCCTTGGAACCTAGCAATTGATGAATTCGCAGCAAAAGGGAGAAGAAAGAATACACACGAGAGAACGACGTGCTCTTGCGAGAGGACTGAGTCGGTCACCAGCTACGATACTGTGAGCTCTTCTTTTACTGCGAGAGATGAAAGCAGGCTTGTTTTGGTCCGGAACGGCGATCGACCTGCGCCGGTTGGGCGAGTCTCTCTTGGCGGGCATCACGTCCGAAGCTCTCTACCGTGCCCGAAGACGCGACCCACGCGTTTTGCACGTGACACATCGCGCTTCAATGCCATCCACTAGAGCGCCAGCCGCTACCACAAGAACGACTAGATCTCGTGCACAGCCAACCCAGCAACCCACAACATCGAAACTTCCAGCACGCAAACCTCGAACGAACAAACCAAACGAGAATGATCCCGAACATATACCAAAGCTACACTCTAAATCGTCTTCCCAAAAGATTGCGAAACCCATAGATCTTTCTGCAATCACAGAACGAGAACCGATCATGGTGCGTGCTCGTCTCGACGTTCGATTCAATATTTAAATAGTTTTTCCACAGGCATACCTTAGAATACGCCCGCGACTCAATGAAGATGATACCACAACTGTACCATACTTGACGCCTCTGTCAGATACCAATGTCCGAATATCAGATCCACAAGAATCCCAGAATAACATGACCAGATACCGTGCATCTACCATATCTCCAACATCCGTCTACACTTTCTCGCATGTATTTCCGTCCAACACTATTCAATCTGACTTCTTTGTCAAGACTACGCTTCCCCTTGTGCGAGACGTTCTCATGGGGCAAATCGGTCTCTTATTTACGTATGGCGTAACAAACTCAGGAAAGACCTATACCATTCAAGGAGGCACGACTCCAGGCAGCGCCGGTATATTACCAAGGACATTAGATGTCTTGTTTAACAGTATTGAAGGCTTGCATGGCGAGGGTAAAGTGAATACTAAGCCCCACTTGCTAGATCGTAAACTGATCTAGTTGGCAGTACCGACCAGTCCGTTTGTATGGCGTCGAGGCAGCAGATCCAAGCGATTTTTCATCGCCAGTAATCACGCCAGCTCCTGCGATCGCCGAAGTCTTTGGTCAAGATATAGACACAGCAACTCCAGACCTGGATATCGACACAACGGTTATTCCAGTCGACCGCAACTACGAATATACCATTTGGCTGTCCTATGCCGAGGTTTACAATGAGAAGATATATGATCTATTGGATTCGGCAAAGGGGGGTGGTAACAAAGCAATGGGCGATATATCAGGTCGAAAATCACTTCTTTTAACACGCAAGGCATTGTCATTGAAACCTTCACCCGCTTCTGATGCCGCCGACTCTGGAGCGACCGGAAAATACATTTCAGGCCTCAAACAGTTTCGTGTGCACAGTGCTGCTCAAGCAAAAGCGCTCGTAAAGCTTGGCCAGCTGCATCGTCGCGTCTTTGGGACACTAGCCAATCGTGAAAGCAGTCGCAGTCACGGAATGGTCATCATCAAGGTTATGCGTGGCCACAAGGGAGATAGAGATGTAATCCATCCAACCTGTACCAAGCCTCTCATGTCCTGACACTGTTCTTGACAGGATCCATCTTCGCTGCAAACTGCACGCCTCACACTAGTCGATTTAGCTGGCTCCGAGAGAATGAAGCACACTCAGACAACTGGACAGAGACTGAAAGAAGCCGGCAATATAAACAAGTCTCTTATGGTCCTTGGTCAATGTATGGAGGTCACGAGAAATAATCAGCGAAAACTTGCCGCGACCCTTTCACAAGCCATCAGGATAGATACAAAAGATATCAAGAAAGGGCTCGCTGTTGTTCCCTTTAGGCACAGCAAGTTGACAGAAGCTCTCATGGACTACTTTACTGGGGATGGCAGAACGGTCATGATCGTGAATGTCAATCCTTTCGATACTGGCTACGATGAGAACTCGCATGTTATGAAGTTTTCTGCCCTGGCCCGCGAGGTCTACATTTCTCCAGCACAGGCACCTGTTCAGCGTTTACCCGCATTTCCTACAAGCAGCAAGGCTACATTAAAAGATCACGATTTGAATCAATCACCGCAGCGTAGAAAGGTTACGATCTCCATTGGCAGTCCCGGCAAAGCGCGGAAGCCAAGTGAAGCTATCGTTGAAGTGCTTGAAGGTGTGTAATCCCCGTTGCTGATCATCTTCAGCCTGTGAAGCTAGATTTGTCAGAGGACGAAACAAAAGATGGCGAGGGTGACGACGACGACGAACCAATCAACCCTCTGGTAGATGCACTGTTTGACGAGATAGAGAAACTGAGGATGCAGGTGCGTCATTTCGTATATCACTTCATTCGCCGTATGACCGTTATTGTTTTCAGTTATACGAAGCTGAGATGAGGTGCGCCATCACCGAAGCAGAAACAAGGGAAGAAGTGATGCATGAAATGGAAGAGCGAATGCAAAGCATGGAGGCAATGCACTCGAGACGACTAATGAGCGAAGTATGATTCTAATTATCTATCGCAACGGCTTCTACTGACGAAGATTAGTTGGTTCAACACGAGCTCAAGACTGACGCAAAGATTGATATGTTGCATCAGTCAGGTTTATTCGCTAGTCCAGTAAAGCAACCCACTATGATGCCTCACGTCGCGGAAGAAGAACAAGAAGAGGAGGACGAAGAGATCGTTGAACGAAGTCTGGTACGTTCAGAATTGTACACATAGGACTGACGATATTCAATACCATCCTAGATCATAGACGAGCAACCTGATACTGACGATGGCTCATCCTCCGGAGATCGCAGCCCTTCTCCACTAGCTGGCAAGGGAAAATCCATCCAACGCATTTCAAAAAATCCTGTTCAAAGTAGCACACAACAAATGAATGTTGCCGCTAGAGCATGAACTTTTTTGAAGCGGACGGTTCTATTGAAGGAACATGGGGAGAGACGGCGACTGACGACGACGAATGGGTCCCGCCTAGTGCGAATTCATCCAAGCAAGCAGCACCAAAGAACAGCAGACGGCGCTACGTCTGGCCCAACTAAAACATCAAGGTCATCAGGTAAAGGTCGGGTCTCCAAGCTTGAGGACTGAAATGAACGATTTGACCCTGCAAGATGGCAATGCAGCGGACGATTCTGTCATCATTATTCCTGCGAAGAATCGGTCAGGGAAAAAGTCCATAGATAAGGTTGAAGTTGACTGAGGATTCAGAGGACATAAAACCTGCAGGTCCCAAGAAGAAAAAACGGTAGGAATGCCCTGCGGCGGACGGTACGAGCACTAATCACATGTTCATATAGTCTACTGGGAAAGAAGCACATCGTCACAGAGGATGAGATCGAACGAGCGGCGGATGCTGTTGAAAGAATTACTGGCAATGTACCTCCGAGACGGTTCAGGACATCGGGAGGCAGGTGATGGATCTCCAAAACATGGGCACTACACCAAAAGAATTGTAATGATCATGTCATTGATAGTCCCTTACCCATGCCCATCTGCAGCCAAGTCTGATCTTGTCAGAGAGCGACCGAGTCGATGTGGACGTGGTAGTGTCAGTTCAGTTGAGTGTGGAATTAGATTATCTTAGTTCTATTTATAATTATCACAGGGAATCATTTGGATTTGCATGATCCCTACTCCAGACCTATCTCACCTCACGAGCAAAGACTATGAAATTGTCTATGAGCCTGCAGGTATGAAAAAATTGTACAGCCTGTGTATATCTCAACAATGAGGAGTAATTAGAAGACACGTTTCTCCTGCTTGATGCACTGGAGAAAAATGCCGATGAATTGAAGGCCCTCCGACCTACGATATGCCTCGAAATCGGGCAAGTTCCTTTACGCCGAGTGAACTCAAAGCGCTCACCTGTTTTTACAGCTCGGGATCAGGATGTGTCAGTGCTTTCGTGGGCCATATACTTGGACCATCAGTGCGTACGTTTCTCACATGCTAGGCTCGCCGTCGACTCATCATTAAATGCAAGTATATCTAAGTACCGACGTGAATCCTCACGCTTGTCGCTGTACACATGAAACAGGTGTTCGCAATAATGTAATAACTTCTGCAAACTCCTGAGGTTGCATATTCTTACTTGGAATCTAGGTGATGATCGAGTGCATCAATGGATCACTTGCGAGCGGTCTTTTCTATCGACTAAAACATATCGTCGACATCGTGATATTTAATCCACCATACGTTCCTACCTTGTCGGAGGAAAGTTCGACTGCCCAAATGTCTCGTGGCATAGAAGGAGCTTGGGCTGGTGGCAATACTGGCATGGAAATCACTAACTCGTTTCTAGAAGTCATCAGCGAGCTGTTGTCGTCAAAAGGCTACTTTTATCTCGTCGCTCTCAAAGCTAATGACATTGATGGAATTCGCCAGAGAATGCATTGCGAAGTACAACTTGCAAAGTGAGGTAAGCAAGGATCGTTTGGCTCGGGTTGCATTCCACGTCTCATCGCGCATAGATTGTCCTAGAACGGCGTGCGGGAAGAGAACATCTGTTCATAATTCGATTTGCTCGGATCTAAAAGTAGAGGCTAGATTCGTTAGCGTAGACACGCTCCAAACATATATAAATAATCGCGACGCGTCTGTACCGCGTCTCGGCTCGGATGGAATCTTCTTCTCGCAAACTTCAAGAGGAGCGAAAGAGACAGGATGAAATTAAGAAACAGATAGCCTTACTCCAAACCCAACTCGTCGACTTGCCAGGACGAAGAGCCTGAATTACCAACGGCAACCCGCCTCAAGAGGAGACATGAAAGTGAAGGGAATTCTAGTCGTCGAGGTGCAATACTTGCCCCACCTACGCCTTCTCCAAAGAGTGAGTACTAGAGAAACTACGCGTGTTTATGAACCTTATCTGAAATTAGAAAAGCGAAGGCTTGACCTACAGAAAGACCCAGACTCTTTTCGACTAATATCAAAATCCTTGGACTTCAAGTCATCGACCTCCGCGCCATCACTCCCAGCTTCAACAAGCAGAGATAAAAAAAAGCCCAGTGTATCAGCGCCGGCTCCTTCGGACTTGGTGAATAAGCTAGCAGCTATGGCAAATAATGAACATTCAAATCGAGGCGATACGCTCCACGATGGCGACGCGGGAAATGACCAACCATCGAGGTCAATGTCATTTACCGATGCTGCAGCGAGGTACGTTGATTGATGTATCGTGGTTAAATATAAAATGCCAACAGCTCTACAGCGTCGCTCGCAAACGTGATGAGGACCTCACAATCATAGAGGACATGGAACAAGGACCTTATGAGCACAAACCACCATTAGATGATGCAAATTTCGAACGACTAGAACCTCATTCCGGCATCAGGCTACTGTACGTGTTTCTACACGGTTCTATTCCCAATACGCTTATCAACCTGCATCCGCTTCTCCGTGCAGATCACGCTCGATATCGCATGAAGATATTTGCGAGTACCTGCGCGGGCGCTTTTATATTTCACCCCCAAAACTATATTCTTGCATAAGGCTGAATGCTGACAAACAAACATACGATGTTCCTGTTCCCGGGGATTGGGTTACAATCGCAGTTGTTGCAGAGATAGGTGAAGTCAAGTACACCCGACCGCCTGTTGCTCTGGAGCCCGATGAAAGCGAGACCAAGAAGTCTAGAAAATCCAGGAATGACAAAGGAAAGGCTAAGCAACCATGTGATTTAGAGGAGAATCCGGCCAAAACTGGCGGGAAGCGATATATCAACATCCGATTGGTAGATTTCGGAGCCCGTAGTGGGGGTAGCGAAACTGGAGAAAAGAGCGTAATACGAGGAGATGCATTTTTATCATTGCTGCTCTTTGAATCGGACAGATTTGAGTGGCTCGAACCTGACGGTGACGAGCCAAGGGCAAAGTCAAAGAAAAGAGTGAAAGTATATAAAGGTGGAAGTAAAGGCGCATTTGAGGCCATGCACAAGATAAGGCAAGGAGATGTTGTTGCGCTGCTAAACCCAAGAGTACTGAAGCCTTTCCAAGTGTGTCATACCTTTTTCACTTTGTTTGTTCTCATCTAACTTTTTGTGCAGCGAAACTCGACAGCTGCGTCGGGCAATTATCCAACCACCAACATGCTTGCAGTAACGCCAGAAAGTGCGGGAGCGATAGTGTTAGTTGGGAGAGCACGCGATCTTAGTCGGTGTAGCGCTCGCAAGAAAGATGGATCATTATGTAGCTCGTGGTGTGACACTCGAGTGGGCGAAGTTTGCGAGTGGCATATGCAACGGGCTGTAGAGAGTCGAAGAGCAGGGAGGGCAGAGTTCAGTATGGGGTTAGTGTTCATTCGGTCTCGCCTTCACGCTGTCCGATGACCATTCTTCCACTAGAACAATGGGTATGTCGACGTCGGCTGCCAGAAGAGGCAAAAAGCGCGAAGCAGAATTTGACCCTGACAAGCAGTGGGGCTTGCTACCCACCGGTTCGTCAACTGGAGGGTCCACGTACGTGCTTTCTGGGCATGTCATTTCTTCATCGCAAGCGGATATCTTTGTTGGCGAGAGGATGGGTCGTGAAGCACAAGCAAGAGCCCAGCGCAAAGCAGCTGGCCAGGAAGTTGACAAGGTATTGAAGAAACTAATGGAAAAAGACAAAGATGGGATGAGGTCTGTTCTGAGGGCAAGAGAAGCAGGCACCAAGGAAAAGAAGAAGAAACCAAAGGATGACGAGACTACAACGGAAGATGCGAAGCTGAGGAAGCACCAAGGATATTCAGCAAGTGTCATCAAGGGCATAGGATTTGATCCTGCTTCGTCGTCCATTGTCGGGGGGAAGAAAACTGAGAATTGTGTAATAGTAGACAAGGTCTGTTCCCAGATCCCCTTAGCACAGGCGACTCACAGGCCTTTATTAGTTGGAGGTACTTTCCAAGTTGCAGACCACTAGAAAAGAACGCGGCTTCGACCTGAAGCCACGGCCTGGAGAACGCGTCAGATCGGGTGTAGTAGCTCCCAATGAGCCTTCGACAGCAGGGAAGGAACTGGAGGAAGGACTAGTTGACTTGGATGACCTGTAAATTATCAATATTGTATTTTATCATCCATCATGTTATACCCATTATCTGGCAACTATTCCAGGGTCCAAATGGTTCAATTCTAAGACTACAAGAAATCGGCAAGCATGAAAAGTAATGATGAAAAGAGAGCTGAACGCGTATTACGCACAAGACGCGATCCTGTCCTTACTTATTGAGCATGGAAAATCTGCAGTCAAGGAATGATAGAAATCGTAGTTAAGTGACCAGTAAAGTAGAGTAATCAGCTGAATCTTAGTCATCCCCTTCGGGGCGTCGTGTCCTTAGGCTAAAGCGGGATGGCGAAGTAATTGAAACAGTTCGTTGGATGCGCTCTCCAGCGATAACCGTGTGCCCATTGCCCAGTGGATTGTACGTAGGATCGAATTCGAGGTTCAACTTCACGCTTCCCGCGCCGCCACGTAATGGAACCGTCATCTCCTTTGAAGACTGGGCTTGGAGTTGGAGGTTGGCCCATAGCTATAAGGTTCATGCATCAGCACCTATCTCTAGTACAACTCAGACGACATACGTCAATGTCAGCTTCACCCAGATCTTTGTCTTTCCCAAATGACTTATGCTCATGAAGCCATAAATGTAGTTTTGCTGTCAAAGGTCCTGCGGCAAAGTGAAACGGTTCGTTCCTGCAACACTGCGTAAGCGGGTGGATAGAACAGCGCAAGACAGGATTTACCACTCCGGATGGGTAGTCTTGATCGAATGCTTCGTCTTGACCTCCTTGTCCCCGACTCGTAAAACAATGTATGCCTTGCTTTCATCATTTAACGCGGCGCCTATGACCACCACTTTTAGTGCTCCAGGTTCATTGGATGGTGGTGCGTTACTATCTATAGATGTCTTTGTCGGGAGCGCAACTAGACTTGGCTCCAATGAATTATTCGTAGATGCTTCCTGTAGGGCAGCAGCAGGTGTGGTTGGAACGGGAGGGATACGAGACAGGGAGTCCGGGGACCCGCGGTCACGATCTTTGGGCTTGAAGACGCTGGTAACACCTTGAAGAACGCCTTTACCGGCACTAACAGGTAAACCACCTAGGGAAGTCATAGCACGTCCTGCTGAGGTAAAAGTGGAAGTATTCTTTCGGGTCTTAGCAATTATCTTCGGTTGGAATAAAAGGTTCAGCTTGACTTGGCCTTTCTCGCCATGTTTGCCTGACAACGTAACGGTCTGGTTGCTAGCTTGGAACGGCTCGATATCAACAACATTGATCTTGGCTGTCCCAAGGCTTTTGTCTTGTTCAAATTGATTCCAGTCAAAGAGCTCAATCGAGAGATCCGCTGCGGACCTCGAAGTCTAAAACAATTTTAAGTCAGGTTTCAAGGTAAGCTGTTTGCTCGACTAACGATGTCAATGCTGAATTCTTCATTCCAGTCAGGGGTTAAAGTCTTTTTCTTGACCTGAGATTTGAAAACCTTGTGCCCATTCAACGTGACAACAGCAAATGGATCGGATTTGCCTGTGCGTTTTTATCATCAACCTGAATACCTATGGGGTAAGTCGAAACCCTACCTGACTGGTCGACACCCCGAATTTCTTGACCATTAAGCAACACGACGCGTAGCAATCCTTGATCTTGTCCAATATTTATCCCTTAGTCAAGGCGCAAGGATAAGTTACTTACTATTGACAGTCTCCCTTGGTTCCAGCACCACGGGGACAGGAACGTAGCGAGTTTCGACAGTGACCTTTGCTACCGCTTTGTCATCCTGGTGAGGATCAAGTAACGTGAACGTTTGAGGGGCACCCTGTCGCACGGCGTACGTTAGCATAAGCGAGCTGGTACACCACGAGATACTTGCAAGTGTAGATTTCAAGAAATCTTTAGCATCGCCCTTCCAAACACCAACGACATCCTCCTTATCGCCTTCATCAGCTTCATTCAAACGAAGCCAGACAAGACCCCAATCCAACTCTTTCATGAAGCCTTCACCGAAATACTCCCAAGATGCGTTTGTACTCCTAGCTCGGGTAGTGCTAAAGCAAGGCCAGTACCCATCATCAAGCAGAACTTCAACTCGTGCCTTTCGATTCAATGTGCCCGAAATCACGTTGAAAAGGATAATACCAGACTCTGAAGTACGATGAATTCAAACCCAATAAAATTATGAAGCACCTACGGTGAGTGAGTAATTCATCCTTGGTCATCTCAATGCCTTTGTCTTCGTCACCTTCTGCCACAGGTTTGTCAGTTTGAGAAAGCACTGGAGCATCAGCATTCTCCTTCGCTTCGGGTAAATGGATCGTGATGTCTGTTGCTCCGCAGCCGTCCTCAGGTAATGAGATGGATGAACCAGAACTGATTGACTCATTATCGGCTTCGTTTTCGTGGACAG
This sequence comes from Amanita rubescens, assembly GCA_015039365.1. Taxonomy (NCBI): domain Eukaryota; kingdom Fungi; phylum Basidiomycota; class Agaricomycetes; order Agaricales; family Amanitaceae; genus Amanita; species Amanita rubescens. Next base: position 1,117,810 of record WION01000004.1, read on the forward strand.
CTCGGTGAAGCTCGTTGGCGACTGGCTTGAAAGTCGAGCCCTTGACCTGCATAGAAGGAATGAACGTCGCAGTATAGTGCATGACTCCCTTGTATTGGTCTCGCTCCACAAGGATCTTGTCGGCTATATCTTTCTTTCCCGTTGATTTGTACGGATATTGTGGATCCTCGGACGTGGTAGCAAGTCCAAATACGTTGACTTCAACAGACCCCAAGGGGCGGTCCTGTTTGGAGTCAGAATGCATTGGATAATTCGGCTGTCATCAAGTCTACCTTTGTCAAGTGTTGATAGTCCATGCATTCCAAAAGTAGCGTCTAAAGTTAATTCATCAAGATTTATCTGACAAGGCATATTGTCAAATAGATACCTCTTTCAATGAATGGACTGGAGAAAAGGTCAGATTAGATCACGATATTTCAATCAAGTTCAATCTTACCTGGTATATAGATAATCTCGTCCCATACAGGATTGAGGTCTATAAACTAGTGAGAAGACGATCGGTGGAAAATAAGATGTAAAACCCACTATTATTGATAACCTCTGTCCTACCCTTGACGACTCCGTTAACCAAAACCCTAACGTACGGATCACTCTAGAAATAGGTTAAACAGACAATCGTCAGTGTAAAACCTGCGCTAACCTTGCCACCAAGACCCGCCTCTACATTTCTATAAGCAGGTCAGTCACTGTTCTATTCAAGGATAATATAATATCACGGACTTGACATCAGTGGCTCTGTCCAAATGAAGGCGCACAACGCCAATGGGCTGCTTGCCCTTCTCAGTAGCCTGCAGCGCGCCAGCCATGTTCAAAGGCTTCCACTCGGCAGAAACACGAATTTTGCCCGATTTACAGTTGCTTAGCGGGAACCAGTCTTTCCCTGCCTGACCTGTACAAGCAAGGAGGTCCATTAAGGTGATTGCCATGTGCCCAACCTCGAGATCCTTCGAAAAATCGCGATCGTCGATGACGCGGATGACAAGTTTCGATGATGTTTTTTCCGTGCAAAGAAACTCATACGGCGCTTCCCAAATTGGATTATTTGTATGCTTCCTCACGGGACTCTTATACGCAGACTTGTCCATCTCGATGTACACTTTTACTAACGGATTGAGCTCGCCAGACAAGGATCTTGAGTTATCCAGTTCTTTAGCCTGATGGATGACGAGGCGCACTATTCCTACGTCTACGCAAAACGTCAGCAAACGAATTCCACATGCATCGATTAGTAGTGAAACTGACTTGAATCAGGCAGTTGACCATCCTTCTCCTCCGGTGTCAGGACTGGATAATACGAGATGTCAAATCTGATCTCCCCATTGTCTTTGCCATCCTTCAGCAACTGAGATGTGATGTTTTCCAGTGTCGCATCTTCCTGCAGAGCTTTCAAACTAAACTTTGCAGCGCCCAACAACGCATCTTTCCTGTGATCATTGTAATCATAAACATTCAACATCATGTCTTCGTCCAGATTATTGACCACAATGAATTTCGTTTCCGTCCATGTTGGATTTAACCTGAAGAAGCTATTTGATGTGCCTGAGGAAGCCGAGAAACACTTACGTGTTGTGCTTATACTTTGTGCGAGCAACCTCCGGGCGATTTTGAATGTTAATGCTGACATATGGGTCGGGTGTACCCATCCCCGACGCTTTGATACCTCGGGCTGCATACAAGGTAATTTTGACAATGCCAATGGCAGCATCGAGCGGCTTGCCCGAAAGCATCTGTTCGAGGTTGAGAGTGAACACATTGGGAGCATACATCATTGGCTCCAGTGTTGCATGTGTCATTTCATGGATGAAGTTTTTTAAACCGGGTATCTATAGGAAGTGAGAGAAGTATCACTGAGCAAACGGTGATATGGCTCACGTTCGCAATGTCAAACCCGAACGTATCACCGCCGATTGGTTTAAGGACGAAATCAATCACAGGCCTTTCTACGAAAGAAAGGTCGACAACTTGGACGTGTGGGAAGTTAGACATCAATTTCAGTCGAAGCTTTATAGAGCCCTTGAACGTGATATCTTCAACCAGAATTGGCATGGAGGCGGTCGCTAGGCCTTTGCCAAGGCGAACCTGGAGCACGATTTTTGGATTGACTTTATTTTCCGCTTGTTTCGGGGTCATATTGGAGACATCGTTGGGAATAAATGAGAGGGTCCAGTCCATCATGACGACGTCATCTTCTGTCTTGGGCGACGTCCGGACGCTCTCAATGCGAGGCGCTTTGTTGCCGAGAGTAAAGTCCCCCAAACGCATCGAGTCCAAGAATGTAGGAGTACTGACGCTGAGCACCTGATCCACAGTCTGGATGATGCTCTGAGATAAAATGGGTTCATAAAGTAGCCAGAAACGATCAAGGAAATTGTTAATCCAATCAGCGGATTCAGACTCGGATCCTAGACGCGTTTTGACGAGCTCTCGCTGTATATCATCGCGTGAGCGACGTCTCAAACGCTCCATAGACGTGGTATAGTAGGTGCAGCAAAAGGCAAGCACTATGAATACCCAACCCCACCCGAAATTGAATCTAGTTAGGAAATGGGTTGCTAAAACAGCCTAAGCGCGACGAAAGTTGTAAGATCCAGAGCAAGCCCAAAACGGCGTGCACGTACGAAGACGATGACGGCCTGCATTATGATACCAATCGCCGTAGAATTGCTCCGAGATGAATAAGTCCAAGATTGCCACGTCTTTTGCTTCTCCTTCAGGCTTAACGCGGTCTATTCCACTCATTTCGCGCCATCCGACACGATACCATTGTGGAATGACATCCACGGGCCGGGCAGGAATCGCGCCTGGTGGGCGATCCTGTTCCTCAGAACTTTCTTCGTGAGGTGGTTCCACGCCGTTGGCGACATGGACCACGTTTCCATCTCCCGTGTCCGAGACGGTGATGGTGGGGATGATGTTAGAGCGGCCGGTGTCAACAGCAATACCTATAACGTGTCAGGTGCGTCAATATAAATAGGCAAAAACATGGTACCTTTTGCATCTGACGTTGGCTTCTGGTCAGGGATGATACTTTCTAACTTATCTCGAGAACGACCAGCAGCGGCGCCCTTCTGAGCCGGCGAGGCATCTGGGTCGAAAGAGTGAACGACAACCTGTGGCACTGCCTGCAGTGAGTTTGAAGAAGGTGACCCGCGTGCCGGAGACCCGTTGGTGGCCATTAGTTGAAATTAAGTGAGGTTGGAAGGTGGTGGAGGTGAGCACGTCTGATGTCACTGTTCGGTCCCACCTAAAACCACGTCACAAGTCACGTTCCCGCAAGAGAACTAGGCTGCCTGCTTGCAATGAGTTGATTTGAAGGCTGTCCGCATGCCATTATTATGTATTGCTGCGCATAAGAAGAATTGTGAGATCTCGACATCATGCTGCGCGTTGTTTGCCACGTGAGAGCGTGTGTGTGTACGATTGTGGCTAAGGGCCGACCGTCACCGAGTTACGCGCTTCTCTCGATGCGATGCCCGCTCCATCCTCTCTCCGCGACCTTTACGTCGACCCCACTTCTGACTGGGCATTCAACGTCCCCACTACTCCATCTCCATCTCCCCCTCCCGCGTCTCCGCCACCACCATCCTACCATTGGTCTGCCCACCCACCTCACAACTCTATTTTCGATCTATCACCTTCACTCGATTTCGCCGAACCTTCCACTATAGATGCTGGCCAACTCGCGAAAACTATCGTGGCTTCCGCCATCCTCCAGTACACAAGTACAGCAATTGTGAACCCTTGGGAAGTTGGAAAACTACTGCTTCAAGTCCAGTGGGTTCCGCGAGATGCAGGTGAGCCCGAAGCGACGGTCGTCGAGGAATACGACAACGAGGATGCTGTACGTTTCCCAGCTATCTTCTTACAAAGCGCTATATCCTACCACGTGTTCCACAGCTCAGCGATGCCTCAAGCGAGGACACATATTTCGTAGATCCTCATACTACCCCCACAGTCAAACATCCAGCACCAAAGCCAACAGATGAACAAGGTTATGTTATTCGTCGCTCAGTAATGGAGGAAGGAACACGTCCCGAGTATATCATACCCGTGGGGAGTACAAATGGCGTTTGGAGCATGATCAAGCGGGTTGGCAGATTCCGCTGCGAGGGCTGGTTGGCTCTTTGGAAAGGTACTCTTCTTTTCTTAGCTCTCAATCTAGCTCGGCTAAGTACCCCGCAGGACTGTTGACCTCCTCAGTGACGGAGGCCATTTCTTCCACCACTCAACCCATATTTCACAACATTCTTCAGTCTTTATTCTTTCCTTCACTCTCACCCTTCCACCAGCCACCCATATTTCTTCCGGTCGCATCGCATCTCCTTACTGGCCTCTTACTCTCTCCTTTAGATTTAGTTCGCACTCGTCTAATGGTGCAATCGTACAACAAACGGTATCGCACATACTCCGGTCCCTTCGATGCAATCTCAAAAATTCTTCGTGATGAAGGTGGTCTCAAGGGAATTTACTTTCATTCCCACCTTCTACTGCCTACTATCATTGACAGCACGCTCCGACCACTGGTTTCTTTGGCACTTCCAAGAATACTTGCCTCGCTCGTCGGTGCACATATTAACGAAGAAACAAATCCGATTGTGTGGGGACTCGCGGAACTTGGCGGAAGTTGCCTCGGTCTTCTCATTACACTTCCATTTGAAACAATACGCAGAAGACTTCAAGTTCAAGTCCGAGGCACCGCGAAGCCCATCAAAGGATGCGTCGAATTACGTCCCACGCCATACAATGGCATCGTCGACGCCTTTTGGCACATTCTGATAGAAGAAAGATCAGATCTGCCCATCACTCCGCGACGACGTCATAATGACGGCAAAGACCGTACCCAGGACGAACCCGAAAGCTGGTTGAAGAACACTGGAATAGGTCAATTGTACCGCGGATTGGGCATGCGATTAGGAGCTAGTGTCATTGTCTTTTTACTCGCTGTTTTCAGTGGTGGTCAAGAACGCGATGGTGGTTGGGCAGAGATATAATATCCCTACTGTAATGGATGATATTTGCAATGTAACACAGTTCCAAACAACAACAAAAAGGCGCTACCAGGGTTCGAACCTGGGTTTCGGGAACATATAAACATCAGAATCCCGAGTGATAACCACTACACTATAGCGCCACAGATCAGTTCGGGATTCAGAGCATCAGGGCCTAAATATTCTCACGGACCGTTGGTAAAAACTTAGGTGCTACCAGGGTTCGAACCTGGGTTTTGGGAAGATTATTTCAAAATCCCAAGTGATAACCACTACACTATAGCACCGCCTGAGAACGGATGAGTCACTCTCTAGTTGGGAGATCGGAAGAAGCCGATCGCCAAAAGTTTGGGGTCGCGTGCCGAGAACTGGAAAAGCGGCGTACCTGAGCGTGTCTGACAAAAGCTCTTTTCACGAACAGTCATGTCAAAAGGTTTACCAGGCCATTCCATTCCTGACGTTTACTAATCTCCTCCTAGAAACGCCCGCTTCTGTTGTATCATTACTCGCTCGCGCTCTGCAGCGTATTCGCTCAACCCCACCCCGCGTTATTGCGTCGCCTCCAACACGTGAGTTCAGCTGCGGAATCCGGACATTGCAGTCGTCAGTAACGATTATATAACTCTAGAACCTCGACGAGCCGCTGTAGCCCTGATTATTCGCATTGTCCCTTCACCGAGTTCACCATCACCTCCGCAATCAACAAATGCCCCGAATCTCAGCGAATTCTTCGAACTAGACTGGGTTAAAGATCCCAATGCGCGTCCAGAGATCTTGTTCCTTCACCGAGAGAACTCACTATTGGAGACGGGGTCAAGATCGCGAGAGGCGCAGGTAGCTTTTCCCGGCGGAAGGACGGACCCCGACGACGAGGGTGGACTATATACAGGTGAAACCCAAACTGTTTGAATGAGCCATTAACTAAGCTGTTCTTAGCCATGCGCCAGACCTGGGAAGAGATTGGCGTAGACCTCGCTGAAAAAGACTACATGCTTATAGGCCAGCTCGACGACCGCGAAATCACAACTTCCTTGGGGAAGCGTCTTCTCACTATCCTATCCCCTTACGTATTCCTACAGCTCACGCCGCATGCACCTATGACCGATCCCGTATCAACCACAACTCTGCACTGGACCCCGTTATCTAGCCTTGTCTCCCCCGATTCCCCTCCAAAATGGTCCTCAGTCACTGTTGATGCTGCCTCTCGCCTAGTGTCGAAGCACTCTCCCACCCTTCGTTTCCTAATTCAGATTCTCATTGGTACCATGCAGTATCCTGCTATTGTTCTCAAGCCTTCCACACGTGCGTCTGCTAACGAAAAGCCCACAAGTACTCACGATGTACTCGAAAAGGGTACTGGTCATGCACGAGCGCCACCACCCCAACGACTCAAACTTTGGGGTTTATCTTTAGGAATGACACTTGATCTGATGTCATACATGATTTATCCTCTAAATCAGACTGCGTACTCACCAAGCGGGGCGACGCCCCCTTCCACCCCCTTGGCACAGGTTATGCAGTTACCGTATCAAAATGTAGCCGAAGATCTGCGAGTTGATCTCGTGGCGCCAAGCCTTGCAAGCGTATTCCCCCGATTTTCGTACCCTGATGTTAATTTCTGGATTTGGTAAGCAGATCGTTAATACTGGTACCTTGTGATCACTCATATACGTCAGGGTGTTCGGCAAACGGTATCGTGAAGTCATCCGTGGCTGGGATACTAGTCTACGAACCGGCGGTGCAAACGATCGGCGGTACGTGTGATTAACTTGGCAAAGTGTTCCTTGCTGAATGTCATGACAGAATAAATTGGTCCGGGTCTGCTTTGAACACGTTCTACGCTGCCGTCCGCAAGGCACTTGTTGTCGTCATCGTAGGCAGAGCTTTGGGTATTCTGATTGGACTCGCATTATCTGCTTGGTGGCTTTTCTGGCAATAGGCTGTTGTTTAACCTTATATGTTTGCATTTCATTGTATCGGGCACATGCATGTATCGATTTCCTCCCATTATCCTAGTTTTGGACTGTTCGTCGTTCATCACGGAGTACACACTTTTGAATTTGAAATACAAGTTTTTGCAATGCTACATCTATTTATGTATGCCACTATAGTGGCAGTCCGCAAATTACGCAATCGCTCCCACCGGGCTCAGTTCTCGAAAGTACAGTGTGGACACACTCTAACGTTCCTCGGACTTTCGCGACCAGATGCGTGGGCAGCTTCTTCCGCGGCGATCTGATCAAAGATTTCCTGAGGTATATCTTCGTCCATGTGCGAAGACGTCGGCGCTGCAGCTGGCTGGCCTTGCGGCTGGTCATGTGGGGAACATTGAGCAATGCTGAAAATAGGTTAAAGTTCTAGGACGTACGGATACTTTCTCGAACCAAAGCCATGAGTGTTTTCCAGCTCTCCGTAGCCAGTAAAGGATCGAGCTGGGACAGATCCTCCAAAAGACTTGGAGACGATGCGATCCGCATAAGAATCTTCAGGTCGTCCTACGAATACGTTGTCAGCATGCGCCGAGTAAACCTAGTGAACATTATTACTGGAGAAATCACATGGGTCGTCCCCAGGAACGTAACGAGATGCCAATCGCTCAGCCATTCGGCCAAAGCTCTCCTCTTGCTACCCTGACCAGGTTTTGAGATCCGACTATCCTCTAGAGAAGGTGCTTCTAATTGGGCCAGACGCTTCAGAGCTAGCTCGAGGTTTTGATCTTCTAATCCCGGTCTATTCTCGATAGGGAACTGAGTCGAGCGGAACAGCGGCGCGGGATTCTGCGGGAAGCCATGGGTGACCTATGAATGTGAAATCAAAAATCAAACATGTTAATTTCGTTGACATTGAGATGCTTACGTTGACCATGAGATACTCCACGGGGAAACAAGGCTTGGCACTCTTCTTCACCTCCAAGCCGTACTCGTTCTTGTAAGAGTAAAAGACATCAGGCACGTATCTCGCCGAGTCTACCGACCTATCTTCTTCCTTGACCCTGACAATATTAGGCTCCATACTTGCTTCAATCATATCAGCCTCGACCATTGCGACAGCCTGTTCAGAAATTTGATATGCCGCAATGTCCACCTGACCGTCTTCCGTAGCTGTCAACACCGCAGTTACAAGCCGAGAACCAAATTGACCCGTGGGGGAAGAGCGAGAAGGAACCGGGTTATCTTTTTGCAGTGTAGCCGCAAATATGGCCTCCAGAGAGGAGAGATAAAATGACTGAGAATGCCGTTTATAGATATTCTTTGTCCTATCTTCTGGAGTTGGATTCAGATCTGTGAAGACGTATCCAACCACAGTCAGGGGTGTGAATGCCGATGTTGCTAATTCACGGATACGTGACTCTTCTTCCCATGGCCAACCCAACGTAAGACCGTCGATTTCTCCTTGCTGAGGGGGTTCATATATCGCTTCGACGATAGCCTTGACACCCATGGGTACCTTGTCATAATGTTCATAACGCCCGATTAGCCAACCGAACCGTTGTAAACCGGTCTTACGCCACGACTGTAAGAATCGCTCGATGACGTCTGTCGACGCTATTTCTAGATGGTCAACCATCCTAAACGGTTGAGATTGCAGTGTGATCGTGGACGGCTGGCACGCTGTGCATATACCAGCGGGCCAAGGAGGATGTCCACTTGCGCAAGGCACTTTGACTTTGTACGACAAGGGTGTCAGAGGTGGGAGAGCCGATGACGCTGACGCGCTTGGTGTGGGAGCAAGTTTGCGTAGGTAGGCATGATAAGAAAGATATTTGATATTGTTCTCCTTGTGGTAGGCGGCATCGTAAGGCTCTAGTGGTGTGCAATAATCGCACATTCCATTTATTCCGTGCTTGCAGAAGCGCGCATCGCGTCCACGGGGAATCTTTCCGCTTTGCGAACGCCAGTAAATATCGACAGGATCTTCTTGAACCGATTCCCATGGTCTTTTTACTACATCCCCTGTCGCAGGCATCACTGTCCCTTTAGTCTCCGAATCAATGTCGCCATTCAGGTGGGATTTTGGTTGATATTGCACAAATACGAGGTCTCCATGACTATATTCTTTGAGTCATTCGTTGCGATCGTAGTAAAGTACCCACTTAAGTCCCAAGGTTTTCAAGGTCCGTCCTTTCAAACTTGTCAGTAGGACCTCATTTCCGCGCGGTTGGTTGGAGATCGAGATGGTTGTAACATCTGCATCAGGTGCTGTTTCGAGAATCTGGAAAATGAGCTCAGCGATGGCCCCTACGACATGACGCAGTATTATTGACCTTATTCAAAAGCTCATTTGAATTACTATTGGGAGAGAGTTCAAACCGGAAGTTACCGTCCTTAGATCGTATCCTGATTAACTGAAGGCCATCAGTTCGTGAATAAGGAGCACATGTAGTAAAGGCGCTACCATGATGTGCTTGTAATGAAAGAATGAGTGACGCGTACATCATTACTATTAGGAAACGCGTAACATCCACGTGCTTATTTGGTATGGTCTCAGTTTAGGTTGCTTCGTTGCGCATCTTGAGCTCGGACAGAGAGGATTCCTGAGGGCGAGTTGCTGGCAGCTTGCAGACGTTGCGATGGGGTCCCTGGAAAGTAGATTGACACTTTAGTATATGTCATATTTTCATCTCCCAGAGTGCGCAATGTATACTCAGATACAAAGGCAGTTAACTACATCAGGCATACGAAGACAGTTAACTACATCAGGCATACGAAGACAGTTAGACGTAAAATGTTAAGCGGCTCTAACCGTTCCTTGCAAATGTCCTGTAACAGCGGACACAAAGAGAAGATGACGCCGGAGTAATACTTAGTACTTATCGGTGACGTTTGTCTCGCTAGAGTTGTCGCAATTTTGCCTAGTGATGGCGAATCGACTACAAAGTGCTTCCCGGCCTCATGCATCTATGCCACCCTAAGTATTATGTTGTCTCCCCCATACTTCACAGTTCCAACGGATTTATGAATCTCTATATAATCACTCAGCGCTGATATTTGCATTATGGACAAGAACACCCGTCAATACCACAGACCGCGCTCGGCCTCCACAGGAGCCTTGCCGGAAACCAGTCCTGCTTACGCGAGTAGTAAGCAAATTCTTCGATGGCTTAAACAACCAAACTCATGGACAGATGCCCAGCAGGAGGCCTTTTTGGCTCAATTAGCGGCATTAACAGGTTTACCCCAGTTACCTGTGGGCGACAGTCTGTCCTATGATCTTGATCTATTGACGGAGAGCTTGATACAGCAAAATCTCCCCCAATATTCCCAACCAACACCTGGACAGTCATTCTCAAGCTCAAGCTCCGTACAGCCCTATATGCAACATTTCTCCCCGGGTCTGCATCCGCTGCAGTCACATCAAGACCCATATACCAACCTACCTGTTGCAAGCGATTCTGCCGGGCCATCTAGTTCATCATATGGCATGCTATCTCCTGGTGAATCAAGTTATGCAAGTACAACCATAAACTCACCGTCCATGTCGAGTCCTAGCGCATCTGCAGAAATAGAAACAAACTCGGACACTGAACGCGCCGGCGCCGACGATAAAAGGCGCAGGAACACCGAGGCATCAGGTAACCACTTTCGATAACTGTTCGTGGGCATGTACTAAGCATGCGCCGCATAGCCCGCTTTCGCACCAAGAAGAAGCTAAAAACGATCAACTTAGAGCGTTCAGTGTCCGATCTTACTGGACGTGCGGAGGAATTGGAGCGCGAAGTGGCCGATCTACGGCGAGAGAACGGATGGCTGAAGGAGATAATAATGCTGAAAGGCACCCGACTCGGGGCGCTCAATCTTACACAACACCTGGATGCTCTGCATCCAGATCCAAGGACAGAACGCCAGAGGCCACAAACAAGCAAGGGAAGTGTATCGGCAAGGTCTGCCGCAGAGGAAGACCAAGGTGACGAGAGCAGAAACGAAGGAACCAGCAGTGGGATACGGAAGAGCAAAAGTAGGGAGTAGGAAGGAGTCTATTCATAGCACATGTCCCACTATAGCAATTCCTTCGCATCTTTGTCAATGTTTGAACCTGTGAGCACATGTCCTTTGGTAGACCTCCTTCAATCAGTGTCGGCTTCAAGCCAGCGCCTCCAGATCGTGGTTCTTTCCCCCTCGACCATTATGGTGGGCTCTCCGAAGATTTCTCCTTGAAATAGCGCTGACTCAGCACAAGGCGAATGCAAGGATAAGATGATGTTTTACATGGATTGCCTGCGGCGAAATTCGGGCCAATCGACGCCTTGCAGAGCTTTCAGCAAGGATTACTTGAACTGCAGAATGGAAAAGTATGGTAATATGTTTGGTTCGTTATTTTGCAATTGATCATATATATATAGAGGATTGATGGAACGAGATAACTGGGGAAATCTAGGTCTGGGGAATGTTCAGCCTGAAAAACGGACGGCGGAGGACGCCCCAGAGAAAGCGGACAAGAAAACATAACGCTTGTCAATGTCATCATCCAGCCCGCTATTTCGAGTCTGCGCTTAGGGCTACCGCTTACAGACATGTTTGCACTAATTGAAATATGAAATACTTTATGCCAGTCAGCTGGGATGGTGTAATTTATCTTGCAGCACGGTTTGAAAATAACAGTATGTGTTGCACTGGTGGGGGCAACTGAAGCTAACTTGGTAAATCAGGTGGACTGGTACTGGTACAGTATTATCGTGCACGTTCGTTTTTGTTCGCGCACGAGGGGTCCAGAGTTCAACGTTCAGCGCTTTCAGCCTTATATAATATGGATGAAACTGACAATATTTAGATCCTGTCTCAGCAAGGTCCCCGCGCTGGCCAATCAGCCCTGAGTTATTGATACACGCTTTACCCAAATGGATATATGATCCTGGATCCGAAAGCAACCAATCACCAATGGGAACGTTTGAAGTTGGTCCGATCCTCGCTCACAATTTGCGAAATCATTTGTGCCTTAACAACTGTAGATTCCCGACCTTTCTCGATGGCCGCTTCAGCAATAAAGCACATTTAGGATTCAAACTCAAACCTACCCCTTCCCTTCAACCACCTCCCACTGCCGGCGACATATCATGGTTTACATATCATGGTCATTGCTCACGACTTACTTCTCCCTACTTACAAGCAAGTCGAGCCCAGTTTACCGGAAATATTTCGACCTGCAGGTATGTCCACACTATCATAGCTTGAGCCGACGTTCTAAGTAATCTGTCCAGGGACACCGCGGGGGGCGAGGGGACGCGAATGAAAATACCCTTCCCAGTTTCGCTTGGTGAAAGCTGACGCTGCGATCTCCTATGAGCTTAGATTCACAATGCTCTAGGGGACTTATATCTGGGGTCACTACTTTGGAGTTGGACAATGGTATCACCAAGGTACCTGACGTTTTCAATGTTTGCACCCACAAAGATTCATGTTAGTGAACAAAGGACGGCGTCCCGGTTGTCTGGCATGATGAGTCGATAACCGCTGAAAAGTGCCAAGACACCGCCCCGGCCGTTAGTGAACAATCATGACATACCGGATCTTCGTTCTTACATTTTTTGAGACAGTGGGAAGGCGATCCAAGCTTCCCATACGTCGGGAAGAATATTGCCAATCTCACACTGGCACAGCTCAAGACACTGGACTGCGGTTCTAAACGTCTTAATGACTTTCGTAAGTTACGCCGTCGTATTGCCATATCTTTGATGATTGAATCCCATGCAGCGTTACAACTCGGTTATGCCGGGACAAAGATATCAACATTGAAAGAGCTGTTTGAATTTGCCCGATGTGCGGATCCTCACCGTCAGATATTGTGGAATATTGAATCCAAAACCAACCCGATTGTTCCGGGCGCCACCCGAGGTGTTGAAGAGTTCGTGACAAAGCAACATGCCGAATTTGTCGCGAGCGGATATGATCCTTCTCAAATCACAGTAAGTACATTCTCTCATATTACGAAGGCACGCTCAAAAATAATTAGTATCAGAGTTTTGATTGGCGGAGTCTTGTAGCAATGAAGGTACGACACAAAACCGATATTAGGATACGTGCAGACGTTTCTGAACAAGTCAATAGGCATTAGACGACAGGTTCCCCACGTCTGCTTTGATATACGAGTTTGTACATAAAATACTGATGGTGGCGTCGTTGCTGAATCACGTTACAGAGATTCGCTTCTAGTTGACGACAATGGGATATCACCATGGTTCGGCGGCTTGCGACTTGAAGATTTTCCAGGGGCAACAATCGGCGCGCAAATTGCCAATGCCGCGAAATCTATCAAAGCAGACGTCTTATCTCCTAATGCATACTACTTCAACAGCACTGCTACTGATCCATCGTTACCTGGCTACATACCATTCACGACGAGGGACTTGATCGATGTTGCACATGAAGTTGGTTTAACCGTTATACCCTGGACGGTAAATTGACTTGCTTGTTCTATCTGACTGACGTTCCCATTGGTGTCATAGGTGAATCGTCACAACATCGCCGACCAGCTTGTCAGCTGGGGCGTAGATGGCGTCATCACAGATTACCCTAGCATTTTCTATAGATGGGCAATAACGAAGGGGCTGAAGGTTGCACCCACCTTTGCGCAAGATCATGTGTTGTTTTGCCTCCAGAAACATTTGCAGACCGTATAAGTTTACGAAACGGTTTAGAAGTCCTTAGAATCAAGAACCAATTTTGTACATTAGACTCTGCATTTCGCGATACCAGTAGATTATGACTTGGGATCCTTCACTGTCACTAATTTTAAATAATAATCTAATACTATTAATAGCGCAGGCATGAAGGATGCTACCGTCAGAGCAGCTATCCGTTTTGCACCGCTCCTAACCTTCCTGCTCCTGAGTCTCTTAGGGTTCAACTTGTGCTTGACTATTTTGCAAGGATCTTCCCAGTCCGGAGGAAGGAGCTTGGACATACAGGTATGGTGCCACGGGCATTCTGGACGTTATGTGCACTTAAGAGGTGGTATTACAGGCGCACCGCGGCGGGAGAGGAGGTGTAATTGAGAATACCCTCCCTAGTTTTGCATGGTGTTAACATAATTCCGGCACATTGATCCGAATCGGTCATTAACATCCTGAAATTGCAGGGGACTCATAGACGGTGCCACGACACTAGAACTGGATAATGGCATAACCAAGGTAGAGAGTAATCCCATCGTCACGAAAATGGATATAATCCCAAGCAGACTTTTCGTAGGATGGCGTCGTGGTGGTTTGGCACGACCAGAGCATCCTGGCCGAGAAATGTCAGGATACTGCACCAGCTGTATGGCAGGCGCTCACGTTCTTGTTATCGTCAGGACCTTCTGCTCACGAATGTCCTAGTTTGAAGGGGACCCAGACTTTCCGTATGTCGGGAAGTTCATTGTCAACTTAACCCTGGCACAGATCAAGACGCTGGATTGCGGTTCCAAGCGCATAGACGGCTTCTGTGTGTTCTGCTATTCCCCACTCTGGCGGTCGGTGGCACGGCGGCTCACATACACTTTAGCACTTCAACTCACATACCCCGGAATGAAGATATCTACTCTTGAAGAACTCTTTATCTTTGCTAATTGTGCAGACCCAAGGCACGAGATACGGTGGAATATCGAATCCAAAATCAATGCGTCGCACCCTAACAGTACGCATGGCGTTGACACATTTGTGACGAAACAGTATGCGGAATTTGCAAAGAGTTCATACCCCTTCTCTCAAATCATCGTAAGTGCCACTCGAATTGTTTTCATGCTATTACCCTTATTGGCGCAGTACCAGAGCCTTGACTGGAGGACACTGATTGCCATGAAGGTCAGTCTGACCAGAACGTCATGCATGCTATTAACATCGCGTGCAGAAACTGGACCCTCGTATTAAAACGTCTGCTCTTATATTCCCGTCAGCATCTTTGTTGCGTTCCTGTTCAATCGTTTCATGACTCAATTGGCCACAGTGGCACTCTTGTTACAGAAAATGGCACTACGTCACCTTGGCAGGCTGGAATACCGATAGGTGACTTGCCTGGACCGTCCATCGATGTCAAAATAGCGGACGCTGCACGCACAATTGACGCAGATATTTTGTCACCTTCGACAGGAACGTTAAACTATATGCCATTCACAACAAAAGCTATGATAGCAAGAGCACACGAATTGAAAATGCAGGTGATACCTTGGACTGTAAGAGATTGTGTGGACTAAGCTGTTCAGGCTGACGTTAAATCTAGGTAAATAGTCTGGATACGATGGAGCAACTAGCGGGGTGGGATGTGGATGGGGTGATAAGCGATTATACGCGAGATGTGCGGCGATGGGCTCGGCAACAGGGATACAGTACAGGAGATACGTACAGCGAGCAGCCAGTGCTCGAGTGCCTAGCCGGCGCGATGGCTGGGCGGATCGGATCGGAATGAGCCGGGTACAAACAGAGCCAAATTCTCTCTTGACCGTTTCCGTCGAGTCCGATCGTCTCTCAACGCCATGGCCGCTGTCTATACCGCCAAAAAGGCGGCCCTCACCATTCCCCCGACCGTCCGCACTCTGCCCTCGGGAGTCCCTACTGCACCACTTTTGAATCTTGTCGCCAGAGCACCTGCTTCCAGCCACGGTCATGACCATGGTCATGCGGGTCCGCGCGGTGATGCTCCCCCCCGTTGGGCTGGTGGAGTCTCGAGAACTTCTTCTGGTTTGGTCTCGACGACATATCTGACCTGTACGTCTTGTTTTTTTTACAACGCTAGAATTTCTTTAAATGACATATTGTAGCACCTCCGTACTCCAATTTCCAGCAGCGTTTTATTCACACTTCTGTTGCACGGAAAGACACTTCTGATGTTCCGGATTTTTCAAAATACCGCGCATCCAACTTTGAAACAAATCGAACTCTCTCGTATTTTATGGTTGGAACGATGGGTGTGCTCAGTGCCTCCCTTGCCAAGTCTACCGTGACGGAATTTCTGCAAACAATGGCTGCCTCCGCAGACGTCCTCGCCCTCGCCAAAGTTGAGGTAGAACTTGCCAACATTCCTGAAGGCAAAAATGTCATTATCAAATGGCGCGGCAAGCCCGTGTTCATCCGACACAGGACACAAGATGAAATTCAGGAAGCGCGTTCTTCCAACTGGAAGTCCTTACGCGATCCTCAATCCGACGATTCGCGCGTGAAAAAGCCGGAATGGCTAGTTATGTTGGGTGTCTGCACACACTTGGGTTGTGTACCTATTGGTGAAGCTGGTGACTTTGGAGGCTGGTACGTTTCACCGCCCATCCCGTGTATTTTCACTAATGTACATCTGGAAGGTTCTGCCCTTGTCACGGTTCTCACTATGACATCTGTATGGTGCTCCCCTATTTTGGTGTATTCGAAACTGACATTCCTTCATAGCGGGTCGCATTCGCAAGGGTCCTGCACCTGTAAGAGAAGCTTATGATTGTAATTCTTGTCTTGCTAATGGCGTTGCAGCTTAATCTCGAAGTACCTTCGTATGAATTCACGGACGGAGACTCTAAGCTTCTCATTGGATGAGCCCTACTCCTAGATAAGATAGATCATAGACAATATTAATATTACTCCGACCTGTATTGTCGTTTCCGAAATCGCACGAACCAGCATAACGCAACATTTACCACGACTACAAGCATGGCGAAAGTCGAGGTATTGACCATCAGGAACCTCTTCGACGTGTTCTCTCCTAGTGGTTTGTATGTCGTTGCATATGCCTGGCTCTTTGGAATGTGTGAGTCCAATATGCCCCAGTGGATGTGATATCTTTAGTCACCCCCCGCTCAGCCTTCTGGAACACATTTTTTGGCGGCGAGTGGTAGTTACACAGACGTAGTTGAACCCTAACGCGTAGCAATCTAGGGGTCATTGCTTATAAAACTCTTCGTGAGTGTAGGCTCAGTTTCAACTCGTTTCGGAACTGAACATGCAACGGTAGCCCGTCAACAGTTCGGAGCACTCCAACACAAGACATTCCCTATATATTTCTTAATATCTATTGCATTGTCATCGTTGATGATCGTATATTGGGTCTTTACCCATCCCGACGTCGCTACATACATCCTACGTCCCGAGGTGACTGATGTTGCGCAGTTATACGCGCTCTTGACTATATTCGGATGTCAAGCCCTCAATTATTTTGTTATCGGTCCAATCACTAGCAAGTGGGTGTACAGCAAGTAATGGAAGAGGATGTCCTCACGTGTAATTTCAGGACTATGTTTGAACGTCACAAGTTGGAAAAGGAGGAGGGAAAGAGTTACAATGAATCTAATGTACGTGATCTGAAAACCTCTATCTCAAATGAATATGAATGTTAATCTATGAATAGGTCTCTGATAAGATGAAAGCGCTAAACCGCAGATTTGGAATGTTACATGGGATTAGCTCCCTTTTTAACTTGACCGCTGTCATTGCCGCAGGTTTCCATGGACTTTGGATCGGGAATGCTGGCGTCAAGGGTTACTGATTTGTATATCTCAATGCGCATTTTCTACTATTGTAACAATATGTAAATTGGAAACACCGCCAGAATGCAAACATACTGCCCTTTTCACGCTCCTACAGACTCCGCCTCTGGCAGGTATCCTTCCCTTAGGCTACGTTCTAATCTCCGGATTTCCTCTATCGACTTGGCGCTAGCGATAGCGGCCTTAACCCTCTCCCGTTCTTCCTTTGTCATTAGACGTCCGGCCTTTCCTGAGACAGGCATAGGCTTAGGCTCATCGATGGTCAGGGCAGATTTCGCTGACTGCGTTGTGACTGATGTGGACAGCGTCGTCGCTAGCTGCGTCATTAGACCATCAGGCGTAACGAACAATTTCTTTGCAGCTTCACGCTCCTGAAAATGCCGACACGAACCACGAGACGCGCGGCAGACCGAGTAAGTTGTCGAGTTTGAGCAGCGCGAAGGAAATGGAGGTGCAGGTGAGCGGGCGCACCTTGTCCCGAATTCTCTGGAAATCCAAAACTCTCAGCCCAGGAATTCTCCAGGCAAGCCACTCGCGATACCATTTTTTCTCCCGCACGGGATTACCCATGAGCGAGAGGTACTTGAGTTGTTTGAGCTCTTTTAGGGGTTCAAGGTCGCCCATCTCTGTGATATTGTTGTTGATGAGAACGAGAGTGGTGAGGTTGGGAACAGAGAGGTGGATGGAAGTAGAAATGCTTGATATTCGATTGTTCGCCAGTAATAGGGTATGCAAACGCTTGAGCAATGGCAGATTTCCAAGGGTTACGATGGCATTGTCTGTAAGATCTATGGCATCGTGTTGATCCTGGAGTGCTGTCATGAACTATGAAGAGACGGGGGGTCGTGCGACGCACTTTTGTTACACCCAAATTCTCAATTGTCGGTAATTTGTAACCTGTGGGTTGGAATAAGCTTGAAATATTGAAGTGAAATGCAAAGGGACGGGCCTCTGAGGTCTAATTGGCGTTCCTTTACGGCGTTAAGGCCAGAAGTAGCTTGCGCAAGTAGCTCTGGTGTGAGCTTCATGATTGTGGGCAATTGAACGAGAAAATCCAAACACGCGCTCCTTCAATTTGTGAACATCAACTACAATGCTATCTGTGCACCACCGTCTGCATTTGTAAGTCCACCTCACACCTCACACCCCTCCCGCTCATTTCTTTGACAGGTATACCGATGGAAACGATTCTTACATCTTTTTGCCGGATGGTGTGGACGCCCAGGCACTCACTATCAACCGTTCGTCTGGGGACATTTCACTTAACCGTATGTCCTCAATTGCCAGTAACCACCCTGAACTGAGCTCTAAAATACAGACTGGAAAACTGCCAATACCTTCTACGGCTCGCCGCTCCGGCCGAAGCATATATGGCATCCTCGGCATCATTTCTTTGACCCTCTGTCAGTCGCCTTGCTGTGGCCCTTCTGCTTGCTGACGCTTGTCCTTGCGCAGCCGACTATGTAATCCTCATGACTGGCCGAGAATTGCAAGGCCGCTTCATGGGTCATGATATATACCGGGCCACTAAATTCGATATTATATCTATAAACTCCAACATTTCTGCCTACAACCCTCCTCACTCTGTAGAGGCCCACCTCTTGGCACTGGTCCGTTCTCATCTCGAGGGCGGAAGCTTCATCTTCTCGTATGAATGGGATCTGACAAGACGCCTGCAAGCCCAATGGGAAAGTCGTGACGCCGATTCAAAGAAGGCATTATGGGAAGTTGTACGTTGACTACCTTACGCGCAGCATTTGGCATTCGTGGCTAATTGGTACCCAGGTGGATGATAGGTTTTTTTGGAATAAGTAAGTTGGGTTGTTCTACGGGAATTTTTCTAGTTCAACGTCAAAAACAGATTTTTGCAGTCGAGGCTCATGGAAGCAGCGTCATCCAAACCAAAGAAAGACGCGGTGAGTCTTCCCCGTCTTTGGCGGTCAAAAAGTTTAACTCGTTTTAGATTGGCCCGTACATCTTACCACTTCTGTACGGTAGTACGTGTAACGTTGAGGCAGACCGGTATGCATTGCTTATGAACTCACAGCTTTTGATCTGCGACCCGCTTTCATCAATGGTCGCCACATGCAACTGTGCTTGATAAGCCGTCGCTCTCGTTATCGAGCGGGGACACGGTACTTCCGTAGAGGAATAGATGAAACAGGTCACGTTGCCAACTTTAACGAGACGGAGCAAGTGTTACTGGTGGAGAAGCAAGTATCTACTGGTGCAACATCAGACGACGCGTTCGCCGCCAAGCTTAGCTTTGTACAGATCAGAGGGAGCGTTCCTCTGTTCTGGGCTGAAGTAAACACGTTAAGGTACAAACCAGATCTACAAATCATGGACCTGCAAGAAACGGTAGTTCATATCTTTGCTCATTGTTTAGGGACTTACACGATCGTAGGCCGACGTGATGAGAATGCACTTGCAAGAACAGGTGTCAAAGTACGGCAGCCAGGTTCTGGTTAATCTTATAAATCAGAAGGGTCATGAAAAGCCTGTGAAGGACGCTTATGAACGTTACCTTTCACAAGTTGGTGATTTCCTCTGCGGATATCCGTCTCTACTGATCTCTCTAAAGCTTAATTTACCAAATGTGCGGTATCAATATTTTGATTTTCATAACGAGTGCAAAAACATGCGTTGGGACCGGATATCCGTTCTATTCGACAAGATACAAGATGAGTTAGAACAACAAGGGTGCGTGGAATACTGTCACCTGTTTCCCCGTCATTTCCGAACAGAATATAATTAGATATTTCCACCTCAATGAATCCCAAGGGACGGTCGTCAAGTCCCAGTCTGGAACGGTAAGAACCAACTGCATGGATAATCTTGATCGGACAAATGTGGTGCAAGCTGCTTTGGCAAAGTGGACTGTCAATAAAATGCTTCGTGAACTTGGTGTCATTCCTGAGGGTGCTGGTATCGATGATTATGAAGCTTTCAGCAAGGATTTTAGAGAACGTAGGTCATTTTGGTCTGATAATCAAGCTATACAGTCGCTGATCCTCTTACGCAGAATGGGCAGACCAAGGAGACGCAATAGCTAGAGCCTATGGTGGTTCTGATGCCCTCAAGTCAGATTATACCCGTACAAATAAGAGAACCCGTAGAGGCCTGTTAGAAGATGGCTTTAAGTCCATGACACGGTATCTTAAAAACAACTATTTTGACGGAGCCCGGCAGGTGAGGATCCAGTATTTTTCCTATCAGGCGGCACAGTAACTAGGTGATAGGATGCCTTTGACTTAATGACAGGTTTATACATACCCAGAAAAAACCCATTGTCAGCCTTGTATCTTGTCACAGATACCCGCCCTTTGATAACACGTTCGGTGCGTATTGCTATTAGACTGAATGTATCATATTAACCAACAAGGCTTAGATGCCATTGGTGGCTTGTTTCTCGCTCTTTATGATCTGCGCGGGGCTCACACTCCCACGTTCTTCTGGTGCGCCGTATTGTCTTTCGCTTTGGTAGTTACTCTGACATTGTGCCAGACTATTCTTTGTTATACTATTTCTTATTCTGGTTCATTGTACTTTCCTTGTCTCTCGCCTTTATTCTTATGCACGGTATCGACTACGTGTCTTGGCCCCAGCTTATCCCACCCACAAACATCATTTACTATTCTGGACCAGGATATCGTTCGGGACATCATGGCAAAGGAATACAAGGGAGCTTTGTGAAGTTGAACTTGCAACCTGCAAGGTGGCTTACACGTGGCAGGCTGAAAGGCGAAGAGATTGAGTTGGGAATGGGATTGAAGAAGAGGGTAGACTAAAAGGGTTACAATAAACCGTAGTATTATGGGTACCGTAAGATGGGGGCTATGTAATGATGGATGTTGTTCGCGGAGGTTGAATTCCGTAGAAATTTTATTTACAAAGCTGAGACGTTGTTTAGCTCAGCAGACGGTTAGGTACCCACACTTTCTTTCAGCACTCAGTCATGCCAAAGGGTACGAAACGAGCATCTCCTGGCGCTGAAGAGGAGAAGAGTCCTCTTCAAAACGTTGAATTAAGCGATGAGAATGCAAAAAAGTTGCAGGAAGTGCAACGCGAGATTGCTCGCGCCGAATTGGTCCTCGGTTAGTGTGAAATCATCGTTATCTTCAACACATGACTTAAAAGTTCCTCATTGTTAGAGCGCCAGGCGCAGCTCCAACTAGTTTCTGCATATGAAAAAAGGCGCGAAATTGTCCGCACTATCGACAAGTTCTGGCCCATTGCATTGATGAACCACCAACTCTTTGAATTTCATGTACAACATAACGCAGACCAGCATGCATTGAAATATCTTGAGGATGTCTGGGTCGACCGCGATAAGCAAGAGCCCAGATGCTACACTATTGAATTTGTAGGTTCCATGATATACTTGTTTGTACGCTCTAACGCCGATGTGTTGCTAGCACTTCAAAGAAAATCCATACTTTACGGATAAGGTGTTGAAGAAGGAGTTCAAGTACGTTCCTCCTCCCTCGGCTGCCGATGAGAAGCCGGATGCAGACGGCATTACCCCATCAATGTTGGATTTCGCATGGGACAGGGATGTCGTACCATCGGTGAGATCACATCTGCACGTGCAAAGGTTGTTTACGAAAGATGGGGCAGTCGGTCAAGATTCAGTGGAAGGATCCGAAAAAGTCCCTAACAAAGTTGTATCCACGCAAGGTTGACAAGGAAGATGATGATGTCACTGACTTTGGTAGTTTCTTCAATTTCTTCGAGCAAGAAACGGACACCATGGAGGTTAGTGTGGAGTCATTATGGAGCTAAATTGATGGCTAAAAGTTGTTCTCGCAGATTGGAGTGACGATTGGAAATGAGATTTTCCCAGACGCAATTGAGTTTTTCCTGGGACAGCGTGGCGATGCTATGGACTCTTCAGATGAGGAGGAAGATGATGATGACGAGGAAGAGATAGATCTCGAAAAACCACGGCCGAAAAAGAGGCGTGTGTAGGAACTATTTTTAGAATTCTAAAAATAGGACATGGATAAGCCGTATTAATAGCGAATTCTTTTCTTGTAGTTTGGTTTCCCTCACCTTTGTACCGTCTCCATGCGTACTGTCCCCTCCTTTTTCCTCTCCGCAGCTGTTCTGCCCGCCCTCCTCTCTGCTTGTGCGGCACATGAGCACTTTAATGCTCACCATGTTGCCCGCCAGGTCCCTCCCGCGTCAGCTGCAACCAAGCCTACTCTGACGACCCCTGCAACCGCTGCGACTGGTGCTTCCTCTTCATCCAGTAGTGCTGCCAGTAGTGCCGCCAGTAGTGCCGCCAGCGGTGCTCCCATAGGCGGAATAAATTCTACCGTGATTTCGGTGCCCTCTTTGCCAACAGCCTCATTTTCCCTTGAAGCGACGAATCCAACCGCAGTCCCTCTTTCTAGCATCTTTGCTGGTATGCCATCTGCGCCAACGAGCCCACTCTCAAGCATCCCTACTGCTGGAGCAGTGCCCGCCTACATGAGCGCGCCACCTCTGCCAAATGGTGAGCTTTCCGACGTCCAAGGGCAATCATACCCGTCTGTTCCCACACTAACGCCGAACAGTTGCTCTGCTACAGCCTGCGAATTACCCGCCACTCGACAAGGTTCCTGATACCAGTTCCCCAGAAGTTCAGCAATGGATTACCGAGGTTCAAAATTCTGGAGTTGCGATCCCTAACATACAACCTAACCAACCGGGTAAGTTTATTTCATTGAGAATGCCCGTTTTTAAACTTAGCCCACGTGCAAATTTAGGTGGTTGTCCCGCAAATCCGGCGGCAGCTTCCGATCCTTCACGTTGCTGGTGGACTTGTGGTGGTTGCACCCGGAATTACGAAGTTACTGAGTGCCCTACTCACGACGAATGGGGCTTGACGTATGACGATGGCCCCGCGTACTACACGACGCAGCTGTTGGATTATTTGGATCAAGTTAACCTCAAATCGACATTTTTCGTCGTCGGCTCTCGTGTCATTTCTTTCCCCAGCATTGCACAGGCAGAATATTTGGGTCAACATCAGCTTGCTGTTCACACCTGGAGTCACCCTCCTCTGACCACGTTGACCAACGAGCAGATTATAGCTGAATTAGGCTGGTCCAAGAAAGTCATCAAGGACGTTATCGGAGTTACTCCCAACATGATGAGACCCCCCTACGGTGATATCGAGTAAGTATCGTGTTGCAAAGAAATAAATGCATGCTGAATATGTTATAGTGACCGTGTTCGTGCGATCTGTATTGCTATGGGCCTTAGACCCGTCATATGGAGTCGCGTCAACGCTGCTGCAACCTTTGACACAGGCGGTAAGGAACTGTAGCTCCTGTTCCCATATACAGTACACTTAATATATTGCTGCAGATTACAATATCGCGGGTGGAACCATTTCTGTCAGCGAGGTCCTGTATAACTGGGAGAACATTGTAGGCAATGCGTCAACGCGGAGCACCGGCTTCATCGTTTTGGAGCATGATCTATTCCAACAATCCGTTGATGTCGCAACCGGTTACATTCTTCCCGACGCCCTTGCCCACCAGTTTAATATCAAGCCGGTCATCGAGTGCTTGAACATGAACATGCAGGATGCATACATCGAGCTTAATGACAACTCAACCAATCCACCCCTAATTGACCAAGGCGTGGTTAGCATGACCTTCTACTCCGAGCGGATATCCTCTCTCCACGGGGAAGAGCGGTAGCTCGCCTTCTCTACCGCAAAATGTTCGCGGCCTGGTTCTGGCTGTCACGACTACTCTTATAGGCCTCGTCATCGGGATGGCGACGGTCTTGTAATGCATCCAACTCATCTAATATCAACGGACCCCTTAACTGCGGAGAAGGACTAATAGACCATCGCATATATAGATTGCTCTATCCGTTTAATGCACCTTGGCCTGGATTCGACGGCTTTGCCTTTTACGATCAAAACATATTGTCCAAAGCTTCGGCTTCCTTCTTCCCAATGGATATTTCATGTGAAAACTGACGTGTGTACACGTGGTTTCTTTTACACCTTTTTTTTACATACCAATGGAATAGCTTTTGTTACCCGTACTGATACCTTTATTCTTGATATTTTTGATAGTCAGCGACGTACCGAATGATGTTTTTTGATGCAGAGCAACATTTGGGGTGATGATTCACGAACGACTAGTACCACTCTAGTACCCTCAGCTGACAACGTTTGATCCTAGGTGACATGTGTCCTGTCACATGTTGCTAACGCGCTAATAGAGGGGGTGTATAGTTTGACAAGTTATTGTATTGCATACAGTGAACTATGTGTTATCTTTCTATCGTACGCATAAGACCGAGACAAGTAAATAGATGGGTGCGATAGGGCCTAGAGGGCATTAATAACATAAGCAACAGATACGTCACATTGACGGGACATAATTCAAGCCTCGAACTTCTAGACACAATAATGGACGCTGGAAATCCAGTAATGCGGGATTACGTGCCTTACAGCGGTCAGTATAAGATAATAATAATAGAGGGTGTCATGAGGTCATGTCATCGTCCAGCTGGCAAAATCGCCAGTCGTTATTTCTATCGTCTGAGAATCATGCATGAGCGCATGAGCAACGTTCGAAAGCTTGTCGCAGTTGTTGCCGATCACCGTGCAAGGTTTGGTGTTTACCAATCAATTACAGATCCGTCTGTCTCGCGCAGTTGAAGCCACTTGTGATTCTTCATGTCTCTTGCGTAAGCACGTTCCCGCATATCGACGGCCAGCATAGGCTCAAGGAAGCCGCATAGTGCGATGGACTCGGTCTCCGTGTACAAATATTTCTCTATCATGACACGCTTTAGAGGCCAGAACTTGAGCGTCCGGATATATCGTAATGCTCCTAAAATGGAAATGTCAGTTGACGAGGCGCAAAGACGAAGATGGAAATTACCTATATGATCGAAGAGTTCCCTACTGTATTTCCCACCCATCTTGACTTCCATAGGAACGTCACCCATCAGTTCAAGTATTTGTGCCATGTGATCGTCATCTTTGGTAAATAGTTCTCCTTGACCTTGTGGATCAAACAAATATTCTGCCGTTAATAGTTCAAAGACCTGTTCCACGTTGGTTCGAGCTTAAGTCACCGTCGTGGAATGGCTTACCAAACAGCCTACACTCCAAATGTCCGCGCGTGCATCCCAGTCACTACGCCCAAGAATAGCTTCCGGTGCACGATACTGACGTGTCTGTATGTCCTCGGTGTAATGCTTCGTTGAAGGTGTAGCATTTCCAAGATCGGCAAGCTTGATGGATATCGCGGGTAAATGATTAGCAGTGAAGTTGGGTAAATTAGATTCTCTATCTGATCTGTCGGGTTTAGACTCTTCATGTGCAACTACGTCGGAGGAAGCCGCGTTGGACCTTTCTATAATCGAGTAGACGGTCCTCGCAAGGGGTAGGAGGAGGGGTATCGGGACATGGCAATGCAGGTGTCGGAGTGGCAGATGTTGCCATTCCTGCTGGCGGAGAAGACTTGAGATCTTTGCCGTCGCACTGTGTCCAAGACTTGTTGCGGCATTCATCCATCACAGATCGGTGCTTATGCTCTGGATCAGTGCATTTACACGAAGTCGACCGCTGCTTATCCACATGTACGGCTAATGATGACGGTTGTCGATTACGGGCAGAGCGTAAGGGAATCGTGGAACTGCAAGTGGCTTGGGAATGTCGAGATGGTGCAGTCTGCGTCAACAAAGAGGGGCCAGATGTCTTGAAGGTATGTTTGGTACTAGGATCATGGAATAAGTTGGATGTAATGATCCTGTGAACGCCATTGACAATGGACGTCGGCTTTGATTTAGCTGCCGCTCCTCTGTGTGGTGATGGATGCGCTCCTGTAGCCGTAGCCGATGAATTCTCGGAAGTTTCATTGAAATTAGATGTAGATCCGTCTTCAATTGTTTGCACGCTCGTGTTGGACAGCTGTAAGCAGTCTCCGTCTGCCCCTGCTGCGCCGACAACGGCAGAAACAACGACAGCCGGTGCTGGCGCTGCAGCACCAGGATCTTTCCAGAAACCGGATATTGATGTACCAGAATGCGACCGCGAGTGCTCTGGTCCCTGGTCGTCCCCTGTGGGTATGCTTAATGACTCATTTAAAGATCGCGGCATTAAGGACTTGGTCTTTATATGAACGTCTCCAGTAACACAAGACGAGGATAATGCTTTTCCCAGTTCGATCTCGAGTCCAGCTCGTGCTTTCCCTTTGAGATCCAAGGGAAGAGTCGATGGTACAGGAGAAGGTTGCAAGTTGACACATGTCCGAGTGATCGACAGCCCACTGAGAGCCAGTGATTGAGACAACGACGTTGGTGGTGTACTAATATTGCTTCCAGCATTGGTTGAGATAGCAATGGATACGATAGACGAGGAAGATGACGATGTGGACGGTGACGACTCGGTCTGAACCTTAAACTGGGGTGGATGTAGGGCCATCGGAGCCATTTTACGTTTAGCCTCGGCCTCAGCGTCCCGGATGCTCATTAGGCTGCGGACAGGGACTGATGTCGATTGACTGCTCGGTACCCTCGGGATATGCGAAGCCGTATTTGTCAATGAGTTGCCGGCAGAGGAAGTGAGCTGCGTAAGAGAGCCATGCGAACCGCTCCCAGCAGTCACACCGCTTGTAAAAGCATGAAGGCTCAGATTTGAATGACTGGATCGACCCAGGCTTCGAGTAGGACTCGGCAGAGGCTGAGAATCAAAAATCTGGACCTGGCGACGAGCACGCTGCTGTAGGTGAGGTATTGTCATTCCAGATCGCGTCTTGGTTGGCAAAGGCACGCCGACGCGACGGGAAGTTGGACTCGGGGACCGAAATAGCTCATCCTGAATGTGATTCTCAATGTCCGGAATCGAAATTACTAAATGGGGAAAGAAATTGTCAGTTATGATTGGCCAAAGATAAGGAAGAATATATTCCAAATGTAGAAACGGAAGGGTGTCGTACGTCCCGTTGTACAAATTTGGTAATGAACGAAAGGAATGCACAACACAGGTTAAGTGGGGCCAGATAAGGACTTACAAATGTTCTCCGGTTTGATATCCGTATGGACAAGGTCGCATTCGTCGTGAAGATATTCCAAACCAAGGAGAATTTGCTTGGCAATTATCCTTACTACGGCCCGGGGCACACCCTTTTTCTTATGTCGTTCTATGAGTGCCAGAAGATTTTCACCTAGAGGTTCAAACACGATGCAAATATGGGATGATTCTGGACCTTGGTGGGTGAACGAATCGAGAAATGACACAATATGAGATCTTCCGGGATGGTTTGGCGAGAAAGATTGTACGCAGGAAAGCAGTTTGATTTCGTCACGGGCTGTTTCAGCGTACCGCCCAGCCGATTTGACTACTTTGAGTGCAGAATGGCGTTCTGTTCTGCGTCGCATGTCAGCCGATAGATCTCGCATGAAAGAAACTCGAGCCGTACTGCGCGTCCTTCACGAGCCAGACGGTAGAGAAATGACCCCAACTGTGGAAAGGAGGTTAGGGAAAGAAATGAAAAGGAGATGAGGTGGCACATGCCCTAGCTTCCTGACTACACGATAGCGGTCGTTCTTGAAGGTGTCGTTGAGCTTTATCGGCAAATAACCGCCTGCGTTGTAGTCGGCAGGACTCTCTTCATCCTTAACAGATGGTTCATCAACCGGGAGGATCTTGGGCCCAGCAGGGGTAATGACGTATTGGTATTTAGCACAAGGTTTTTTGTGGGCCATAAGGGGACCAAGAGGGACGGGCGCCACCGAGGAAGGAGGAGAAAGAGGGGGACAGGCGTTGGCTGATAATGACGGCGGGGCGCGGGGGCGACGGTGATTGGGTGTCACAGACTCACGGTATATGTCACGGTGTTCCAGGGTCCTTGGTAGAGATAACGCTGACTAACTGTGGACGCGATTCACTCGGAGGGGTGCGTTTGCTTAACAATGCTATTAATCTAGACAGTATGAGCGGAGATTACGCCGTTATTTGGGATGGTACCTAAAAATTATGACGCCATACCATGCTGTGGAGTAGTCAAGAGGGGAAACGTAACTGAAACTGGTTACCGTAAAAACAAGCCAAACAACCTTGAACAACCCGCGTTTCTCGTCCCCGTCAGGTCTCTTCTATTCTATCACTAACCCGTCCTTCCCCTCTCTACTTCCACCTTATACAAATATGCCTTCCCGCCTGGAACGCAATCTGCGTTCCTCGCCCCTCTACATTGACCCTTCTGCCACTTCTGGTAGGACCGGAAATATGTCGACCACCGCCAACTTTATAGGTGCCGTCGAAGATGAGTGGCAGATGTATAGGTCAGTTCATCATGATATCGTCCGCGAACATCTCTCAGCCTCTCTTTAGCGACAATCCTGCTGACTACAGCATTGGAGACCCTATCGGGTTTGGTGCTTCCTCAATAGTTTACAACGCAACGTATACCCCCCGCCCCTCCACCAAGGGCACCCCTTGTGCACTCAAAGTCCTCGACCTAGATTCTCTTCCCCCACGATCGCTGCAGCTTCTGCAGCGCGAAACCAGACTCATGTCTTTATCAAAGCACCCTAATGTACTTCGTGTTAGGGGCTCTTGGATTGTTGGCCATAAGCTGTACATAGCGCTCCGTCTTATGAATAAGGGGAGTGCCGCTGATGTCATGCGTTATGGTTGGCCTGGTGGTATGGAAGAGGAAGTTTGTCGTTGCATCCTGCGACAAACGTTGCTAGGCCTGAAGTATGTTTTTGTTCATCCTCCGTTCTTCTCTTATTAACCGTGAATTCAAGCTACCTCAACGTTAATGGGTTCATTCATAGAGACATCAAGGCTGCAAACCTCCTGATCGACGACGACGGTACTGTCCTCTTGGGTGATCTCGGCGTTGCCGCAGATTTATCCGAAGACTCATCGCACCCTACGTCAAGTCATTCATACAAATCGTATACCGTAACTGCCAAGGCGGCGTTGTCTCAGGCACCGCCGCAAGCGAAGCGTTCATCATATGCTTCCCATACTGTTCCCAAGCCTCGGATCGGCAAAAGAAAATCGTTTGTGGGTACTGTGAGTATCGTCTCACATCAAGTGTATGGAGACGTCCATCGCTTGTTCTTCTCAAATTATGAATTCTTATTATTATTTTTTCCCTAGCCATGCTGGATGGCACCAGAACTCATCCAGGGCAAGCAATATGATGCTTCCGCTGACATTTGGAGCTTTGGCATCACAGCTATTGAATTGACAAAGGGGCGACCACCTCGCTCCAGGGACCCTGCCAAGACTGTATTACTCCGAACGTAAGATTTGTTTACACGTGCCCGCTTCCTTCCCATTGATGGCGTTTCAAGTGTACAAGAAGACGCGCCCACAATAGATAGGGAGAACGGCACATTCAAGTATTCTCGGGCCTTCAAGGAGGTTGTGGACAGATGTCTAGCAAAGGATCCTTCCAAACGGTGAGCTTTCGCGCAAAATCCTTCTTGATGTTTAATATAACTTTGACCCAGTCCAACAGCAGAGGAACTTCTTCAGCTGCCGTTTTTCAAAGGAGCAAAGAAGAAATCTTATCTTGTCGGCGCCATACTAAGTTAGTATTAATGCCATTGCAGTCTAATAACGATGCTCATAATTTGGTCAATTAGAAGACTTGCCACCCCTCACTCAACGGCTAGAACGTTGTTTGATCAATCACAACACGGTCAATCACCGTACAGTCGATTCATGGGACTTTACAACTACAATTCACTCACCGGGTAGCAGCGTCCGGAGACGCATGATATTTGACCTTCCCTTTGAACCAGAAGAGGAAGACTCCAACAGCGTGTTTAGCCCATATGACTCCGATGACGATTTTGGAGAAGAATGCGACGCGGATATGTTGGGCAACGATATTTACACACCGGCTCCGGTGACAGGCAAACGTACCGATGCTATTCCTATCCCATTCTCCCATTTGGGTTCAAACGTCATCGGGACCGGATCCCCTTCCTCGTTTCCCGCAGACGATTCGGCCCCATCGTCGGCATCCGACTCCCCCATCACGACACCAAAGTCACAAGCATCAGATATACATTTAGATGCTGCCGCCATTCTACCACCTTCGATGTGCGGTTCGCCGCCATCCGGAAACCTACCCACTCTATATCCACAAGCATTGGAACCTGACTCCAAACCTAATATCCTGCTCTCCAAGAAGCCTAGAAAGGCACCCGCATCGCCTTCACTTCCGCGGTCTTCTCACAGACGTCCTGCTACTGCCTCCGACGTAGGGGGGTTTTCTAACCGGGAACAACCTATCTCAATGAGTCCAAGCAATCAGGGGATTTGGCAGAAGATCCGGACCAATGTCCGCAGGCCATCTTTCCGCGCCAGCAACGCGGAGTCTCCACCCAGCAAAGCACTGAACAAATTCGGAAGTAGCGGCAACAGAACGGATGTCGTGAATGACTTCACGTCTCCCGAGCCTGCACAACGTGATCCACTCGTGAGAGCGCTACTCGATAAAAAGGAACAAAGCGGAGTGGGACGAATTGCCAACAAAGGAAAGCAACTCTATCGAACAAGTAGCCGGACTTTCCAGGCAGTAGGTAAGGTACCCGTCTGCTGAATAAACCAGATAACCGATTGAACCCCACTATTTAAGCTTTCAAGCAGAGTAATAAATCATGAGCTTGCGCTCCGGTTTGTTCCTTTCGCCGCACAGCCAACTTGGGCGCCCCGGTCGCTCACGAACACATGCACCATCCACTATTTCCTATGCGTTGACCAGATTGTTCCATGTATAAATATATATATCCAATCTTGTAGCATTTTAGTGGATTCATGCCACATACCTTGTCGTTCTTGTAATTTTTTCAGGGATCACTCTTATGATATCCAACTATCAAAGATATTGTATAAACATCTAACATGCCCGCCTAGCTCAATCGGATAGAGCGTCAGACTCTTAGGCGGTGTACCGTGGTGATCTGAAGGCTGCGAGTTCGACCCTCGCGGTGGGCTACTATTAAAATTTTTTGTATTTTTTTCTTCGCGAGATGTTTTGATTTAACGAGAGCACCGGCAACGTACATGATTTGTCATTGAACCTCCCTGCCCGTTGTGCAAGAAGGATCTGGAACAGATACAAAGTCAAGGCACATAACGAAAAAAAAAAGACAAGACAGTTAGCCCACCGCGAGGATCGAACTCGCAGCCTTCAGATGCCCTGTAGACTTTCGTCTTTAAAAGTCTGACGCTCTATCCAATTGAGCTAGGCGGGCAACGATAACGAAAGATAAGCAAAAAACATTACGCGGAGATGATAGCAGGCCAATAGTTCAAAACTACAATTATAGATACTAAGATAGGTTATGTTTGGTATCCGTACAAACTTCATACAATAGACCCGACATCGGTTATTGGTTACACTCCAACCCTTTACCCAAGTCAGCCGAGCGTTAAAAAAAAGTCAAATGAGCCGTACCTATGCACCACTTTTTTCTGGCGAATTTTCGCTCCATCAGTAACACGATCATCAAGACACGGGAGAAAGTACCACTAACCTGTCCAGAGAAGCGGATAACTTCTTTCTTTTCCAGAACGTATAGCGTTCTCTCGAGGGCATGACTGGAGTACCCTTGTTGTGTTACAAATTCTCGGACGAGACTCTGGTAACTGGTACTCCAGCCAACCGGCAACCGACGCCGTAGCTCGCGCTCTATACGTGACATTTCTTCATTCAATTCTCCTCGGCTCAGACCATCAGCCGATCCGCTCGTGACGGCATCCATCGTCGAATATTTGAATAATCGGATCGCTTCTTCAACGTGATGATTTTGTACAACCGGTGACAATGTCAGCTTGGCGAGGGATTCGGATATCCGAATGATGGCTTCCAATTGTCTGGGACCTGATATTAATCATGGTGATAAAAATGATAGGATGGTCGTACCGTATTGTTATTGGAATGGAACTCCTTTCATCGTTGTCACGCTCGAGCTTTTGAACATCTTGCCGCAGCGTTACGAAATGACTGCTCAGCATTTCCTGCGCTTCGGGCGATAATCGCGGTGCACATTTACTTGTGTGCATAATCAGCGACTTGGAGCAGGAACGTTGCACATGGCAACCACGAACCTTTTACAATATGCAATGTACCGTCTCATCTTGTCCAAAGCTATCTCTCCATCATCGTTGTTCTCATCGGTGCCATTCGGCCGGTTCATATGAATGTTCATAACATGACGTGCGATGTTCTGGTGTTCGTATTAGAAAAAAATCCGATGTACGCATAAGCATCCTAACCCTGTCTCTTGTCTCATTGTGTTCGTCCTTGACAATGAAAATCATATCAAATCGAGAAAGAATTGTTGTTTGGAAGTCGATGTTCTATAAATCCAGTTAGCCGAAAGGTACGTTGTTCCAAGTAAGTTCCTTACCTCTCCTGGACTTCGGCCTTCATCATATCGCCCAAAGACGGGATTAGCTGCAGCTAGGACACTTGTTCGGGAGTTGAGAACTGTCGTTATACCAGCTTTCGCTATTGAAATCGTCTGTTGCTCCATGGCTTCGTGTATTGCTACACGATCGTCATCTCTCATCTTATCAAACTCGTCTATGCATACCACGCCCCCGTCCGCAAGGACCATGGCGCCACCTTCCAGATAGAATTCGCGCTACGGTATATCAGTAGCCGATAGTAGTATGTTCGGATAAACTTACGGACACCGCATCCCGCTGTACTGAGGCAGTCAAACCTGCAGCGCTGGAACCCTTTCCAGAAGTATAGACTGCTATCGGTGCCACCTGATGCGAACCCTCAGCCACTGACGCTGCGCAAAATAATGTATTTACCTTTTCGACAAACTTCAAAAGCTGACTCTTGGCAGTACCTGGATCACCGAGTAACAAGACGTTGATATCACCCCGCAGCCGTAGGCCATCTGGGAGGACCTTCTTCGTGCCGCCGAAAAGCAAACATGTAATAGCCTTCTTGATGTCTTGTTAATTTTCATTAGTGCAATTTTTGTTATGATTTTTCTCTTGTTCACTGACCAAGACTGCCATATATACTTGGGCCGACACTTTTTGAGAAACGCTCGTAAAATCCTTCACTTCTGGACATTTCCACAAATTCTTCCTCCTCTTCGGGAGAAAATTGTACACCAAATGGGTTGGAGCCACCGGCGCCGGAAGGCGAAGTGAGTTCAAGATGAACGACCCGGAGATATGGTTGACGCAACGCTATTGCGCTAGCGTTTTTCTGAAACGGCATTGTTTAAAGCCGAAATGAAGTAACTCTAAAAAAACGTACATTTTTAGCTGATTGGAATGTCGAGTAAATGCCTGTGGCAATTACTCTTGACCCGGGAACGACCTTTCCGGTAAGATATCTGTCTGCCGAGAGGAGGATATGCCGAGGAAGCTCTCCCACCGGTACCATGTCTGGAGCCTCTTGAAGCTTGAGAGACTGGTGATCGGCGAAAGAAGATTTGTTGTGGACTATCAAATACGGATCTAGAGGACAATCTTTCTTCCCGTCTGCTGAGGTTGCTTCGCACTGACGAGGCAACCCCCGATCAGAACCACTTCCGAGTCCTCCTAGACCACTGGGTGGGTACATGACTTTGATATGTCCGCACGCCCGACAATGCAAGTGTAGCCTAGTTGCGCGAGAGAATAGAACAGAAGCAGAGATGACAATCCCTGGAATTCTGACAAGTTTGTTCATTGTATCAGCAGTGAGACCTCGGAATTGCAACAAGTTAAGTGCAGAAGAGAGGGTTATTTGCACTTTCGGAGTGGTTGAATCTTGGTCTTCTGCATCCGCATCTCTTCTGGGAGATAATATCAGACGTGCGACGCGCGTTGCGGCATTCTCGAACTACGTGGAGTGAGTAAACGTCATGCATCGTCGAATAACAGACATACCAGGGGAAGCACATCGGCTGGCTTATCCTGTATCACATGTGCCAACTCGTCATTGTACAGGCTAACATGCCGTAAATCGACGTCAAGGATGTATTGCTTCAGTAGAAGATTGGCGCGCAGTTTATCTCTAAGGATACATTAGAAAATATAGCACAGAAGAACAAAGTCTGGGTCACCTGTATATGAATTCTCCTCCAATACGATACTGCAAAAGAAAGTCCACGAAAAGTTTTTCCGTCTCGGAAGGTGATTCTGGCGCGGCGGGTGTAGGAGCATCGTGAATGGCGACTGTGTAAACGTTATTAGCATCGAAACCGGACATTGTGACGGGAGTATAGAATCGAGCGCGTAATTGGCTTCAGGGCAGGTTAAGTCGCGTCCTCAATCATGCAGCCTTATCTTCTACCATCCCATCCAGACCTTACTTGCTCTGACCCCCTCAGTGTAGTCGACGTCGAGAATCCAACCGTCTGGCAGGTAATCACCGCACATATCGCGTCCATAAAGTCACTGGTGCATCTCCCCGATTTAATCGAGGACCTGGCCTATTCTCTTCACGGAAATGGGAACCTTGACACCCTCTTCCTTCGTCAGTTTCTAGGTCATACCTTTCGGGCCTCCGATCCGGTGGCAGAGCATG
This sequence comes from Amanita rubescens, assembly GCA_015039365.1. NCBI lineage: Eukaryota > Fungi > Basidiomycota > Agaricomycetes > Agaricales > Amanitaceae > Amanita > Amanita rubescens. The sequence continues at coordinate 1,152,770 of WION01000004.1, forward strand.
TCCTGAGCAACGTTGTCGAAGCTGCATTTTCATTGCCTGTCATGTTTCCGTCACACTCCATAAATCACCTGTCCCTGCACAACCCCCTTATGATCTTGACCACTCTCCAGGCTCGATCGCTGGTAGCACACCAGCTCCTAGGCACATTGAAAGCACCTCAAGGTAATGACTGGGGTCCAAACCTCTTTTGCTGGTATTCCATCCCCCAGCCACTTGAGAATGCTGTCACTGGCTACCTCACAACCTTATTCCACTACTTCAAGGAACGTGGTAATCAGTCCTCCTTCGTGAGGATCGAATTTTGCTCAGGTTTAGCAGCTGATGCTCCCTACCATGCGTTCCAAACCTGCCGTAAACATGCTTTTGGCAACCTGGTACTTCAACCTACTGGGATTACCACTGTTCCATTTCCACATGAAACCATTGATTGCACCGTCATTTCCTCCAATGCGTCACCCGGGTTCGGCTCATCTTGTACACAAGAAGAATTCGTGACGGCTGCTTGCCCAGAGTTACTGCCCATCGGAGCCCTTTTGATATCACCCCCTCTTCCACCTGATGCGGCGATATTGGTGCGAAACGTAACTCCAGTATCACAATGGGCTGGGCAAGGCAGACACGCTCGTCTGATTCAGACGCAGAATGGCAGGCCGCATGATTTTTTGCTAATTGACGCGTCGGAGCTAGATATTAGTTCTGCTCGCTTTCCTGACCTGGAACCTGCTACTTTACAGCGTGACCTGCATAAACTACTCGTAGGTTTCGTTGCCTTGCGCAGAAATTCCGTCTCGAGAGTCACATCCCCAATCTGGGGCTCTGGTAGCTTTGGTGGTGACCCAATTGTCAAAGTAATCATGATCGCCGTGGTCGCAGCATTTACAGATCTCCAAGTATGGTTATCTATCGACGAAACTCGTCCCACTACTACACCTGTTAAAACAGTGCTGGAGGTCTTACAGGATTTGAGCAACATATGTCGAGATATGACGGTTCAGGAGGCCTTGTCGATACTCATATCTGACGATGCCCTACGTTGCTGTGACGGATGGGATATTGCTAGATTATTTTCCAGTAGTAGCTTGGGATGACGTAGTCCGGTTACGTAAGCACCATGATACTCATTTCGAATTGGATTGCCGTGCGTTAGACAGCATGAGTGCAATGGACACAGATGAGGCGTCCGTTGTTCTTTCATCAAACACGGCGTCTGGACTCAGTGTATCTTTGTGAGCAACATAATCTTTCTTTCATTATGACATCCTCAACCCTATCAGACACCCCTTACCTATCCTAAACATATCAGAGCATCTTACTCGACGCAGGCTGCAAACGAATGGTTCCAATCCATTTCGTCTGTTGTCAATAGTTACCTTCACAATAGCAGGCTGATGATCTTTTTGTAGTCTTGGGAGCTTTGCTTGGCATTCAAGATGGGCGTGAAGTCGAAATTGTAAACACTTTTGAATTAGCAGCCGTGGATGATGCCGTGGATCACGACTATCTGATTTCCAGGAGGGACCAATGTACGTGAATCTGATGTCCACCTGTACCAGGATGCCCGTTGACACGCGTCGTCCAAGATAAGCAAGTCTTCCCTTCACTAGAATTCATTGGATGGTACACGGTGGCTTCGTATCCTACGACAAGACACATTGCTATTCATGAACAGGTACAGATCCTCTTCTTATGCTACCGGAAGCGCAACGCGTTTTTTCCCTGCCGACATATGCTGATACGCCACTGGTTCAGTTTACCGGGTATTGCTCCACGCCACTCCTACTCCTTTTGCAACCCGGTATTGCACTGGGAACAGGAAATAGCCTCAATGCGCAAGCCCTGCCATTCAAGGCATACGAGCCCTCAATTGAGATTCGAGAGCGAACATCTCGAGCTGTGTATATTGAGGTCCCGTATGCAGTTGAAACGGGCGAGGCAGAACGTATCGCTGTTGATTGGACGGCGAAAGGGGGAGGCACGAGCACGAGTTGTGAGTTTCACCATCAGATATTACGTCGCCGAGCTAGAAGCTTTATTAGTGGAGACGCATTTGCAGACTGAACGATCGGCCGTGAAAATGCTACACGATCGGCTGCTCGTGTTGGTCAAGTATGTGACAGAAGTCATAGCAGGTAATTCGACATTGAGTTAGCGCGTGTGTTGCGCATGCTGAGAAAGATGTCAGGTCAAGCACCAAAGGACTATGCTACCCTTCGTTCACTATCGGCACTTGTTGCCTCGCTGCCTGCAACAGAAAATGTTTCGTTCCGGGACGAATTTGATACAGTTGGGTGATGTTCTACACCTGTTTTGAAGCAGAATCTGAAACGTGACACAGGAGTATGAAGATGTCCAATTGACGGCTATTCTGTCTTCGCTAACAAAGTCTACAAATAATCTAAATGATGTATGTGCCTCGGCGCCCAGCATTGCCTCCGATCTGACACATTTTAACAGTTTGTGGATAAACACAATGTCCTTTCGGCAAGTCGGGATGAACGTTCCGGGGCATCAATGCGTCGGAAGCAGATGGGGAAGCCGGGCGGATTCTTGGGCGACTGGGATCGCCAGCACTAGCCTACATAGCCAGAATGACAATTGAACCGTGTGATTTGCCAAGCATGCCGAATCCTGTGCTTTTTACTCCAGCTTTGTTACCATTTGGGGTAAGCTCTAGTTGGACACGACACGCTTACATAAGTGCGCAGCAGGATCCTATAATGGCTGAGTGGGTTCCGTCTACAGCTTTCCTTCCAACCACCATCTGCCCTTTCGTCCTCCACTTTCTCTTCATTAAAGCACCCCGCAGCCTGCAGTGTGCATAATGTCCGAACACACTCGATCACAATCTGTGGGCTTTGACGCTTTCTCCGACTATCAAAAGGCATTCGCGTCTTTTGATTCCTTTATAAACCCCACTACGGATCCCGTTGCCCCACATCCTGAAATATTCGAGTCAGAAGTTGACTCCAGCCTTGCAGGTTACGAGGGCCCTCTGGACTTTCTGAACAACCCCGTTTTCAGTATTCCATTGAACGACTCCTTTTTCAACAACAGTGCCCCTTCTGCCTTCACCTCTTCTTCAGACTCTGCCTACGACACAGTTTCTACCCGTTCAGAGTCCTTCTACAATTACCCCAATTCGCCGTACCCTCCTTCCTCTTTCTCCTACGTTGATATGGATCTTGGCCAAGTCCATCCTAGAGGTGGCTCCGAATACGCGTGCAGTGCCACGTTAAGTACTATGGACAATGCCGCCGACCCTACATCATTTGGTCCATTGCCACCAACACCACCCCGTAGCCCCATCAACTCTGCCAACAAAGTTTTCGACAGGTCATACGCCAACTCTACCTGTTTCTCTGATTATTCCGGGGCCAGCGGCCCAGTCGCTTCTGAATACTTTTCTTCACTCGAGTTTGGGGCATCGGGCATGAGCCACCCTACTGTTTCTCCGTTGAATGTATCCACGAGGACCTTGGGTCCTACGACAACTGCGATGGAAGAACACAAGATGGATCCTCGCAGGAAACATAAATGTTCCAAGTGCACCCGTGGTAAGATATATTTTACCTTGTGCCCCCTTCGTAAGCTTATATCTCCTTCTAGCCTTCGCCAGGGCGTTCAACTTGAAAACACACATGGCTACTCATGACCCCAACAGGCTCAAGCCACACATCTGTCCCCATAGGAACTGTGCCAGGTCGTTCAGTCGCAAGCACGATCTTGGCCGCCACCTTACTAGCATTCATCGGGATGAAGCAGTGTCGGCGAAGCGTGCCATTGGAGTTGCTAAAGCAGATAGGTCATGGTGTCAAACTTGTGGAAAGGGTGGATTTGCAGGGCGAAGTTCGGGATGCAGTTGCCATGACATCAAGTAAATGGGTCGTTGTGATTTAGCCGCTGAGTAAGTGTTTATGTATCAATCGTTGATGTGTTCTGAACATTCGTCAGGATATCGCTTCCAACTTGTCCGACGCCCCGCGCGCGCAGGTTTTGATGCCTTGTAGGCACCTCGTTCGAAGTGTGTCATGTTTCGTACCGCCTCATTATCGTGTTGGCCCCGTGACGGACATGATCTCGTTCGAACCATTCATTTCGTATATGTCATTATCCCAACCTTGGTATCGCTCCGTAGCCCCTGACTGTGATGCCTCACAGTTACCAGTATGTATACCCTTCCGAACGGACTGACATTCGAAATGATCGCTCTTTGTCGAACAATTCCCTGTTTGCATTCCTTTTCTTTGCCGAGTTATGTGCTTTTGGACTGTTCATTCGACAGACTTGATCCTTCAGTCAGTGTTAGTCTCGAAAATTATGAATGTACTTCTTTACGTCTATGGCTTGCAATTAAAAAGTTTGTGCCTTTACCAGTAATATATGGGTGACACAAACAGTGTCAATCTCAGTTACGGAAGAACATCAACCACGAACTATGGATATCGTCGACTTACACCCTCCTGATGACTATAGCCATCGCTTTTTCATCTGGCACGAATGGTTACAGGCTCGTCATTAGTGCTAGGGAGTCGCCGAATTCATCTCATTGCTTAAATTTCAGGTCAACGGACCACTTACGACTGAAAACGTGTTCGAGTACTTTGCTACCTCCATGTTCTACGATAAACAAAGCAACAATCAAGTGCTGCGCATGCAGACCATGCATACCGGACAATCCATTGAAAACGAGGCCGAGGAGCTCAGGTACGTGGGATGTCGTGTCAACATCTCGCCAGCTTCTGAGTGGGTATAACAGGCGATTTACTGGAATAGAATTTTCTCTCGTGCATTCCCAGCCTCCTTCTTTCTTCGTGATACAGAAGCGCGAACGCTTGTCCCCTGACGAAGGTGGGAGCTAGCATCGTGTTGTGGCGTATAGCTTGTTAATACGTAGGTCAGTCATACCGCTTGCGTCATATTTTATCATGAACAATCGCATATACCAAGCGCCGGATCTCTATACAGTGCTTTCCAATCGACTTGTAAGGGAAATTTTCTGTGACTGTATATTCTCCGCGGCTAAACTTGTAATAGCTCACGTCGCTGCATTCCCTCCAAGCATCCCTTGATACGTTACGCAAATACAGGCCAGATTACACACCGCGAACAGGATTTGCATGGCCTATTGTTGACCCTTCCGTATCAGAGGAAAAGAAAAAAACAGAAGACGAAGAAGCCTCGTCCATCTCTGATGCCGAGACCACAACTGAAATACCAGCCCGAAAAGATAACAAGAGGCGACAACAGAACAATTTACTACTCCTAAATGCTATGCGCACAACAGCTGCGCATATGAAGACATTGCCCCCATCGAATAATCTCTCATCCGCAGCAGAAGGTCCCGTTCCTTCGTCAACTGTACTATCGACTCGACCCTTGTCACCATCTACTCCCGCACCTACGTCCTCCCGCGGGGCGACACCTCATCCGTCGTTAGGTGCATCAGCGCCGGCCGCCGAGGGTCAAAAAGCTCAAACACATGCCAGAAAGAAAAAGAAACGTAAGCTGCCGACGGCCCCCGGTGCTTCATGCTCACGCTTCTTATTTTTCTCGTGTAGGAAGCTCACTTGCGCCACCTCCTGGATCCTAATCATTTTCGAGCACAATACCGGAATATATTTTGCTAAAAATACAGATAGTCTCCTTAATGCCGAGGCTAGCTTTGTACTCTTCCCTCACAATTGCTAGCGATACTTAAAAATGCTATCAACTAGGAGTTAACAGACATCGCTATCTAAAACTCCGTGTCCGCCGGCTATTACACGAATTCAACTTACCACTGTTGGTCGACCCTCATCTCGTACCGACTCCCGCGAATTTGCCTGTGAGCCAAGTCAATGGAGTAACAGCGTTTGCACCTCGAGGCCCCAGCCCACTTCCTACTCCAAGCGATAATGGGTTAGATGATAAGAACGATTCCTTTCTAGCTTTTGTTGCATTTTGGACTGAAAGGGAGCTTTATTGTGCAACGTAAGGGGATGTACAAAAAATTAAACTTACCTCCTGTGGATATCTCTTCCACATTTGTTTCCAGAACTATCCCACCTTGTATAATTTCTGCAAGTATGTGGTGTACCTTTAGAACAAGTAAATAAACGAATATTACCCTCCGTATGAACACACTGTTCACCTCGTCAAAGTGAAAGACGAGATCCAATTCGCATACATTTTCAAATGCCCGATCTAGCGATTCGACAAATACCTGTTTTAATATGGTTGATTGATTACAAGCTTGAACCGTCTCTGACGTACGAACCTGTATCAAGTCCAGGACTCCCAGCTCGCTTTCAGAGCCGTCAACGACGAACACGAAATAGAGCGTAGCGTAACACCGGTATACGACTCTCCACCTTTCGTCAGGGCCATCTCTCGGTCCGGCCAGGAATTCCTCTAGCTCCGGAGCATCGAGAAAGTTGCAAAGTCCAGCTGGTCGAGAGACGATGAGGGAATATATTTTCTGCACAAGCGTTTGCGCGGACTGGTGAAGTGGCGAGTAGAACTTTGTTAGACGGGATACGCCAGATGTGTTGACTGGAGAATCTGCATAAGTTTCAAGGCCCAGGGCAAGAATAAGTGGACGCAACAGATCAAGACGGCATGGATCATGACGGAAGTACGGCAGGACTGTTAATTTGTGTTTGACTCACTACAGGCAGGGCGGTGAATTCATGATGTCTGGAATAGGGCTGAAATAGCAACAGAATAAATAATTTCATGTTAGTAAAAAATGATTACAAAATTCAGAGAAATGATGCATTTCAGGTACAAGTTTCTGATATAATTCTAGCTGCCACTAAACGGCGTGGTAGTGACTAGTACGTGATGTGCGCCGAAAATGTCAAACAAACCAAACAATGAACAGAACTGTCTCTCCCACAATCTAGCGCAACGTCGGAGTCAAGTCAACTAATCCAGAGGTTTTACGCCTCACAGAGGCATTGACAAAGTACTACATTCTCATTGAAACTTGCTCTCAATGTGTTCGAATTTTACCTAACAAATCGCAACTTTACAAAGAGGCGGTCGGGAAATGGCGACGCCGCTCGGAGTTCTATCGGCCGTCCCGGGGGGATGAGGCTGCAAGGGAGAGGTTCTTCTCCGCTGTAGACAAGGCTTGCGAAACTGAGTCAAGAGCCCCTGAAAAGTGTGTTTTCAACTCGCTGCGTGATGCCCTTCTCAATACTGTATCTTCCCAAGTTGCTATCTGATTGTTTTTGCGTGTTCGGCAGCCATTCAGGTCATTATGGACCAAGATTTTCCGAAGCTATGCGAGCCTGATCGCTGCCATATTCTGAATGGATCTCAACAGCTTTCGTATGTATCTAGTGTACTAACATCGTTTTCTATACATTAACATTCATGCAGTGCCGAACGACTCAATCCGAACATCGCTTTGGCGTCTACGTCAAGTTCGAGTGCAGCTGCACGGTTTCCGCCTCATCTGGTGTCTGCTTTCTTCCCAGCAACTCGACCAAAACAAGCTTTGGGGGAACTTATTGATAAACAAGTCTCTTACCGAGATCCCAAGAACGGAAAAACCAGACAATGTACCGTGACGGACTGTATAACAAGCCATGTTAGAGGAACATTCTATGTGATTACAGATAGCGATGGATGGGATGAGGAGGTCAATGAGGATGAAATGTGGAATTTGCTGGACAAGACTCTTCAGCATGAAACTGAAAAATAAATAAAAATCATCCTCGCTCTACACGACTGCAATCATACATATGCAATATCCAACAGGAATATCTGAAATTCTCCATTCAGGACTCGAAATGCAACTTCCTGTATAACACTCTCAGGCTGCTCGCAACAGGCCTCCTGTATGCTCTATGATCAAAACATTCTACTCCTGGTTCCATTAATGCTCGTGTAGCATCGTACTGGTGGGTATGGGTACGGGATTCTTTGATTATATCCGTACGTAATCCATAGGATATCGTATAGGGTACATGTGGAAAGTTAGACATGTACGCCCGAAGTTTCAATATATCATTTCCGACAGGTATCTGGATTCTGAACCTAAAGGCCTAATACTAGTAATAGTCAACACGCCATAGGAACCGAACAGGCAAGGTCGTGGCCGCCGTAAGCCGACGCTTATCTAGTAACATAATATCTGCGATCAAAGGCTACATACACTGTACAGATTCGGACGCATTTCAATCTTGTTCCAAGTTGACATCATAATCGTACTCGTCCATCTCTTCATCTGTGCCCTCAGCTTCAAATGCACTCCAGTGATCCACATCTATCGTACTCCCAGGGAGCATGGACCGCCCCTCTGCTTCCTCTTTGGGCATCGATGTCGATTTATATGAGTCCGGAAATATATTTCAGCCCTGCCTGTGACTGTAATCTACTGTACTAGACTATAGGAGTAAGTAAGATACGCGTCAATGGTGCACTATGTGTCTCGCGGTAGTTTCCATTCAGGCTGTAGCCTCCCCGCAAGACTACTGACAGGCCCGGCTAATCCACCCTGACTCTTAAAACTCTCCAGGAAATTTTTAATGAGATTATAGTCGATGTTCTCTGCGACATCTTCGTCGTCCTCGTCGCGCTCGAGTGTTGCTCTAAGTTCAGCTTCCATTGCTGCTTCAATGTCTTGTTCCTCTTCTTGGATCGTAGGTTCTTGAATTCTACCCTTTCCTTTTACGTCGGGCCTTCCAGCTTTCGTTTTTGGGCCTCGTGCGCGGGCTAGCTCCTCGTCCATAGCTCTCATAACAGCCTCGAAGGAGTCGAGAGTTTGATTACCAGTTTGTCCGGGGGCAGGCGTCACTTTTTCAACATCTACTTCCTTGTCGGCCGCAGCAGGTCGTTTGGGGCGTTCAGCTCTGGACTCCTTGATCGTCGCACTTGCAGGTAAGAACGCTGAACCAAATCAATATCCGCTGGCTTGGTACTTCAATCTGCTCACCTCCACGACTTTTTCGATCACGGATTATCTCGTTCCACTGATCATCGCTTATTCCTAGAGCTTGCCTTGAAAACTCCAAGAACTCTTCCTCTTCTTCCTGCATGTCGATTTCGACTTCTCCAACAACTTGCGGCATTTCTTCCTCTGATTCTTCGTCCTGATCCTCTTCGTCTGTCTCATCATCCGAATCAACCCCTTCGTATTTGTCACGAGGCAAAATTGGAGGTCTGATCGGCTTCTCTTGAGCGGTGGAAGTGTCTACTTTGTCAGTTTTGATGGTGGCTGATGCTACTCTTTGCGAGCTGCTAAATGAGGGTGGCATCTTTCCATACTCTGAAGGTTCCAGGGCCGGGACAAGCTTGTCCATAGCTGCCAGCCTCTCAGCATCGTCCATCTCCTTTTCGTCCATCTCAACATCGGACTCCTCTGAATCTGCTATCTCCTCATCGCTGAATTCTTCGTCTGAAAACTGTTCACTGAATTTTTGTAAGCTAGGTTTGGTATACAGCAATGTAGAAACTTACTCCTCAAATCGGGCCCCCTCAATGTCTCCTTCTCCTTCGACGAACTGTTCCACCTTCGTTGCCAGTTCCTGCAACTTTGCTGCCTGTGCAGACGCCAAACGGTCCTCTGTTTCGGCAGGTTTGTCAATATCCATTGTGTCGCTTGGTCTTCGCGCTTCAACATTTGACGATGCCATCGTCTTCTCCAGCATTTCGTCAAAATCCCGAGCGTCGACGTTTAGCCATTCGTCGTTGTCCTCCTGATCAGGGACATCCGGTAGAACGGGAACTTGGGATATGGCTAGATTTACTTGAGAGGTAAATGATGGTCGAGATGCGCTGCTAGGAGGAAATGAGGATTAGTTATGAGAGGATAGGTCATAAACCTACTCTTCGCGGCGTGCTTTAATGTATACAGATGCTGCCTTATCCTCCAAAGCTTGCCATAATTCTGATCCTTGCATCTCACCCTTAAAGTAGTCTGTCGAGGCAAGATTTTGCAGATACTTGATATAATGGGAGTCGCGGCGCAAGGCGTCTTTATTGGCATCCGCCTACATCATAATGTGTAAGAGGTTATCTTAGTGTGAATGAGGACATACAGATGACTTGGCAGATTCAGCTGTTTCAACGGCATCGTGTCGATTTTTTGTTTCTTGATAAAGCATTTCAAAGCCAACGGCCTATTATAAACAGTGAATGGACAAGATCCGCACAGAAACCACAGACATACAATTTTCATTCCGACATCCTTCCACCTCCATTCCTTAGTTCCTTCCTTTTCTTGCCAACGTCCAAATATCTTTGGTGGGAAGAATTTTTGTCCGACCAGTTGCGCATACGCTGTCCTCGTCAATCTGACAGGCCTCAGTACTGAAGTATGAGGCGGGAAGCGGGTCATTCTGTGCGCAGCCTACTACGCTGTGAAGAACGGCAGATGAAAGGACTAGGGTACATACACGAAGTTGTATGGCATCTCTCGTATAAAAAGTCTCCACAGCTCTCTGTACCAAGGATGGGTTGTCTGCCAAGGCCCTAGCAATATCAACTGGAATCCACGCTTTCATAACGTGAATGTGATTTTTCAGGTCCGTTGGATATCTATGTACGTTAGAAAAGTGCGCGTGTGGGCGGCAAAGTTAAGCGTACCCAGATATCCGCCGCCAAACAAGCTCCTCCACTGCGGCGGGCGCGAAGGTGTCTTGATCTGGATCTCTGACCGGCTTCAGAGCGTCCTCGGCGGAAATCCACTTGCCATCACTTTCGTCTTTCCATTCTTCATCGTCACTTTCAGGAAGACCTGGTAACTTGCGACGGTGGACTCTCCTAGAGGAAGGAGATATGTGTGAGAGGGGAACGAGATGCAGGCGTGAGTTATAAATCCAGACCTAAACGCGAACAGAGTGAATAACGAGACCTCTCACCAGACAGACAAAGGTGGGGCGCACCCTGTTTTCAGAGTTTGAGGGTTTAACCCAGGAAGGCAGAGCTTCCGCTCCTTCTATGAGAATAAATTCACCGTCTGAGTCGAACACGCTACACATGTCAATGAGACTGCGATATCCAGGTTCGCGAAGATGAGACGCACGAGATGGCAAGATCCCATTTTGCGCTGATTTGCTTTAGCAGCCATACGACCACCCACTCGTCGTCTACCGAGTCGCCGACACGCATCGTTCCTTGAAGCAAGTACCGGTCTGAATCTTCTGGGTTTTTGGTTACCTTGAGCTCGAAGGAGTCGCGGTGCCATATGAAAGCTGGGAGTAAATCGTCTAAAAATGCAAGGACCGCGGCAGCAAAGGATGACACTGCTTCGGCGTCTGCGAGAGCAGCAGGTGGATGGAGTGCATACTGGAGAGTGTCATCTGCGATGGCGGGCGGGCGATTGAAGATGTCCATCGGGATGACGTAATCAGTATGGCGTCGTTCAACGACCGGTCACTTATCGCTGTCATCGGCGACGAGGACTCCATCACCGGTCTGCTGCTCGCTGGAATCGGTCATGTAAACCAATTACAGAAGAAGAATTTTCTCATTGTCGACCCAAGTACCTCAATTCAACCTCCCAGCCTCGCTTGTTCACTAAACCAACTTCCAGAAACACAGGTCTCCGCAATAGAGGCAGCGTTCCAAGAATTCACAGAACGTAAAGACATCGCCATCCTCCTCATCAACCAACATGTGCGAGCCAGTCTGTCGTCTTGCACTTTCTCCTCTTGACATTCTGTAGATTGCGGAAAAGATCCGACCAACTGTGGACAAGTATCATCAGGCATTTCCAGCCGTTTTGGAGATACCGTCCAAAGATCACCCATACGGTATGTCGCGCCGTAGTCCCATGTATACCCCGGCTTATCTTCGACTAGACCCATCCAAGGACTCCGTCCTTAAGCGAGTGCAGAAACTAGTTGGAGATTGAGCGACTCACTGTATACTAGTATTGGCATAATAGATACGGTATCACGTTCATGTATACATGACTTATATGTTACATTCAAATGGGGGTCTATGTAAATGTACTCCACCTCATGACAGGCTCGTTGTCTCCGATGCCTGGAGTTCGCTCGATGAAGATGCGAACGGGATTAGGATGGCCAGTACCTGCAAAAACAAGGTTAGAAGGGGGTCAAAGAACGGACGCTAGATCTTACTAGGCATATCCACTAGTAGATATCTAAACACAAAGTAACCCTGCTCATTCTGGTTCTAGTCAGTCAAGGCCCTTCTCCAGGGGAATGGATTTACTCTTACCCGAATTAAATCGGCGTGTACCTCTCCGTCTGTAAATGTCTGACCGCGCGATTTGACCACATCTCCTATTCTCTTTGATCCCCGAAGTGATGAAAACATCCCTGCAATGTCCCACGTCCATCTATCATCCTTTTTCTGTGTGTTGGCCGCTCCCTGCGGAGCTGGCGGCAGTGAAGGCATAATCTGCTTTTCCATCCCACTCAGATACCTAAACAGGTCCCGTAGCTTCTCCAGCGCGGCCTCCGCCTTATCCTTTGACCACTCCAGTGACTCATCGAGGGTCAGATTTGATACCTTCCCATACTTTTCTTCAGCCCACTCGTTCGCCTTTTCGAGCAACGACAGTTCAGACTGCGGCTGCGTCCACCCTTCCGGTTTGCCTTGCACGTAGAAGGTTAAAATCATGTGTTCGTTGCCATAAACGTCCACCATGACTTGAGATGTTACATGTCTGTTCCGATGACGAGGCCGATGATCCAAAGGTGGATTATTGTGGAAAGCTAATGGCCCGTTCATGTACTTTGCAATCTAGCCCAGTATAAATCGAGTTTCATCTCGAAACGGACAATGGGGCTGACCTTGGGCGAAGCTTTAATGCGCTCACACGCATCGTTGTACAGTACGGTTGGAGAATTCTTGGAGAACAGCTCCGTGCCAACAGAATAGAGGAGCAGCGCAGATAACCCTGCACCAATGAAAATGACGGTTAAGTTTGTCGTCCTTTCTGTCGTTCGCAACACTGAATTGAACATGGTCAGCTGGTGGAACAACAAATCGTCTTTTTCACTAACCCTTTCCCCTAGCACTCAACTCTGACCACTTCTTGACTTTCTCGCCCTGTTTAAGTGCATCCGTAGGTATCCCTAGTTGGAACGGTCCAACCGTATCTCGCGCAGGAATTGAAGGACCTGACCGTTGTGTATCCAGAGAATGGGACAAGGTTGAAGATGCACCGATATCGCGGTGCGTTGCATAGCGCCCTCTCGGAGCCGTAGATAGATTTCGAAGCTGAGCTAACCTCCACAGATAACCTGAGCATCGAAGTGGTTGTGGAATGGAGCACATCACGCTCATGGTGCACTCTTACACACACTCACATCCAAATTTAGCCACACAACCTCAAGTTAGATAAAAGTTCACAGGAGATAATAATAGTAACGTAGTATGACAGTGACTGTTAATACAAAGAAATCGACAACAATTTTACGACCGTTCTCCACGTAGTCTACGAGCCAATGCTAGATCCTTCGGCTGAATTGTTACACGTTTTGCGTGGATGGCTGCCAAGTTAGTGTCCTCAAATAATGATACAAGGTAGGCTTCCGCTGCTTCTTGCAGTGCCATCACAGCGGATGATTGGAATCGAAGGTCAGTCTGGCAGGCATTATCAATACCTTTGAAAGGAAATTAAAAATAAATAAAATGCATACCTTGAAGTCTTGTGCAATTTCACGGACAAGACGTTGGAAGGGTAACTTGCGAATGAGCAGCTCAGTGGATTTCTGGTAGCGTCTAATTTCACGCAGAGCGACCGTTCCTGGCCTGAAGCGATGTGGCTTCTTAACACCACCAGCCGCGTTCTAACGATGATGATGATGAGATAAGTTGTCTTGTCATGAGGTTGTAGGGATACTCACCGCAGCGGTCTTGCGTGCCGCGGATTTTGAAGCGAGTTGCTTACGAGGAGCCTTGCCTAGGACATAGCGTTGACGATGATGGTCTAACGAACACGACCATGACGACATACCTCCAGTAGATTTGCGAGCAGTTTGTTTTGTGCGGGCCATGTCAAAGTAGGCGAGTGACAGGTAGTTCTTTCGGTGGTGTTGGTGGTAGGAGATTAACAAGGAATTGGAATTGCAAACAAACGAATGCCGCTTTTATGGCGTCGCGTAGAATCAACGCGTTTGTCGGCACGTGATAGAGCGCGTTTCGGTCACGCGTCGCGTCGCGTTTGTTGGTCGTCGTCCTAACTTGTACAAACAGAAGGGACTTCCGCCCCGGATCAGCGCTCGACTATCCGAAGACAGAAAGCTGGAAATACTGTAACTCTGGGTCCCATGATACAGTCAAAGCCATCAAACCGCGGCCAAGTGCCCGTTACTTCGACGACTCTTATGCTCTTAGTTAGGCTCGCATGAAAAGTCGATTAGCCACTACTATGGGTCACCGTCTTAGCTCCTTAGATTTTGCTATCTCCAACAAGTAGCAGAAAATTGGGGCACTTACCTTGATGTCACTTGGCTCAGCTTGTCACCTACCACGGGACCGCGCAGCACCGCATTGATATCATCTATGCTATCTAGATATTTATTACAATCGATCGTAACATAGAGTTCGCGATGGCGAGATAACGTTTATACTTGGTCGACCTTCACACTAGGCGTGGATCAATGTGCATTGTGCGGGGCACTCATCATGACATATCTGGTCAAGAATGCATGCATTCCAGAATGAATCAACAACGTGAATCTTCGAATGTTCCAATTTTAATAAACGCTATCATGACATCGTAGTTGGTGGTGGTCTGATGGTATGGATAAGATAATAACAACAACTCTTTGTTCTAGCGAGATAAAGAATGAAAGGAGGCCGATCGATTCAGCGAGGGTGGAAGTGTGAGAGAGATACAGTTATTCTTGGGATGGTGTTCCCATGACGCTGATCAAACATTCTTCGACAGGCGAGATGACTGGTTATGGGCTTCGTGATTGTCAGCCGCAATCCCCGACTTGAAAGACGGGCATCCGGTACACTTTATATCGGACCGTTCGTATGTTTTTCGAGGACGGTGAACCAGTTTTGAAATCAACTTGATCAGAAAAGAAATGGAAGACGGTTTAATATCAGGTACATCAGCTAACCGCATACGCATACAATTAGATATAGAATAGATGTAGATGAGTCAACATAGCCCTTCGAATGTTTAATATATCAACGATCAAGCGCCGCGTTGCAGGAACCAATGGAAGGAGTGATAACTACGGAGCTTGGTGAACGGCCTCCTTAAGGCATCGAGTGCGACTGGCGCTGTTGTGAGGCGGAGCCGGGTGAGCACGTGTAGGACACGCGCAGCAACGACGAGCGGGGTTCGAGCGGGCGTGAGATCGGGCTTGTATTCAAGATTCGCCCGTGACTTAGTACTCAGTCTTCAACCTCCCAAACCCACCCGAGTCTCTCAGCTCAATCATCGAGCGCTAGACAGGGGCCCAAGTTGTTGTGGAAGAAGGGCACGTTGTGTGGGATCAAAACCTTGAAACGAGATTGCGTGAATGCCTGCCGTTTGCCTCGCCTTCCGTGCCTTCTTAACCTCACCTTCTCTCTAGGTCGTCACTTCCCCTCTTCTGTCACCTCTTTCTGTTGACCGGGGACTTCTGCCTCACGATCCTCACGCTTTCCCCACATTTTTATACCTATCTTGCGCCCTATTGCCTACTTTCTCTATCTATCCTTCAGTTGCACAGCTCTCCCTGCTGCCCGCGACTGCAGTTTGTTTATCTCATCAATCATTGGAGACACCCCATAACTTTTTCTTAATTCATTGGTACTTATCACCGCCTCTCTTTCTCGAGGCGCTCTCACCCTTCAAACTTCCCAGTTTAAATGCAAGTAGCGCTCACGAATTCTTCAACGACAAAGGGCTTCTTTTCTAAGGCAACGGACGACTTATTACCACCTATATCACTAACGAAAGACACGTTGAATTGGCCTCTCGTACACGATCCAGAAGGTGAAGTGAATTTAGAGGTACTGCTTCTTTACCACGTGTCCGTCCGTCCTCTCTCTCGCTCACTCCGCGTTAATAGAACTGGCATCTTTCCTCTTCTGACGATTCCACTCCTCTTTTTCGATCTTCTGCCCGTAGAACATTCTCAACAAATATTCAAAATTTTCCATTGCCCGCTGCAATGTCTCGCCTGGATGGTAACCCCCCAGAACGTGCCACCGCCGGCACCCAGCGCTGGAGATTTAACAACAAAGGTCAATTCCTAGACCATGAAGCTCATAGCTGGGATATTGCAGACGATATGACTCGACTCAAGCTCGGTGAAGTGGGCGTCACAGCCGAGGAGGTCCCTGTTCAGACTCCGCCAAAGTCCAAACTAGCAGTTGCGCAGCTTGGCGAGGGAAGTCCTCTCAATTCCTCCTCAACCAGTGCTGGCTCGTCGCCTCAAACTCCAGATCACCAAATAGCCATATCCCACTCACGGGGCTCTTCAACCGATACGTCTATCTCCAGCTGTCAAGACTCTTCCGTATCAACCGCCGGCAACACGTTGCAGGCTCATGCCCAGATGCAATCGATTAATTCCGCTGAAGCAAAAGAGCGCCCTCATTCCTTTACCGGTGGCTTGTCCAACACTGATCTTCGTCGCTTGCAACAAGCGAGCGATGTCAACGATGTGGAAGCACAGAAACAGCAGGCATGGATGCACGGCCAACAATATCTTGATGGCTCGAACACGTCAGAACTTTCATATCCGTCGCTTGTGAATCATATTCACGGCCCTCAACCCCAACCCCATCCGAACTTGTATCGTGCAGGGTTGCAAGCGAGTAGTGCTCCCCGCGCTGCGGCTAGGGAAGACGGAACCATGGACTATGGCCTTCGCGATTATGGTACCGTTGCTCAAGGAACCTCATCTGCACTGGCGATAAACGCCTACGTTGCCAGTCAGCCTGGCGGGGCCGCACTAGCATATCGTCAGCCACCTCGTGGATATCCGCAACAAGGGCTGATCGGCTCTCCTAATATGGGCTACCAAGGAAGCCATCATGCTGCACATCTTTCCCTTGGCAGCACTCAACAATTGTATGACATGATGCTGCCCACACTCGCCGATACCCATCCTGCGATTGCTCGTGTCCAGCAACAGCACAACGCATTCCGTGCTACTCATCACCATTCTGCTTCTGATCCATCTGCCATGCGGGATCCGGCTACCCTGGCGCTGCTCACTGCCAACATGACCGGCTTTGCACCGCCTTTACCCTTGTATCAATATTTTGGGTCTCAGGATGCTTATCCTCGTCCCGATGTGACAGCTGCACAGCTTATGGCCGCGCGCTTGCAACAATTCGGCGGTGCATACGGTGCAACGCAAGCCACCCTCGGCGTTGATAACACTGTCCCCATTGTTCCCCAGGGGAACCAACATCAACTCGGGCCGAGTGCTAACAACCGCAAGCTCAACCTGTACAAGACCGAGTTGTGTCGCAGCTGGGAAGAAAAGGGCACATGCCGCTATGGTACAAAATGCCAGTTTGCTCATGGAGAAGACGAGTTGCGGAGGGTGTCCAGGCATCCCAAGGTGAGCAGGCATTAGCATTATGCAACCATGACTTAACGTCTATTAGTATAAAACGGAAATATGTAGAGTAAGTTGATGATTTATCCCTTTTTGGAAGCCATCTCTTACCGTTTGCGTAGACATTCTGGGTATCGGGTTCTTGCCCTTACGGAAAGCGATGTTGTTTTATTCATACCGAAGTACCCACTTCCGGCAATTCAAACGCCGGAAGCAGCGCCGGCGCCGACAGTTCCACTTCTCAGTCAAATACCGATGGGCGCGCTCGTTCAATGAGCACAAATAGCGACCCCAATGATACCTCAATTTCCCTCCTCGCTCGCATTTCGGCGAAGCGAAATCAGGAAACTAATAATTCAACGCCAGTCGATAATGGTGTAAAGAATATTTCATTCGCCCGCCCACCGACTGGTTCTCTCCGGGTGGACACGTCTTCCCTCGACGGCCCTTCCATCAAGCAGAACAAATCTGCATATCCGTCATTTGCAAGCAACGGCATTTTGTTGCCCGCAGCTGATCATATCACTGCAAAATCCCCGGGACCAGTGACAGCAGGCCCAGATCTTGGAAGACATAACGCAGCACGTCTAGAGATCGTCGGTTACAATGTAAATTCTCGTATCCCTTTCGATTGACTTCTTTAATCATGACGTTTGCCGCTCCACAGCCACGACCGACGAGAGGCAGCCCATCATCTAATAATACTATTCGTCACTCCTTCAACGGCAGCGACGTCGACTTGAACTTTAAACAGACACCCCAAGCCTCTAGCCAAACGACATACAACATGTCACCCATGGACAGCGTAACAACGCCGCGAACAACCGGCCATGTGCGTGCTGGCAGTGCCGGAAATTGGGCAAGCCTCCCCCGCGGCGGTCACTTGTCTGGTTTTCCACACGGTTCAAGCCAGGCAGGCGATATCATCGTTAACACGAATACGCCCTGGTCTAATGCGGAACTCGCGATAGGCTCCACTAGACTCAGCGAAAAGGCTTGGGCTTAAATGATATATATCCCAGTCACCGTCGTCCACTTTAAGCCAAATTCTGTACAATTCTGATTCTTGTTTATGCTGCCGGTCGGACATTGTAGCTCCATCTTTGACCCCGTATGACCCCTCTCTCACTTATTCCTGATCACAAAAATCTTTCTATGATCTTTTATCGCCTATCGATTTCTGGCCAACGTCTTGATGCCCATTCTACGTATCTTATCTCTCAAGTTTTGCATCGCATTGTCGTAGTCATTAGCAATCGTGTTTATTCCATCTCATTCTCATTTTCAGTCTTATTCTTGTCAATGTAATGTATTTATGATGTCTTTTGATCCTCCAATGTGATGAATATCATATTGGTATATTAACACGATCCCACAGGAAAAATTAAAAAGAACCAGTTATAAGCCCAAATCGCATAATTCCCTCCGAAAAGCCGCCATTCGGCAGACAGCATAACTAATATAGTCAAAATCAGGTTGCCCAACGTTTCCTTCCACATCCTCTCTTGCCTGAACGATGCCCCAAATGGCCCACATCGCGTGGGACGCTGGGCTCCAATAGCGGACTTGTTCATCCAATTTGATGATCGAGGCCTCGCTATCGAGATCTTCGAAGGAGCTTCGTTCCAAATATGCTTTATAAAAGTTGCGACGTTCATCGACCGATGGATACTTGGAGAAATCGAGGAGATGTGGCGTAGAACCATGATAATCAGCCGTCCATTCGTGGAAATGGTTGGCAATATCGTATGAGGCAGGGTTGGGACCAGCATATTCGAAATCTACGACAATGATCTTTGGGAAAATTCGAGTTAATCTCCGAGCGAATCACGGGAACACTTTGACGCCAACTGACCTGACGGTGGTCTTCGAGACCCTTCTCTGCTCGCTTCAACCTTAAAAGGTTACCATACTGCGTGTCATTATGTGCGAACACACGCTGACTGCCATTATCCACGTCATCTACTTTGCACAACCAGCGCATGTACTTAGCCCATTCGTCTCTGAACCTCCCAAGGTCCAATTCACGCTTGGCAGTCTGCAGCACGCCCGGCAACTCTAGCACCTCCTGTGCAGGGCTAATCCATGCCTCGATATTCTTTGAAACACTAGTTTCCCGGGTCGCACCATACTCTCCGGGAGACATCTCAACATCTGATATCTCAACCGAATGGAGTTCTGCCATACGGGTCCCGATCCAACGACTGATCTTCGGATTACGGATGTCGGTTGACGTTAATGTGGTAGACTCAAAGTATTCTTCGATACGGCCATTTTCAAATGTACCGTATATCCGGGGTCCAATATTGTATTGAGAGGAAAGAACATGGAGCGTGTGCAATTCATTTGCTCGTGAAATAAGGGTCCCTGATGAGGGGCCATAAATTCTGAGAAGAAGAGTGGGGATATGATGGAAAGTGGGACACGACACAAAGAAGACTGCATTCGTTAGTGAACCTGACACCTTGTAGACGACAACGTGATCTGGTGTAAGTTCTGCATTGGACCAGTGGAGGATACCCAGTGTACGACAGCACGCTAGTAGTCGTGAGACGAAAAAAGCAGACTTGTAGTGTCTAAAATAGCATCAATCAATATGATGAAAGTTGCCAAGATTGAATCAAACCATGAGCGGCACATGCCCAATCTATCGGCTTGACTCTGACGACCTGGCGCCATTAATGAGAACGAGAAAGTCCTGCTCACCTAGCATCGAGCTTTACACGGGCATGACAAATTTCATTTTTAGCACTCGAGATAGCCTTCCGCTGCTGCGCTCCGCGGTTGTAGGTTGTTACGGGGACATAAGCAGAACGTAATTTTGTTTTCACAAGCTCGAACGCGGAGCTAATGGCCGCTGCGTGGAATTGGAGAGAGGAGGAGCGAGCGGTAGAAGCCGAAATGGGAGGCAAAATGGGGGATTGCATGGTAGGTGAAAAGAGAGAGTAGGGTGATGAATACATGTCACAGTGCCCGCCTTATACTCTCCGACCACATGGCCCGCTATGAATTCCGGGTCGCGTGCACCATATATTAAGTCCCCATTTACCCTCCTCCCTCATTTTACCACCCTAAAAGGATGTGGAACCCTTTCCATAATAGCTATCCTGATTTTATCCTCTGCGTCGTTCAAAGATGACAACTGCATTGAATATGAATGAATGCAAAGACGCAGTCATCACGCATACATCATTATCTGTGTCACGCTTAGCCGATTAACACATGACTCGAACTTTCTGTCGATCCACCCCTGCACATCTACACAGCGTTTCTCTCGTTGAACTTTGAACGCTGTGTTTTCAACCGCTTCTTGCTTGCTCCTCTCGTAACATTGCAGATGACAATTTATCAATTTTCGGTACATAACCGGCCCCATCTTTTTCTCACTATTGCCGGCGGTTGTAACACGGCCAGATCTGAGCCCACAGGTTCCATACGCGCTTATCCTACTATGGATGTAAAGATTACCCAATGTTAACGTGTAGAACATGGGGCATATTGATATCTACTTCATCATATCACGCAGTAAGCACGCAGGTATTCCCCATCAGTCCTAAGCGCCGCGGTGAAGAAAATTTCGGCTGGTACTTAGGGAACCGTTGAGATTGTGCACTGAGGTCACCGGTCCGTGTAGTGGCCCTCAAGTTGCTTTATTTTGCCTAGTATATCTTATCAGGTCGAGGTCAAATCATTACGGCATAATACAATGACATCCCGCTGATGGATGCTGGTGTCACATGAGTCAACATCGTCACCGGAATACGAGCCGGTCTCAATCGGCATATGTACAAGGTTCATTCCCAAAAAAAAACCCAAAAAGAAACAAAAAGAACGGTATACTACATTTCGGTAAGAGGAAGGGTCATGCATAATGCATGTTTAGAACATGAACGTCCCGTGGGACACGGCGAAGTTGTGCGGATTTTCAAAACTTTGTCAAGGTCGATCTTCCGCCGCTGTCTGTTCAGAGTGGACGGATTTAGTATCTGTGGGTATATCGATTGGAATCCGACGAATGAAAAGGGACATCTGTAAGTAGGGGCTCAGTGAGAGTCATACACGGCGATGAAACGCACTCACGATAGAAGCAACTCCAAGGCACGGAGAGCAGACAATCCACACTGTCTACCGCTAGCGTGAGAAACGTTCTACATAGTGCATGCTGACATACCTGTATTGACAGCGATACGGCATGCAGGACATGGTTTCTTAAAGACACAGGCTCAAGTGTTTGAAGTTGAGTATAATCACAGAACGACTGTAGAATTTGGGACGAGAGATGCGACGGAAGTTGAGCCCCTATCCTCTCAGAGAAGATAGTACCTGCAACCGCCTATTAAGGTTGTAAGAAACATGGCATTGATGGCGTGGAAAAACATACCAATCCCATTGTGGCACCTGTGAACCGTACAAGGAAGAACGCACTAGTCCCAGACGCGATTTCACGGGGTTTAAGAGTCCGAGTGAAAATCTGATATGGTGCGTGGAAAAGCATGCCAATGCCCACGCCTGCGATGAGAGGAAATAGTATTTGTGCATAAGTCTTGGCCGTCTCGTTAAGTAACACCAAAAGCCCTTTTAAGTTAGGTCAATTTCAATCATTATTCACATTCGCCAATGGTTCCCACCAAAACCCAAAGTTGAAAGGAGTAATCCAAGGGACGTTACGAGATTCTGTCCAGCGGTATCTCCTGTCTTAAATTGCCATGTATTGATAAACCAAGCGACAGGCATGGAAGCCAGGGATGAACCAAGTGAGTATGGGAGCATTTTAAGGCCTGCGTCAAACGGCGTTGATCCATTAACTGCCTGTTGAATAGAATCGGTCATAACGGGGATTCCGAAAAAAGGTAAGCATCGTGCCTGATAATATAACGCTAGATAAAAAGTGCCTGCGTTGAAGGCAAAGTTGTGGAGAAAAGTGATAAGCAGGATCATAACTAAAATCCGTTTCAGTGCCAAGACTAGTGTCCAAAAGATAATGACTAACCTGTCGTGGTATCATTGAACGCCGTCTCTGGGAATAGGCAATCCCTGGTGGTATTTTTCTCATACAACACACCGCATACCAGAGTGACAAACCCGAAAATGATAAAGCATAAGGTTGACGGAGAAGACCCTGAATGCCGTTAGATGAGTAGATTCCGTCCAAAGCTGACGTGTCATACAACTGTTCACGGTAGCGAAGCTGAATCCGACAATTATAAAGCCCGAGCCAAACATAAACAGGAACCTGATTAAGCAAATCAGTCAGATGAACACTCGACCCTAACTTAGCGTACAATCCACCAAAGTCGAATCGTTGTGCGAACGTGCACCACGTCGTTTGCTGCGGGAACTCCACGCCATGCAATGCGCACAGCAAGATCATCATTGCGGCAGCGCAGATCGGGAGATTGAGATAAACTGGGACGGATGAATCGGGGGCCGTGACGGTTATCGAGAATCACTCACAAGCCCATCGCCAGCTGAGAGTACCTTAAAATTGGCGCATCTTGTCAGTATCACGTCTCGTGTACGGGAGCGGATGAAACTTACCACTAAACAGGCCACCGAGCAAAGGGCCAGCAATCGCTGAACAGGCCCAGGTAACGCTCAATGCTTGTGACCATTTCGCACGGTTTTGGACTTCCACGATTTCAGAAGTTACGACCCAGACGGAACTTACAATTCCACCACCGCCTATACCGGCTGGAGCATAGACAGTAAGCGTTAGTACCAACTTTGCAAGATATCAATTGACCTAATGCGCGAGCTGAAATAAGCCATATGATGTTCTGTCACAGGTTGCCATTCAGGGATATGATTCCCCTTGATAACGTTTACAAGCTTACCTGTGCGACACCGCAAAGAAGAGATCCGAGCGTGAAGATGGCCATGCTTGTATATAGAACCGGCTAAAAAAATATTTGCGATAACTTCAGGTTCCCCAACTGATGAGAAAATACCAACTTTTCGACCCACGAGGTCAGATAATTTTCCATATAAGGGTTGGAACGCTGTCTGGGTCAAGAGATATGCAACGCCGACCCAAGTATATTGCGTCTGGCTGGCATGAAGTTCGCTCGCTATCGTTGGCAAGCTTGTAGAAACTATAGTCTAAAGGAAGCATTAGGTGAGCTTGAAATATTTTATTGAGGCCGAAACAAACAGCATCTGTAGTGGCAAGGAACAGGGACATGGCCGCGCTAGACGCAATGTTAGCATCAGCCATGTCGTGACGATGAACAAAAAGATACCCGATATGCGCCACCAAAAGCCGCGCCGTTGAAAATTGCCGTGCCGGCGGAAGAGAGTTTGTTTCTAACGTCCCACATACTGTGGGGCTGACTGTGTTTTCTTCCGAAAAGATGGTAGAGGTGGGCGAGCTGCCAGCCACGCCCGAGTTTTTGGCGGTGCCTGAGACACATTTTGAGGTGGCTAAGGACGGTAAAGCATTCGTTGTGATTTTTTCAATCATCTTTTAGAGTCTAATCGTTTTAGAAAGGAGATGGGGCAGGTATGCACGGCGTTCATTGCCCTCATAACCATCCTCTTAAATACCTCCCGTGTCGTGCTAAAACTCATATACCTTGGGCAGAAATAATCGGAGGATCGTAATCCAAATGTTCTGCTGAGAAATTTCCAAACTTGACAGGGCTGCCAAAAGCGTAATGTAGACAAATGCAGATTTTAAGATCCATAGAGGTTTGGGAGATTGGATTTCGAATGGCCAGATCTGAACTTAACGACGATGCAGGACCGCACCTTGAGTGTGGTTACAAGCACATGCGCCGGAACAGAACATTGATAGAAGGTGACCTGAATTAGCCGAAATGCACCAGATCGGCGAATGGTAATGTCCTCCCAGGTCTATGGGGCAAGTTTAGATCATGATATGTCCGTGTAAGCGCGGCAGGGGCATCTCTTGGAAAAACGTGACTATGTTGATAATAATAATTCCTATGATTATTTGGTCAGCTAAGGATCAGAGTCCACCATTATTGAGATCTAGTCAGACGGAGTTGTGGTTGCACGTAATTCAATTAATCATGCCTCTAGTGTAGATTAGGCTGTTGCACTCTTCTTTTCTTTCTCGTCCTCATTTTGCCTCTCGTCCTCAGGCTTCGACACAGCGTCCGAGTTAACTGTTAAACACATAAGTCGTCAGAACGGACATCCCGCAATTAATAGATACATGCCAGCAGAAGAATATCAAAACCCTAGCAATCCCTTGACGTTTTTCCACGTACGAGACAGCCAGGTCTCATTTGGAGAGGAATTAGCAAATGAAGCCCTACCATTATCGCTCGTAGATCTCGACGTATCTGATGTAACATTTTCCTTGCTAGCTGGATTTGGGGGAACAAGACCCTCGACATCATCGGCGTACGCTTGCAGTAGCTCGCGTTGCCGTATCGTTAGCGATCTAGTAGCGACGGTTAACCACGTCACTACCGTCATTACGTGAAAAGAAAGTCACCTTGGGAGAAGAATATTGAAGGTGACAAAGAGGTCCCCTGTCGCGCCACTAAACGAAGGAGATATCCCTCGACCTTTCAGGACCATTTCCTCTCCTTGTTGCGTTCCCCCTGGAAGACGCACGTCCACTTCGCCGTCAAGGGTGGGTATGCGCACTCGACCGCCTAATATTGCTGTATGCAGGGGTATTTGTGCTTTGTGATACAAATTGGCCCCTTGACGCGTAAACATCTTTGAGGTGGCAACATGGATCCTTACTAAGAGATCGCCTGTTTGCCCTTTTCCTGATGCCGGTGCATCTCCAGCGTTTTGTATGCGCACTGTCATGCCCTCCTCGACGCCTACAAGATTCAATCATCGTCAAGACTGATTATACGTGTGAACTGTCGTTACTCACCTGCAGGAATGGTGACAGTAACTGTTTTTTTGGTCTGGACTTTGCCAACGCCATCGCAATCTAAGCATTGGCTGGAACGAGGTATGGTGCTGCCAACGCCTCCGCAAACATTACACGTACTAGCCATCTGGAAACCGCTGTCTATCACAAAAGTTCGATGGCCTGTTCCTCCGCAGGCGGTACACGTCAAACGTTTGGCACCCTTCTTCATCCCGCTTCCTGAACACGTAGGACAGTTCACAATTGGAGTTATGTTAACTTTTTTGCTCGCGCCCCTGGCAGCTTCTTGAAAACTGATGTTGACAGTTGTTTCCAGGTCAGCGCCTCTCATAGACTCCGAAAAGGGTGAGCGGGCGCGACCACCGCCGAAACTAAAAAGTTGTTCGAACAGATCGGACTGCGCGCCCCGTCCGCCACCAAATGAGGCATTAAAGCCGCCAAAACCGGGGAACCCTTGCGAGAACCCTCCTGCGAACCCTCCTGCGAAATCGCGGCCTTGGGAGAAAGCATTTGGGTCGAAGCCTGGCTGTTGAGACGCCGCACCGTACTTGTCATATTCGGCACGTTTTTTCTCGTCCTTCAGGATCTGCTCATCAATTTGCATAAGGATTGTTGATGTTTTGATAAATCAAGGGACTAACGTCATAAGCTTCTTGTATCTCAATAAATTTCTCTCGCGCGGCTTTGTCGGGATTTGTATCGGGGTGATATTTCCTGGCAAGCTAGTGTGAATGGGTAAGGTGAACGGCGTATACTTTTATATTTATACAAAACAAGCAATACCGAGAAATATGTCTTCTTTATTTCGGCGGGTGACGCATCCTTCTTGAGACCAAGGACTTGATAAGGATCTTTGTGAGAAGCGCCTAGTGGCGCAGTTGCATGCAAAGCGCGCTGTGAAGCAGTTGAGCTGGAGACGACGGCAGAAAGTTTCAAGAGTTACCTTGTCTCCGATACGGCAAGGCCGAGGGGAAGGGTTAAGACATTTGGAACGACAGGTGGTATATGCGCGAGTAGAAGGCCGAAGAGAGTGAGGAGAGCAGAAGTAGAAGGTCAGGAAAGAGGAGAAACGATGGGACAGACGAGGCATTCGCGCTGGCGTTGGAGCGATGCCGAACTTGGAATCCGAAATTTGTTATTTGGCTCTGTTTCAATTTGACTAGTGACGATCCTGGACCTCTTTCGCTTAAGTGCATACAATGCATATACTCATCCCTTTTCCTGTCTTCCATCGACCGCTTTCTGATCTCTCGATAGTCGTTAATAAATATCACTTTGTTTCCCACCACTAGTCCCGAATCACAGATCGTAATCAGATTCTGGGCGCTCGTCACAGTGAATTTCCCCTGAGCGAAAAAAAAAATAAGACAGCCGTTCAAACAACTACCCTTTTCCTACACCTCTGTAATCAATCATGTGTGATCAATCTGGGGCTGCGAATAAACCATACTACCCGCATGCAGGGTGAGGATCGATGATAGGCGAATGACAACGAATGCATGGGGTGTCTGGCTCCCCCCCTTCTGAATTGGTGCACACTGAGGCGTTAAACTGATACGAATCCATATGCTGTAGCCCCTCAGGCCAGTGTCGTATCGCCTTGGCCGGAGGTCTGGTTGTCGCAGGCGTGGGAACCTGGCTTCTAATCAGCCGTGCAACGGTGCAAGTCTGCTGCCGTTTGACCATCCAATTCCTTCCTTTTCTTCCTCTATGGTCATGGGCAGGTCTTCTGTAAAATCAGTCGCGCGTGTCTATCAAGACGTCAACGCTCGTCTAGGCTCCTCGTGGCACGAATATGGTTTGCTCTCTACGTCGTTATATTGCCGGCACATTAGTAACCTCATCTTCAAGACAACCTACAGGTTCAGTGGGGATCCCAAGATCATTATGAAATAGTTAGAAAGGTCGGGCGCGGTAAATACTCAGAAGTACGTTCTTATCATATAGCCAATGGATGTCCCCTTGACCGTTAGTACAAGGTATTTGAAGGCGTGAACGTTGTGACCGAAGAAAAATGTATCATAAAAGTCCTCAAGCCTGTGAAAAAGAAGAAGATTAAGAGGGAAATCAAGATCCTGCAGAATTTAGCAGGGGGGCCCAACATCGTCGCGTTGCTCGATGTTGTCCGTGACCCTGCGTCCAAGATTCCAAGCCTCATAACCGAATACGTTCACAACGTCGATTTTAAAGTCCTCTATCCTCGTTTTTCGGATTTGGATGTACGATATTATATGTATGAGCTACTCAAGGTGATTAAAATCGCTCTATTCGGGGCCAACGCTGATGAAGGTAAACCAAGGCTCTGGACTATTGCCATTCAAAAGGAATAATGCACAGAGATGTAAAACCACACAATGTTATGATAGATCACGAGCGTCGCAAGGTTGGCATCTAATTACTTCATGTAACAAGTTCCTCTTACCTCAGTGTTAGCTACGCCTCATTGACTGGGGTCTTGCCGAGTTTTATCATCCAAGAACGGAGTATAATGTGCGAGTAGCATCAAGATACTTTAAAGGACCGGAGTTGCTGGTTGATTTCCAAGAATATGACTATAGCCTAGATATGTGGAGTTTCGGTTGCATGTTTGCATCCATGGTGAGCTTGTATCATCACTTCCGTTTCTCATATATTTACTTTTGTAAGATTTTCCGAAAGGAGCCTTTCTTCCATGGCCATGATAACTATGACCAATTAGTCAAGATTACCAAGGTATTGGGCACGGATGAGTTATATGCATACATCGAGAAGTACAGCATCCGCCTTGATCCGCAATATGACGAACTTCTTGGAAGGTCTGTTTTGATATGTTGTCAACGAGAACTGATCTCACGTTATTCTAGATATCCAAGGAAGCCTTGGACGAAATTTATCACTTCTGAGAATCAGCGTTTCATCTCTAACGAAGCAATCG
The DNA here is from genome assembly GCA_015039365.1 of Amanita rubescens. Taxonomy (NCBI): domain Eukaryota; kingdom Fungi; phylum Basidiomycota; class Agaricomycetes; order Agaricales; family Amanitaceae; genus Amanita; species Amanita rubescens. The sequence goes on from WION01000004.1 coordinate 1,181,028, forward strand.
ATTTGCTCGACAAACTTCTTCGTTATGATCATCAGGAACGCCTCACCGCCCGTGAAGCCCAAGCCCAACCGTATTTCGGTGCGGAATCTTAGTTATGTGTATATAGTTTGTTTATCTGACATGTTCTAATAGACCCCGTTCGGACACCGTCCATCACTGACGGAGAAACCAATAATGCGACATCCGCGTGAGCAGCTGGCAGTTACAGTACCTTACCTGTCATGTCTTGGACTGTCGTGTACGTGTTCTAGCTATATAGATTACTTCCCTCACTGCCCGTTGTCAAAAATATATCAAGAGAAACGCGTGGTGCGTTATCTCCTGTCAAGTACTCATCCCTTTGATATCTTAGAACTTAAATCTAATGATCGTTCTGGTTTACACACATCCAGACAGTACGGGAAGTACTTGCGACCTTCTAGCCTGCCTATACGGTCAGATTTTCTACGCTGACCAAAATGCGACCGTGCAGGAATTCCCCCAATGGTCGATGGACCACAGGCCAATAGAAGTGTAAATCGTACCATGCTTAAACAAGGCGACATGCCACTGCTGTTCCCATTGATCGTGTAACCATTGTTCTTTTGCCTGAAGGGCATCGATCAACATGGTTTTATCTATTCTCATTAATATTGTTGAACGTTGATACCTTCTCAGTGGCTTTGTTAATTCCTTTTTCAGCACTGGTGGGTCCCTCAACTTCAATCCGGCAATTGCAAGCCTCTAATGATATTTTTACGTATAGGTTATTAACCAGATTCAGGCTTGCAGCCCTGCAAACAATGCCACCAATTGTTCTGCCCTGGGATCTGATATTGAATACCCCTGATCGAAAGGAAAAACTGTTATCATTGAATTCGTTGTCCCTGGGGGCTCCGTCATCGTCTTATCTGATGCTCAAGTGCAGCAGCTTGCCAATGCCATTTAGAACAAATTCTCGGATTTTTTGGGAGAAGCAATATTCTGCAATGCAGTTTAATTTTTTGATAAAACGGAGGGAACCTCCAAACGATTTATCAACTGACAATGATGACATTTTGATAATGAAGGACGTTAGTTACCATATAACATTCTTGAATACGCTGCAGCAATGCAAGAGGTATGTTCCGAAACATCTTGTAAATCAGCGTCGGTTCACAATCAATTGACCGCAGGTACTGTACATCCGGCTTCGTCCACGGGAATTTGGCATGGTCTACAGTTTGTTCGCCGTTAATTCTGTTCAATAACATCCACTCATTGTATCAACAGTGCACGAAGTCGAAGGGTACGATAGAATATCTGACTATGGCTAGGCTTCTGTAGTGATCCTTGAGGTTTAGCCTTCTCTAAACTGATGCACTTTGCTATCCTGTCGGCGTCGAACTTTGGTACTCGATTGCGCTGCGCAATCCGAAACGACGCGGACTGCGAAAGAAAGTACTGAACCTGATTCATATAAACTTCAAATTGAACGTCGAAGCGCGTATCAGGGCTCAAGCACGACGTGCAGCTCCGGCCATGCTGTTTCAGCACACCCAGAATATGTCGGCTTCGGTTTCCCTTCGATCGGTGGTGGTGTTATGGTCTGGAACGAATCGCAAGGCATGCGGTGCTGCGCGTTGGAGAAACTTGATTCAGAATACTGTCAACATGCCTTCATGCAAAAAAAGGCTATCTGCCTCCGGCGAAACTAGCTTCACATTCTCCTCATACATCGGGCGCAACAAAGATGTAGCAGGTATTTCACAATTTCTTAAACTGGTGCGCAGCCATTGATGGACATGCTTCAGCTATATCTGGTAGGTCTATTTCCTTATTCTATCCTCGGAGTCTTTCTCATGGGCAAAAAGGTAGACGAATGCTCCTGCGGCAACCCGAACGGGGACTGAAGTGCAAGTAAGCTATTACTGGTTAATCGGTAACTCAAACCTGCGATAATTGTGCTCGATCGCCTACCGCGCGGTGTATTCCAAACGCTAGCATCGAGAGCAAGGTTCGTGGGTTCTAGCGCGTCACGCCTCTGCTCCAGTCTGGTCGGAATGCTCGTCGCTCTGGCAACGGACGCAGGTAGCTATCATAGCATTGTAAGGCACCAATGTTTCAATGCAAGGGTGGTAGCATGCTGTTCTCGGAATTGGACTCAAAGTGTTCATATACGCGCATTTGTACACAACGTTTCCGAACGGCATTCCGTCCTGGAATGAACTACTCAGAACGACACTGAGCGTCGCTCTTCCGAGATCCTCATACATGTATTGGCGCATCAAAGACATTTTGCGGCCCTCCATATGGTGCTCAAATTACATATATCTACCGCAGTACGCCGCAAAAGCAAGTTTAAAGCGACTGGAAGTCGGGATATCTCGGTCGACGCACCTGTTGCACTCATGGTCGCGTCTCTACCCACCGCGTTCCTTTGTGGACTTGCTCTGTTCCTGAGCCAATGCGCACCTCTTATAACCGCGGCGACTTTTGTTGCGAACAGAACTTATAACGTATGTTAAAGGCACTTGACTGTTTTCTTATACTTACATTCAAGTAATGAACAGCTCGCGGCGTACGTCCTTCAAGCCGATACTAACGCATAATCTTAAGTTTCATGTCTCGTGCAGTTACTGGGGTCAAGATTCTGTAGGACATCAGAAAAGGTCTGTATGGAAAAACAGACTGATAGCGAGCTGCTAACGCGGGCTCCGATAACAGACTGTCTTATTACTGCCAAGATGATTCAATAGACATAATTCCATTGGCATTTCTTCCCGTCTTTTTTGACAAGGGTGGATATCCTTTGATCAATTTTGCAAATGTCAGTTTTCTCCAAATCATGATATATGATAATTAATGCAAATAATATGCTTTCCTGAAACAACTAGGTTTGCAGCGATTGGGGAAGCAATGCGTTCGCAGGCACCAATCTTGCAAATTGCGCATTTCTCTCTGAGGACATCCGGGGATGTCAGTCAAAGGGCAAAATTGTGACATTAAGCCTTGGCGGCCCGACCGCCAAAGTTGGCTTCCAGAGCGATTCCCAGGCGAAGTCCTTCGCAGAGGTGACATGGAATTTATTCTTGGGTACGGTACTGGTGGCACGCTTGCCTTAAAATACTTACCTATCGAATTGGTACAGGTGGATGTAGGTGTAATGCTTCCATTTCTTGGCGTTTTCACATATAATTTTAATTCCACGGGCAGCCAGCGCAATCCGACCATTCGGAGGTGCTATCTTGGATGGGTAGGGTTTATTTAACACCATCGGCTCGCTCCTCCGTTCATATTTTCTTTCTTTCTCCATAAGAATTGATTTGGATATCGAGTCGGGCAGTGGAGCACACTATGCGGTTTTTGTGGAGCGCGTCCGTTCCCTAGCGCAAGGCGCTGATAAACGGTTTGTCATTTATCTATGCGGCCCTACATTCGGCGCTGATGGCATTGCCAAGGTATTATGTTAGCGCAACACCGCAATGCCCATTCCCAGACCAATACATTGGTGGCGCATTGAACGTGGCGCGATTTGACTTCGTTTTCGTGCAATTTTGTAAGTCTATAAATTCTGGCCTTCGTCATCAATCCGACTTGTGCGGCAGACAACAATTATTGTCAATTATCGGACCCATCAGTCAGTTGCTAATAAAAATTTCTCCCACACCGCGCTGAACATGGAACAGTGGTTCAATTTTGCTACATGGTACGTTATGCTCGTCAAATATAGCTGGATTGGCCCCGTCTGATCATGACAGGGATCATTGGGCTAGAAATACGTCACCTAATCCTGACGTGAAAGTATTTATTGGGGCGCCAGGTTCTCCTGAAACGGTCGGACAAGGTTACGTTGATATCGAAACCCTATCCAATATAGCGCAGGTCACCCAGAGCCGTTATCCTTCATTCGGCGGTGTTATGCTGTGGGATGCGGATGCGGCTTACAGTAAGTGTACACTGCTTTGTGCTAAAGATAACTAGCTAAGTTAGGCAAGGCAATAATAAATTCCACATCACAATTAAGAAAGCCCTTCTGGACGCGGTACCGGCGCGACCAGGCTCAGCAACATCTGATCGTCCGAACACCAGATACGTTTGATAGCGTATCTACCGCGTCACCGTTTGGAGACTCGCGCTCTATCGAGAGAGTAAAACAAGATGTCAAGCTTAAAACGGAAAGCAGACCTGTAATTGGGAATTGTCCACTGATGATTTTCATATACCTGGTATGTACGGGTTACAATTGTATTTTATTGCTCAGAATCGAGCAAATTTATTATTGTACATGAGGCGAAGCACACAAGCGTCGTTCACAAACTGTGGTAAAGCTAGGTATTAATTTCGATCATCGGTCATACTTTGAGGCGGAGGGTGTCCGCGACGACCAAACTGGGGTAAACTCTGATTGGAAGCTTGTGCCTGAGACCACTGCGATCTAGGCCGCTGCCTTCTAAAAGCAGGACGGTTCGGCTGATGATCTTTAAACGACCTAGGTCCCTGCATGGCACTCCGTGCGGAGCTTCCGGCCACCTGTATTTCTACAAATCTAGAGTAGTCTTGCGGCTGCGCGTCCACTTGTATATTTGCTGGTCGATGGTTCTTTTTCTTTTTCCTTGTTCCTTGGTGGAGGTGGAGGTCCTGGATCATAATTGGGATTATAAGGAGACCAGGGGGCACCTGACGGCTTCCGAAGAAATCCTCCGACACAATCGAAAGAGTAATATTCTTTTTCTGGAGTGATTGTCATCGCTTTCATCAATTCCGCTAGCCTTGAATATATTATAAAACCTGCATGGGCGTCGTTTCCGGCATCTGAATCAAGACAAATGAGACAAAGGGGGAAACACAAATGATATAAACCTAAACTGACATGTTTGCTGCGCAAGGGACAACTGCCGTTCCCAGTTGCTACGTTGGATTCGACCCTTATCCATAGCAAGTGACTTATATGTCTGCACGAGGCGAGCCAACCCAATGGGTTGCTTGAACAGCCCTTTCCATTGTGCGTTGTCGACCGTCCTTGCTAATAGGGAAAGGTCTACACAACCTCGCATAGACACATTGCAGTCCCTGAATAGCTTTTCGGCATCCTCTATGGTTAGCGTTAGACTGAGGCCTAATAAATTATGAGACGCGCAAACTCTGTATGCCTGCGCCAGCTTTGAGTACGTCTGGATTTTCCAGCAAAACCTTTAATTTAGCCGGAAATTCTGAAAGTCTATTATAAGCTAAGGACTGACTGGGACAGCAGCGGCGTACCTGGCATCTTGCATATATGAATCAGGAGAACTTTATGACTATTTGCAAGCTGGACAAGAGCAACGGGATTTTCTCGTTGCCCTTTGCGGTACACGGGCTTCCATTCTAAGTCAAACCCGACTACATCGGTGTTAAAAAGAGTAATTTCCCTATCGGCGTCCTTCACAGATTGTATATACAAGAGTTGAGCATTGGGGTTGAGGGACTGCCAGTTGTAAGGAGGCAGCTGGAGAGGCTGTGGGGGTGCATCAGTGGCGGACTGAGGCAGGGACATTATGCAAAGAGGGGGAAAAAGGGCCGATGGTATATAAGTAGAAAGCGCGGAGTTGGTATACACAGCATGCAAGAAGGCTGCAGACTTTCCTCGCTAAATCAGCCGTGTGAGCCGGTCAAATATATACGCACCGCCATTGGTTGCTATTCCTGTAAAAGGTGCGAGTATGTCACAGAGGCGCCAAGCTTCACAAGGCACATCTCCTATAATTCCTCGTGTCCTGCCTGTCTCGCTCCCGTTTATCTCGGTATCTGGCTTGCGGAATACCTCTCAAGTTTTCGCAGGAGGCGTCAGCTTTCATGGGAGGAGTTTTAGTTTGTTACCGCTGTGAGCGCGGGGAATTGTTCCGATTCAAATGTGGATGGCCGATGAAAAAGTCTTGGCAAAAGGCTTGTAAGGTTAATAACAAAAATAGCCCCTTGACGCACGGCTTAAGAGCGAACCTTGGACAACCCACTCACCTTTGGTCCCGTCCTTGCCATCATGAATTCCGTCGCCTCCTCACATCCCCTCACCCAAAATTCTTCACCACCTCCTTTCTCAAGACCGCCCATCGATGACCTCAGGCGTCTCTGCACTTCCGCACATTCCGTTTTGGATCAGGCAAGTCTAGGCTCCGCACAGTTGCATGTCCGTCCTTGTTTATTATACCTCTGCGTACGACCAGCCACCACCTCCAAGTCTTCGCGATATTCTTGCTGCATATAAAGCCAACGGCGATGGCGACAGGGAGATGCTACTCACCATGCTCAACGCGAAAGCTGCGGAAGATCAGGTCCGCGTTTTTCTCCGATGCCTTTGTACCACATTCTGATCCCAAAGCAGCGAATAGCTTCCCTAGCTGCGCTCCATCGCACGGCGCTTGAAATTTATCAGACTTCTCTTGTCGATGGAAGCCGTTCGCCACCGAATACTATAAATGGACATCCTTACATGCCTCCACTGCCCTCACATTCCCGGCGCTCATCTGAGCATGATGATCTCCGGCGGCAGCCTTCGCATCACCGTGTTTCATCGAGAAGTCGCTCCCCACCCAGGTCCCATGTCCATATTCCGCCAATACGCGATGTCCCACCACCCGAAAATGCAGTAGGACATTCTCGAAAACGTCCACGGATGACTCAACCATCATCATCACACGCAACATTGCATGAACATCCCGATCATTTCCCACCTTCTCCATACTCATCCTCAAGTCGCAGTGATTCGGCAGACTACTCGCCCCGCTCTCGAGCTTCAATGGCGATAGGTTCTCTACTATCATCAGGCCCCAAACACACCGCCACTGATGTCCGTGATCAAGATTAATTGAAAATACATCATGTGTATAATAGCATTTTGGAGCCAGGTGTTAGTTAGCATCGGGTTCGGTAATCCATTTTTAGTTGTACTGCAACACGTTGCAATCCTTGCTGTCATATTTCTTTTCGCAGGAGTTATACCCATGCAGAGCTTGTTATAATAGAATTATGCAGGTGCATTTTGCACCGGTTCCATAGCGGCACGGCGGGTCGCTTACGACAGGTTTATCAATTATCTTAGAACCTGGTCTATTGTTAGATGAGTGACAACCGTTTTCACTCCACGTGATCGGCGCGTTCAAGGAACAACACGAGTCTTGCTACTTGCCACTCATTATGATGGAGAGTGACTCTGACAATTTCCTTGACGACTTTGCAGACCTCGATGATGTCGATTGGGACCAGATTCTTCCCGTCGCACCCAATATCCATAACTCCAATCCAACGAACTCTCTTCCCGAACCAGCTAGTCCCGAGTCCTCTGTTTATGACTTTTCAGACGTGTTCTACGATCCTGCTACTTTGGCACAAATCGACGAATTGGAGCGACAAGCCATGAATCAAGAACGTGCACCTGCACAACTCGGGATTCATCTCGTCTGTTCGTACCCGATTTCCTCCCTCGTGTTTTGACGAATGACGTTCTTCACATTAGCCGGTGTGAACCGATGTCAGTAAGATTTCTGTCTGTCCCAGAAGTGGAGAATGCTCAATATATGCACAATTCAGACACCTCGGGTGGAGTTGTGGACTCGTCCTCGAGTGCCCAGATGTCGCGTTACTTCAGTTAGTCCACACGAATTCTATTATTCAGTCCCTTAGATCTCCCAACAGATGGTCGTGATCCCACCATGGGTGTATCATCCCCAGACGAACAGAAAAAGAAAGATGGTCCAAAGAGACGGCGACGATCCTCTTCACAAGGCCTTGCTACCCCGAGTAAGAGGAATAAGACGATGCACAAATCGATATCATCTGTAGAAGATATTGAAGATGAATTCATGTGTCCTATGTAAGATATGCTCATTTATAATATTGACGGTTTGAACTATAACATTTTACAGATGTTGCGATATTTTGTGAGTCAGAAAGAGTCCTAGAATTCAAGATTTACTGAATAGAGCCAAGCGCTGTATCGCACGCTGCAAATCCATGTGGACATAGCTTCTGTGGATCTTGTGGAGAACAGTGGATTTTAGAAAATGTAAGTTAGACGCGCCGATACGTCTGCCAGAGATTGCTGATCATAGGAAACAGAAAAACGACAGGTGTCCCATATGCCGGGCTAAGCTAGCCAAAGATAATCCAACAATACCCAATATCACCTTGGATAACGTTATAGAAAAATATATCCAAATTCTAGCTAAAAGTGGCGCAACAGAGTGGACCAAGGGTGGGGCGAAACTCAAAGAGTGGACATTACGGAAAGAGTACGTCTAATTTTTTCTTTCCAGTCTATAAGCCATAACATTTGCGCAAGTACGTGGAAACAGAAATGCCTGAGACGGAAGAACGCTGCAGCGCATATTCGGACATATAATCATGGGGATGTGCATGAACATCATTACGTGAACACACCAACGTCGCCCCGCAGACGGCGACGAAGCCATAGGCGGCGTTTTCGGGAGTATTGAACACGTGAGCGCATATCGTTGAATTGATGATGTCATCATTTAAACAACTCGGGATGCGCTTGGCCTTGCGTTTGCAGCATTGCCCACGCTTGCCTTGCCACGAACCTTCATGCAGATACAATTCAATCCTGATATTGGTCAAACCATCGCAGTATCCCCTCCACTCCTTTCCTCGACTGCGGCGAGTTATGTCACAGTTCGCTTTACCGCGCTAATCCAAAACGGCGAGTACGGACAAATGGATGAAGAAGGGACGAAAGTACAACTATGGTCGAACGGAGTAGGAGGCGACTGGAAAGCATACGATTTTACGAAAGACACGCAAGTTACGAAGCTTGATACAAACCAGCAACTCTCACTCGATCTTCCTGTAATTCTACCGCCTGGTCTTACTCAACTCGTGTTCGATTACACCTACCGTATACTCCTCTCCGATGGCCGGGTTATATGGCTTGGAAGATTTGGACAGAACGGCGTTTGCGTTGTTCATAGGCTTGGTTCACATGCCGTCCTCAGCGGTGACTGGTATAGCAGAGACGCCATCGCATATGAACTCGATACCGACGGGGATTCGCAGTCTCTGGAAGTGCTTTGCGGGATCAACATGGACGACGCCAAAGTCCATGCTTTGAATTCGGATGGGTCAGTTGTAACTTCGTCATTAATCACAAACATGTACAAGTAGCTTACGATGTTATCAGCGCACTAGGATTTAGAGAACAATGCTCGTTGCTCGTTATCCTTCCGAAGTACATTCCGGACTCGTACGTTGTACCCCAAGCCTTCTCCGTGTCTTCATCGGTTGGTACATCGATGTCACTCGGTTCCTCGGGAAATATTTGCATCAATGACGATGTGAAAACATCCTTAAAGCTGCAAGTCCATGACAGCCGAACGGATCTACTCCCCGGAGTGCAAAGAGCGGTAGCCCACAGCTTTACCGAAAAAGATCGGGTTATATCATACAAAAATGGGGTTGTAGTATTCGTCAGTTCGACAGCCCATCGGCGTCCACTGCGTCTTGTTGCAATTGAATTGTCTTCCACGATGGAGGACCGAGTGATGGATTTTCAGCTGGATCTAACTGAACAATTCAAAACATGCCGCAGAGGGTGCAAAGTACCCTCTGTATCTATCCGCTTCTCCGGGAAATTCACATTGACATCTCAACTGTGGTGGATATTCCAATGGAACTTGGGTCGCAGTATATTTTATCTCCTGAGCATCGCTTAGGATCCCAAGGTGGAACATGGCGGATATTCATTCTCAGCGACTATGCGGATATCTGGACATCTTCTCATGACACTCACGACTCCGTGCTGCCCACTCCACCTCCATCACCTCCCCAAAAAGTCAGTTACATCAATGGAGCCAATCCGTCTCCCCGCAACCAAATTTCGTGCCAAACTCACGCAGTCCAGCCGTTTCCGCGGCTATATGCGCTTCGTTCTGATTTTCATGTTTGCCCCAGTCTACGTTACCTTTTGGATATGGTCAACATTCGTACATCCCATACTTGGTCGCTCACGAAATCAAGGGAAGATCGAAGTTGGGCCGGGCAAGACGCGCGAGACGAATGGTGTAATGGAAAAACACGATCACCATGTCTTCACACCGACCCCTGCGCGAGCTATCAGTTCCGTCGCCCGACATCGCGAAGTCTTGCACGCATGTGTGTTTCCCGGGTTGCTCACAATCCTTCTACGTCCTGAAGACGGCGGCATCAGCAGATAAACCTCTAAACATGCTTAACATTAAATTTGATGGTAAACAGCTGGATGGTACTGTTGAACATAAAGATGATAGTACATTCCTATTTACCGCACACATCGATAGGGACGGAGAAATTGAGATAACTTTTATTTAGACCATGTACATATAGAGATTCACCTGTTTGTAGACATAATGCCTGAAACTAGTCCGCTTCATTTTCACTCTCGTTGCGGCGGCGCTTGTGACGCGTATGATCCTCATCTACAGATGCGACATCGCGGAAAGGCGCGACAACTCGCGACACAATATCGTCCAGCATTTCCTGAGGGAGATCATACTCAGAACCGCGAACAACTATAGCGTACGTCGCTAAATTCAAAGTTTTGAGAACGGCCTTGAGTGGAGTAGACAAAATAATTTAATTACCATCTTCGATCTTCTCCAGCGACTGAGCGGTTACAACCTGTTTCTTGCGAAGATCATATATGTTGGGCGTGAATACTTCAAAGTCTGATGATCATCCTGCGTGTTATTCACAGGATTACCGCTCAATGTACGGAGATAAGCTTGCCTGCTTTGCAGTTTCGTACAAAGGTACATATTTCTGACGATTTTTGTCGCCCGCCACGCTTACTGATTCCAGATATTGCATAACGCATGAGTTCGCCCATCAGATCAGACAATCCAAGTAGATAGTCAGAGACCGTCAATGGAAAGTACTGTATGCATTAGGTCAGAGTACGAGACGGGGCTTCAGGCTCACGGGTTTGCCACTAGCATCGCACAGAGTTTGTTGAGCTTGTTCAAACGTAATGAGACTCCCATGGTCAAGGTAGTGCGTAAAACTCAGAGCCTCAATATACTCCTGCAAGCCGGGAGAGACCTGTCGTTGATACCGCCAATAACGATCGTCTGCCAGTTCCGAAGACATCTTAGCGTATAGGCTCTGCACCTCGCGCAGTTTCTCGTGACCGCGCTGCGCAGCCTGTTTAGATATGGATGGATCATGCGAGGGTGCTTCCGCTAGGGTTCGATGTAGGAGGAATATAATTTTCTTGGACAAAATCGTCACATCTCGACTGGCCTATGCGGATTGCTCGGAACGAAAGAATGGCCGACATCTGGGGGACTAGTACCTTAATAAGACGTTCGCGGCTGTCATTGTAATGATCCAATTCGACTCTAAATGCCTCGAAGGCCTGTAGAGTTGCCGGAGACAGGACTGTAGCCATATCAGACGATCACGTGCAGAGCGGAAAGTCACCGACTCACAATTTGAGACTCAAAAGAAATGTCTTCCTTCTCCGCGAAGCCCGGTTGTCCGCTGTGTGGTATCGTATCCTCTGCAACATCCTTTGGACAGTCTCCGCCCCCACTCACCTTTTCATCAACCACCTCATCCCAACATGAAATACTCTGGCGCGACAGTAACTTTACAGCCTATAGAGAGAAGGTAAATCCCGTCTCGAGCAAAGCTCATATTATTATAGCTTTCAAGTGAGTTCATTCATCTCCTTGCGTAGCTGACAAGCGCTAACTATTTACATGTCAGCCTCCACATTCCCTCCATCTACACCCTCGTATGTCTTAGTGCGCACTCGCCAAACGCTCCTATCCTGACCCCTGCGTCCGTCTAGTCTTCTAGTGACCTACCTCTCCTAGTAAACCTCCGCGATCTTGCCGAGCGTCTTCTTTCATCCTTTACGGCGCAGTCGCAGCCGACGACGCCTACTGTTTCTCCAGTCAATGCACGATCGGCTGTCCCGTTGCGTGGAGTGACTGATTCCTTTCGAATCGGTTTCATAACACCTCCGTTCAAGGACAACAGAATACCTGTCACAGATCATTTACATGCACACGCATACATATCCCCTGCAGACCTAATGGGCTGGTGGAGAGGTGTTGCCTATGGCCCACTCGCTTGGTACGCTGTAGACGACCTAATTGCGGAAATAAGGTATGAATCCGAATACTTGCACAAACGCCCCATCACGTTGATGACGATAACAAGGGAATCTGTTTCGAATAACCGCGTGAAATCAGGGTATCAGAACCGTGTCCATGCTCCCATAGACCAAGTACCCGGAGCCGGCTCACGCTCAGGAACAGCAGATGGGATTGAGACGTCGGAGCCCAGTTTGGCTCACCCCAATTCACAATATGATGGGGGACTATCTCCCCCAAACTCTAGACCACCTACAAGGTCTCTGACTTTGCACTCACCCCAAGGCTCCACGACTTCAATTCCAACACTTCGGGTATAAGGCTTGGCAACTTCCTTGTAGGCAACATCAATGTAGACTCGGTCCATCTAAGTGTATGTGTATGTCACGGCCAAATTCATGGATATACCCGGTTGCTTTTTGTTATGTCTCTTATACGATTAGCGATTTGCCAGCATTAGTTTTATCATTTGGATATATTAAGGCTAAAACTACAATAACACTCAGGCATCTATAAGCCTCAGTTAGTTTCTCATTTCTGCACAGTTTAAGATATGCACAAACGCACAGTAAGACGATCCTGTGAGTAGGGTTGATAGAGCAGCCATTTGATCCTCATCAAACTTCTTGGAATCTTCGTGCCACGTATCTTGATGTGTTCTCTTGAAATTCCTCGCACACTTGCGGACTGTGGTAGATATAGGGATCTGTTACCCTATGATATGAATCATGCTATTATCAGCAGTTGTCGAAAACTTACAGGATCGTAAGTGTGTTCCGCAAGGACGTTCGTCAAAAGATCGGGCATCCATTTTTCGACAGTATAGGGGTAACTGTCAACGAGGGCGCAGATGCCTAGTATGGCAGCGTGTCGTTTTCTAACAGCTATGTTATAATCGGGAGATTGCCTGTCAGGAATGCGACTGAATTTAGCCAAGCGAACAAATCGATCCTGCTCATCGAGTTAGCACAAGTCGGACTCTTTTTTTCTGTTACACACCTTCAACATTAAGACACTTCTTCGTGGAGAGAGACGTAAAATTCCAGAGAGTGTACTATAATATCACGTCAGGAGAGCATTTATCAGTGAGGTTATGCTCACGTTGCTGCCATTTCTCGCACTTCCACCACTTCGTCGTCTAAACATTGGCAAAGGACCTATACCGTTGTAGTGTCAGTGCGAGATCCATACGATGTTAAGAAAGTATGTGACCTCGAGAATTTCGACCACTTTAAAGTCCTCAATTAGGGGAACGTTGCGGAAGTAAAATACTAAAAGATCGCATTGAATTATCAAGATTTTTTGCAGTCAATTGATAGGACAGACCTTGTAAAAGTGGCAAAGCTTTCATTCGCACTCTCCAAGACTACCAGCATGTGAGTATCAAGTAACGCAGGGAGGTGATCTACACACCGGCGAGGATTGTATGGCCACAAACATGGCATCCAGCAAAGGGTTGATAAGGCACGGAGGTGGCGTCACGCCACACATGCGCACCAACAAAACGCTTGCCCTCGAGACCAATTCCTTGTTGTCATTTACTAAGAAAATATGAGTTTTCGACAGATTGCTTGAGCCAGACGACTAACCTTCAGTGAAACGAAACAATTCAGGCTGATTCAGTGTTAGATATGACTATTAGTTATACAGGAAGAGTTAAATACCATCAGGGGCAGGATGTAATCAAATACGACAATAGCATGAGATCCATGCACTGACTGGAATAACCATTTGCAGATGGTTATCCCAACCCTAACGATGGATCAGCTAGTTCCAATCAACTTGGACTTATTTCCTACCTGTCATAAGTCGACTGGAAAGCACGAACACCTGGTAATCTTTTATCCCACCAGATTCTGAACTTATCCACCAGGTCGTGTACGCGCTGAAGGTGGTAATCTCCTCTCACTCCCATGACGTCGACTTCCACGGGTAGTAAGCGACATTCTTTAGTGAGGGTCTCGGCATTCGATAATGAAGGCGTCGGGTTCCACTATACACGGTCAGGATACACGTTTAGGCGGGAAACCACAAGAATGTTACCATGATGTAATCTGTGAATGCCAGTACCTCGCCTATCATTGCGCGGACCTGTCGTGATGTCTATAAGTCATGAAAAGTGCGGTCTGTCGGAATATTCACCTCATCGTGTTCGCTGCTGATCTCATCCCAGCATCTTGCAACAGTGTCATCCGACCATGGAATAAATTTCCGTCGAAGTTCCTCATAAAATGCCCTGAATAATGACAAGATCTTGACCGCATCGAAGGCCAGTCCGGTGTTAAAATCTAGCTCTTGGAATTCTTGATTAACATAATCCACAAGAGCTTGCACTCGTCGTGGATCTTTGCGGTGAAAGATGTACTACATTTTTTCTTAGCGTATTCATATCAGCGCAGCCTTGCGCCTTACCTCCAAAAACGAAGTCCAGATAGAAAGTGTGTCTGTTTTGATGTTCTTGAAGATCTCTCTGATGAAAGGGGTGAACCATTCCCATAGGCGTAACTGCTTAGACATGGGCCAATGCTTGGAACCTGTCGAACCATTAATTTGGTTGCACTTGGCCCACCTTGAGTGGTTAAGAACTTACCCCCGATAACACCAGCAATGAATTCTGCGGCGCCACGTTGTTTGTCCTGTTCCTTGTCCGCGATCAAGCGTTCCATGATTGGCTTTAACGCCTCAAATGGTTCGTCTTCAAGGACTTGGACTATCAATGGCGTTAGAAACTATCAGACCCGTGTGACATGTACTTACAGATCGACTTCACGCAAGAAACGTCATCTTGTATGATCGTTGTCTCATGATTTTCTTCGGAATAATAAGTTGACAAGCTTTCCCAGAAGGATGTGGTGTTGACAACTTGACGAAGTAAATCAATGGCATCTTTGCTTGACTCATCCCAGGGGGCAAACGTAGAAGTTGTATCATCAGGCGGCATATACAACGATACAGCGCCATCCCAAGCAAGCCATCCAGGTGGACTTCCGTCACACAAAATCCTGGGATAATGTATTAGACTTTCTAGGGGCAAAAAGAAAAAGAAATAAAGCTAACGGTTCTCCGGAAGGATTTTGAGCTCCGAGAGGCTCCTTGAATTGTTGCAGCTGTTTCGTTCTGAACTCAGCTGTCGATTCCACTGGAACTTTCTGCTTCAACGGATTGTTATAGATGCCCATGACCAAATCCGCAGGGGATTTGCACAGCGTTCTCAACTTGAGATACCGTAGAGCTTTCATGATAGCACGTTGTGCATACTGTATATCGTCAGCATGTAATTATGATTCTTAACTAATACCCACGTAGCGCTAAGAGTTAGACGTATGAGCATTTCGTTGGCTCGATAACATAAAACCTACCATGCTAGGATGAGTGTCGCGAGCCTTCTCCAAGAAGAATTCAAGTAGTTGTGGCGGTAACGGAGTATCCCGGCGAACAAGTGTACGCAGGCATCGGATTGCAAATATTCCATATCTCCAGTGTGTACGTTCTGATTTGCCAATATCTATGATTTCCTTGGTCTAGAATTGCGAAATTAGTAAAAAAGAAATTTTCGGGATGGAAGCAAACAGTAATCACAAGATTTTCTGAGCATTCGTTATACAACTGGATACGTCGGTCCCTATTTTCGGAACATTTGAGGGTGATGCATTGTTCTGTTTCAGCTTCCTTGGGCCCGAGATGTATTGTACTTCGGAGGTCTAACAATGCCCTTTCCGTGGACAAAGTGGATACATCATAAATCAAATAACAGGGCTCTATGAAGGACGCCAATCCTACAGGCCACCTTCAGCAACGAGCGTTTGATCAATCGGAAGACGAACCGTTTTCAGAAACAGCTGAAAGTGCATTTTGGATAGATGGCTGACCAAATGTTAGCACATAATAAAATACCTTATGAAAAGCCTACCTTCTCGTTATGTTGACATCCGAACATTTTCCTAACAAATTCCGGCGCCAACGATGGATCTGACATTTTTAATTTATTTGTGTTCCACGAAAGTGTGTATTAGACCAACCTGAAGAAGCATATTTGCTGAACCAAGCAGAGTGCAATGTCCATAAGGCACCCTTCATGCGATCATCGTCTGTCCCTGGCTCCAGCGCACTGTATAGTATAGGAAGTGCGCTACGTCTTACACCGTCGTATGTCTAAACAGATGTTAAGTCCAGAAATCTAAAAGAACGTGCAGACGATTTACTGAGCAGAGTAAGTCCAAGAGGAGTTGCCCATGTCTGCAAAAATCAGTTTCAAAACATGATTATTCCATGATCCACGTACTGTCTTATGATTGGATATTGCCATAGGGACCACTCGACAACATCCTCAATCAAGTGATCTTCCAGCGGGCCGCGTCGACGCTCAATGCTATTCCAGTGCAACCTTGCAGCATGGTAGAAACTATCACAGCGTTAGCTTCAACACGCACGATCCACGTATCAAAGATAGTCAAGTGCTTACCGGGCCTTGCGAACATATACAGCTCTTGGCCAAACTTTCTGGTGCGCATATAACCGGGTCACATTCTTTTCCGTTTATATTGCTCCTCGTTCACAGCATATCTGCACGTGCCTAGTCAGGGTATTTCAAGTGTTATCATGCCCTTATTCTTACCGATCCCTGCTGTCACCATAATCCAACAAATAGGTTCGTATCGATCTAACCTATTGACAGCGGTTGGACTCACGACATCCTGAAATTGGAGAGAGACTAACCAGCATGAGTACAGCATCTACAGTGTTTTCCTCCCCTTGTTCGCGGAGTGAAATGGAAGCGTCGTGTAAAAATCTTCCAAATCGCTGTCTTAGCGAGAGCACGAATTGATATCGCGAATCAGTGGGATCGGTAAGACAGAACGCAGATTCGATTGGAGTAATCTTCCCAATCATCTCCGGAATTTCATTTCTATGTCCATTGTCATGGATGGGCTTGACATAAATCGATGGCTACTCACAAAATATCTGTCACCTCTGCGACGTTATCATTATGCATTATTTGATCCTGTATGAGAGTAGGAATCCCAGAGAAAGCGTGCCGAACAAATGATAAATGTCTAGAATACCAATCAATAAGAAAGGTGTGGTAATAGAGAACAAACGAACCGACAAAAATCGTTTCGCCACACAGCATCTTTTGGAAGGTCTGATCACATTATTGAATATTGGATCAGATTTAAAAATTGGATCATCACCTGGACGTAGGAGGTTTTCTAAAATGTCAAGTGTTGGCTCTACTAGCTTGATTATGCGCAGAGCAAAATTAATCTGTTCATCGTTCGGTACATGCCATGAGATCTGGAAGAAGTGGTTAACTGATGCTCAGATTACAAAAATCAAGAAAATTGTACCTTGACTTCCTCTGGTCTGTATAATTTGCCCCAGTAATAATGGTGATTGTTGCGGAATTCTGAATACCTTTATTAATACATCCAGTTAATTCAATGCTCGAGCCTGACCTGGACTATCCCAAACATCGGGGTTCACGAACTTATTTTCTAGGGGATAAGTATGCGTGAGCGTGAGAAGTAGACTGGACAGGAATTTTCCAGCCCAAGAGTATCCACGCTTTGAGTACGTCTTTTCGTGAAGAAGTTGAATTAGAGACATGAATTCATTCTCGTACTTGAGCAGCTGTTCCACGGCGTGAGTCAACTATAATTGTGATGCATGCTGTAAAAATTACCGAGCGACCATCGCTGAAAGTTTGAGATGAGCATTCGAGCAAGAGCAAAATCAGGTTCAACTTACTTGTACACGGCACCTCTCAAAATTGCCAAGTCTGACGAGACGTCTACGGTTCAGAACAATATCAAAAGAATAGTAGGTGATGACATACTCCAGTGTAGAGTAGCATCAGAAGGTATAGGGGTCGTTGATGAAGTTGTTCTCACAGAACTCGCGCCGTTCTCCAGCTCCGTGCGTATATTTCTTGCACAGAACGGAAGGAACTTGGCGAGGGTTTTTTCAGGATTAGCGTTAGCGACGCATTCAACCAATTGATGAATTGCTCTGACAGCGTTCGACCTAACAGTAGTGCTAGCATAATCATATATCATGTTCAAAACAAGATCATATAACGGTTCTGATAGATGCACGCAGATTTGATTGCATGCACCAGCCACCGAATCCACAATTTGTTCTGGGAGAAAGTCAGGACCGCGAACAACAAGCGACGGAACGAGCTTACGTTCTGAGGCACCTCCTGCAGCTCCGTTAGGACCTTCCTCCGGTAGATTTTCGAATAACTGTATAACTCTTCGGATGAAGCTTGCAACCCAGTCAGGGAAGCTGGCAGTAGACTCCTGTCAAAGGAATTAGATGACACCTACAGACTTGACCCGGATGAGGTACCTTGATCAATTCATCTTCTTCCTCCCTGCTAAGAGACACCTCGGAGCCCTCATACACGTCGGCATCCCCAAATAGGAAAGAAGGATGCGGCTCTTGGTTGTCGGGCGGAAGCATGGGTTCTGAATCGCTTCTTGCACCTTGATTGCGAGATGAGTCATCCGTGACGGTCAAATCGCCAATCTGGATGTATTGGGAGATCTCAACCAGGAATGCAGTCGTGCAAAGCTATCTCCATGTCAACAACGAAGGCTGCTGTCAAAAGAAGAAACTCACAGTCTTGGACGGGTCATTCTGTTGTGAAATGTGAATCAACTGAATCAATAGGACAGGATGACAGCAACGTACAAGGTCGATTCCTGGTATAAGCAGTTGAAGAATTGGAACAAGGTACTTCGCCCCAGGGTAGTATACCTCCCGTGAAACCAGCGCTGGTGCTACGGCTCCAAGGGCTTTGATAACCGCCAATGTTCTTTGTGTCTGCAGAGTGAGTCAACAATCAGCGCATTAGTTAGCAGGATCATAAATGCCACAAACTT